>CM071836.1:45881798-47081798 GCA_036507285.1 Trichosanthes cucumerina
CATTAGAAAAGGGGTTGTATGTTTTAAGGCTTAATTCAGTCAAAATGGTTTTGAACACTGAATTATTTAAAACTGTAAACACACAAACTAAGAAACGTAAAATTTCTCCTAAAGAAAGTGCTCATTTTTGGCATTTTAGATTGGGTCACATTAACCTCAATAGGATTGAGAGATTGGTAAAGAATGAACTTCTAAATGAGTTAGAAGAAAATGTTTTACCAGTATGTGAATCCTGCCTAGAAGGCAAAATGACTAAAAGACCTTTTAGTGGAAAAGGTTATAGAGCCAAAGAACCTCTTGAGCTTATACATTCAGACCTCTGTGGTCTCATGAATGTTAAAGCAATAGGAGATTATGAATATTTCATCTCCTTTATAGATGATTATTCTAGATTTGGGCATATTTACCTAATGCATCATAAGTCTGAAGCATTTGAAAAGTTCAAGAAATTCAAGACTGAAGTTGAAAACCACTTAGGTAAAACAATTAAAACACTTCGATCAGATCGAGGTGGAGAGTACATGGATTTAAAATTCCAGAACTATATGATAGAACATGGAATTACATCCCAACTCTAAGCTCCCTGTACGCCCCAGCAAAACGGTGTATCAGAAAGGAGAAATAGAACCTTGTTGGACATGGTTCGATCAATGATGAGTTATGCTCATCTCCCTAATTCTGTTTGGGGTTACGCAGTAGAGACTGAGATACATTTTGAACAATGTGCCATCAAAAAGTGTTTCTAAAACACCTTTTGAGCTCTGGAAAGAACGTAAAGGTAGTTTATGTCATTTCAGAATTTGCGTTTGTCCAACACGTGTGCTTGTGACAAATCCAAAGAAGTTAGATTCACGTTCAAAATTGTGCCTATTCGTAGGTTACCCAAAAGAAACAAGAGGTGGTTTATTCTATGACCCTAAGGAAGATAAGATTTTTGTGTCGACAAATGCCACTTTCTTAGAGGAGAACCACATAAGGGACCACAAACCAAAAAGTAAAATTGTGTTAAGTGAGTTAGACAGAATAATAACAAAGGTTACTAATAAAAATAGTATGCCAACAAAAGTTGTTGATACTACCTTGTCTAGTCAAAAGAGTCCATCTCAAGAGTTGAGTATGCCTCGACGTAGTGGGAGGGTTATAACACAACCTGACTGTTACATGGGTTTATCTGAAACCCAAGTTCTTATACCAGATGACAACTGTGAGGATCGATTGACTTACAATCAAACAATGGTTGACAAAGACAAAGACAAATGGGTCATAGCCATGGACAAGGAAATGGAGTCTATGTACTTCAATTCTATTTGAGATCTTGTAGATAAACCTGATGGGGTAAAACCTATAGATTGTAAGTGGATCTACAAGAGAAAGCATGGTGTATATGGAAAGGTGCAAAGCTTTAAAGCTAGACTAGTAGCAAAGGGTTATACCCAGGTTGAAGGGATTGACTATGAGGAAACCTTTTCACCTATTGCTATGGTAAATTCTATCCGTATCCTATTTTCCATTGACGCATATTATGACTATGAGGTATGGCAAATGGATGTCAAGACAACCTTTTTGAATGACAATCATGACGAGAACATCTACATGGACCAACCCAAAGGGTTCATTGAACCAGGACAAAAGTAAAATGTTTGCAGGCTTAAACGGTCAATCTATGGACTGAAACAAGCCTCTAGGTCCTAGAATATAAGATTTGATGAGGCAATCAAATCTTTTGGATTTGATCAGAATGATGATGAATCTTGTGTCTAAAAGAAAATCATCAATAGTTCTGTCGCATTCCTAGTTCTATATGTGGATGATATCCTACTCATTTGGAATGATGTAGGATATCTTACTGACATTAAGAATTGGCTAGCTATGCAATTCCAAATGAAAGATTTGGGTGAAGCGCAGTTTGTTCTTGGGATAAAACACTAGCCTTGTCTCAAACATCTTACATTGATAAAGTGTTGTCAAGGTTTAAGATGCAAGACTCCAAAAAGGGTTTATTACCTTTTAGATATGGAGTTCATTTGTCTAAGGAACAGTGTCTTAAGATAACTCAAGGAGTTGAGGATATGTGACGAATTCCTTATGCATCAGTTGTTGGGAGCCTAATGTACGCCATGTTGCGTACTAGGCCGTTATCTGCTTTTGCGATTGGAATGGTCGTGAGGTATCAATCCAATCCAGGACCTGAACACTGGACAACGGTTAAAACAATCCTTAAGTATCTATGAAGAACAAGGAACTACATGCTTGTTTATGGGGCTAAGGATCTGATCCTTACAGGATACACTGATTTTGACTTTTAGACTGATAAAGATTCTCGAAAATCTATATCAGGGTCAGTATTTACTCTTAACAGAGGAGTTGTAGTATGGTGGAGCGTCAAGCAGGGATGCATCTCTGATTCCACCACGAAGGCCGCATATGTAGCAGCTTGTGAAGCAGCTAAAAAGAGGCCGTTTGGTTAAGGAAATTCATGTTAAATTTGGAAGTTGTTCCAAATATGGGTTTGCCCATCACACTGTATTGTGATAACAGTGGTGCAGTGGCAAATTCTAGGGAACCCCAAAGTCACAAGAGGGGAAAACATATTGAACGGAAATATCATCTCATCCGGGAGATCGTGCATCGAGGAGACGTGATCGTCATGAAGATAGCCTTAGAGCACAACGTTGTTGATCCTTTTACAAATGCTCTCACGGGTAAAGTATTTGAGAGTCACCTAGAAGGTCTAGGTTTACAAGTTTTTCCCAACTAGGACAAGTGGGAGTATATTGTACAAAGGGTTTAAATGTCCTAGTTTATTGTGTTTACATTATTGTAATGTTTTTAATACTCCACAAGCTTTAGGTCAAGTGGGAGATTGTTGGGATTTGTGCCCTAAACTTATGTAATTTTGATCAAATAAATAAAGAGTTATTTGTTTTGATAAAATTATATTCTTGTTTTATAAATCCAATAAACTAAGCTCCAAGGTTATAATATATCTTGAACATCAGTGTAGTAGACACTATTTGAATTGTGTTCAAGAGTATAACCTAAATGGTCTATGGTATAAGAATAAGGTTGGAAACCTTATTCTGGTAACACCATGGATGCGACCCACTTTGTAATTAGTACAAATGAGGTAATCCAACTCATTCATGTGGTTAACATGCGAGTGGGGGCATCCAGTATGAAGAGTTCGTACAAGACCGGACTGCAAATTATTAGTCTAACTAGTATAACACCGTTAACATGTAAGACTTATAATTTATAGATGGTCATTAGTGACTCGACCTGAATCCTGAGTAAGTTAAGAACTCCTGCTTATAGGGGTTTGTCCTTAGACTAGTATGGGTGAGAGTGGCCTGTAGCCGACTCAATAAGTCTACCTTCTCAGGGACAGAACCTCGTAGGTAGGTGGGGACTTAACTATACAAGATGGAATTCACTCATTGCTACACTTAGAAATTAGATGGGTTGTTCCCTTAAGAACTTACTCCAGGTCTTGAATAATGGGGTCACGCCCTCTAAAAGGGTATGAGTCTATGGTAGGACCTTAGACTTGTTGTTCATTAGAGGATCAGTGGTGCTTAAGAAACAAAGAGGTAATCACAGGGGTAAAACGGTAATTTAACCCAACTGTGATTACGAACAACTTGTGAAGGGTCGACTCATGGGTAATGATTATATTAATGGACACAATATAATCTACAGTGAGGAGAGTGTAGGTACAAGTCTATAGTGGAGTGACTTGTAGTTAATGAATACTGATTAACTGGATAAAAGAGTTTGATCAGTTAATCTCACATCATTGGAGCTCATGAACTGTAGGTCCATTAGGTCCCTCCGTTAGCTCAACATGGTAATATAGAGGGTATAAAGTTAGGAATTAAATTGAAGTGTTCAATTTCATATATGAGGTGTTATATCAGTTATAATTGATATAATATATGGTTTTTATGTGAATTAGATTCATATAATAACTATATACTAATGAGAGAATGAATGAGGGATAGGATGGTAATTTCCATCCTATTTCCCTATAAATAGTTGCATGAGATGCAATTTTATGGTGAAGCAAAATCTTGGAAAACCCTAGATTGTCAATTTTGTGTTGTTGGAAATGTTCCACAAAACACAACCTCTCTCTCACAACCTATACATCTAATCCTAAAAAGGAACTCACATTCCTCCCTCACCTAGAGAACAACAGAGAAGATCCGGTGGTGGTGTTCGTGATTGTTCGGGTTCGAGTTGTTGAGATCGTGATCGTGGGAGAAGGAGCACTTGAAGAAAGAGAGAGTTCTTCAAAGGTAATTTCTTGCTGTCCAATTTCTTAATGCATGCTTAATCTTAGTTTTATTTGATCTTGATAGAAATTCATGTAACTAAATATGAACAGGTGATTCACAATCGCTTCCGCTGCGGGATTCGATCCCTTCAAGGATGCCCCCACTAGCATGTCAACCACATGAACGAGCTGGATCGCCTCGTTTTGTATCTAATACAAAGCGAGTCGCATCCACAACATTTCTAGGATTAGGTCTCCAACCCTATCCATATACTGTAGACCGTTCGGGTCATTAAATCGAACGTGATCCTCCCGTGTGTTCACTATACACCGTTCAAGTTCTAGTCCTCTCATAATACAATGACCCTGGAGCTTAGTTTATTAGATTAAGTTTATAAATATGTGAGACACAAAGTATTGAAAAAATAACTCTTATTTATTTCAACATAGAATATTACAAACTACAGAGATTAGGGCATACACCCCAAAAAACTCCCACTTGAACTAAGCTAGTGGAGTACATAATACATTTCTCAAATGTACAATAATACAATATGTAATACAATAAACTAAGGCATTGAATACCCCTTTACAATACTCCCACTTGCCCTAGTCTGGAAGCACTCGAAGAACTAGACTCTCTAGGTGACCCTCAAACACCTTAGCCGTGAGGGCTTTCGTAAATGGATCAACAACGTTGTGCTTCGACGCTATCTGCGTAACTGTCACATATCCGCGGTGCACAATCTCCCGTATCAGGAGATACTTTCGCTTAATATGCTTGCCCCTCTTATGACTCTAAGGTTCTCTCGAGTTGGCTACTGCACCACTATTGTCACTAAACAGAGTCACTAGCAAGTTCATATTTGGAACAACTTCCAAATTCAGCCTGAAATTCCTAAGCCAATCAGCTTCCTTTGCAGCTTCACAAGCCGCAACGTATTCGACTTCCATCGTGTAATCAACGATGTATCCTTTCTTGATGCTTCACCATACTACAGCTCCTCCATTCAGAATGAACGCTGGCCCCGAAATGGATTTCCTAGAATCCTTATCGGTCTGAAAGTCAAAGTCTGTGTATCTCGTAAGGATCAAATCCCCACTTCCATACACAAGGTTGTAGTTCCTCGTTCTCCTTAGATACTTGAGGATTGCCTTTACATCCGTCCAGTGATCTAATCCTAGATTGGATTGATACCTACTGACAATCTTAACTGCATAACAGATGTCGGGCCTAGTACACAACATGACATACATGAGGCTCCCTACAGCTTAAGCATAGGGGATTCGTCTCATATCCTCAACTTCTTGAGGCGTCTTCGGACATTGATCCTTTGAAAGGTGAACCCCATGCCTGAAAGGTAGTAAGCCCTTCTTGGAGTTCTGCATCTTATACCGAGACAACATCTTGTCAATGTAAGATGCTTGAGACATGGCTAACAATCTGTTCATCCGGTTTCGGACTATCTAAATACCTAGAACATATTGGGCCTCTCCCAAATCTTTAATTTGGAATTGCGAAGTCAACTATTCTTTAATGTTAGTAAGAAATCCTACGCCATTCCCAATGAGCAGGATATCATCCACATTGAAGGGATTTTGAATTCCCGCAGCGGAAGACGTTGTGAAACGTCGTTGATCCGTTGTGTAATTCCTATCTTAAAATTGAATCTATCTCATAGATCCTAGGCTAAACATGCAAAATAGTAGAGAAAACAGTAAGTATAATGGATACTAACCTCTTGAAGAACACTTCTTCAACGTTTTCTCCTTCTCCAGTCACGATCTCTCTCGTACCAACGAACTCCTCGAACACGAACCTCGATCCGAAAAGGAAGACACCACCAAAGGGTCTTCTCGGTTGTTCTCAGGAGGTTGAGGGAGAGTGAGTGGGACTCCCTTTGGTTTTTGGTGAGGAGAGATTTCGAAGAATTGAGAGAGAATTTGAGAGAGAATCACTTGCTCTCTTTGGATGGAAATCCAAAAAATGGAGTGTCACCAAAGGCTTCTTGCAAAGCCTTTAAATAATGGTGAGATGTGGAGTTAACATCTCCAACAAATCGCCATTTTACCACAACTATATAATATACAAATCATATTTGCATATTATATAATATAAGGTATCTCATACCTTATTATACAAATCTCATTTGCATAAATGTGAAATTATAAATTGAATCACATTCAATTTAATTTCTCTCAAATCAATTTCTCCAATTAGCACAAATTAATCAATTAGGCTATACTATAGTTTATTATGAATCTCATTCACATCAAACTATATATTATGTCATCGATATCTCATATAAATGACATAAATACCCAAATAATGAATTGAACACTTCAAATTCACACCAAACTGTAAACCCTCAATTTATCCAATTTAAGCCAACCGAGTGACCTAATGGACCTACACGTGACGAGCTCCAATGATCCGAGACTAACCTGTCAAACTCTTTGACCCGGTTATTCAACATTCATTAGCTACGGTAACACTCCACTAAAGCCCGTAGCTGCACTCTCATCACTGTAGGACAAGTTGTGTCCATCGATATAACCAATACCCATGAGTCGACCCTTCACAGGTTGTTCGTAGATACTACTGGGTCAAATTTTTGTTTTACCCCTTTGTCTACCTCTTGATCCTTAAGTCCCACTGCTCCTCTAATGAACAACTACGTTGCATGGTCCAACCATAAACAACAACCCTCTCAGGCCAATGAGAGAGTGGGGCCCCGTTGTTCTAGCCCTGGAGACATCACTTAAGGGAACAACCTCTCTAGTTTCCCTAAGTCGAGAACGAGTGAATTTCTTCTCGCTTAGTCAAGTTCCCAGCTCCCCACGTGGTCCTGTCCCAGAGAAGATAGGCATATTGGGCGACCAACAGTGGTCACCCTCACCCGTACTAGTCAAAGGACAGACCCCCGCAGATAGGAGTCCGTGACACGTTCAGGATTAAGGTCGAGTCACTAATGGCCATCTACGAAATTATTAGCTCTATACTGTTAACGGTGTTACATCAGTAAATCTAATAATCCCGGTCCAGTCTTGTACAATCTCATCGCACAGGATGCCCCCACTCGCATGTCAACCACATGAACGAGTCAGATCACCTCACTTGTATCTAATACAAAGCGGGTCGCATCCACAGTGTATTCCGGAGTAGGTCTCCAACCCTATCCATATAGTGTAGACCGTACGGGTCATTAACTTGAACGTGATCCTCCCTGTGTGTCCACTTCACACCGTTCAAGTTCTTTGTTCTCCCATAATGCAATGACCCTGGAGCTTAGTTTATTGGATTAAGTTTATGAAAAATGTGAGACACAAAGTTTAAATAAATAACTCTTATTTATTACAGAATGTTGAAATAAATAACCGTATTCATTTACAACTTGGAATATTACAAACTACACGAGATGAGGACATACATCCCAACAAACTCCCACTTGGACTAAGCTAGTGGAGTGCATGATACATTTCTCAAATGTACAGTAAAGTAATACAATAAACTAGGGCATTGAATACCCCTTTACAATACTCCCACTTGCCCTAGTCAGGAAGCACTCGAAGACCTAGACTCTCTTGGTGACCCTCAAACACCTTAGTCGTGAGGGCCTTTGTAAATGGATCAGCAACATTGTGCTCCGAAGCTATCTGCGTGACTGTCACGTCTCCAGGTGCACAATCTCCCGTATCAAGTGATACTTACGCTCTATATGCTTGCCCCTTTTATGACTCCGAGGTTCTCTCGAGTTGGCTATTGCACCATTGTTGTCACATAACAGTGTGATCGACAAGTTCATATTTGGAACAACTTCCAAATCCGTCATAAACTTTCTGAGCCAAACAACTTCCTTTGCAGCTTTACAAGCCTCAACATACTCGGTTTCCATCGTGGAATCAGCGATGCATCCCTGCTTGATACTTTGCCACACTACAGCTCCTCCATTCAGAATGAAGGCTGACCCTGAAGTGGATTTCCTAGAATCCTTATCGGTCTGAAAGTTAGAATTTGTGTATTCCGTAAGGATCAAATCCCCACTCTCATACACAAGGTTGTAGTTCCTCGTTCTCCTAAGATACTTGAGGATTGCCTTTACGGCTGTCCAGTGATCTAATCCTGGATTGGATTGATACCTACTAATAATCCCAACTGCATAACAGATGTCTGGCCTAGTACACAACATGGCATACATCAGGCTCCCTACAGCTGAAGCATAGGGGATTCATCTCATATCCTCAACCTCTTGAGGCGTCTTAGGACATTGATCCTTAGACAGGTGAACCCCATGCCTAAAAGGCAGAAAGCCCTTCTTGGACTTCTGCATCTTATATCTAGACAACATCTTGTCAATGTAAGATGCCTAAGACATGGCTAGCGTTCTGTTCTTCCGGTTCCGGACTATCTGGATACCTAGAACATACTTTGCCTCTCCCAAATCTTTCATTTGGAATTACGAAGCCAACCATTCCTTAATGTTAGTAAGAATTCCTACCTCAATGCCAATGAGAAGGATATCATCAACATACAATGTAAGAAACGCGACAGTACTGTTAACGATTTTCTTATAAACACAAGGCTCATCAACATTTTGATCAAAGCCATAAGATTTGATCGCCTCATCAAACCTTATATTCCAAGACCTCGAGGCTTGTTTTAGTCCATAAATAGACCTTTGAAGCGGACAAACCTTTTTCTCTTGGGCTTGGGCAATGAACCCCTTGGGTGGTCCATGTAGATGGTCACGTCAAGGTTGCCATTCAGAAAGGCGGTCTTGACATCCATCTGCCATACCTGATAATCATAATATGCGGCAATGGCCAGAAGGATTCTAATCGACTTTACCATGGCAACAGGTGAAAAGGTTTCCTCATAGTCAACCCCTTCCACCTGGTAAAACCTTTTGCCACTAGTCGAGCTTTGAAGGTCTGCACCTTCCCATCTACGCCACGTTTACGCTTGTAGATCCACTTGCAACCAATAGGTTTAACCCCATCCAGTTTGTCCACAAGCTCCCAGACGGAATTGAAGTACATCGACTCCATTTCCTGGTCCATAACTTTAATCTATTCGTCTTTGTCAACGCCACCCATTGCCTGATCATAGGTCAATAGATTCTCACAGTCATCATCAGGAGTGACGACCTGGGTTTCAGCTAAACTCATGTAACGTTCAAGCTGTCTCACAACCCTCCCACTACGTCGAGGCATTCCCAACTCTTGGGAACGGACTTGGCTAGACGAGCTAGGATCAACAACACTTGTTGACGTACTAGCACCATCAACAACTCTTGCTGATGTACTGTCCATTTCATTTAACACAATCTTACTCCTTGGTAAGTGATCCCTGATGTGGTCTTCCTCAAGGAATGTGGCGTTTGTCGACACAAGCACCCTATTATCCTTAGGATCGTAAAAGAAACCACCTATAGTCTCTTTTGGGTAACCTACAAAGAGGCACAACTTTGAACGGGGTTTCAACTTCTTTGGGTTTGACACAAACACATGGGTCGGACATCCCCAAATTCTGAAATGACGTAAACTAGTTTTACGATCATGCCAGAGTTCAAAAGGTGTTTCACAAACACTTTTCGACGGAACTGTGTTCAAAATGTAAACCGCAGTCTCCACTGCGTAACCCCAAAAGGAATCAGGGAGACGAGCATAGCTCATCATCGACCGAACCATGTCCAACAGGGTTCTGTTTCTCCTCTCCGATACACCATTCTGCTATGGCATACCAGGTGCTAAGAGTTGGGACGTAATTCCATGTTCTATCATATAGTCCTAGAATTTAGTGTCCATTTACTCTCCACCTCGATTCGATCGAAGTGTTTTTATCGTTTTACCTAACAGGTTCTCAACCTCAGTCTTGAACTCCTTGAACTTTTCAAGTGTTTCAGACTTCCTATGCATTAGGTAAATGTACCCATACCTCGAATAGTCATCTATAAAAGATACGAAGTATTCATAACCACCTCGTGATTTAACATTCATCGGACCACAGAGGTCAGAATGTATAAACTCAAGGGGCTCCTTGGCTCTATATCCTCTTCCACTAAAAGGATGTTTGGTCATTTTGCCTTCAAGGCATGACTCACATACCGGTAAAAAGTTTTCTTCCAACTCGCTTAGAAGTCCACTCTTCACTAGTCTCTCAATCCTATTGAGATTAATGTGGCCTAACCGTAGATGCCAAAGATGGGCACTTTCTTTTGGAGAAACTTTTACTCTCTTAGTTCTCGTTTCTGCTGTTTTAAACAATTCGGTGTTCAAAACACTTTTGACCGAATTTGGGTTCAAAACATATAAATTGCTCTAAAGCGAAGCAGAACAAATCAAATTTCCATTTCGAGAAATAAACGCTTTATTACTCTTGAAAGAAACGAAAAAATTTTGTTCTAAAAGGCAGGAAATAGAAACTAGATTTCTTGTAAACCCAAGAACTATGTACATATTATCCAATAATAAATACTTCCCGCCAAAGAACAACTTCATCAGTGCCTATTCTTGCAAATTTGAGACAACTCTCTAGGATCCAACCCTGAGTGATATCTCACCCTCTTGCAGCCGCTGCCAGGAACTTAATCCTTGAAAAGAAGAGCAAACATGGTTAGTGGCGCCTGAATCCAATATCCAAGCAGAGTCATTACTCTCCACTAAACAAGTTTCTGTGACAAGTAAATCACATTTACCCGTCATCTTCTTTTCATCAAGGAACTTTGGACAACTCCTTTTCAGGTGTCCGTCCCCGTTGCAGTAGAAACACTTTCTTGCAACATCCTTGATTTCTTTGCCCTTTTGGGGCGGCAGCGCGGTCAACCCTATCCTCTTTCAACTTGTCCTTCTTCCCTTTCGAGCCTGAAAAATCTACAAATTTTGTCCCAGAGGTCATGCCCCTGTGAAAAGGTCTAAAGGCAACACTTGCCTCAGCTTCCTGTCCTGGTTTGCACCAAAGACTGGAAGGTTTGTAGATCGTTGAATAGGACTATTGAACTGGGACCTGAGGACCTTCCTCAGTGAGCGCAAACTCTTGGTCGCCATTTACCAAAATCGTGTCTATATTATTTTTCCATGAAATACTATCGCCGACTAACTTAACGGATGCTAAAGGAGCGTAAAAAACGTTTGACATTTTGTTGGTGAAAAAATGAAAAAATTTTGTATTAGTCTCGCAAAAACTTTTGAAAATCCAATCGGGTTTTAGCAAATTTTTATCCTAAGATACCTAGGTCATTCAAAATTTGCAATGATACCCTAAAGGTTTAGAATGACCACCGTAGGGTAGACAAACCCACTTCTCCTCTAGGACGAGACTTTCTCGACCAGACCCTAATGCCAGAATAACTCTTATTCCATTAGGCATCTAGTTACCATTCTTCGATCTGAATCCATTAACACTTAATGAATCTAGTGAGTGTCACCCTCAATCTTTAAATTTCCAAGTATCCGTCCAAACAATAGCCGTCGTAGGGAGGACTAAGAAGGAAAATCAATAAGGAAATCGTATCCCTTTCGGAAATTCACGGTGTTCCGACTCCCATGATCAAGACCTCCTAAAATGCGGATTATGCAGTCCGAGCCAAACTAGCAGGCGGATCATAGGCGTCTCACAGTTTGAATCGAAAGAAAGAGGCGAGTGGTCCAGTTTATATTGCAATACCGCGATTATGCGGGTCAAGTTTTAGTATAGTGATTTCTGAGTCCAAGTATCGTCCTCGGGAATGGGTTTCTAGATTAATTAATTATTAAGGTACTAATTCTCGATTTTAGCTAAAGAAACATAACATGGATAGTTGGTTGAAGTAAATACAGACAAACGAACTAACATGTGGAGTCACGAATTGATAGAATTAAAGGAAGTGATTTTACAAGTTAAAGACCTAACTAGCACATGCATTGAACCAATGAAATGAAATTATAAACAAGAAGTGAAATACTCAAGAAAATCTCTCGATTCTTAGTGAGCCTCACACATGCAATAAACTCATAGTCTCCATATGAACCTATAACATGCATGGCATTAAGCAACTTCTTTATGTGTTTCCCTAAGATTTCTAGGTCACTCTTGCGCAAGACTTCCAAGGGTTTTGACAATTTTGCTTTAATTCAAGGTTTATCTCTCGAGTCCACTTAAATCAACAAATTAAAAAGTAAAGAACGAATTGCCAAAAATAACGACATAACATGCTTCAATACATCACAAGAAAGTCATAACAAGTAAATCAAATCCTACTACAATGTTTAGCTCCTCTAAATCACATGAAAAACAAACTAAACAAGTAGAAAACGTCTTAGAACGCTATTACAAATTGAAAGAAAGAGAAATAAACTTAGGTGTCGATGCCGGTCCTTCGTCTCCGAGCTCCCGTCTTCGATCTCGAACCTCCACGAATGCTTTGGCTCTCAAAATCACTCTTTTCTCTCTTCTTACAAGGTGTATTTCGAATTTAGGGCAAAACTCTACCAAATTGTGCTCCCCATTGCAAGAATCATAAGGTTGTATTTATAAGCATCAATGGGCCAGCGTTGCAACGCTGTACCCTAAACGCGTGGTAAATATGGAAACTATCGGCAGCGTTGCAATGCTAGGGACAGCGTTGCAACGCTGCTACCTTAACGCGCGCTCTTATCGATCGGCGTTGCGCGCTTTGCAAGGCGCGTGCCGCAACGCCTCCTCGCGCGCTTCTCATGCGTGTGCCCTTATCGATCTAGTGTTGCGCGCGCAGCAAAGCGGCGTTGCAGCGCTATCGGCGATGATCTCCAAGCCGTTTGTTTGCACGTTCGGCGTTGTAACGCTCTATATGGCGTTGCAACGCCATCGCCTCGGGTCTTCAGCTTGGTTTGGTCTTCTCTCTTCCATTTGATGTTATATTTAGCTCCAATAGTCCCGTTTTGATCCCGAGTGATCCAAATTGTCTCCAATAGCTCCGTTTAAGCTCTTAACCTGAAATTGAATAAATTAACCACGTAAAAGCCCTAAAATCATCATAAAACTAGCAATAATTAAGCCTAAGGATAGCACATTTTGTGTGCTATCAAACACCCCCAAACTTAGACTTTTGTTAGTCCCGAGCAAAAACAAAGTTAAACATTAGATTGTTCTTAGACATACATGTGATTCAAGCCTCAAAGATTTAAGAGAATATTTTGCAATCACATGAAACACTTAAACATAACACTTCAACAAGTAATTTAAAACTTTTCCTAAGTGTTCCTACGTGTGTGTGTGGTTAGCCTATGTTCCCTTCATTTTTACTAAGCCCGGATCAACTTTATTAGGTTCTCCATTCAACTTCCCCTACACTGGTCTTAGTTACTAATCTTTGAGTCTCTCCACATTCAGAAATATACAACTTTACTCAGCACTTAATCACTCTTTTGATGCCACTTTTTTTCTATTTTCTTCTTTTTTTTTTGTGTGCAAGGACACTATCTTTCACACATCCACTGCAGGGACCCTTACCCAGAGCACTCGCTCAATGAGTGGCCTAACGATCACAGTGAGTGAAGGTAGCTCTTTTTGTCCTCACGATTTTTTTACAAACAGACAACAAAAATAAACTTTTTCACATAATGCGCATATTATACAGATCATGCACTTCATATTGTCATTTACCCTATCTTGCAGTTTAACTCTCAAATCAGTTTTCAGACCTATCGAGGTGACATCAAACTTCTAAGCCTAATAACTTTGTTATAAGCATTTCAAAACTACAGGAACAAAGGCTATGTGCATATAATGCAGGAAAAACTCAAGAAAATTTTTTAAATTAACTCAAATTCATGTCATGCTTTCAGGTTTCAGCAGAATCACAAAGATTTTCAATTATATCTCATCCTAGGCTATCATACTCATACTCGATGTGAAAGATCAACCAACAATTCAAAGCACATACTCGGGATGATCCACAAAGATATAAACACAATCCCACCCCCAAACTTAAACTAAACATTGTCCCCAATGTTTGTAGAAATAAGCATGTGGCAAGTATAAGGGTAGAAGTGAACGATCATCTGTCTGGGTGATGGAGATATTTCGAGTTCCTTGGATAGCCAAAGCATGTGTGTTGGAGTTCCTCTGAATGGGAGCATGGATTTCAACGAAGAAGGGCATCTCCACAACCTACGAAGTAAAAGAACAACTAACTAAGAATTGAAAAACAACAAAAACAACTAAAGTAAGCTAAAGATAGGAAAACAAAAGTAAGTAAAACTTGGGTTGCCTCCCAAGAAGCGTTTTGTTTAACGTCTTTAGCTAGATCTGCACTCCTCAAGGTGTTTCTTTCCTTGCTTGCGATTGTGCGGAGTGATGTGTTCATTTGGCCAATCTGGGTCTCTATATTCTTTATTGCAGCTCCATGACTGGTCACTATACCAGATAAACTGGTGACTGCATTCTCCAGCTGATTGGACCGACTTCTAGATTCAGCTATGAAGGAGTGCAATGTGTCTTCCAGAGATGGTTTCCTCTCTGGTGTAGAAGCATGCCTCTGTAGGAGGATTCAACACATTCTTGTTGTTAGCATAAGAGAAATTCTCATGATACCTCAAACACGGATTGTAATGTGTTGGTAGGTTATTCAGTCCGATTTCCTCCATAGTGGTTGCTTCTATTGTTCAGGTAGTGCAATTGCTCCATATTGGATTCTCCATTGGGCTTGGAGCATTGAGAGGATATCCCTATCTATGGTGATCCTGCAAAATTATTCAAGGCATGAGTGAGAGACGCCATATGAGATCTAAGAGAGGTTACCTCGTACAGTTGATATAATCCGACATCGGCTTAGATCTGTCATTTCTGTCAGAGGCCAGCGGTAGTGGCGGTTGACACTTCCTCGGGAGGGCACGTGCTTCTAGCATGATCTTCGCCATGAAAGCCCCTCCAGCGGTGGCATCGAGAATGGTCCGGTCTTACCTTCAGTCCATTATAAAACAGTATGTACACTGGAGCCACCGATAGTCATCTTTGTGGGCACCTCCTGAGTATGTCCTTGTACCTTTACCAGGCTTCAAATAACTACTCTCCCTCTTGCTGCCTGAATGTTCCTATCTCAGTCCTCAACTTTGCAGCTTTAACAGGTGGAAAGAATTTGGTCATGAAGGCTTGGGCCAGCTCCTCCCAGGAAGTGATACTGCCTGAGGGAAGGGATCCTAGCCATTCTTTGGCTCTACCCTGCAAAGAAAAATGAAAGAGACGTAAGCGAATACTATCGGTAGAGATACCATTCATTTTAAATGTACCATAGATTTCTAAAAAATTTTGAAGATGAGAGTTAGGATCTTCTGTGGCTAGGCCTCCAAAGCACCTTCCCTAACCATTTGTATCACCACATTTTCAGTTCAAAGTTATTAGCATTGATGGGGGCATGAACTATTCCACTGCTTTCGAGTAATTAAACACAGGTTGGAAATACTCCCTTATGGGTTTAGGGTTATTGATGAGCTCCTGATCAGCCATTTCTTGAGGTTCTGCTCTTCCTTCCCTTAGGAGTCTCCTACAGGTCCTCTCGATCTCAGGATCAAAAGGGTGCAAGTCTGCAGCTCTCCCTTTGGGCATACACCTGGAGAAACAAAAAGAAAGAAGTTAGAGTAAAAAAAAATGGAAAAACACCAACAACTATAAAATAAAGACATAAAACATAAAACTTGGGTTGCCTCCCAAGAAGCGCTTTCTTTAACGTCTTTAGCTAGACGGTGACTTATCAGGGCACATAAAATTGCTCATACTTCTCTGGTCCCTTCTTGCTTGAATCAATGTAGCCCTCTAAGTCTAAAAGGCTATCTTGCTTTTCATGGGCACCAGAGACATAATTATTTTTGGTATTTTTGTTTAATAAAATGAAAGAGCTGAAATCAAAACAAGACTCGTGAGTGAAAGACCAATGGTTATCAAAAATCAAGGAAATTTCTGGGAATAAAGGGAAAGAAGACTTCTCAGCCTCTAACTCTATCACCTGGATCTCTCCTGTGGAACTAAGTGTATCACCAGTGTCCTCCTCACTAACCTGATCATGGTGTGCCTCAGTCTCCCCCAAACTATCCTCACTAACATCTAGACAAATCCTCCTAGGTGGCACCTCACGAGTGGTAAGGATAAGAAATTGTTCTGTAAGGCATTAAGGAAACTACTAGCTGGTTAAGATATTGAGCTCTATCCTGTACTATTTCCCAAAGTCCTACCACTTCAGTTTCTAACCTATCCAACCTCTCTAATTCACTATGAACCAAATTTTTCAATTTCAACTCTAAGATATATTCTACCAATTGGTCCATAAGAGAAGATTTTTCTGGTGGTTGGTTAAGGTACGAAAAACTATGGTTCCAAGTGCCTAAATAACTACCCTCATGTGGATTTTCATATATGTCAGGTACAACATGGTAATAATTAGACACATGGTAATCAGAAAAATCATGATGCACAAAACTAGGATCCTGAGAGGGACAGTAGAATGGTGGAAACTCAAAATTATGCAAAGTCATACTTGAAAAATCAGTAATTTCACAACAAGACTTCACACAATATCAACACAACCAAAACAGGAAACAAAGACTCAAAAACACACAAAACTAAAATAACACAAATAAGGAAATAAACAATCAGACAAAACAATTAAGGAAAGACAAACAAACAAGCTTTAGTCTAAAATTTTAAATTTTCTCCTAATATTAATTAATCTAAATAATCGTCATTCCCCGGCAACGGCGCCAAAAACTTGTTGCGTAAAATTTTATATTGCAATACCGCAGTGTACGGGTCAAGTTTTAGTATAGTGATTTATGAGTCCAAGTATCGTCCTCGGAAATGGGTTTCTAGATTAATTAATTATTAAGGTAATAATTCTCGATTTTAGCTAAAGAAACATAACATGGATAGTTGGTTGAAGTAAATACAGACAAACGAACTAACATGTGGAGTCACAAATTGATAGAATTAAAGGAAGTGACACTAGAAGAAAATAAGGCTACAATGACGGACGAAAAAATCAAGGGGCGAGATACAATGACGGACGGGAAGAAGGCGCGCTGGATTTTTTTTGCCGGACATACAATGACGGGCATTGCCCGTCATTTTAAATTCTTTTTAATGACGGGCTTTGCCCGTCATTATATGTTATTTTAATTAAAAAAAAAAAATTTGGACACCTCACACCCGACAACTCTCTCTCTCTCCACGTTCCACCCTCGATCTCCCTCCATCACTTTCCCTCGATCTCTCCTCCATCACTTTCCCTCCCAGCTCACCTCACACCCGACCCATCTCCAGCCGGCCGTTCGGGAGTCGAAACCGCCGTCCATCTCATCGTCGCCCGCCTCGTCGGTCTTCGCCTAATCGCCTCGTCGCCGTCGACCGTAGGCTTGATCTCACAGCAGCCTTCATCTCTCTCCACGATCTCACTCTCTTCTTCACAAACCGCCGTCCACCGTCGACCGTCGAGGGAGTCACCGCCGGCCACGAAGCACCAAACCGCCGTCCTCCTTGACGCTCAATCGTCGTCGACCGCTTCGCCGCCGTCCGAGTCCTCACCGTCTTTCTTCTCCGGCCGGCCAGATCTGAAGCTTGAGGTCCATATCTACACCCTCCTTTGTAGATCTGCTTCATTGAGGTCCAAATCTGTCTCTTTAGCTTGTTTTTATGTCAGTTTAGCTTGTTTTTTTGTTAGTTATCTTGAAATGTTCTTGAAATGATGAAGCTCTTGAAATGTTGAAGGGCACAAAGTTGAAATGGAAGTCACATTTGATGGATTATGCAATTTTTAGGTTGAGGTTGAGGTTGAGGTTGAGGTTGGATAGAACCATATATAAATTTTAAGGTTAAGGTTGGATTATGCAATTTTTAGGTTGAGGTTGATGGATTATGCAATTTTTAGCTTGTTTTTATATCAATTTTAGAAAAGATTTTTGAACCATATAATTAGCCTCCTTCACATTTGATGGATTATACTCTAAACATAGTTCATTCCACTTTTTAGATTACTTTCACTTTTTCCTTAAAAACTTAAAAATATATATAATATAGGTTGAGGTTGTAAGAAAATGCGTTCAAAGCAACTTGTTATGCATTATTTTTTTTCTTTCAAGTGAAAATCTGTTCAATTTCTACCTAATTTAAGCCTAGTTTAATTAATGGCTTTAGAAACATTTTTTATGGATCGAAGGTAATTGGCATTAGAAACATTAGTAAAAATGTGATGCAAGTGTTGTTGATATTAATTGGCATTAGAAAATTGAGTGACCCCATCTTTAGGTAGTTGAAAAAGTCTCAATAGCCTCAATATTGTGGAAGCTACCCAAGAAACATATGAAGGAACTTCTCTCATGACTTTAAAAGTTCATTCTTGATTACTACTATCAAGTTCAAATTTTCATTTTTCTACCCAATTTAAAATTTGAATCTCAAACTTAACTCATTTTAATTAGTTAAAACTTATGGCATTGATTTTTGGTTTTCATAATCGGATGTCTCATTTTAATTTATTTGCTTTGATTATGCTTTATGAAAATAGATAAATTTACTTTTATATTGGGGATTGATGGAAGGAGGTTAATAACCTTGTATTACATTGTTGAGGAAAAAGTGAGAATTTCCTAAATTTTTCTTAATTATAATTCTTTGTTTGTGTTAAGCTCTATGAGTTTATATTTCATATGTTTAATTTTATTAATATTAATAGTGATTGAGGAATGATTGAGATCTTTTGTTTAGCGTGTTTGGTTAGAATAATCATATGTTTAATTTTCTTAATAATAGTAGTGGGGTTGTGGATTAGAGGAAATGGTATTAGTCCAAAATATCATGATGTTGGTTTTGAATCAACATCGTGAAATTGAGTAAGTGATGAACTCCTTGATAGATTTTTTTGTTCTTCATTTGATTTCCTAAAGACATAGTAAGTACATAAGTTTAAGTAACTATTATTCTTCTTGTAGATTAAACTTTCGGAATATCGTTATGGATAAGTCGTGGATGTCAAAGAATAGAATGTCATCGAATATCGTTTAGGAGTTGAGACGTTTATCCAAAATGGTATACGACATTCAAATAGGTCGATTTCATTTGTTGTCCATGCTTGAAATGTGTGAATGCAAAGTCTCAAAATGCGAATGTCGTAAGAGACCATTTATATATTAATGGCATTGATGAAAGCTATAGAACATGGATTTGGCATGGTGAGTCACTACCGAATGAGAGAAAAGAGGAAGCTGAAGTTGGGGACGAAGATGTTGACGACACAATAGGAATGTTTAAGGCTGCACATAACTATTTCAATGACAAATCTCCAATATTTGAAGAAGTGTTAGATGATGCCAAGAAACCATTGTACTTAAATTGTAACAATTTTACCAAAATATCTGCATTGATAAAGTTATATAATTTGAAAGCAAAGTTTGGATGGAGCGATAAGAGTTTCACTGAGTTGTTAGCATTGGTTCGTGACATCTTACCAAGTCCAAATGAACTTCCTAGCTCTACATATCAAGCCAAAAAAATCTTGTGTACTCTTGGAATGAAGTATGAAAAGATTCATGCATGTAGTAATGATTGTTGTTTGTTTAGAAAAGAGCTTGCAGATGTAGAAGTATGCCCTACATGCGGAACATCAAGATGGAAGCTTTGTAAAAATTCGAAGGATGTGATGAAGAACATTCCAGCGAAAGTCATGTGGTATTTCTCTCCTATCCCAAGATTTGAAAGAATGTTTTATGCAAAGAAAGAAATATCGAGTTTGTTGACTTGGCATGCTAATGAACGAGTAATTGATGGGTACATACGACATCCTGCGGATACACTATCGTGGAAGCAAGTAGACAATTTGTGGCGAGTGTTGTTTAGAACATAGAAAACTCCGTCTTGCTCTTTTTCTACTGATGGAGTCAATCCACACGGTGATCTTAGTAGTAGATATAGTTGTTGGCGATTATGTTGGTGACATAGAATTTACCTCCATGGTTATGCATGAAACGAAAATTTTTGATGTTAAATGCATTAATATCTGGGCCTAAACAACCAGGGAATGACATAGATGTTTATTTAGCTCCATTAGTTGATGATCTGAAAAAACTTTGGAATGATGGAGTTCAGTGTTACGATGTACATCACGAACAATCTTTCATACTTAAAGCTATTTTATTGTGGACTATTAATGATTTTCCTGCATATGGCAATTTGTGTGGTTATACAGTAAAAGGATATCATGCGTGCCCAATATGTGGGAAAAACTTCATCCACTTATTTGCCAAAAGGGAAAAAATGGCATATCTTGGACATCGAAAACATTTACCCCGTAATCATCCATATAGAAGACAGAAGAAAGCTTTTAATGGTGAACAAGAATTGGAATTCGCTCCCGAACTGATTAAGTGGAGAGGAAATTCTTGCCAAAGTTAGTAGACTTCAATACTCGTTTGGAAAGAAGCCAAGAAAGGAAAAAATAAAGGAGATCCTTCAAGCACTTATTGGAAGAAGAAGTCTATTTTCTTTGAGTTAGAATCATGGAAACATTTTGACGTGCGACATTGTTTAGATGTGATGCATATTGAGAAGAATGTGTGTGCAAATATTATTGGCACGTTACTTGATATTCGGCAAGACAAAAGATGGATTAAAAACTCGTCTTGATTTGGTTGAATTGAACATTAGATCAGAGTTGGCCCCTCAATTAGGAGAGAAAAGAATATTCTTACCTCCAGCATGTTATACACTATCGCAGATGGAGAAATTGAATTTGTGTAAGACACTATCAGAAATTAAAGTACCTGAAGGTTATTCTTCCAATATACAAAGTTTAGTGTCGCTCATGATTTGAAACTTTATGGGCTTAAATCGCATGACCACCATGTTCTTATGCAACAATTATTACTGTGGCTATACGTGGTATTTTACCAAAGTATGTTAGATATGCAATTATTAAATGCGTGTTTCTTTTTCAATGCCATATGTAGTAAGACGATCGATTCATCAAAGTTAAAAGGCTTGCAAGAGGATGTAGTGATTACTTTGTGTTTGTTAGAAAAATATTTTCCACCAGCATTCTTCACGATAATGGTACGTCTTGTGGTCCATCTTGTAAGAGAGATAGAATATTGTGGACCAGTGTATTTGAGGTGGATGTATCATTTTGAACGATATATGAAAGTTCTAAAAGGTTATGTGCGAAATAGAAACCGACCAGAAGGATGCATTGGAGAAAATTATATCGTGGAGGAGGCTGTAGAATTTTGTTCTGAATTTCTATCTGGGGTTGAGTCTATTGGGCTACGTTCAACGACAAGGAAAGAGAAATCAGATTTTGATAGACCATTGTCTGTTGCTCACTATATCAAACCCAATAAGGAACAATTGGATCAAGCTCATCTTTACGTTCTTCAAAATGTGAATGACGTGCTTCCATACATAGGGTACGTAAATCTCAACACATAACTTTCGAACTATGGAATGATGTACTAATTTTCATGTGTTCTATGAATTTAGGCAACACATGGAAACTCTATCTAGACTCAATCCTAGTAGATCCAAAAATAAAAAGTGGCTTCAAGATGAACATAATCGCACATTTAGCAGATGGTTGCGTGATCGGGTAATCTTGAGCTGAAACTTTTGTAATGAGTGGGGTTAATGTTTATTCCTACTTAATTTACAATGTATATTTTTCAGGTTCAACTTGCTCTCGAGGTGCCAAACAACTCCATATCACCTTCTTTAAGATGGATAGCTCATGGGCCTTGTCGGATGTAGCCACATTTAGTGGTTATGTGGTTAATGGTACTCATTATCATACGAAGAAACGTGATGATATTAGGAATACCCAAAATAGTGGAATTCTTATAACAAACAAACACAATGCAAGTTTCAGTGCTTAGGATAAAAATCTGTTATGTCCGACATGACCTTTTATGGTGTAATACAGGAGATTTGGGAGATTGATTTAGAAAATTAACATTTATTTTGTTAAAATGTGACTGGGTTGAGAATAATAATGGAGTTAAAGTAGATGACCTTGGATTTACAATCACAACCTTAATCGCATTGGGCATAGATCGGACTCATTTATTTTAGCATCTCAAGCCAAACAAATATTTTATGTAAAAGACCCTCTTGATCCTCGATGATCGGTGGTTTTAACCCTCCTCAAAGAATAGTTGAAGAAGAATATTCGAGGTTGATGTTGATACCGTTCAAGATTGTGGATATGGTGTCCTAGAAAGAATGCCTAATATTGACGTGACCCATGAAATCGATGAAATGTCATCCACATATCTTAGAAATGATTGTGAGGGTATATGGATCGATAAATAATATATTAAATATGGTATGCATTTGTTTAGTTATTGCAATTTTTATGAGTTCAATATATATATGTTATTATAACTTATATTGTTCATGGTATCTTTTTTTTTGTGATTGTTACAATGAGTGGATCAAGTGACGAGGAAGTGAATGTATCGATCCAAATGGAGGCTAGGCATACTAATCGACGTGGTCTCACTACTATGCGTGGTCCGCACGCGCGCAAGGACTCTGAGGGGAACGCTTGGTCATCCAATACAACAATCAAGGCCAAAGTATTGGTGATAATGCAAACCAAATGCAAAGTTACATAGGAGTTTGCGTTAGGCAACAAATTCCATTAAGTTACAAGACTTGGAAAGAGGTTCCCCAAGAATTGAAAGATAAAATTTTTGATTCTGTAGAGGTAAGAATAATAGTATTTTTCCGTACAAACTTCTTAATATATAGAGTTATTTAGCCATTTATTATGTGTTTCCTATGTAGATGTCATTTGTGATCGAACCCTAGGTCCAAAAATGCTATTCTTCAATCGTGGCAAATAAATTTGAACATTTCGATACACGTTGTATCAAAAACACATACTTCCATTTAAGGATGAGCCGTCCTTGTTGAAGCATCCTCCACAAAAGTATTCACATATTGATCAAAACCAATGGGAAGCATTTGTGAATGCTAGATTATCGGAAGAATGGGAGGTAAGTACATTATACTTGTTGCTTTTAAAAGTTAGTAAAAAAAGTACATTATACTTGTTTCTTTTAAATTGATTCTATTATGTGATATCTGAGCACAAAGTCGTGTACAAAAGGAAAGGAGAGAGAAATGTAAATATAATCATCACATCTCTCGTAAAGGATATGCCAACTTAGCTGAAGAACTAGTGAGTAACATTATTTCTTATAATTTTCCATAAATGAGATTTAATAACTTGTGTGTTTATATAGGAATTGGCGGACAATCCTTCCACTCGTGCCACCTTATGGATACAAGCACGAAAAGAAAAAATAATGAATACTACGATGATGAAACCAAACAATGCGCTAGTCGAATCGTAAGTTAATATGTTTTATTTTAACATGATGCAAAAATGATTCGTAGTTTAAATATCTTATGGTTAGTTTCAATGTCAATCTAAATGGTTGTGACAGGACGAACTAGCTATGAAGAATAAAGGTAAAGACATATTGACCGAAGCATTAGGCACGCCAGAACACAGAGGGCGTGTTAGAGGATTAGACATGTCTATCAAACCATCAACATACTTTAACAATCCTCGAGCGAAGTCAAAATCAAGCAAAGAGTCTGGCAGCAAAATGTCGTGCTCACCTTCCAAAAAGTCTGCAAGCATAGGCAGTAATCATCCAAAAGACAAGGAGGTCATTGACGAGGAGGAAGAAATTTTAGAGGTAATTAGGATTTTGTGGAAATTTTTTGATCATATATGATACATTTTTCTCAGATTCCTTTTTGATTTTTGAAGGGAACTCCATGCCATCTAGCAATAGGATCAAAGGATAATGTGGTTGCTGTAGGCACTATGTACACGTCTGACGCTCAATTTCCCACAGTCCATGGAGTTCCCTTAGGAGATGAAAATGTTAGAGTGGTAGTGGACATGATCGTAGGTGAAGATGCTCCACTACCAATTCCTATACGGGGAGAAGTAGAGTCCCTGAGTCAATCTATGGGAAATTTTGTGGCATGGCCTTGTTACCTTGTCATTTTTAATAAGGGGAAAAAAAGGTATGAAATTATTCAACTCAATGTTTAAAATTACTAAATTCTTTGTTTACAAATTTAAATGTTGTTTTCTTGTGATAGGTGGCTTCTCCAGCAAAACATAAATCGGATGTTTCTGTACATGTGCCTACTTCACATTCTACAAAGTACACAGATGCTCACGTGACTATTAAACTTCTGAATCGTTATACAATGTTATCGATGCAAGAAGATGATACGATTCAAGTCACGTTGAGTGAGCACATGTTCGGGGAGGAAAAGTTAATTTATTTACATCGCGATGATATCCTGCATTACTGTGGGATGGTGGAGATAGGGTACTCCTGCGTAGTCGCATACATTGCGTAAGTATACAACATCTTTCATTTACAACTATATTGTCTACGCTTTTGAATGTTTTATTAAAATAACTTTACTTTTATTTAGGTATCTTTGGACTATATGTGACTATGAAATAATCGCCAAGTTCTTGTTAGTTGATCAAATAACCATTTCTAATTTTGTTAAAAGTCAAGAAACACGTTGTATAAATCGGCTAATGAGTTAGAAATGGTTAATTTGGACTTGGATCAACAAGTTTTCATCCCATATAATCTTTGGGTAAGTTTAAATTACTTCAATTTATTTATATGTTTTTGTTCATAAAACAATGATATTAGAATACTCCTAACTTTAATAGATATCATTGGATGTTGATCGTTATCCATCCGCGGGCAAACACCGTTTATGTCTTAAACTCGTTGAGGAGTAAGATCGAAGAAAGTTTTCAAGGAACAATAAATACGTAAGTGTTTCAAACCTTTAGAATGAATTACTTTCTATTAATTTTTCTAATGTTTCAAACTCTTTAGATCCTTGAAAATGTGGCAAGCCAAGCACTCACTTCCACAATATCGTTCTTCCATCACTTGGAAACTTGTAAAGGTCAACATAATTTAATATATTCGAATGTTTTGTTCAACGTTGGAAAAATATTTAACTCAAATATGCTATTTTTTAAATTATTTTGCATATAGTGCCCCGTCAACCGAAGTTACGTGGAGTGCGGGTACTATATATGTATGTAAGTATATACGAGAAATCGTATATAATTCTAGTATTCCTATAATGAACCTCGTAAGTACTCTTATTTTATCGGTTTGTGATTCAAAACATAATTTAGTCTAATGTTATTATATTATTTTTCTCTTTATAGTTCAACACAAAAAGCGCATACAAACAAGAAGAAATCGACGAGGTTAGAGAGTAGAATGGGCGGATTTTGTTGGTGATTTGTGTAAGCCATTTGTGAATACGAATTTTGTGAATTTTTACTACATTTCGTTAGGGTGTACAATATACTTGTTTATAATGTATATAGTACAAGTGTATTAGTAGTTTGTATTTTTAGATGTATATACTTGTTTGTTAGATGTGGAGAGGCGGGTGGCCTCATTCTTCTGAATCTAGGATTGGAGTTTGTTGGATGTTTTGTATGAATGAATGTGTTTTTAGATGTATATACTTGTATGTTGGATATGGAGAGGCGGGTGGCCTCATTTTTCTGAATCAGGATATATAGAAGTGTTCTGCAATGTTTCAGGTTATGGTTAGTTGATGTTCTGAGAGGTCATGCCAAATTTTTACTTATTGGCTTGATATTTCGTGTTAGTTTTAGAGTTTCTTGAATTTGTGATATAGGTGTTAAGGACATGTAGAGATCGTCTCATGTGTATTATTTATAATGAAGTTATGTTCTTCTTGTAAAATGAATGATTGTTGGATGTTTATGGATGAATTTCATGTTTTGTTAGATATAGAAGTGTTTCTGCAATGTTTTGGGTTATGGTTAGTTGATGTTCTATAGAGGTCATGCCGAAATTTTTACTTATTGGCTTGATATTTCGTGTTAGTTTTAGAGTTTACTGAATTTGTGATATAGGTGTTAAGGACATGTAGAGATCGTCTCATGTGTATTATTTATAATGAAGTTATGTTCTTCTTGTAAAATGAATGATTGTTGGATGTTTATGGATGAATTTCATGTTTTGTTGATATAGAAGTGTTGTTCGCAATGTTTCAAAGTTATGGTTAGTTGATGTTCTGTAGAGGTCATGCCGAAATTTTTACTTATTGGCTTGATATGTCGTGTTAGTTTTAGATTTTAGAGTTATGGTTAAGGTTTATGATATACTAGTTTATGGTTAATTAAGGTTTGTGATGATTTTAGAGTTATGGTTAAGGTTTGTGATATATGAGTTTATGGTTTTAGAGTTATGGTTAAGGTTTGTGATATATAAGTTTATGGTTTTAGAGTTATGGTTAAGGTTTAATTTTGATATATGAGTTATGGTTAAGGTTTGTGATATAGGAGTTTATGGTTTGTAATATAGTAGTTTATGGTTTTGGATATAAAAGTTTTCTATGTGCATTGTTTTGGTTGAAAAAGAATTTTGTTGGATGTTGTTATGGGTGATTTGATGTATGTTTTGGATATAAAAGTGTTTTTGTTTCATGTTTGTAAATTTGTATAGTGATTTCTTGTGTGGTTTCAATATAGAAGTTAATATATTTGCAATATTTCAGGCAATTTCTTGGTGCCATCGGGCTATTAACGACCTTTTTTTTTATTAAAATTATGCTAAAAACGATGACGGGCATTGCCTGTCATAATAAAAAATTATGAACTAAAAATAATGACAGAGTATAATGACGGACAATAGGTTTTTAAAAAAAAAAATCCAAGAGTTTTAATGATGAGCAATGCCCGTCATTGCAAATCACTTTTTATGACGGGCAATGCCCGTCATTAAAAGTCGTTTCAACCCATGTTACAATGACGGGCGATTTTTAATGACGGGCATTTGCGTCATTCATTAAAGCGCCGTCATCATATAAATGTTATTGACGGCGATTTTTAATGACGGGTAATGCCCGTCATTAAAAGTCGCCCCGCCATTGTAATATACAATGACACTCGCATAGATGACGGGCGCGCGCCCGTCATCAAAACCCTTTAATGACGGGCAATGCCCGTCATTAAAACCCTTTTTTCTACTAGTTTGATTTTACAAGTTAAAGACCTAACTAGCACATGCATTGAACCAATGAGATGAAATTATAAACAAGAAGTGAAATACTCAAGAAAATCTCTCGATTCTTAGTGAGCCTCACACATGCAATAAACTCATAGTCTCCATATGAACCTATAACATGCATGGCATTAAGCAACTTCTTTATGTGTTTCCCTAAGATTTCTAGGTCACTCTTGTGCCAGACTTCCAAGGGTTTTGACAATTTTGCTTTAATTCAAGCTTTATCTCTCGAGTCCACTTAAATCAACAAATTAAAAAGTAAAGAACGAATTGCCAAATATAACGACATAACATGCTTCAATACATCACAAGAAAGTCATAACAAGTAAATCAAATCCTACTACAATGTTTAGCTACACTAAATCACATGAAAAACAAACTAAACAAGTAGAAAACGTCTTAGAACGCTATTACGAATTGAAAGAAAGAGAAATAAACTTAGGTGTCGATTTCGGTCCTTCGTCTCCGAGCTCCCGTCTTCGATCTCGAACCTCCACGAATGCTTTGGCTCCCAAAGTCACTCTTTTCTCTCTTCTTACAAGGTGTATTTCGAATTTAGGGCAAAACTCTACCAAATTGTGCTCCCCATTGCAAGAATCATAAGGTTGTATTTATAGGCATCAATGGGGCAGCGTTGCAACGCTAGGGACAGCGTTGCAACGCTAGGGACAGCGTTGCAACGCTATACCCTAAACGCGTGGTAAATATGGAAACTATCGGCAGCGTTGCAGTAACGCTTAGGGAGCAAGGTAACGCGCTGCTTAACGCGCGCGCGCTTCTTATCGATCTGGCGTTGCGACGCGCAAGGCGCGGCGTTGCCGCGCCTCTATCGCGCGCTTCTCATGCGCGCGCGCCTTATCGATCTAGCGTTGCGAACGCTGCAAAGCAGCGTTGCAACGCTATCGACAGTGATCTCCAAAGTTGTTTGGTTGCACGTTCGACATTGAAACGCTCTATATGGCGTTGCAACGCCATCGCCTCGGGTCTTCAGCTTGGTTTGGTCTTCTCTCTTCCATTTGATGTTATATTAAGCTCCAAATAGTCACATTTTGATCCCGAGTGATCCAAATTGTCTCCAATAGCTCCGTTTAAGCTCTTAACCTGAAATTGAATAAATTAACCACGTAAAAGCGCTAAAATCATCATAAAACTAGCAATAATTAAGCCTAAGGATAGCACATTTTGTGTGCTATCAAACACTTAATGAATCCAGTGAGTGTCACCCTCAATCTTTAAATTTCCAAGTATCCGTCCAAACAATAGCCGTCGTAGGGAGGACTAAGAAGGAAAACAAACAAGGAAATCGTATCCCTTTCGGAAATTCACGGTGTTCCGACTCCCATGATCAAGACCCTCCGTAGGGAGTGTCTGGTCCAGGCCAAACTAGCAGGCGGATCATAGGCGTCTCACGGTTTGAATCGAAAGAAGAGACCGTGGGTCCAGTTTTCACAGATCCTGCTCCCACTGACTATAAGTACTCTCTCCATTCACGTTGATATTGACCCATACAAATGTCACCCGTAGGGGGACGCTCCCATTTGCGCCACGAGGCCGAGCATGGATCTCACGGTTCGAACTTAACGGAGATTTGTGGACGGAAAATTAAATGTATCTCATACACTTTATTTCCTCCCACTCAGCACTTTAAATTAATTGGGATTGACCTAGATAAACCGGCTAAAATTTACCTAAGTCTACCAATATAACTCTTATATTGGATTATCCTAAGTCTATAATCACATTATTAACTTAGGTCTATGTGAGTAAATTAATTAACTCTTAATTAATGGCACTCACGAGAATATAACCTAAGAATCTCCGGACCGAATTCACTCCCAGGTCGGTTTTCAGGTAGGGGTGTTCCGCAAGCGTCAACTTAAATACCTTAGCCTTAGACAAAACCTTCCTTAGATAGAGTTACTAATCAGTCTCCATTCAAAGGTCATATTTGATTTCCTAATTTCTAATCTTATTAGAAATAGAAAACCTAAGTCTAATTATTCAAGTTCTAAACCATTTAAAATTAATAATTAACTTAGGTTACATGCATTTCTATGTTATAGTGTTTGATCATGCATCACATGAATAATACTATACTATAACATACATTCATCACATGAATTAAATGTATGAGCATGCTTTTAATTTAAAAATATAACACTTATATTAAATAAATTAAATCATGCAAACATTATATTATAACTCTTATAATATAATCCTATCATGCATACTATATATTATAACTCTTATAATATAAATATGATGCATGAAATCTTTAACCTAAGTTGGGATTTTAAATCTATATGACATATACTATGCACATAGAAATAATTAAATCATACATCTCATGCATAAAATAATTAAATAGCATTATTGGACCATTTTTGGCATCCTAGAGACATAAAATTAAATTAATTAACATTAATATAACAATTATATTAATATTAATTAAAATAATTAAATAAATACATTTATAAACAATTTTTACAAAGAAAATTAAAATTAAAAAAATGAAAACGGCAGTTGCATCAACCCAGACCCGAACCGCTACCCACGAACCGCTGCCCACGAACAACGCCCCCGCAATTCTCGCACTCCACGCACCACTACGCCACAGCGTTGCAACGTTGTTATGTGTTGCAACGCTGTAATGTATAGCGTCTTGCCTGGCGTTCTCAACGTTGCACTGCAGCACTCTCCAGCAGCAAGGATGGCGTCGCAACGCTAATGAACACCGTCGCGACGCTGATGAACTTCCAGCAAACAACTTTTGCTATTTTTCACCCAAAACAACCGTTTTTGCTCCATTTTCTTCACGACAACTCTTTCCTCGAACGACACAGACTTACAGACTCGATTTACATTAAAAAATGCCCAAAACAACGAGCCGTTACATTGATCTTATCAACTTTAATGTAAATCTAAAAAATATGCCAAAAACCGAAAACATCCAAAAATGCAAACCATTAACATTCATCTCATGAAAATTAATGCTACCCACCTAATTTTAATAAATCACAGAATACACAACGAAGAGCAACGATTGTCTCTGATACGAATTGAAGGGATTTTGAATTACCGCAGCAGAAAACGTTGTGAAACGTCGTTGATCCGTTGTGTAATTCCTATCTTAAAATTGAATCTATCTCATAGATCCTAGGCTAAACATACAAAATAGTAGAGAAAACATTAAGTATAATGGATACTAACCTCTTGAAGAACACTTCTTCAACGTTTTCTCCTTCTTCGGTCACGATCTCTCTCGTACCAACGAACTCCTCGAACACGAACCTCGATCCGAACAGGAAGACACCACCAAAGGGTCTTCTCGGTTGTTCTCGGGAGGTTGAGGGAGAGTGAGTGAGACTTCCTTTGGTTTTAGGTGAGGAGAGATTTTGAAGAATTGAAAGAGGATTTGAGAGAGAATCACTTGCTCTCTTTGGATGGAAATCCAAAAAATGGCAAGAAATGTCACCAAAGGCTTCTTTCAAAGTCTTTAAATAATGGTGAGATGTGGAGTTAACATCTCCAACAAATCACCATTTTACCACAACTATATAATATACAAATCATATTTGCATATTATATAATATAAGGTATCTCATATCTTAATTATATAAATCTCATTTGCATAAATGCGAAATTATAAATTGAATCACATTCAATTTAATTTCTCTCAAATCAATTTCTCCAATTAGCACTAATTAATCAATTAGGCTATACTATAGTTTATTATGAATCTCATTCACATCAAACTATATATTATGTCATATATATCTCATATAAATGACATAAATACCCAAATAATGAATTTGAACACTTCAAATTCACACCAAATTGTAAACCCTCAATTTGTCCAATTTGAGCCAACCGAGTGACCTAATGGACCTATACGTGACGAGCTCTAATGATCCGAGACTAGCCTGTCAAACTTTTGACCCTGTTATTCAGCATTCATTAGCTACGGTAACACTCCACTAAAGCCCGTAGCTACACTCTCATCACTGTAGGACAAGTTGTGTCCATCGATATAACCAATACCCATGAGTCGACCCTTCACAGGTTGTTCGTAGACACTGCTGGGTCAAATTTCCATTTTACTCCTGTGTCTACCTCTTGATCCTTAAGTCCCATTGTTCCTCTAATGAACAACTATGTTGCATGGTCCAACCATAAACAACAACCCTCTCAGGGCAATGAAAGAGTGGGGCCCCGTTGTTCAAGCCCTGGAGATAGCACTTAAGGGAAGAACCTCTTTAGTTTTCCTAAGTCGAGAACGAGTGAATTTCTTCTCGCGTAGTCAAGTTCCCAGCTCCCCACGTGGTCTTGTCCCTGAGAAGATAGGCATATTAGGCAAGCAACAGTGGCCACCCTCACTCGTACTAGTCAAAGGACAGACCCCCGCAGACAGGAGTCCATGACACGCTTAGGATTAAGGTTGAGTCACTAATGGTCATCTACGAAATTATTAGCTCTATACTGTTAACGGTGTTACATCAATAAGTCTAATAATTCACGGTCCAGTCTTGTACAATCTCATTGCACAGGATGCCCCCACTCGCATGTTAACCACATGAACGAGTCAGATCACCTCGTTTGTATCTAATACAAAGCGGGTCGCATCCATAGTGTATCCAGGATTAGGTCTCCAACCCTATCCATATAGTGTAGACCGTACGGGTCATTAACTCGAACGTGATCCTCCTTGTGTGTCCACTACACACTGTTCAAGTTCTTAGTTCTCTCATAATGCAATGACCCTAGAGCTTAGTTTATTGGATTAAGTTTATGAAAAATGTGAGACACAAAGTTTAAATAAATAACTCTTATTTATTACACAAAGTTGAAATAAATAACTCTTATTCATTTACAACTTGGAATATTACAAACTACACGAGATGAGGACATACATCCCAACACACATACAATATCAACAAGGAACTTGGGACAGTTTCTCTTCTAGTGACCACCCCGTTGTAGTGGAAACATTTTCCTTTGTCCGCAACTTCCTTGACCTTTTTGCCATTCTGGGTGACAGCGCGGTCAACTTTACGCTTCCTTAATTTCTTCTTCTTCCCTTTCGAGCCTAAAGAACCTGCAGACTTAGTCCAAGAGGTCGAACCCCTGTGATAGGACCTGAAGGCAACATTTTCCTCAGCTTCCGATCCCTTGACTCGCATTAGAGACTGGAAGTTCTGTTGTTCATTGAGTAAAGAGGTCAGAGTGTAGCTTATCTTGTTCACAACAACGTTGCTACGAAACTAAAGGAAACTTTTCGAAAGAGTCTCCATGATAAAGTTGACTTGGCTCGACTCGTTGATAACTCGCCATAGGAGAGTTACTTTACTAGAATTTTAGTTCTTAATCTACTTGAATTGCATTTAATTTGTTGAGCCTCATGTTATTTTATCCCTAAATTGTGTTTGTTAGCTTTAAAATCTTGAATTTAAGCATTAGGTTCGAAAAGAATTAATTTTGATGTTTTTTATGCTTTAATTTAAGAAATTTGGAAAAATAAGCTAATAATAATTAAAGACTGGAAAACGATATTTTAACTCTAGAAAAATCCTCTCATATTTAGCTGATCGAAATTTTTCTGTGTGCATGAGATGTTTGAAAATTACAGGAGTCCCTAAGGGCATTTTCGACATTTTACCCGAAGGGTAAGATGGTCTTTCTACCCCTAATGCCATCTTTGTAATTTGTGGAGTTAGGGCAACACCATCTTATATAAGGAGGCTAGAGTTCACAAGTGCCAAAGGGGAGAAGGAGTTGCCACAAAAGGGGAAGAGACTGAGAGAGAGAAGGGGTGATTGCTACAGCAAAGGTGGGCGTTGGAGAGAAAAATCATGAAGTTGTCATTGTTGTAGCAATCGTGCGAGTGAGGAAAAAATCGAAGCTTCAAGGTGTCATTGTTGTAGAAAAATCATGCAGTTCAATTTTTCACAAACGACGCTCACAAACTTGTCGTTTTTTAGAGTTTCCACCGTTGGATTTTGCTAACATTTGGTCAGCTTGTTGAGGACTCACAGGCATTTATTTTTAACGGTTGGATCGTCGTTCTGGGCTTCGGTTCGTCAGATATTTCTATCACGTTGGGAGATCAGTGCAGTTCGATTTTTCACAGGCGGTGCTCACAAAGTTGTCGTTTTCCAGAGTTTCAACCGTTGAATTTTGTTGAAATTTTGTCATCTTGTTCGAGACTCAAGGGCTTCGTTTTGAACGGTTGGATCATCGTTCAGATCTTTGGTTTATAAGATATTCTTGTCGCACAAAACCCGCAAAAGCTGAAATCTGCTCCTATTGCCTGTTGTCTTCGGTGGTATATCTTTGTGTTTTGCTGAAGCAAAACATGTGTCATTACCTCTCCTAATCTCTAATTGTTAATGTTATTTTTCTGCCATTGGACACATATTTAAGACTTTTTTTTCTCGTTGTTTTAGACCGAATTCATGACTGTTTTTAGGCTAGAATTGTGACTGATTTAGGCTAAATTTGTGAACATCGTTGGGCTATTTTCATGAACTCGTTAATCGATAAAAGCATGCATAAATTAGAAATTTGTGAGTTGATTTCCATCATGAACTAATTGTTTTAGGTAAGGGTTAGGTTGTTTTTAAGGTAAATTTTGGAATGAATTTATGATTGATGTCGTGGTTGGATTTATGAAATTTTATTGATTTTAATGGTGCATGAGAATTAAAGATTGGCCACTTTAACTTATCTAGAATTCATAAACTTGAGAAAACCAATGAATTAGAAAACTAAAATTTCGTTCTAGGATTCTTGAGTTGAATAGGGATAATTAACCCACCTAGAAGCTAAAATCATGAGCATAATTTAGATCACAATTGGAAAATTGTAGGTTTTAAAACTTAATGACTTTGGAAAATTCATTTGAACTTGTGTAGGTAAATTCAAGGCATCAATTGCATTTTCATTCTAATTGAGCATGAAAACTCCAACCTAACCCGAGCCTATTTTTCATTAAAAATCACATCTATTGCATCTTCCCTCTTGTTTACATTTTCCTATCCTCTAGTGAATTTTAATTATTTTCTTGCATGTTGTTCCATTATCTTTATTTGTCGCATCAAAATTAGAAAATCTAATTCCTATTTGTGTGTTTATTTATTTTCAACAAAAATTGCATGTCCATGCATTGTACAAAAATATAAAGGAAAGTTGCTAGGACACTCACTCACTTAGATTCAGCTAGTCCTCGTGGGATCGATACTTAACTTATCATTTGTTGTGCACGACTGTGTACACTTGCACGTCATAAAAGTGTCAGAGTCTCATTCTAATTTATATTAGTTTAGGGCACTGATATTTCCGCACCGGGCATCTTCTGTCCTACTACAGGTGCTGCGACAACTTTTACCAAGTCCGAACGATTGTCGACCACGGATCCATTGGTCCGCGCTTTCTCCCATCGGTAGTTGGAAGCAGAGCGAGGCTGGATGTAATCGAAGGAAAGGGGATATAGATAGGATAGAGAAGGGCACGGCAGTAAGCGAAGGCTCTCTCTCGCCCTATTGTGTAAGGGTCTTGTGTAAAGCCTTTCTGCCCATTATTTATCTGCATTCTAAGTAAGCAGGTCGAAAGCAGTTGAGGTGATAGCGACGACTGGGGGGCCCGAACGTTCCTTTATACACTGGGAGTTTTTTAAGGGACTCTGACTTATTGTTTGCACAGGGATCACCCCTATGCCACGTAATGGCTGTAGGCCCCCTAAAAAACGACGTGTGTCAAAATAAACATTGAAGAGAAATTTCAAGAGAAATAAATAATTCAATGATTTGATCAAAAAATATTACTATGGTTCGAAAGAAAATAAGAGTATCGACTCGGACACTAAAGTGGAAGTGTGTTGAATCAAGAGCAGAGCCTCGTGGACGGACGAAAGAAGGGAAGTTACAGAACGGGGCTGTGAAGGCTCGCGAAGTAGACAGCAAACAACAGCTTTTCAGCCCCCTAACCTTGTATATTATTCTAGCGCTAGGCTAGCGCGCCTCATCGATCAAAGCTCCGTTCATCTTTGTTAGATTAAAGTGGGTCATCATGTCTAGAACATGTTCACAGACAGACGTCCCCTCTTTCATCCTTGCATTGAAGACGTGTTTGGAGGAATCGTGGCAGACCTGAAAGGACTGTTGTCCAAACATGTCCTGCAGTGATTCCATGATCTTCTTAGCCGTGATCATCACCTCATGCTTCTTTGCTAAGACTTCAGACAAGCTGGCAATTATGTAGACGTTGACCTTTTCACTAGCCTTGATCCACCGATCGTACGCATCACGAACACTTCGTGATGTGGTCGAGCTCGACACCTGAGGACACTCCTTAGTGAGCACGAACTTAAGATCGTCAGTTACCAGTATTGTGTTAATATTGTTTTTCCACGTTTGAAAATTGTCGCTAACTAATTTTTCAGAAGCTAACAGGGTGATAATTGAACTAAACATGTTTGCTTAAATAAGAAAAACTTTATATTAGTTCCGCAAAAAACTTTGAAAATCCAATCAGGTTTTAGCAAATTTTTATTCTATGATCCCTAGGTCATTAAAAAATTGCAATGATACCCCAAAGGTTTAGAATGACCGCCACCAAAGGGTAGACAAAAATCACTCCTCCTCTGGGACGAGACTTTCTCGACCATACCCTAATACCAGAATAACTATTATTCCATTAGGCATCCAATTACCATTTTTCGGTTTGAATCCATTAACACTTAATGAATCTCGTGAGTGTCACCCTCTATCTTTAAATTTCCAAGTATCCGTCCAAATTATAGCCACCGAAGGGAGGACAATGAAGGAAAACCAACAAGGAAATTGTATCACTTTAGAATTCACAGTGTTCTGACTCCCATGATCAAGGCCCTCCGAAGGGATTGTCTGGTTCAGGCTAAACTAGCAGGCGGATCATGTGCGTCTCACGGTGTGAATAGATAAAAGAGATCGTGGGTCTCGTTTTCATAGGTCCCGCTCCCACTCACTATAAGTACTCTCTCCATCCCGTTTATATTGACCCATACAAATGCCACCCGAAGATTTGCGCCACGAGGCCGAGTATAGATCTCACAGTGTGAAATTAACGGAGATTTGTTGATGGAAAATCAAATGTATCTCATACACTTTATTTCCTCCCACTCAGCACTTTATATTAATTGGGATTGACCTAGATAAACCGACTATAATTTACCTAAGTCTACCAATATCACACTTATATTAGATTAGCCTAAGTCTATAATCACGTTATTAACTTAGGTCTATGTGAATAATTTAATCAACTTTTAACTAAACGCCACTCACAAGAATATAACCTATGAATCTCCATACCAAATCACTCTCAGGTCGGTTCCCAGGTAGCGGTGTTCCACAAAGCGTCAGCTTAAATACCCCAACCTTAGACAAAACTTTCCTTAGACAGAGTTACTAATTAGTCACCATTCATAAGTCATATTGGATTTCCTAATTCTAATCTTATTAGAACTAGAAAATCTATGTCAAATTATTCAAGTTCTAAACAATTTAAAACTAATAATTAACTTAGGTTACATGCATTTCTATATTATAATGTTTGATCATTCATCACATGAATAATTAAACTATATAATATACATACATCACATGTATAAATGCATGTCAATGCTTTTAATCTAAGAAATATAACTTTTATATTAATTAAATTAAAATACCTACAGTATATTATAACACTTATAATATAATCCTATCATGCATACTATATATTATAACTCTTATAATATAAAATGATGCATGAAATGTTTAACCTAAGGTGAGATTTTAATCTATGTGACATAAATTATGCATATAGAAATTTTCAAACAACAATTGCATAAAAATAAATAAATAACAAGACACTTCCAAAGAGTCTTCTCGGTTATTCTCGGGAGGTTGAGGGGAGTGGTGAAACTCTCTTTGGATTGGGTTGGAGAGAATTCTTGAGAATTGAGAGAGAGAACTTTTGAGAGGGTTTCTTTCTCTTTGGACTGTGAATTCCAAAAAATGAGAAGAAGTGTTATGGAATGTCTCACATTCCATCCTTTTATAATGTCATACGGTGGAGTTAAAATCTCCACCATTTACCAATTTACCACAATCATATGATATGCAATCATATTTGCATATCACATAATATAAGGTATCTCATACCTTATTATACAAATCTCATTTGCATAATTGTGGAATTTTAAATTGAATCATATTCAATTGAATTTCTCCAAATTAGCACTAATGTATCAATTAGACTATACTATAGTTTATTATGAATCTCATTCACATCAAACTATATATTATGTCCATTATATCACATATAAATGACATAATTACCCATTTAATGAATTTGAACACTTCAAATCTACTCCAAACTGTAAACCCTCAATTTTTCCAATTTGAGCCAACCGAGGGACCTAATGGACCTACAGATGACGAGTTCAAATGATCCGCGATTAACCTGTCAAACTCTATGACCCGGTTATTCAACATTCATTAGCTACGATAACACTCCACTAATGCCCGTAACTGCACTCCCATCACTGTAAGACAAGTTGTGTTAATCGATATAATCAATGCCCGTGAGTCGACCCTTTACAGGTTATTCGTAGACACTGCTGGATCAAATTACCGTTTTACCCATGTGTCTACCTCTTGCTCCTTAAGTCCCACTGCTCCTCTAATGAACAACTACGTTTCATGGCCCAACCATAAACAACATCTCTCTCAAGCTAGTGAGAGGGTGGGCGCCCGTTGTTCAAGCCCTTGAGACAACACTGAAGGGAACAACCTCTCTAGTTTCCCTAATTCGAGAACGAGTGAATTCCATCTCGCGTAGTCAAGTTCTCAGCTCCCCACGTGATCCTGTCCCTGAGAAGATAGGCATATTGGATGAGTAATTGTGACCACCCTCACCCGTACAAGTCAAAGGACACACCCCCGCAGACAGGAGTCTGTAACACGCTCAAGATTAAGGACGAGTCAATATTGGTCATCTAGGAAATTATTAGTCCTATATCATTAGCGGTGTTACATCGAAGAAGTCTAATAATTCACACGGTCGGTCTTATGCGATCTCATTGCACATGATGCCCGCACTCGCATGTCAACCACATGAACGAGTTGGATCACCTCGTTTGTATCTAATATAAAGTGGGTCGCATCCACAGCGTATCCAGGATTAGGTCTTCAACCCTATCCGTATATTGTAGACCGTTCGGGTCATTAACTCGAGCGTGATCCTCCCTGTGTGTCCACTACACACTGTTCAAGTTTTAATTCTCTCATAATACAGTGACCCTGGAGGTTAGTTTATTGGATTAAGTTTATAAATATGCGAGACACAAAGTATTGAAAAAAATAACTCTTATTTATTTCAACATAGAATATAACAAACTACATGAGATTAGGGCATACACCCCAACACGATCAAGCTGGTGGGCGACGTAGGAACATTTTTTTCCATTTTTTTTATTTCTTTTTGTTGTGTTTATTTATTAATTAATATTAATTATAATTTATATAATATGATTATATTTATTATAATTAATTTTAATTAACGTTTAGGGTGCCAAAATTTGGTTCATTTTTTCTATTTAATTTATGCAAGTGTTGTATGAATTTTAATGTGCATATGGTATGCCATTTAGATTTAAAATCCCACCTTAGGTTAAGCATAATTATGCATCATTTTATAATATAAGTGTTATATTATATAGTTTGCATGATCTAATTAATATAAGAGTTATATTAATATTTATGAAATTACTGACATGTATTTATTCATGTGATGAGTATGTTATGCATGTTCAATTATTCATGTGATGAATGATCATGCATTATAACATAGAAATGCATGTAACCTAAGATTAATTAATTAGTTTGAAAATGGGTTTAGAACTTGGAATTAATTAGACTTAGGTTATCTAGTTCTAATAAGATTAGTATTAGGAAACCTATATAATTTGTAAAGTATGATTAAAGAGCAACTCTGTCTAAGGAATGTTCTGGCTAGGTTGGGGTATTTATGCTGACGGAAACGGAACACCCCTACCTGAGAATCGACCTGAGAGTGAATTTAATCCTGAGGTTTATAAATTGTATTTCATGAGTGACGTTTATTAAGTGGTTAATAAATAAACTTATATAGACCTAAGTTTAATAAATGGTTTATAGACTTGGGTAATTTCAATATAAATGTTATATTGGTAGACTTAGGTAAGTTATAACCGGATTTATCTAGGTCATTCCCTTAATTATAAAGTACTTAGTGGGAGGAAATAAAGTGTATAAGATGTATTGAATTTCCACCTACGTATCTTTGTTAAGTTCACACCGTGAGATCCATACTTTGCCTCGTGGCGCAAATAGGAGTGTTCCCCTTTGGGTAGTGTTTGTATGGGTCAAAATCAAGGTGAATGAAGAGGGTACTTATAGTGAGTGGGAGCGGGACTTGTGCAAACGGGTCCCACGATCTCTTCTATCGATTCACACTATGAGACGTCTATGATTTGTCTGCTAGTTTGGTCTGGTCTAGACAATCCCTTCAGAGGGCCTGATCATAGGAGTTAGAACAACATGAATTCTCGAAAGGGATAGGGTTACCTTAGTTTGTTTTTCTACTTAGTCCTCTCTTCGGCAGATTCTGTCGGATGGGAACTCTGGAATCTAAAAATGGAGGGTTACACTCACTGGATGCATTAAGAGTTAATGAATTTAGACCAAAAATGGTAACTAGGACCTATGAGAATAAGAATTATTATGGTAATAGGGTTTGGTCGAGATAGTATCGTCCCAGAGGAGGAGTGATTCAACTACCCTTCGGTAGCGGCCATTCTAAACCTTTGGGGTATCATTGCAAATTAATTTACCTAGGGATCATAGATTAATTTTGCTAAAATATGATTGGGGTTTAAAATAAGTTTATGCGAGAAATTAATACAATAATATTTATTTTTCCAACAAACATGTCGAGTATGATTATTTCACTTTTGGCTTCCGAAAAACTAACCGATGATAATTACCAGTTGCGGATGACTTGAAGTTCGTACTCACTCAAGAATGTCCTCAGGTGTCGAGCTCGACCGCGCCGCGAAATATTGTGATGCGTACAATAAGTGGATCAAGGTCAATGACAAGACCAAAGTCTACATCTTAGCCAGTTTACATGGTCACCGCCAAGGAGACCATGGGATCGTTGCAGGATATGTTTGGACAACAATCCTTTCATATTCGGCACGATGCTCTCAAGCATGTTTTCAACGCCAGGATGAAGGAGAGAGCGTCTATCAGGGAACGTGTTCTCGACATGATGATCCACTTCAACGTGCCAGAGATGAACGATACATTTATCGACGAGTCGAGTCAGGTCAGCTTCATTTATAGACTCTTCTGAAGAGTTTCCTCCAGTTTCGTAGCAACGTTGTTATGAACAAGCTGAGTCACACCCTTACCACCCTTCTGAATGAGCTACAAACCTTTCAGTCTTTGATAAAAGTTAAGGGATAGAAAGGTGAAACAACGTTGCCTATCGGTCTTTTCACAGTGGTTCGACCTCAAGGATCAAACCTGTAGCTTCGTCCTCTTCATGCCCGAAAGGGAAGAAGAAGAAAATGAAAAAAGTTGGAAAGCGGAAACAAGCTGACAGCGCTACCACCCAAAAGGGTAAGAAGGTCAAGGAAGTTGCAGAAAAATGAAAGTGTTTCTACTGCAACACTGACGGACACTGGAAACAGAACTACCTAAGTACCTGGCCGACAAGAAGAATGAAGGTAAATGTGATTTACTCTGTGTAGAAACTTGTTTAGTAGAGAGTGATCACTTTGTCTAGATATTTAATTCCGGCGCCACTAACCACGTTTGTTCTTCTTTTCAGGGAATTAGTTCCTGGCATCAGCTGCAGGTAGGGGAAATAACACTCAAAGTCGATACTGGGGAGGTTGTCTCAGGCGTAGCAATGGGCACGATAGAGTTGTTGTTTGGCAAGAAGCGGTTGTTATTAGATAACATGTTGATAGCACACAAAATGTGTTATCCTTAGGCTTAATTATTGCTAGTTTTATGATGATTTCAGGGCTTTTACGTGGTGAATTTATTCAATTTCAGGTTAAGAGCGTAAACGGAGCTATTGGAGACAATTTGGATCACTCGGGATCAAAACGAGGCTATTTGGAGCTAAAGATAACATCAATTAGAAGAAAAAGAACCAATCCAAGCATGATGACCCGAGGTGATAGCGTTGCAACGACATGCAGAGCGTTGCAACGCCATGCTTGCTGTTTAAAGGCTTTGAAGACTCCAGGCAATAGCGTTGCAACGCTGCCTTAGGGTGTTGCAACGCTATCTCGATAAGAAGCGCATAGGGGCGTTCAACGCGCGCTTTGCGCCGCAACGCCATTTCGACAAGGAGAGCGGCGTTAGGGTAGCGGCGGCGTTGGTAACGCCGCCTCGCGTTGCAACGTCATCGATTATTTCCTTAATTGCCAGCCGCCTAGGGCACAACGTTGAAACGTTGTGCCGATAATGACTATAAATATAACATTATACAATTGTGTAAAGGGAGCCGAATTTGGTAGAGTTTTGCCCTAATTTCGAAATACACTTTGTAAGAAGAGAGAAAAGAGCGTTTTTGGGACCCAAAGCATTCGTGGAGGTTCGAGATCGAAGACGGGAGCTCGGAGATGAAGGATCGGCATCGACACCTAAGTTTAATTTCCTTTTCTTTCAATTTTTAATAGCGTTCTAAGACGTTTTCTACTTGTTTAGTTTGATTTTCATGTGATTTAGAGTAGCTAAACATTGTAGTTAGGATTTGATTTGCTTGTTATGACTTTATTACAATGTATTGAAGCATGTTTTGTCCTTATTTTTGACAATTCGTTCTTGACTTCTTAATTTGTTGATTTAAGTGGACTCGAGAGATAAAGCTTGAATTTGAGCAAAATTGTCAAAACCCTTAGAATTCTGGCATGAGAATGACCTAGAAATCTTAGGGAAACACATAAAGAAGTTGCTTAATGCCATGCATGTTGTAGGTTCATATGGAGACTATGAGTTTATTGCATGTGTGAGGCTCACTAAGAATCGAGAGATTTTCTTGAGTATTTTACTTCTTGTTTATAATTTCATCTCATTGGTTTAATGCATGTGTTAATTGAGCCATTAACTTGTAAAATCACTTCCCACAATTCTATCAATTCGTGTCTCCACATGTTTGTTTGTTTGCTTGTTTTTACTTTCAATTCAAATATCCATGTTATGTTTCTTTAGCTAAAATTGAGAATTAGTACCTTAGTAATTAATTAATCTAGAAACTCATTCCCGAGGACGATACTTGGACTCATAAATCACTATACTAAAACTTGACCCGTACACTGCGGTATTGCAATATCATATAAATATCACGCAACACATGTACATAGTACTAGGGGTTTGCTACAAACCTTCTTTATGTTTCTTGTCTTATCAAACAGTGTATTTCGATTTCTTTTCATTTAAATAAAGTATTTATTTCTTTGAAAGCTGTTGAAATCTGTGCAGCTTTACTTGAGAAGAATTTGTATGTTTTAAGGCCTAATTCAGTTAAAATGGTTTTAAACACTGAAGTATTCAAAACAACAAATACACGAACTAAGACAAAAAATTTCTCCTAAAGAAAATACCCAACCTTGGCATCTAAGGTTAGGTCACATAAATCTCAATAGGATTGAGAGACTTGTAAAGAATAAATTTTTAAACAAGTTAGAAGAAAGTACTTTACCTATATGTGAATCAGGCCTTGAGGGAAAAATGACCAAAAGACATTTTACTGGAAAAGGTTATAGAGCCAAAGAACCCTTAAAGGTTATACATTCTGACCTTTGTTGTCTGATGAGTGTTAAAGCCAAAGGAGGGTATGAATATTCTTCTATAGATGATTATTCAAGATATGGGTATATTTACCTAATGCATCCCAAGTCTGAGACACTTGAAAAGTTTAAGGAGTTTAAGACTAAGGTTGAGAACCTATTAGGTAAAACAATTAAAACACTTCGATCTGATCGAGGTGAAGAGTATATGGACCTTGCACTCCAGGACTATATGATAGAACATGAAATTACATCCCAACTCTCAACACCTAGTATGCCACAACAAAATGGTGTATCGAAAAAGGAGAAACAGAACCCTGTTGGACTCGTTTTAGGGTTATGCAGTAGAGACTATTGTTTATATTTTGAATAACGTTCCTTCGAAGAGTGTTTCTGAAACACCTTTCGAACTCTGGAGAGAACGTAAAGGTAGTTTACGTCATTTCATGATTTGGGGATGTCCAACCCATGAGCCAGTGACAAATCTGAAGAAGTTGGAATCTCGTTCAAAATTATGCCTATTTGTAGGCTACCCTAAGGAAACGAGAGCTGGTCTATTTTATGATTCTAATGAAAACAGGGTGCTTATATCAATAAACACTACTTTCCTTGAGGAGGATCAAATCAGAGATCATAAACCAAAAAGTAAAATCGTGTTGAATGAACTGGACAGTATATCAGTAAAGGTTGTTGATGATGCTAGCACGTCAACAAGAGTTGTTGACCCTAGCCCGTTAAGTAAAAAATGTCATTCTCAAGAGTTGAAAATGTCTCGACGTAGTGCGAGGGTTGTTAACTAGCCTGACCGTTACATGAGTTTAACTGAAACCCAAGTTGTCATACCTGATGACGACTATGAGGATCCATTAACTTTATGATGAGGCAATGGATGATGTAGACAAGGACAAATGGATTAAAGCCATGGATCAGGAAATTGAGTTTATGTACTTCAATTCCGTTTGGGATCTTGTGGATCAACCTGATGAGGTTAAACCTATAGGTTGCAAATGGATCTAGAAGGGAAGACGTGGTGTAGATGGGAAGGTATAGACCTTCAAAGCTAGACTCATAGTAAAGGGTTATACCTAATGAGAAGGGGTGGACTATGAGGAAACCTTTTCTCCTGTTGCCATGATAAAGTCTATTAGAATCCTTCTAGCTATTGTTGTATATTATGACTATGAAGTATGACAGATGGATGTCAAGACAACCTTCTTGAATGACAACTTTGACGAAAACATCTACATGAACCAACTCAAAGGGTTCATTGAACATGGCCAAGAGCAAAAGGTTTGCAGGTGATGCGAAAATTTCGGATGCCCTAAACTAATGTAAATTAGAATAAAACCCCGACACTTTTACGACGTGCAAGTATACACGGTCGAGAGCAGCAAGTGATAAGTTAAAAGTATCGATCCCACGAGGACTAGTTAGACCTAAATTAGTGAGTGTTCTAGCAAATTTTTCTTATTTTAGTGCAATGCATGAGTGTGCAAATTATTGTTGTAAATAAATAAATTGATAAGTAAGAAAGATAAGATAAGACAGAAGAAAATAAATAAATTTAAATGCGGGGAGAGGAGAATGCAAACAAGAAGGCAGATACAAGAGATGAGATTTGTAATGAAAAATAGGCTCGGGTTAGGTTAGAGTTCTAATGTTCGATTTGAATAAATTTTGAGTGATGCCTTGAATTTACCTACACATGCATTCAAATGATTCTTTCCAAAATCACTAAGTTTTAAAACCTACAATTTCCCAATTGTGATCTAAATTATGCCCATGATTTTAGGTTCTAGGTGGGTTAATTATCCCTAATCAACTCAATAATCCTAGAATGAAATTTTAGTTTTCTAATTCATTAGCTTTCCCAAGTTTATGAATTATAGAGAAGTTAAAAAGGCCAATTTTAATTCTCATGCAACGTTAAATTTAATAAAATTTCATAAATTCAATCAATGACATCAACCATAAATTTAATCCAAAATTACATTAAAACAACCTAACCCTTGCCCAAGACAATTTAGTTCATGATTAAAATCGAGTCACATATCTCTAGTTTAAGCATGCTTTTATTGATCGAGGAGTTCAATAAAAGCAACCAACAATGTTCACTAAATTAGTCTAAATCAACCACAGTTCTAGCCTAAAACAGTCACGAGTTATGTCTAAAACAGTGAGCAAAAGTAGTCTAAATTAGTACGTAAACAGCCCAAAATTTCATAATTAAATTGGTGGTTGACAACAAGCAATAACACTTAGAGATAGGGAAAACGTTACACAGCAGGTGGCCTTATTTTTCAGGTTCAGTTCGATAGCAATATCTCATCAACGAAAGCTCAAAACAACGATCCAACCGTTCAAAACGAAGCTCTATGAGTCTCGAACAAGCTGTCAAAAGTTCAGGACAATCCAACGGTTGAAACTCCGGGAATCGACAACTTTGTGAGCGCCGCTGGTGAAAAACCGAACTGCTCTGATCTTCTAATCCGACAGAAATATCTGGTACACCAAAGCTCCGAACGACGATCGAACCGTTCAAAATAAAGCCCTATGAGTCTCGAACAATCTGTCAAAATTGCAGCACAATCCAACGGTTTAAACTCCAGAAAACGACAACTTTGTGACTGTCGTCTGTGAAAAACCGAGTTGCACGATTTTTGCTACAACAATGGCACCTTCAAGCTTTGATTTTTTTCCTCACACGATTGCTACAACAATGACACCTTCATGATTCTTCTCTTCAACGCACACCTTTGTTGTAGCAATCGCCCCTTCTCTCTCGCTCTCTTCCCCTTTTGTGGCAACTCCCACTCCCTCCTTTTTGCACTTGAACCCTAGCCTCCTTATATAAGATGATGTTGCCCTAATTCCACAAATTACAAAAATGCCCTTAGGGTAGAAAGACCATCTTACCCTTGGGTAAGATATCTAAAATGCCCTTAGGGACTCTTGTAATTTTATAATCTCTGCATTACGAGAAAAATCCCAAATAAATATATGAAGTCAATTATAAATCAAAACACGCAAGGATTTTTGGAGTTAAGAAAAATCTCAAATTTTGGTCTTCAATTAACTGTTAGCTTATTTTCCTAAATTCTTGAATTAAAACACAAAAACATCAAAATTAATTCTTTTTGCACCTAATGCTTAAATTCAAGATATTAAAGCTAACACACATAATTTAGGGATAAAATAACATGAGGATAACTAAATTAAATGCAATTCAAGTGGATTAAACACTAAAATTCTAGTAAAATAACTCACTTATGGTGAGTTATCAAACCCCCAAACTTGAACTACTCATTGTCCTCAATGAGTTCTATTCCCCAAAGACTTAAAAGACCTTTAAAGACTCAGATCATTTGGGTAACTCAACAAGAATTGAATATTTATGTTCTAAGCTACAAGTCACCATTTAATCAATGCTCTCTAAGTGGCTCACCTAGGGTTTTTTAGCTACACTTATGCATCAATAACCAAGAGCAAATCAACTAGGATTCAACATCTACCCTCAAGCTCAACCACTAGAATCCTAATCATTCAAATCAAGCAACCCATAGTTAAAAATAAGTCATACTCCAAAACTCGCATGACTACAATTTAATGATCATTCCTTTTTATTTTTGTATATATATATATATTTTTTTAAAAAAATAGATATGTGCATTATTCCCCTCAATTTCCCTAAAACTCACTACTTAGGGCTAGTTTTTTTTTTTACTTTTTTTTTTATTTTGGTTTTTTTTTATTTCTTTTTTTGACTCTCCCGTAGTTCTTAGAATGGCACACGTGTTTAGCGCAGCACACCTAAGCAATGAGACTTCCCGTAGTTCTTAGAATGGCACACGTGGTTAACGCAGCGCACCTAAGCAATGGGAATAGGCTTCTTGCTTGATACCTTCGCTCCAAGAGGCCAACATGGTTAGTGCCTGCCCACGACATCGAGCACCAAGTTGCCTCGAATCGACTCTAAGTAACAAAATAAGTAACACATTTTATCTAGCCCAATGGAGTTTTAGGAAAATGAAAGGTTTGCATACTCTTTCTTTCTTTTTTATTTTTATTTTTTTCCTTAAAAATAAACACGAAGAATTTACCTTTCCCCCAAACTTAGAGTACTCAATGTCCTCATTGAGTTAGGGAGAATCCTGTAACTCCCCAAACTTGAAATGATCACAAATTTGAAGTTTACTAATTTTGGAGTGCTCTAAAAAATATATGGGTTACCTAACTTGTCATGGCTTCTAGTTTTCGAACTTTTTGGCCTAGGAGTTGAATCCTAACTACTTTGATTGACACACTAACCATAAGCGCACTAGAGAACCCTAATGACAAGCTTGACCTCGAGAAACACCAAATAAGATAACATACTCTTGCCTCAAACACAAGCAACAACTCTTATTTTTATTAACCTTGAGATTTGACCTTAACTTTTTATTTTCAAGGAGATGCATATCAAGTTTCTACAAAAGACATCACACTTTTACCATAAAAACACATGAGAAACTTAATTTTTAAACAAGGGACAACAACCATTTTTCTATTTTTTACTTGCTTAAACATAATGAATCAACTACCTACATCATGCATATCAAAGACCATGAAACCAACAACTAACATGGAATCCAGTAGTCAAAATAGATCATTTTGAAGCCCTAAAGCAAGTAAATAACTTTATAAACACAAAGGCTTGCAACACCCTATATACTCTAGCAGCACACAGTCTCATGAACAGAAAAATTTTCAATTAAGTCCAAAATCAGATTCCGAACAACAATTTCCCCCTCATTGTTAAAGCACACATTGCCCTTAATGTATAATCTACTCACTTAAGCATGCTTAAGGACAAGTAATAAAGATGGAAGGGAGAACAATACTGCCCTGAATTGAGGAGACCTCCAATAAAGCACATATCAATCATCAAACCCTAAGGGAGCTGCAAAATAGGCAAGGGTTATTTATTGAAAATAAAAAACAACTAAAAACGAAACAAAAGCAAAAAAAAAAAAAAAAAAAAAAAAAAACGAAACAAACAAAATAAACTTTGGGTTGCCTCCCAAGAAGCGCTTGTTTCACGTCATTAGCTTGACGTAGTATACGTGGGCTCGTCAAGGTACGTAAAAATTCTCCCACTTCTTCGGGCCTCCCTTTCTTGAATCTACAAAACAAATCAGAGCTATCAAGAATACTAACTTCTCGTGAGAGCCCAAGCGTATATATATTTTTGATTTTTATATATTAAAAGAAAAGAAGGAAAAACAACAAAATAAACATTTTTTGGTTTTTTGTTTGATAAAAGAAAAGAAGGAAAAACAGGAAAATGAACAGACTCACAAAAAGACACTGACTCGAGAGAATAGAAAGAAAAACACTCACCAATAAGAGAAAAATCAGAAGATAGAACTGTCATAGACTCAAAAGCCTCAAACTCTACCTCCTGGCCTAACTCAACAGGCTCAACTTCTTCCACGCTCTCACTAACTCTATCCTGGTGTGTGCTACAAGGTTCTAGTTCTTTTACATCTAAAGCACAATCCTCTAAATGCCCATACTTAGAAAAATGTGAAGGACTAGGATCCTGAAGGTCTATAAGTGGGTCAGTGATCAAGTGACTCACCGAACTATGTAAGGGTGTGGGTTCTCTCTCACTCTCTTCCCTAGGGTGCTCAACCTCAGACGAGTCTAAGTACATTTGTTCTCTAAGGGAGACAAGTGTATCCGTTAGGCGTTGAATTGACTCCCCTATTTGATTATTCATCTCTTCTATTTGCTTATTCCTCTCTTCTGTGGTTCTCATATATTCTAATAACAATATTTTAAGGGAAGATTCGTCTTCTACCTGGGTTTCTTGAATATAGGAAGGATATGACTCAAAACCCCTAGGATATGATTCATAGGCCCAATTGCTCTGATTATTATCATACATGTGGTTCCCATGAGTCATAGGTTCAGAATGATGGTAATTAGGCATTTGATAGCCATAAGCTCCATACCCCTCACTAGAAGACTCTAAATTGGCAACGGGATGATCATAAGAAAAAGAACTATAATGTGTTTGTTCATTGGGCACAGAAGACCACCCAAAATTATTATGAGCCATAGTAAATCAATTATAACGGGCTCAATAAACACAATTTGCACCAACACAACCAGAAAGAATAACCAAGACTCAACAAAGATAAAAATACGAAACAAAGATAACAAGACACACCCAACAAGAAAAACAAGGATAAAATTCACTAAATCAACTCAAACAAGATAAGAATCAAAACTAGTCCCCGGCAACGGCGCCAAAAACTTGATGCGAAAATTTCGGATGCCCTAAACTAATGTAAATTAGAATAAAACCCCGACACTTTTACGACGTGCAAGTATACACGGTCGAGAGCAGCAAGTGATAAGTTAAAAGTATCGATCCCACGAGGACTAGTTAGACCTAAATTAGTGAGTGTTCTAGCAAATTTTTCTTATTTTAGTGCAATGCATGAGTGTGCAAATTATTGTTGTAAATAAATAAATTGATAAGTAAGAAAGATAAGATAAGACAGAAGAAAATAAATAAATTTAAATGCGGGGAGAGGAGAATGCAAACAAGAAGGCAGATACAAGAGATGAGATTTGTAATGAAAAATAGGCTCGGGTTAGGTTAGAGTTCTAATGTTCGATTTGAATAAATTTTGAGTGATGCCTTGAATTTACCTACACATGCATTCAAATGATTCTTTCCAAAATCACTAAGTTTTAAAACCTACAATTTCCCAATTGTGATCTAAATTATGCCCATGATTTTAGGTTCTAGGTGGGTTAATTATCCCTAATCAACTCAATAATCCTAGAATGAAATTTTAGTTTTCTAATTCATTAGCTTTCCCAAGTTTATGAATTATAGAGAAGTTAAAAGGCCAATTTTAATTCTCATGCAACGTTAAATTTAATAAAATTTCATAAATTCAATCAATGACATCAACCATAAATTTAATCCAAAATTACATTAAAACAACCTAACCCTTGCCCAAGACAATTTAGTTCATGATTAAAATCGAGTCACATATCTCTAGTTTAAGCATGCTTTTATTGATCGAGGAGTTCAATAAAAGCAACCAACAATGTTCACTAAATTAGTCTAAATCAACCACAGTTCTAGCCTAAAACAGTCACGAGTTATGTCTAAAACAGTGAGCAAAAGTAGTCTAAATTAGTACGTAAACATCCCAAAATTTCATAATTAAATTGGTGGTTGACAACAAGCAATAACACTCAGAGATAGGGAAAACGTTACACAGCAGGTGGCCTTATTTTTCAGGTTCAGTTCGATAGCAATATCTCATCAACGAAAGCTCAAAACAACGATCCAACCGTTCAAAACGAAGCTCTATGAGTCTCGAACAAGCTGTCAAACGTTCAGGACAATCCAACGGTTGAAACTCCGGGAATCGACAACTTTGTGAGCGCCGCTGGTGAAAAACCGAACTGTTCTGATCTTCTAATCCGACAGAAATATCTGGTACACCAAAGCTCCGAACGACGATCGAACCGTTCAAAATAAAGCCCTATGAGTCTCGAACAATCTGTCAAAATTGCAGCACAATCCAACGGTTTAAACTCCAGAAAACGACAACTTTGTGACTGTCGTCTGTGAAAAACCGAGTTGCACGATTTTTGCTACAACAATGGCACCTTCAAGCTTTGATTTTTTTCCTCACACGATTGCTACAACAATGACACCTTCATGATTCTTCTCTTCAACGCACACCTTTGTTGTAGCAATCGCCCCTTCTCTCTCGCTCTCTTCCCCTTTTGTGGCAACTCCCACTCTCTCCTTTTGCACTTGAACCCTAACCCCCTTATATTAAGATGATGTTGCCCTAATTCCACAAATTACAAAAATGCCCTTAGGGGTAGAAAGACCATCTTACCCTTCGGGTAAGATATCTAAAATGCCCTTAGGGACTCTTGTAATTTTTATAATCTCCTGCACACAGAAAAATCCCAAATAAATATATGAAGTCAATTATAAATCAAAACACGCAAGGATTTTTGGAGTTAAGAAAAATCTCAAATTTTGGTCTTCAATTAACTGTTAGCTTATTTTCCTAAATTCTTGAATTAAAACACAAAAACATCAAAATTAATTCTTTTTGCACCTAATGCTTAAATTCAAGATATTAAAGCTAACACACATAATTTAGGGATAAAATAACATGAGGATAACTAAATTAAATGCAATTCAAGTGGATTAAACACTAAAATTCTAGTAAAATAACTCACTTATGGTGAGTTATCAGCAGGCTTAAACGATCCATTTATGGACAGACACAAGTCTCGAGGTCTTGGAATATAAGATTTGATGAGGCTATCAAACCTTATGGCTTTAGTCAAAGTGTTGATGAGCCTTGTGTTTACAAGAAAATCATCAACAACACTGTCGCGTATCTAGTGTTGTATGTGGATGATATCCTACTCATTGGGAATGATGTAGGATTCCTCATTGACATTAAAAACTGGCTAGCTACGCAATTCCAAATGAAAGATTTGGGAGAAGCGCAGTATGTTCTTGGAATCCAAATTGTCAGGAACCACAAGAACAAGACACTAGCCTTGTCTCAGAATCATATATCTACAAGATGTTGGCACGATATAAGATGCAGAACTCCAAAATGGGCTTGTTTCCTTTCAGGCACGAGGTTCATTTGTCTAAGGAGCAATGTCCTAAGACACCTCAAGAAGTTGAGGACATGAGACGAATCCTTTATGCATCAACTGTAGGTAGCCTGATGTACGTCATGTTGTGTACTAAGCCCGACATCTGTTATGCAGTTGGGATTATCAGTAGGTACCAATCCAATCCATGATTTGATCACTAGACAACCGTTAAGACAATCCTCAAGTATCTTAGGAGAACGAGGGACTACATGCTCGTGTATGAGACTAAGGATTTGATCCTTACGGAATACACAGACTCTGGCTTTCAGATCGATAAGGATTCTAGAAAATCCACATCATGGTCAGTGTTTACTCTTAACGTAGGAGTTGTAGTTTGGCGAAGCATCAAGCAAGGATGCATCGTGGAGGTTGAGTACGTAGCAGCTTGTGAAGCGGCTAAGGAGACAGTTTGGCTAAAGAAGTTCATGATGGATTTAGAAGTTGTTTCAAATATGAACTTGTCAATCACCATTTATTGTGATAATAGTGGTGCAGTAGCGAACTCGAGGGAACCTCGTAATCACAAGAGGGCAAAACATATCAAATGGAAGTATCACCTGATACGAGAAATTGTGCATCGGGGGGACGTGATTGTCATGAAGATAGCTTCGGAGCACAACATTGTTGATCCATTTACATAGGCTCTCACGGCTAAAGTGTTTGAGGGTCACCTAGAAAGTCTAGGTCTACGAGTGATACCCTAACTAGGGCAAGTGGGAGTATATTGTACAAGGGTATTCAATGCCTAGTTTATTGTATTTACATTTATGAAATGTTGTAGTACTCCACTAGTTTTAGTTCAAGTGGGAGTTTGTTGGGGTGTATGCTTTAAACTCGTGTAGTTTGTAATCATTTGATGTTCATAAATATAATGTTATTTTCATCAAATCTTGTATTCTCGCAATTAAACTTAAATCCAATAAACTAAGCTCTAGTGTCATGTATGTGAGATCTTGAATGGTGTATAGTGGGCACACAGGAAGGATCGCGTTCAAGTAAATGACCCAAATGGTCTATAGTATATGGATAAGGTTGAGAACCTTATCCTGGTAACACTATGGATGCGTCCCACTTTGTATTTGATACAAACGAGGTGATCCAACTCGTTCATGTAGTTGAGCTCTAGGGAAGAGGATTTGACTAAAAAAGTTAGCTACTATTCTATCTTAGCTGAAAAAGTACACCATGACAACATTTTTCATGACAGTAATTTTGTACTTAACAACTTGTTTTTCTTGCAATTCCAAGGCTAGAATAGGACAAAAGAACACTCTTACCCATGATTCCAAACTTACCCATGATCTAGCATAAATATGAGATGGTAAGGATAACAATTGAAGGAAATTAAATTTCCTTGAGCAGCGGAAACGTGAATTAAATCGTAATTGCTTGTTTTATTTTGGCTTACTCTAAAAACTAGTACATTGGTAAAATAACAAAGATAAACAAATTAAAGCATGGATTTACTAAAAAAAACATGTTGTACAGAATTCTAAACTAAAAGGAATTCGAAATTTTACCTTTGTAGTTCCACAAGTAAGCAACACCTTGCTTTTTCCAGCGAATTTGACAGCACAACAACCTTTGCTTCTTTTCTCAGCAAGACACCACCAACAGAGAGCACCTCCTATGTCTCTGAGTTTCTAAGATCCAACCTTGTGGGAGGTTACCAACAATTTAGAAATTGGGAATTTCTTAGTTTGAGAGAAGTAGAGTGATTTTCTCAAAATCACCAACACCAGATTTTGATCGATCAGTTCTTCACTCTCCCAATCGAGAAGAAGAACACCAATGGAGGGTAACTCCCCACTCCTTATCGATAGGGAGTTGGGGAATAGTGGGGAACTTGTCATCCTGACATGTTCCCATTTTTTATTTAATTAATTTAATAATTAATCAAACTAATTATTAAATAATATAATTAATTTTAATTAAATCATATTAAATATTTAATATAAAATTAAATATCGTATATTTAATTATGATTAAATCACATTTAACCGTTTCCCCTCTAACCTATAGTTTTAATGTACATCTCATGCACAATAAATCTTAACCTATAGTTTCAAATATGAATCTCATTCACATTTAAATAATATTTGAACTCTTTCAAATATTTAATTCTCTCAATTAATTAACTTTGAATCATATTCAAATTAATTTATACTATAAAGTTTTAATGTACATAAAAACTGTATATTATAATGTATCTCCATACATCATGCTTATTCCTTAATTGAATTTGAACATTTCAAATTCAAATGATCTAATAACCCTTTACGAGCTAGGAAGTGGACCTAATTGACCTACAGATTAGAAGCTCCAACGATACAAGATTATTCAGTTAATCTCATTAACCTCCTAATCAACATTCGTTAACTGCAGGAACACTCCACTAATGTCCTGCAGTTGCACTCTTCTCACTGCAGATATATTTCTGTGTCCACGGATATCAACCAATAACAGACAGTCAATCCTTCACGAATGTTCGTAACACCAGCTGGGTCAAATTCGTTTTACCCCTGGGTTACTTCTTTTACCTTAAGTCCCAGTGCTCCTCTAATGAACAACCTGTTTATGGTCCTACCAATAAAACAGAAGCCCTCTCAGGCCAATGAAAGGGTCAGACCCTTTGTTCAAGTCCCGGAGACACCAATTAAGGGAACATTCATCTACTTACCCTAATAGGTGGGAATGAGTGAATTCCATCTTGCTAGGTTAAGTCCCCAGCTGCCTGCTCGGTCTTGTCCCCAAGAAAGTAGGCATATTGAGTCGGCGACTCGGGCCACTCTCACCCATATACTCAAAGGACAATCCCTCGCAAATAGGAGTCCGTAACATGCTCAGGATTGAGATCAAGTTTCCTAGGTCATCCTATTGAAATAGAAACCTAATTAGTCAACAGAGTTCCATCTAGTGATTACTATTTCGTGGTCCGGTCTTATGCAATCTCATCACATAGGATATCCCCACTCACATGTCGTCTACACGAACACGTTAGGATCACTGTGTTTGTATCAAATACAAAGCGGGTCATATCCATAGTATTACTAAGGTGAGGTACCCAAACCTTATCCCTTTACTATAGACCCTTTAGGTTGTATCTCGAACTGAGATCCTTATATGTCTACTACATTTAGTTCAAGAGACATACAATAACCTTGGATGTTAGTTTATTGGATTTAGGGTTAACTTAAGGCAATAGATAAAATAATGATTAAACAATAACTCTTTATTGATAACAATAACACTTTATTGATTTAATTCGAACATTATTTACAAATTACGAGTTTTAGGGCATAAAACCCAACAAACTCCCATTTGAGCTAAAACTCTAGTGGGGTACATTATAATCTAAAACAATGGTTACAAAGATATAGAAATACAATAAACTAGGGCATCCATATACCTATTACATATCTCCCACTTGCCCTAGATTATCCTATATACATGTCTCGTAGATCTAGACTCTCCAGATGACCCTCGAACATTTTAGCCGCGACAGTCTTTGTAAAAGGATTAACAATGTTGTGCTCCGAAGCGATCTTCGTGACTATCACATCTCCTTGTTGCACTATCTCCTGAATAAGGTGGTCTTTCCTCTCAATGTGCTTCCCTCACTTGTGGCTACGAGGTTCTTTTGAATTGGCTACCGCACCACTGTTGTCAGAATATAAGGTGATGAGAAATTCCATATTTGGAACAACTTCCAAATCAACCAAAAATTTCCTTAGCTAAACAGTCTCCTTAGCTGCTTCACAAGCAGCTACATATCCTGCCTCCATAGTGGAGTCGGCGATTCATCTTTGCTTGATGCTCCGCCACACTATAGCTCCCTCTTAAGGGTGAAAACTGATCCCGATGTGGATTTGCTAGAATCCTTATCGGTCTGAAAATCAGAATCATGTATCATGTAAGGATTAAATCCTTAGACCCATACACAAGTGCATAGTCCCTCGTTCTCCTTAGATACTTGAGGATATTTTTAACTGTGGTCCAGTGGTCTAACCTTGGATTGGACTGATACCTACTGACTATTCTCACAGCATAGCAAATGTTTGGCCTTGTGCATAGCATAACATACATTAAGCTACCTACTATCGAGGCATGGGGAATACGTCTCATATCCTCAACTTTTTGAGATGTCTTAGGACACTGTTCCTTAGACAAATGAATTCCATACCTAAAGGGTAATAAACCCCTTTTGAAATTCTACATCGAATATCGAACCAACATCTTGTCGATATAGGATGCTTGAGACAGAGCTAACAATCTGTTCTTGCGATTCTTGAAAATTTGAATCCCAAGAACATACTTCGCCTCTCCCAAATCTTTGATTTGGAATTGGGTTGCCATCCAATTCTTTATTTCAGCTAGGTATCCTACATCATTCCAAATAAGTTGGATATCATCCACATATAATACAAAGAAAGCTACTTTATCATTGATGATCCTCTGGTAAACACAAGGCTCATCAACGTTTTGGTCAAAGCCATAAGACTTGATCGCAGTATCAAATCTCATGTTCCAAGTCTGGATGCTTGCTTCAATCCATAAATGTATCGATTGAGCTTGCAAACTTTTTGCTCCTGACCTTGGGCTATCAACCCTTCGGACTGAGACATATAGATACACTCGTCAAGATTACCATTCAAAAAGGCAGTCTTGACGTCTATTTGTCAGATCTCATAGTCATAAAATGCGGCTATGGACAAAAGTACTCTTATGAACTTTAGCATAACAACAGGGGAAAAAGTTTCCTCATATTCAACCCATTTCATTTGGCTAAAACCTTTTGCTACGAGTCTAACCTTAAACGTTTGTACCTTTCCGGTTGCATCTCTCTTTCTCTTATAGATCTATTTGCACCCTTTGGGTCTTACCCCTTCAAGTTGGTCTACAAGTTCCCAAACCGAATTGAAGTACATTGACTTCTTTCAAATTTCATGGCTTTGATCCATTGGTCCTTATCTATGTCATTCATTGTCTATTTATAAGACAATGGATCCTCTACGCCATCATCAGGTATGACAACCTGAGTTTCAGCTAAACCCAAGTAGCGGTCTGGTTGTGTAACAACCCTCCACCTGCGTCGAGGCATTCCCAACGATTGAGAAAAACGAGATTGACTTGATGTGTCGGCTTCTTCATCAACCCTTGAAGAAGGTCCAGCTGGGTCAAAAACTCTTGTTAACTTCTTTGTAGCTTCATTTAATACTAACTTACTACGTGGTTTATGGTTTCTCATGTGATCTTCCTCCAAGAAAGTGGCGTTTGTCGATACAAACACCTAATTTTCTTGTGGGTCGTAGAAAAGACCACCTCGTTTCTTGGGGATAACCTACAAATAGTGTTGGGGTTTGTGCCCTCAAACTCGTAGTTTGTAATTATGTTCTAATTATTGTAATAAAGTATTATTATTTCAATAAAGAGTTATTGTTCGTTATTTACGATACTGTCATTGTTTTAACCCTAAATCATATAAACTAAATATCCAAGGTTGTAAAATGTATCTTTAACTGAATGTAGTGTACATAAAAAGGATCTCGGTTCGAGATACAACCTAAAGGGTCTATAGTAAGGGGATGAGGTTTGGATACCTTACCCTGGTAAAACTACGAATGTGGCTCACTTTGTATTTGATACAAACACTGTGATCCTAACGTGTTCGTGTAGATGACATGTGAGTGGGGATATCCTATTTAATGAGATTACATAAGACCGACGTGAAATAGTAACCACTAGGTGTAACTCCATTGACTAGTTAGGTTTCTATTTCACTAGAATGACCTAGGCAACTTGATCTCAATCCTGAGCGGGTTACGAACTCCTGTTTATGAGAGATTGTCCTTAGACTAGTATGGGTGAGAGTGGCCAGATTCGCCGACTCAATATGCCTACCTTCTTGGAGACAAGACTGAGTGAGCAGCTAGGGACTTAGCTTAACAAGATGGAATTCACTCTTTCCCGCCTACTAGGGTAAGTAGAGGAATGTTCCCTTAAGTGGTGTCTCCAGGACTTGAACAAAGGGCTCGACCCTCTCATTGGTCCGAGAGGAATTCTGTTTGTTGGTAGAACCACAAACAAATTGTTTATTAGAGGAGCACTAGTACTTAAGGTACAAGATGTAACCCAGGGATAAAACGGTAATTTGACCCAGCTAGTGTTACGAACATTGTTGAAGGATTGACTTGCTGTTATTGATCAATATCCGTGGACACAGAAATATATTTGCAGTGAGAAGAGTGCAGTTGCGAGACTTTAGTGGAGTGTTCCCGCAGTTAACGAATGTTGATTAGGAGGTTAATGAGATTAACCGAATAATCTTGTATCGTTGGAGTTTCTGATCTGTAGGTCCATTAGGTCCAACTTCAAGCTCGTAAAGGATTCTTAGATCATTTGAATTTGAAATGTTCAAATTTATTAGGGAATAAATTTAATGTATATCGATACGATATAATATATAGTTTTGGAACTATATATTATAAATTTAATGTGAATATGATTCATATTAAATTATGTGAGAGAATTAAATATTTGAAAGAGTTCAAATGTTTAATTTAAATTTGAATGTGATTCATATTTAAAACTATAGGTTAAAATTTAATGTGCATTAGATGTCCATTAAAACTATAGGTTAGAGGGTAAATTGATTAAATGTGATTTAATCTAAATTAAATATATGATATTTAATTTAATTTAATTAAAGAAGATTTAATTAATTTATTAATAATTAATATGATTAATTATTAATTAAATATTAAATAAAAAAAGGGAACGTGTCAGGAGGACACGTTCCCCATGTCTCCTAACTCCCTAATCGATAGGGTGTGGGGAGTTGCCCTCTGAAGTGTTTTCTTCTTCTCCAATTGGGAGAAGAGAATGGATTGATTGATCAAACTCACTGAAAGAATTCTCTCTCAAAAAATTCTCTCACTCTCTAATTATTGGATCCCTTCCCACCTAGGGTGATCTAAGAGGATAGGAGATTCTCACTACTGGTTGTGTCCCTGTGGTGAAGAAAGAACAGAGGAGTTTCACAGTGTTCTTGTGTTGCTGTACGATTGGCAAGGAGTTGTTGAATTGAAACTACAAAGCTAACCATCTCTGTTCTTTTAGTTTAATTTCTAAATAGCATGTTTACATGACTAATTTCCATGCCTAATTAGATTAGGAAATGTTTGCTTATCTCTGTTTTTTCACCAATGTATTGGTATTTGTATTCAACCAAAATAAACTTGCGATTATGATTTCAAAACACGTTTTCGCTGCTCAAGGAGATCTGATCTCCATCAATTGATATCAGAGCAATGCTTGTTTATTTTTGGTTGAAACAAATTTGCATTGGATAGGTGAGAATTTCATTTTGGTTTGCTGTAAAACTGTTTAGGAAGTTTTTGGCCTTAGTTTCTTTTGATTTGATCAAATTAAATGTAAATGCCCTTGCATTTTGTGCAATTAAGTGCATAATCGAGTCTATAATCGAGTTGTTAGTCGTTCAGGACAAGTTTCGTGCAATTTGGATGAGTATCGAAGGAGTAATGTGCGATTGAAGCTGCTATGTTCGAAGGAAATTGTTGTTGTCGAAGCATCAACGTTGCAACACCGAGGCTCCCTATCGATGCGAAGCTCTCGGGTCGCGGCGGCGTTGTAACGCGCGCCTCGCCAGCGTTACCGCGCTACCCCGATGCCAGGCACTCGCGCAAATGAAACTATCGTTGCAACGCTCCCCTTAGCGTTGCAACGTCATGATGCCAAACCTGAAGTTGCAGATCGATATGGGCAGTTCAGTTGGTTTTTGGTCCAGTTCGAGCGGTTTGAGCCCGATTCAAGGTGTTTTAGACTGGTTTTGTAATAAGATTAGTGTAATTTTATTATTTTTGCACTTTAAGGGTCAAATTATTCCAGTTTTACAGTTATTTTTGTTTATGAATGTCATTTTAGAATTTTTTCCACCTTAGGATAAACATGTTCATGTATTTTATTTGTATAATTGTTATATAAATATGGTAGAAATGCATGATCTAATTTATTTTTCATAAGTATTTATTTATAATTGTTAAGGAAAATAAATTGCATGGAGCATGAAATTACTTAGTTTAAAATAATTGTTATTTTATTTAAGTAATTTAGTTATTCAATTAGTTGAATAATTTTATAATTCCAAATTTGAATTAATTATTGGTTTTATAATATAGTTCCTTATCATAGGTTAATTATTAAAATTTATAAAAGTTATTCGCCTAGGTAATTAAAATGTTTATCACCTAGACATAAGGTTAAAAGACCTAGTTATAATAGTTTATAATAAGCATAGACTTAGATAGATCTTTTAGCCAGAATTCGACCAAGTTAAACCTACACCCTAACCTTAGGAGCTTGAGTGGGAGAAAACGAGATGTTCGCATCGAGTTTACTCTCACGTCCTCAAGAGTTCACACCGTGAGTTCCATTCTCGACTACGTGGCGTCAATAGGGCGTCCCACTACGGTAAGTGTTTGCATGGTTCAATACCAAGGTGAATGAGGGAAGTATCCATAGTAAATGGGAGCAGGACACGTGTCAACGTATCCTACGGTCTCCTCCATTAGGTCGCACCGTGAGATTTCTATAGTCCGCCTGCTAGGTTGTCTTGGAACAGCCAATTCCTACAGAGGGCCTGACTATAGGGATCAGAACACCACAAACTCTAGAAATGGATAGGTCTCTTAGGTAATTTGCCAACAGTTGTCTTTCTTAATAGTAGCCTGTTGGCTCGGACCTATTGGATCTGAAAATGGTAGGGTCACATTTACGGGATAAGTTAAGCTAGTTAACAAGTCCTTGACCAAACAAACGGTAGCTAAGGATCATTGGGACATGAGGTGTCCTGGTAGTGAGAATTGGTTGAGATAGTCTCAATTTAGGGGAGGAGCGACTGACCACCCGACGGTAGTTTTTGTTCTAAACCCTTGAAGTATCGTTGCAAAATTAAAGATTTAATTTAAACACTAGGGTTCTTTAATAATTTTGCTAATATTGATTGGTTTATAATGGGTTAAAGGCATAACTAATTAGAACTACTTTTGAAATTTCAGCACGTCGTCCTCAATTATAGCCTTACTCAAAAGCGAACATTTAACTGATGAAAACTATACTCCGTGGAAGTCCAACTTGAATACAATTCTTATTGTTGATGACCTTCGGTTTGTACTAACTGAGTAATGTCCTCAGGTCCCTGCTCGAAACGCTCCTCAATCTATTAAGGATGCGTACGACCGCGGGATCAAGGTCTACATTTTGGCTAGTGTTTCTGAAGTTCTGGCCAAAAAGCACGAGGGCATGGTCTCAGCTCATGAGATCATGAGTTCGTTGCATAATATGTTTGTACAACCATCTGGAAAGCTTCGGCACGAATCCCTCAAGTACGTTTATAACTCCCTTATGAAGAAGGAAGCGTCGGTGAGGGAACACGTTCTCGATCTAATGGTCCACTTCAACGTGCCTAAAATGAACGGTGCGGTCATAGACGAGCAAAGTCAGATCTCGTTCATCCTGGAATCTCTTCCGAAGAGTTTTCTGCAATTCCGCAGCAATGCGGTGATGAACAAGATAGAGTATAACCTGACTACTCTCCTTAATGAACTACAAACTTTTCAGTCTCTTATGAAGAATAAGGGACAGGTTGATGGAGAGGCAAATCTGTTTGCCCATTCCAGAAGGTTCCAGAAGGGTTCATCCTCTAGGACTAAGTCCTGTAATCCATCTTCTAGGCTTAAGAAGACCCAAAAGAAGAAGATTAGAGGGAAAGGGAAGGCACCTACTGCTGATAAGGGCAAGGAAAAAGTGAAGGTTACAGACAAAGGAAAGTGTTTCCACTGCAACATGGACGGGCACTGGAAGCGAAACTGCCCAAAGTACCTTGTTGAGCTCAAGAGAAGAAAGGTAAATCTGATTTACTTATTCTTGAAACTTGTTTAGTAGAAAATGATGATTTTACCTGGTTGGTTCAGGAGCCACTAATCACATTTGGTCTTCTTTTAAGGAAACTAGTTCCTTCAAGGAGCTCGAAGAGGGTGAGATGACGCTCAGGGTCAGAACGGGAGACGTTGTCTCAGCTCGTGCAGTGGGAGATGCCAAGCTGTTTCTTGGAGATAGATTTATCTTTTTAGAAAATATGTATATAGTTTCCAAGAGTAAGAGGAACTTAATTTCTATCTCTTGTTTAATTGAACTTGGCTATTGTATTACTTTTTCTTTCAATGAAGCGTTCATTTTAAATAAAGATGTCAATATTTGTTCTGGTAAGTTAGAAAACGGCTTGTATGTACTTAAACGAATCAAACTAAAGTAATTTTGAATCATGAGATGTTTAAAACTGCTAATACTCAAAGTAAAATGCAAAGAATTTCTCAATAATAATACCTATCTTTGGCATCTTAGACTTGGTCATATAAATCTCAACCGGATTGAGAGACTCTCTAAGAATGGACTTCTAAACAAGTTAGAAGATGATTCTTTACCTCACGAATTTTGCTTGGAAGGTAAAATGACAAAGCGACCTTTTACTAGAAAAGGTTATAGAGCCATAGAACCCCTAGAACTTATACATTCGGATCTTTGTGGTCCGGTGAATGTTAAAGCTTGAGGAGGGTACAAATATTTCATCTCTTTCATAGATGATTATTCTAGGTATGGTTATCTATACCTAATGCATCATAAGTCTGAGGCTCTTGAAAAGTTCAAAGAGTATAAGGCTGAAGTAGAGAATGCATTAGGGAAACCATTAAAACACTTCGATCCGATCGAGGTGGAGAGTATATGGATTTGAGTTTCCAGGACTATTTGATAGAACATGGAATTAAATCTCAACTCTCAACACCTAATACACCATAACAAAATGGTGTGTCATAAAGGAGAAATAGAACCTTGTTGGACATGGTTCGATCTATGATGAGTTATGCTCAATTTCCTGCCTCGTTTTAGGGATACGTAGTACAGACTGCAGTTCAAATCAACACTGTTCCATCAAATAGTGTTTCAGAAACACGTTTTGAATTGTGGAAGGGGCGTAAACCTAGTTTACAACACTTCAGGATTTGGGGTTGTCCTGCACACGTGTTGGTGACAAACCCAAAGAAACTGGAACCTCGTTCAATATTATGCCAATTTGTTGGCTATCCCAAAGAAACGAGAGGCGTTCTTTTCTACGGCCCATAAGAAGACAAGGTGATTGTATCGACAAACGCCACTTTCTTGGAGGAAGATCAAATGAGGAACCATAAACCACGTAGTAAACTAGTACTAAATGAAGCTACAGATGAACCAACAAGAGTTGTTGATCAAGCTAGGCCTTCATCAAGAGTTGATGAAGAGGCAGCACATCTAGTCAATCTCGTCCTTCTCAATCATGTGGAATGCCTCGACGCAGTGGGAGGGCTGTTTCCCAACCTGACCGCTACTTGAGTTTAGCTGAAACTCAAATCGTCATACCTGATGGATCAAAGCCATTGTCTATAGGCAATGAATTGCGTAGACAATGACCAATGGATCAAAGCCATGAACCTTGAAATGGAGTCAATGTACTTCAATTCAGTATGGGAACTTGTAGACCAACCTGAAGGGGTAAGACCCATAGGGTGTAAATGGATCTATAAGAGAAAGAGAGATGCAGCCGTAAAGGTACAAACCTTTAAGGCTAGACTTGTAGCAAAGGGTTTTACCCAAAGGGAAAGGGTTGACTATGAGAAAACTTTTCCCCCTATTTCTATGTTTAAGTCTATAAGGATACTCTTGTCCATAGCCGCATTTTATGATTATGAAATTCGGAAAATGGACGTCAAGACTGCTTTTTTGAATGGTAATTTTAACGAGAGCATCTATATGTCTCAGCCCGAAGGGTTCATAACCCAAGGTGAGGAGAAAAAAGTTTGCAAGCTCAATCGATCCATTTATGGGTTGAAACAAGCATCCAGATCTTGGGACAAAAGATTTGACATTGCGATCAAGTCTTATGGCTTTGACCAAAACGTTGATGAGCCTTGTGTTTACAAGAGTATCATCAACGACAAAGAAGCTTTCTTGGTACTTTATGTGGATGATATCCTACTCATTGGGAATGAGTAGGATACCTTACTGACATAAAGAATTGGTCGGCAACCCAATTCCAAATGAAAGATTTGAGAGAAGCGTAGTATGTTCTTGGGATTCAAATTTTCAGGAATCGCAAGAATTGAACGCTAGCTCTGTCTCAAGCATCTTATATCGACAAAATGTTGGTCCGATATTATATGCAGAATTCCAAGAGGGGCTTATTACCCTTCAGGCATGGAGTTGATCTGTCTAAGGAACAGTGTCCTAAGACACCTCAAGAGGTTGAGGATATGAGACGTATTCCCTATGCCTCTGTAGTAGGTAGCTTAATGTATGCTATGTTGTGCACGAGGCCAGACATTTGTTATGCAGTGGGAATAGTCAGTAGGTACAATCCAATCTAGGGTTAGACCATTGGACCGCAGTTAAAAATATCCTCAAGTATCTTAGGAGAACGAGGGACTATACGCTTGTGTATGGAACTAGGATTTGATCCTTACTAGATACACTGATTCTGATTTTCAGACCAATAACTATTCTAGGAAATCCACATCGGGATTAGTTTTCACCCTTAACGGGAGAGCTATAATATGGCGAAGCATCAAGCAGGGATGCATCGCTAACTCCACGATGGAGGTTAAGTATGTCGCTGCTTGTGAAGCAACTAAAGAGGTTGTTTGGTTAAGGAAATTCCTTACTGATTTGGAAGTTGTTCCAAATATGGAATTTCCCATCACCTTATACTGTGACAACAGTGGTGCGGTAGCCAATTCGAAGGAACCTCGCAGCCATAAGCGAGGCAAGCACATCGAGAGGAAGTATCACTTGATACAAGAAATAGTTCAACGAGGAGATGTGACAGTCACGAAGATCGCTTCGGAGCACAACATTGTTGATCCGTTTACAAAGACTCTCACGGCTAAAGTGTTCGAGGGTAATCTGGAAAGTCTAGGTCTACGAGATATGTACATAGGCTAATCTAGGGTAAGTGGGAGATATGTAATGGGTATATGGATGCCCTAGTTTATTGTATTTGTATCTCTATAACCACTGTTTTAGATTGTAATGTACCCCACTAGAGTTTTAGTTCAAGTGGGAGTTTGTTAGAGTTTGTGCCTAAAACTCGTAGTTTGTAATTATGTTCTAATTATTGTAATAAAGTACTATTATTTCAATAAAGAGTTATTGTTCGTTATTTACGATATTGCCATTATTTTAACCCTAAATCCAATAAACTAAACATCTAAGGCTGTAAAATGTATCTTTAACTTAATGTAGTGTTCATCAAAAGGATTTCGGTTCGAGATACAGCCTAAAGGGTTCATAGTAAGGGGATAAGGTTTGGATACCTTACCCTGGTAAAACTATGGATGTGGCCCACTTTGTATATGATACAAACACTTTGATCCTAACGTGTTCGTGTAGATGACATGTGAGTGGGGATATCCTATGTAATGAGATTACATAAGACCGACGCGAAATAGTAACCACTAGGTGTAACTCTGTTGACTAGTTAGGTTTCTATCTCACTAGGATGACCTAGGCAACTTGATCTCAATCTTGAGTGGGTTACGAACTCCTGTTTGCGAGGGATTGTCCTTTGACTAGTATGGGTGAGAGTGGCCAGATTCGCCGACTCAATATGTCTACCTTCTTGGAGACAAGACCGAGTGAGCAGCTGGGGACTTAGCCTAACAAGATGAAATTCACTCCTTCCCGCCTACTAGGGTAAGTAGAGGAATGTTTCCTTAAGTAGTGTCTCCAAGACTTGAACAAAAGGTCCGACCCTCTCATTGGCCCGAGAGGGACTTTGTTTGTTGGTAAGACCACAAACAAATTATTCATTAAAGGAACACTAGTACTTAAGGTACAAGATGTAACCCAGGGGTAAAACGATAATTTGACCTAGTTGATGTTACGGACATTCGTGAAGGATTGACTTGCTGTTATTGGTCAATATCCATGGACACAGAAATATATTTGCAGTGAGAAGAGTGCAGTTGCGGGACTTTAGTGGAGTGTTCTCGCAGTTAACGAATGTTGATTAGGAGGTTAATGAGATTAACCGAATAATCTCGTATTGTTGGAGTTTCTGATTTGTAGGTTCATTAGGTTCATCTTCTAGCTCGTAAAGGGTTCTTAGATCGTTTGAATTTTAAATGTTCAAATTCATTAGGGAATAAATTTAATGTATATAGATACGATATAATATATAGTTTTGGAACTATATATTATAAATTTAATGTGAATATGATTCATATTAAATTATGTAAGAGAATTAAATATTTGAAAGAGTTCAAATGTTTAATTTAAATGTGAATGTGATTCATATTTAAAACTATAGGTTAAAATTTAATGTGCATTAGATGTGCATTAAAACTATAGGTTAGAGGGTAAATTGATTAAATGTTATTTAATCTAAATTAAATATATGATATTTAATTTAATTTAATTAAATGAGATTTAATTGATTTATTAATAATTAATATGATTAATTATTAATTAAATATTAAATAAAAAAAGGGAACGTGTCAGGAGGACACGTTCCCCATGTCTCCAAACTATCTAATCGATAGGGAGTGGGGAGTTGCCCTCTTGAGTGTTTTCTTCTTCTCCAATTAGGAGAAGAGAATGAATTGATCGATCAAACTCACTGAAAGAATTCTCTCTCAAAAAATTCCCTCTAAAGGGAATCGAAGTCCCCGCAGCGGAAGCGATTGCGAATCGCGCGCTCTTGATTTAGTTACAACGATTAATTCAAGAATACAAATAACAAGATTAAGCATAAAATAGAATGGACAGCAAGAAAGTTACCTTGGAAAAACCTTTCTTCAAGTGCTCCTCCTCTCTCACAATTAAGATCAACGCAACACGAACTCGTACGAACACCGACACTACCACTGGATCTTCTCCGTTGTTCTCTAGGTGAGGGAGGAAGGTGGGTTCCCTTTAGGAAAAGTGAGGTGTTTTGTGAGAGAGATGTTTGTTGTCTTGGAACATTTCCAACAACAACAAAAGGCTAGGAATCACTTAGAATGACTTGATCTAGTTGCATCTCATGCAACCATATATATAGGGGAATGGGATGGAAATGACCATCCTACCCCTCCTTTATTCTCTATTTAGTATATAGTTTATATATGAATCTAATTCACATTAAAACTATATATTATATCAATTATATCGTATATAATTTATATATCACCTCATGTATGAAATTGAACACTTCAATTTCACTCCTAACTTTATACCCTCAATATTACCATATTGAGCCAACAGAGGGATCTAATAGACCTACAGTTCATGAGCTCCAATGATGTGAGATTAACTGATCAATCTCTTTGATCCAGTTAATCAATATTCATTAACTACAAGTCACTCCACTATAGACTTGTAGTTGCACTCTCCTCACTGTAGATATTATTGTGTCCACTGATATAGTCATTACCCATGAGTCGATCCTTCACAGGTTGTTCGTAATCACAGTTGGGTCAAATTACCGCTTTACCCTTGTGATTACCTCTTTGCTCCTTAAGCACCACTGATCCTCTAATGAACAACAAATCTAAGGTCCTACCTTAGACTCATACCCTCATAGAGGGTGGGGCCCCGTTGTTCAAGACCTGGAGTCAGTTCTTAAGGGAAGAACCTATCTAATTCCTTAGTGTAGGAATGAGTGAATTTCATCTTCCACAGTTAAGTTCCCAGCTACCTACGAGGTCCTGTCCCTGAGAAGGTAGGCTTATTGAGTCGGCTACAGGCCACTCTCACCCATACTAGTCTAAGGACAAACCCCTATAAGCAAGAGTTCTTAACTTGCTCAGGATTCAGGTCGAGTCGCTAATGACCATCTATAAATTACTAGTCTTATCCTGTTAACCATTACACTGGTTAGACTAATAATTTGCGATCCAGTCTTGTATGAACTCTTCATACAGGATGCCCCCACTCGCATGTCAACTACATGAATGAGTTGGATTACCTCATTTGTACTAATTACAAAGTGGGTCGCATCCATGGTGTTACCAGAATGAGGCTTCCAACCTTATTCTTATACCATAGACTATTTAGGTTATAATCTTGAACTCAACCCAAATAGTGTCCACTACACTGATTTCAAGATAAATGTTATAACCTTGGAGGTTAGTTTATTGGATTTATAAAAGCAAGACTGTAATCTTATCAAAAAAAAAACATTTTATTTAATTGATCAAAATTGCACAAGTTTAGGGCATAAATCCCAACAATCTCCCACTTGACCTAAAGCTTGTGGAGTACTATACACTACAGTAATGTAAATACAATAAACTAGGGCATTTAAACCCTTTTGTACAAAATACTCCCACTTGCCCTAGTTGGGGAAGACTTGTAAACCTAGACCTTCTAGGTGACTCTCAAATACTTTAGCCGTGAGAGCCTTTGTAAAAGGATCAGCAATGTTGTGCTCTGAGGCTATCTTCGTGACAATCACGTCTCCTCTATGCATGATCTCTCGGATGAGATGATACTTCTGTTCTATGTGCTTTTCCCTCTTGTGATTCGGGGTTCCCTCGAATTTGTCACTGCATCCTTAGCTGCTTCACAAGCTGCTACATATTCGGTCTCCATGGTGGAATCAGAGATGCATCCTTGCTTGACGCTTCGCCATACTACAGCTCCTCCGTTAAGAGTGAATACTGACCCTGATGTATATTTTCGAGAATCTTTATCAGTCTGAAAGTCAAAATTCGTGTATCCTGTAAGGATCAAATCCTTAGCCCCATACACAAGCATGTAGTTCCTTGTTCTTCGAAGATACTTAGGGGGCGTTTGGATCGCAGAGTTGGGTTGAGTTGGGTTGAGTTGTGCAGAGTTGTTTTGTCAGTGAGTTCTGGAAATCAGTGTTTGGTTTGCAGAGTTGAGTTATTATGTCAGAGGTATCTGATGCAGTTTTTTGTAAAGTGAATAAATCTAATTTTTTGTGACTTTTTTCTTTACTTTTTTTGTTTCCACCAAATCAATTGTAAACATATTTGTCTACAATTTCAAAACTTCATTATGAGATCAATTACAAATTTACAATATATATTATTATTTGCAAGATATATGGGATATTTAGAAATGATCTTGAATATTGAGATTGATATCAATTTTTCTTCTCCCTAAAAATCATTTTTATCTTATGTAAAGTGAAAGGTCCGATTTTTTTGTAACTTTTTTCCTTACTTTGTTTTCACAACAAATCAAATACAAACACATTTGTCTACAATTTCAAAACTCAATTATGTGATCAATTATAAAATTACAATATATATTACCATTTGCCAAATGTATGTTAGGGGTATTTGCAAAAGTAATGGATATTGGGTTTGATATCAATATTTATTTTCCAATAAAATTCATTATTTAGAACTTTTACTCTTCAATATGAATTTTATTCCTTTTTATGCACATGTTCACCACTACTTTTTTATTTTAATTTAGGTAGATCTTAATTTAGTATTAATACTTTGCATATGAAGAGTATGGGTGTTCAAAAACTCGATAACCCGAACAACTTGACCAACCCAACCCAACTCGATGGGTTGGGTTGGTTATATAAATTATTTGGGTTGGGTTGGGTTCAAATAAATTAAAATGTATGGGTGGGTTGGTTCGTGGGTTCACCTAAAATTTATTTGGGTTGACCCGACCAACCCGAACTTATTATTAATTTTAAAAATTATTTTTTTACCTACCATACAACTATATATACATGTATGTAATTTATTTTTATTTAATTTCGTAATTATTTATTATTTAATAACTCTTAAAATATATTTTTTAAGTCGTAGGGTGTAATTTTTCATAATATAAATTAAAACTAAGTGGCTAATTTTAATTCAATCTTTGAAAAACAAAAAGTTTTTGTTTTAAATGAGAACGATTCATTTAGAAGTTTCTTGGGATAATTGTAAATTTGTAATAGAATATTTAAGTTTTCTGATTTTTATTTATTATAAAGACATTTGGAGTTTTTTAATTCTTGAATTTTTTATGTTTATATTAATTTTGGTTTTTCTATAAATTTTAAATTAAAAAAAAAAAGCTAACCCGATGACCCAACCCAACCCAAAAATGTTGGGTTGGGTTGGGTTGAGTTACCCTCCTGAATAGGGTTATTTGGGTTGGAATAATGACCAATTCGAAAATTCCGATTGGTCCAAAAAACTAGCATAACCCGCTCCAACCCGGCTTATGTACACCCCTAATGAAGAGTGTTTATTTAAATTTGTCTAAACACATGCATTGTCTATGGACATCTTTAGAATGGAATAAATAGTTTACCTTGTGAAGATGTTAAAAATATGTAAACATACTTAAATATTTTATGTCATATTGAAGTTGCATATCTACAAAATATTAGATATGCCATCAAGGTCTTAGTAGCGTCGTTATGCTACCGAAATTTTTGGTGTAGGCAATGTTGCTTAGTAACGTCCCTAGAAAATTTTGAGTTTGAAAAATTAGGGTTGTTCTGGTTGGTATCGTGAGCATGGGTCTTTGATTCGCATACTCGCCTACATCGTAGGCAACGATCCTTATAGCCTCTCGCAGGAATTCTAGTTAAAGTTATTTGAGTTGCTTGTGTGTTGACACTTGTTATGCTATGCTTTTAACTTATTTGTTCTTGTGCAAATGTAGTTTAGAGTTTAATTATTAACAACTTAAAGACACTTCAAAACTCTCATCATCTTCTTCTTTTCTCCACTTTCTTCATCTCGCTGGACAGTCGTCGGGGAAGTCGTCGGAGAGTCGCCGGACTGTCGTCGGAGAGTCGTCGAAAAATCGTCGGAGACTCGCCGGACCATCATCGGAAAGTTGTTGGAGTACGGTTGAGTTAATAACTCAACTCCATGGGGTTGGGTTATTAAGTCACCAGTTATAATTGTTGGTGAAACAAACAAGGAGTTGGGTTATTAACCCAACTCAACTCAACCCAACACCACAAACCAAACACCCCCTTAAGGATTATTTTAACCGTTGTCCAGTGTTCAAGTCCTGGATTAGATTGATACCTACTAACCATCCTAACTGCAAAACAGATGTCAGGCCTAGTACACAACATGGCATACATCAGGCTCTCAACAGCTGATGCGTAAGGAATCCATCTCATATCCTCAACTCCTTGAGGTGTCTTAGGACACTGTTCCTTAGACAAATGGATTCCATGTCTAAAAAGCAACAAGCCCTTTTTGGAATCTTGATTATTAAACCTTGACAACACTTTGTCTATGTAAAATGCTTGAGACAAGGCTAGTGTTTTATTCTTGCGGTTCCGGACAATCTGGATCCCAAGAACAAACTGCGCATCACCCAAATCTTTCATTTGGAACTACGTAGCTAGCCATTTCTTGATGTCAGTAAGATAACCTACATCATTCCCAATGAGTAGGATATCATCCACATAGAGAATTAGGAAAGCGACAGAACTATTGATGATTTTCTTGTAAACACAAGGTTCATCATCATTCTGGTCAAAACCATAAGATCTGATAGCCTCATCAAATCTTATATTCCAGGACCAAGAGGCTTGTTTCAGTCCATAAATCGCCCTTTTAAGCCTGCAAACCTTTTGCTCTTGTCCTGGTTTAATGAACCCTTTGGGTTGGTCCATGTAGATGGTTTCCTCAAGATTGCCATTCAAAAAGGTTGTCTTGACATCCATTTGCCATACCTCATAGTCATAATATGCGCGCAATGGCAAGAAGGATACTGGATAGACTTCACCATAGCAACAGTGAAAAGGTCTCCTCATAGTCAACCCCTTCAACTCTGGTATAACGCTTTGCTACTAGTCTAGCTTTAAAGGTTTGCACCTTCCCATCTACACCACGTTTTCTCTTGTAGATCCACTTACAACCTATAGGTTTTACCCCATCAGGCTTATCTACAAGATCCCAAACAGAATTGAAGTACATAGACTCCATTTCTTGGTCCATGGCTATGACCCATTTGTCTTTGTCTTTGTCAACCCTTGCTTGATTATAAGTCAATGGATCCTCGCAGTTGTCATCTGGTATAACAACTTGGGTTTCAGCTAAATCCATGTAACGGTCAGGCTGTATCACAACCCTCCCACTATGTCGAGGCATACTCAATTCTTGAGATGTACTCTCTTGACTAGACAAACTAGTATCAATAACTCTTGTTGACGTACTAGTGTTCTTATTAGCAACCTTTTCTATTGTTCTGTCTAACTCACTCAACACTACCTTACTTTTTGGTTTGTGGTCCCTTATGTGGTCCTCCTCCAAGAAAGTGGCATTTGTCAACACAAAGACCTTATCTTCCTTAGGATCATAGAATAAACCACCTCTTGTTTCTTTTGGGTATCCTACGAATAGGCATAATTTAGAACGTGAATCCAACTTCTTTGGATTTGTCACAAGCACATGTGCCGGATAGCCCCATATTCTGAAGTGACATAAACTACCTTTACGTCCTTTCCAGAGTTCAAAAGGTGTTTCAGAAACACTTTTGGAGGGCACATTATTCAAAATGTATACTGCAGTCTCCACTGCGTAACCTCAAAAGGAACTAGGGAGATGAGCATAACTCATCATTGATCAAACCATGTCCAACAAGGTTCTATTTCTCCTTTCTCGATATTAACTTTGCTTTGTTGTGGTGTGCCGAGAGAGAGAGAGTTGGGATGTAATTCCATGTTCTATCATATAGTTCTGGAATTTTAAATCCATGTACTCTCCACCTCGATCCGATCGAAATGTTTTAACAATCTTACCTAATTGATTTTCAACCTCAGTCTTGAATTCCTTGAACTTTTCAAGTGCTTCAGACTTGTGGTGTATTAGGTAAATATGTCCATATCTAGAATAATCATCTATAAAATAGATGAAATATTCATATTCTCCCCTGGCTTTAACATTCATCGGACCACAAAGGTCTGAATGTATAAGCTCTAGAGGGTCTTTGGCTCTATAACCTTTTCCACTAAAAGGTCTTTTAGTCATTTTGCCTTCTAGGCCGGATTCACATACTGGCAAAGAATTTTCTTCTAACTCGTTTAGAAGTTCGTTCTTTACCAATCTCTCAATCCTATTGAGATTAATGTGACCTAATCTTAGATACCAAAGATGAGCATTTTCTTCAGGAGAAATTTTACGTTTCTTAGTTTGTGCGTTTGCAGTTTTAAATAATTCAGTGTTCAAAACCATTTTGACTGAATTAGGCCTTAAAACATACAATTCATTTTATAATGAAGTTGAACATATTTCTAAACCTTTCTTCAAAATAAACACTTTATTCATAGAAAAGGAAACAGAAATACATTGTTCAATAAGGCAAGAAATGGAAATAAGGTTTCTAGTAAACTCTGGTATCACTAATATATTGTCCAACAATACATATTTCTTGCCAAAATAAAGCTTCATTGTGCCCTCATCGCACTCTGGTGAGACGACCTCTCCATTTCTAACCCGAGCGTTATCTCTCCTTGTTGTAGTCGCCGCCAGAATCAATTCCCTGAAAAGAAGAGCAAACATGATTAGTGGCGCCTGAATCAAGTATCCAAGTTGTTTTATCATTATCCACTAAACAAGCTTCTAGGCAAAGTAAATCATATTTACCTTCCTTCTTCTTTTCTGCAATGTACTTCGGACAGTCCCGTTTCCAATGCCCGTCTTCGTTGCAGTGGAAACACTTTCCTTTGTCAACAACGTCTTTGACTTTTCTTGCCTTCTAGGCAATGACTTTGTCACTGTTTTCCTTTACCAACCTTCTTCATGTTCTTCTTTCTACCTCTCAAAGTTAGAAGAAGATAAAACCATCTTATTTTTGTCCCGCAGGTCGAACCTCCGTGATAACTCTCCATCGCAACATTTGCCTCACCTTTCGATCCCTAAATTTTCATCAAAGACTAAAAGGTCTGGAGTTCATTCAGAAGGGAGGTAAGATTAAAAGTAAGCTTGTTCATAACAACATTACTTCTAAAGCTGCAGGACACTATCCGGAAGGGTTTCCAAAATGAAGTCGACTGCTCGACTCATCGATGGAAGCACCATTCGACTCGCGATGTTAAAGTGCACCATCATATCCAGGACATGATCCCGACAGATGTACCCTCGGCATCGTCGAGTTGAATATGTACTTTAGGCCATTATGTCGGGCTTGTGTGGATCGTTGTCCAAACATACCGCCGCGTAATCCATGATTTCCTCGGCGGTAATCATGCCCTCATGCTTCTTGGCTAATATGTCAGACATACTTGCCAGCATGTAGACCTTGGCCTTATCATTGGCCTTGATCCATCGATCATATGCATCACGAACATTTCGTGATGCATTCAAGCTTTCGCTTTTGAGGACACTTCTCGCTTAGCACAAACTTCGGATCATCCACTACCAAAATAGTGTTGAGTTTGTTTTTCCATGTCATCATATTCTCTCCGGTTAACTTTTCCGCACCCAGGAAATTATAGAGCTAGACATTTTTGTTGAAAATTTACGAACAAACTTGTATGAGTTTCTTGTTATAACTCGAATCCAATCATGTTTTAGCTAATTATCAAATGATTCCTAGGCCATTTATAATTTGCAATGATACTCCAAAGGTTTAGAATGTATGACACCTAAGGGTAATAAAAAACACTCCTCCTCTGGATCAAGACACTCTTGACCAAAACCTAATACCAGAATAACTCTTATTCCTATAGGTTTTAGTTACCATTTTTCGGTCTTGATACATACACAACTTATGTACCCGTGAGTGTTACCCTTTGTCTTTAGATCCCAGAGTCTTGATCCAATAAAATCCATGAGAAGGAGGACTAGATTGGAAAATAGTCTAAGAAAATCTTTATCCCTTTCGGGTGTCTACTGTGTTTGATCCCCTATGATCAAGCCCTCCGAAGGGATTGTCTGGTCCAGGCCAAACTAGCAGGCTGACCATAGTGGTCTAACGGTGTAAACCGACAAAAGAGACCGTAGGTTCTTTTTTCACTAAACCTCCTCCCACTCACTATAAGTACCCTCTCCATTCACCTTGATATTGACTCATACAAACACCATCCGAAGGAGGACGCTCCCGTTTGCGCCACGAGGCCAAGTATGAGTCTCACGGTGTGAACTTCCCGAAGATAGCGTAGGTGGAAAAATATGTATCTCATACACTTTTTCCTCCCACTTAATACTTTAAGTTTATAGGAATCTTTCTTAGGCTAAACCCGGCTAATGGTTTTACCTAACTCTATCAATATAACTCTTATATTGATAATCAATATAACTCTTATATTTATTTTATCCTAAGTTTGTTAATATAACTCCTTATATTAAACCTAGGATTTCTAGTTTATTAACCCCTTAATAAACCCGCTGACGCTACTATAATTTATAAGACTCTCTGATTAAATTTCACTCCCAGGTCAGTTCCCAGGTAGGGGTGTTCCGTTTCCATCAGTTTAAATACCCCATCCTAGACAGAACTTTCCTTAGACAGAGTTCCTCTTTTAATCATAGCTTATAAATTACTTGGTTCCTAATTCTAATCTAATTAGAACTAGGTAACCTAAGGTCTATTATGTCCAAGTTCTAAACATTTTAAAACTAATAATTAACCTTAGGTGACATGCATACTATGTTATAGTGCTTGATCATTCATAGCATATTATCAAAACAAATAACACTTTATTTAATTGATCAAAATTACACAAGTTTAGGGCATAAATCCCAACACCCTCACTGTCCAATTGTTGGATCCCTTCCCACCAAGGGTGATCTAAGTAGATACTAAGAGGATAGAAGGTTCTCACTACTGGTTGTGTCCCTATGGTGAAGACAGAATAGAGGAGTTTCACAGTGTTCCTGTGTTGCTGTACGATTGGCAAGGAGTTGTTGAATTGAAACTACAAAGGTAACCATCTCTGTCCTTTTAGTTTAATTTCTAAATAGCATGTTTGCATGACTAATTTCCATGCCTAATTAGATTAGGAAATGTTTGCTTATCTCTGTTTTTCACCAATGTATTGGTATTTGTGTTCAACCAAAATAAACTTGCAATTACGATTTCAAATCACGTTTCCGCTGCTCAAGGAGATCTGATATCCATCAAATAGGCATAATCTTGAACGAGGTTCCAGTTTATTTGAGTTTGTCACTACCACGTGTGTCAGACAACCCCAAATCCTGAAGTGATACAAACTAGGTTTACGCCCCTTTCATAACTCAAAAGGTGTTTCTGAAACACTCTTTGATGGAACAGTGTTCAAGATTTAAACTGTAGTATCTACTGCGTAACCCCAAGACGAGTCAGACAACTGAGCATTGCTCATCATAGATCAAACCATGTCTAACAAGGTTCTATTTCCCCTTTCAGACACATCATTCTGCTGTGGTGTATTAGGTGCTGAGAGTTGTGATTGGATTCCATGTTCTATCAAATATTCCATAAATCTTAAGTCCATACACTCTTCACCTCGATCGGATCAAAGTGTTTTAATAGTTTCCCGTAATGCATTTTCAACATCAGCCTTAAACTCTTTGAACTTTTCAAGAGCCTCAGACTTATGATGCATTAGATATAGATAATCATACCTCGAATAATCATCTATAAAAGAGATGATATATTTGTACCCTCCTCGAGCTCTTACATTCGTTGGACCACAAAGATTTGAATGTATAAGCTCCAAGGGCTCTTTGATTCTATAACCTTTTCAAGTAAAAGGTCGTTTGATCATTTTTCCTTCTAAACAGGACTCACATGGAGACAAAGAATCATATTCTAACTCGTTTAGAAGTTCATTCTTAATTATTCTCTCAATCTGGTTGAGATTTATGTGACCAAGTCTTAGATGCCAAAGATAGGTATTATTATTCGGTGAAATCTTTTGTCTTTTACTGTGAGTACTTGCAATTTTAAACATCTCAAAATTGCTTTAGTTTGGTTCGGTCTTAATACGTACAAGTTGTTTTCTAATTTAGCATAACAAATATTGACTCCTCCTTTTGAAATGAACGCTTCATTGACATTAAAAGAAATACAATATTCATGTTCGAGCAAACAAAAGATAGATATTAAGTTCCTCTTAATTCTAGGAATTTTATATAAGTTTTCTAAAAACAGGAATCTATCTCTAAAAAATAGCTTTGCATCCCCACTGCACGAGCTGAGACGACGTCTCCCATTCCGACCCTGAGCGTCATCTCACCCTCAACGAGCTCTCTGAAGGAACTAGTTTCCTTAAAAGAAGAAAAAACATGGTTAGTGGCCCTTGAATCAAGTATCTAGGTTAAGTCATCACTTGTCACTAAACATGTTTCTAAAACAAGTAAATCACATTTACCTTTCTTCTCTTTGAGCTTTTTGTCAGTAGTAGCAAAAGCCTTCCCCTTTCCTCCTTTCTTTTTCTTCTGAGTCTTCTTAAGCCCAGAAGAAGGACTGCAGGACTTGGTTCCAGAGGATGAACCCTTATGGAATTTTCTGGAATGGGAAAACAGATTTTCCTCTCCATCTACCTGTCCCTAGAGACTAGTAAGTCTGCAGTTCATTAAGGTGAGTAGTCAGGTTGTACTCTATCTTGTTCATCACTGCATTGTTGCAAAATTGCATGAAGCTCTTTAGAACAGATTCCAGAATGAATGACACCTGACTTTGCCCGTCGATGACCGCCTCGTTTATTTTTGCCACGTTGAAGTGGACCATCAGATCGAGAACGTGTTCTCTCACTGAAGACCCCTTCTTCATACGAGTGTTATAAATGTATTGAGGGTTTCGTGTTAAAACTATCCAGACGATTGTCCGAACATGTTCTACAACGAACTCATGATCTCACGTGCTGAGACCATGCCCTCGTGCTTTTTGGCCAGAACCTCATAAACACTAGCCAACATGTAGACCTTGGCCTTGTCATTGGCCTTGATTCAGCAGTCATACGCGTCCTTAACAGATTGAGGCGCGTTTCGAGCAGGGACCTAAGGACATTCCTCAATCAATACGAACAAGGTCGTCAACAACCAGAATCGTATTAAGGTTGGACTTCCACGTAGTGTAGTTTTCTCCAGTTAATCGTTCACTTTTTAATAAGGCTATTATCGAGGGTGACATGCTGAAATTAGAAAAACAGTTCTAATTAGTTATTCCTTTTAACCCATTGATAAAACCAATCTAATTTAGCAAAATTATTAAGAACCCTAGTGTTTAAACTTAAACCTTTAATTTTGCAACGATACTTCAAGGGTTTAGAATAAAAGTCATCGTCGGGTGGTCTAAATGACATTCATAAAAAATAAATAGTTGTTAAACCAGAATTTTTGGCCCCATAAAGTGCAAAAAATATAAAATTACAATAATTTTATGACTAAAACCAGTCCAAAACATCTTGAACTAGAGTCGATCGCTCGAACCGGACCGAAAATGAATCGAACCGTCCAAACCATCTTGAATCGGCCAATCCTCATCTGCCAATGGCATGACGTTGCAACGCTGAGGACAACGTTGCAATGTCGTGGCCCCTCGTGCTCGCGCTCAGCATTCCAGCGGCGTTCTAATGCCATGAAATGATGTTGCAATGTCGATACCCTTTGGATTCCTTATCGATAGGGAACCACAGCGTTGCAAAGTTGATGAACAGCATTGCAACGCCACTAATGGGGTTGCAACGCTGCTTGTGCTGCAACAACAGTTTTCTCGAAACCAACATCAATTTAGCAGTAAATTGGCACCGAATCTCATTCGAATTGCTCCGTAATGGTCACGAACGACTCATAAACTTAATTACACACTCGATTTGCACAATTATTGCCCAAAAACGCAGGGGTCTTTACATAATTTGATCAAATCAAAAAGTAAAACTAAGGCCAAAAGTTCCTAAAAAATTTAACAGCAAACCAAATGTAAATTTCCACCATCCAATACAATTTTGTTTCTACCAAAACAAAAACACAAGCATTGTCTGATACTAATTGAATGAATTTGAATTCCCTTAAGCAACGGAAACATGAATTAAATTGTAATTGCTTGTTTTATTTTGGTTTACTCCAAAAACCAGTACATTGGTAAAATAACAGAGATAAGCAAATTAAAGCATGGATTTACTAAATTAAACATGTTGTACAGAATTCGCACCAGAGTGAGGACGATGTTAGCATCTTACCTTACACCCGAGGCTCACATGTGGTTGTTCTTCATTAAGTTGCACATTATGTTGTGTTTTATGCCCTAAAACTCGTACTTTGTAAATAATGTTCAAATTAAATCAATAAAGCGTTATTGTTATTATTAAAGAGTTATTATTTATCATTATTTTCTATATTGTCTTAAGTTAACCCTAACTCCCATAAACTAACATCGAAGGTTGTTGTATGTCTCTTGAACTGAATGTAGTGGACATATAAGGATCTCAGTTCGAGATACAACCTAAAGGGTCTATAGTAAGGAGATAAGGCTTGGGTACCTCACCCTGGTAATACTATGGATATGATCCACATTGTATTTGATACAAATACAGTGATCCTAACGTGTTCGTGTAGACGACATGTGAGTGGGGATATCCTATGTGATGAAATCGCATAAGACCGGACCACGAAATAGTAATCACTAGATGTAACACATTTGACTAGTTAGGTTTTTATTTCAATAGGATGACCTAGGCAACTTGATCTCAATCCTTAGCAGGTTACGAAATCCTATTTGCAAGGGATTTTCCCTTGACTAGTGGGTGAGAGTTGCCCGAGACACCGACTCAATATGCCTACCTTTTGGGGACAAGATCGAGCAGGCAGTTGGGGACTTAACCTAGCAAGAAGGAATTCACTCCTTCCCGCCTCTTAGGGTAAGTATCTGAATGTTTCCTTAAGTGTTGTCTTCGGGACTAAAACAAAGGGTCCGCTCCTCTCATTGGCCCAAGAAGGACTTCTGTTTATTGGTAGGACCATAAACAGGTTGTTCATTAGAGGAGCACTGAGACTTAAGGTAAAAGATGTAACCCAAGGGTAAAACGGTAATTTGATCCAACTGGTGACGAACATTCGTGAAGGATTGACTTGTTGTTATTGGTCGATATTCATGGACACAGAAATATATTTGCAGTGAGAAGAGTGCAACTGTAGGACTTTAGTGGAGTGTTCCTGCAGTTAACGAATGTTGATCAGGAGATTAATGAGATTAACTGAATAATCTTGTATCGTTGGAGCTTTAGATCTATAGGTCCATTAGGTCCACTTCATAGCTCGTAAAAGGTTCTTAGACCATTTGAATTTGAAATGTTCAAGTTCAATTAGGAAATTAGAATGATGTATAGAGATAAATTATAATATAAAGTTTTTATATGCATTAAAACTTTATATTATAAATTTAATTTGAATATGATTCATATTAAATTAATTGAGAGAATTAAATATTTGAAAGAGTTCAAATATTATTTAAATGTGAATGAGATTCATATTTAAAACTCTAGGTTAAAATTTAATGTGCATGAGATGTGCATTAAAACTATAGGTTAGAGGGAAAAATTATTAAATGTGATTTAATCATAATTAAATATATGATATTTAATATACTTTTAATTAAGATTAATATAATTAAATAAGATTTATTTATATTAATTTTATTAATTTAATCGTTAAATTAATTAAATAAATAAATAATGGGAACGTGTCTGATGACACTTTCCCCACGTCTTCTCCAACTCCCAATCGATAGGGAGTGAGAAGTTTTCCTCAGGGTCTTCTTCTACTCGATTGGGAGAAGGAAATAGATCGATGATTCTGTGAATTGGTTTTTGGAAACCAATCTCATTCTCTAAAAAAGCTCTCTCTCACAAATTCCCAAATTCCAATTGTTTGAGACTTTCCCACCAAAGCCTAGATCCCAAGATACTCAGAGGATATGAGGTTTTCTCTCGTGGTAGTGTCCTGTTGAGAAGAGGAGAAAGTTGTTGAAAGTTGTTGTAGAATTCACTGGAAAAAGGAAGCAAGGAGTTGTTGAATTGAAACAACAAAGGTAATTTTGTATTCCCTTTAGTTTAGATAACTACAACATATTTATTTATGCTAATCCATGCTTGCATACATTTATCTCTGTTTATTCCTAATGTACTGATTTTTTAAGTAAACCAAAATAAAACTTGCAATTACGATCCAATTCATGATTCCGCTGCTCAAGTGAATTCGATTTCCTTCACATTATGCCGACCACCCATGACTCAACGGTTTCCCGCGACGGGATTCTTCTCATTTATGCCATTCTTTCAGAGTTGAAGATTGATATAGGAAGTCTTATCGCTTGGTAAATTATGGAATGTTGAAGAAAGAACGTTGGCAAGGTATACTTCCCTAGCTTGATCACCTCTTTGTGTATCCATTGTGGAGTACCCTACTACCCTTGGGAGGAGAAGCTCTATCCAAAAGGAACCCTTAGTGTGTCTTTGAATCCAAAAATCCACTGCGGATCCAAGAGAGGAATGGGCCTTGATTGATCAACTTATCGAGCAAAGCACCACCATGTTGAGCATGATGAATCATTCCACCTCTCAGTCTAGATGTTATTGGGATTACGCAAATCAAAGGGACTTTGTGTTGAAAGAGGCCATGCATGCAAATTTTACACAACCTTATCAAGACATTCCAGAGTTCCCTCGCACTGTCTTGCAACCATGGATACCTTCGGATGTTGAGGGCAACGTGGGAGAGGATAATGACTTGCTTGGAGATGAAGGGGATGTCTAGCAAAACCGAATTCAAGGGGAGATCTTGTTTCGTGTGGTTATTTTTCTGCTTTTATTGTGCTTGCTATTGGTTCTATTTTACTTTCTGTTTTGTTGCTATCTTGTATTTGCATGCTGCCTTTTCAATGTTTTTAATGCTATGTTGAAAGGGAATGAGTGTTGTTGTAGTTTGTTGGTCTAGGATGATGTTTAGACCATGTATTTCTTGCTTTAATGATGAATGAAAGAAAATTTTTGTTGATGTTTTTTTTTCCGTCATTGTCGATTCAGCATGTGTTTTTATTTTCTTTGTTTTGAGATTTATATTAAGAAATCCAAGTTAGATGTTACATACTTAATATGCTAAGTAAGCCCATCAAGACTTAACACTCATTTAGCAAAGTTTAGAAACTAGTGATCATGACATTCTAGGTAGGGGTGATATTAGTTCGGTTTTCATGGATTTTAGGCCAAACCGAGAACCGAACCGATCCAATCGGTCTCATCAAAAGAAGAACCAAACCAAAGTCCAATAAAGGACAAAACCATTGGTTCGGTTGTCCATTGGTTGGTTTCTTCTTTGGTTCGATTTTCGTTTTCTTTTACAAATCTTATGCTATTTTATTTCTTAGTTTCATCCCATTTTAATATTTTTTGTACCTAAATTTCTCAACAATAAGAATTCATATAACTAACAATCTCATTTTGTTACTTTAAAATTAATTGAAAAAAATGGATAAAACGACACAATAATGGATAAGGATCAATTTGAGGTACATATATATATACTTCAGTTTGGTTCAGTTTTTAATGATTTTTCTAAACGAAAATCGAACCAAACCAATATTTTTCGATTTTTCTAAAATGAAAACCGAGATGTCCAGTTTTCTTCTAAAAAACCAAACCAAACCATTGGATCGGTTTGGTTTGGTTCGGTTTGATCGGTTTTCGGTTAAGACTATCACCCCTAATTCTAGGCAACCTCACAAATACATAATACTCCAAAGTTTACTTCTTTATCAATTATTGATCATTTTAAGTTTGGGGGTTTGTCTCTAAGCCAACCACTCACTTCAATGAGGACATTGAAATTTTAAGTTGGGGGGTGAGGACGCCTTCAAGCCTTCAAGAGAAAAATTTGTTGAAAGAAAAAGAAGAAAAGTTATGAAAAATTCAAAGAATTAAAAATCCTCAATTCCATAAAGTTCTACTAGGCTAATAAGTTAAGTGAGAGTTAAACCTTGTGCTCGTTGTTAGGTGAATTTCACTAACCGTGTCGTCACTTAAATCGAAGGTGCTTGGTCAAAAACTCTACCTCTCCATTGATTATGTGTGTTGCATCACAAATGTGATCATTCTAAGAACTATGAGAAGTTAAAGAAAAATTAAATGAAAAAGCCTTAGGGAATTGAACTTCTCCTTTGCTTAGTTGTGTTGCATCACCAATGTGACCATGCTAAGAACTATGGAAAAGATTTTCTCTTTTAAGAACATTAAGGAATTGAAGAGAGCAATAACTCATTAGCTTTAAATTGAAAAGAAATGATTAAAATGATCAAAAATTTGGGAGCAAAGCAAACTTTTGAGTAATGCCTTGTGCAAGGAGAGTTGCTAGGAATGGAGGATTAAAAGTCTAGTTGGTTGAAATTGAGAAAAGAGTGTTAAAGCTTTGTTGGGTTTGCATTAAAAGCTTTGTGAAAGTGTATTTAGCTTGTTGAATCCTTTGAAAGCTACTCAAAGAGAGCATGAAAAACAATGTTGTGCATTGTGCTAATCTAGACTTGTGATGTTTAAAGTGAGCAAAGTTTATCATTTTCCTTAGGGAGCTAGCATTCATTGAGGACAATGAGTAGTTTAAGTTTGGAGGTTTGATAACTCTCTAATAGAGAGTGATTTAGCTCTATTCTTGCTATTAAACTTTGCATTATTATGATTGATGTGTGCGTTTTAGCTTCTTATCTTCCTAAATTGTGCATGATTGCTTGTGTTTTGATTACAACTTGATCTTAGCACTAGCAACAAGTGAACTTATGACATTTATGTCTTAATGGAGACATTTTGTTTGTTTATGAAGAATAAAGTTGAAAAGAGAAGCTTTGAAGAAGCTAATCACTGTTCTGAAAAATTTTGCTTTAGCAATCTGAAAGTTGGCTTTGCTTCAACAACCTGAAATGTTGTGTTTGACAGTTACTGTAGCACCTGCACGAGATTTTCTTAAAATGAGCACGTGATTGACCAACCTAACACACTTAACTCTAGTTGGAAACACTTGGGCTTTGGTTAGGGTTAACTTGAGTTGAGTTAGGGTTCATTTGGAGTTTATATAAACATTGTATTCCATTGATTGAAGTGTGGGAGAAGACAAGGTCTCATTTTCGGCTAGCGCTTGTGTTCCAAAGGAGAAATTCAAGAAGGAGACTCAAGAAAAGATCGTGTGGGCTTGAAAGCTTCATCAAAGGGGGAGTTTTTACTTAGATCTACCTTTGTATTACTTCCTTTGTCATAGATTACACTTTCTCTCTTGAATCCTTTCCTCTCTTGTAGGAATCCTTGTTGCTGAGAGCCCCTAGTTGAGTTGAACTTCATTTCTATCAACTAATTTGTAAAGATTATGCACTTTCATGTTTAATGGTTATGATTAAAAACCTTGTTGAGTTATTTCGTTGTGGTTGGGTGTATGTATGATTCTTGATGTTGTAAGATTGGTTGCTTTAATTACTTCAATGTTGGAATTAGATTTGACCAATTTAATCTTCATCCCGTTTCTTACTATTAGAAAGAAGAGACAGTCGATTTACCATCTTCATTCTAAGATAAAACACTAAGAGTAATCTTGTGTCGAAAAATGAAAGATTGGGAACAATCTCTCACCTAGAATATTAGCAAGAGCAAATTAGGCATTTTGAATGGGAATTCACTTGCTGAAAATTTAGGTAAGTTTTGGAAAAAACTACCATGAACACTTGCTATGATATCATGAAGATTACATAGACTTAATAGAAATCATTTAGTTACATGAGACCTCTTTGATTTGCGCGTAATTGTCTTAAAATGAACCCAAGCATCCTCACCATGTGAATATTTATTTCTTGCATTTACTTGCTTTCCTTTACTTTTCATATCATTTATCTTGCTTTCCTTTACTTGCTTTCATTTATCGCTTTTTTTATTGCTTTCTTTACTTGCTTTTCTTTACTTGTTTTTCTTTACTTTTCTTGCATTTATTTTTCCTATCATCGTCTTTACTTTTTTGGTTACCTTAAAATTCACTGTAAAAGACTTGAACTGGACTAAGAATCACATTTAGACCTGTGGAGACGATACGCTTATACTTATTACTTGTTGCAACAAGACTATGTATACTTGCATATTCTGAGGTGTGTTGTAATTAAATTGTAACTATTTTTGACCATACACCGCAATCAGCGTCGCTGACCTTTCCTCCTATTTATTTTTTATTTTTTAAAACTAAACCTTTTCTTTTAAAACTTAAACAACAGAAGGAACCCCCTAAAGAAAAGAACAGGGGAAGAGATTATCACGATTTCTCCTTCCATAACGAACGCTATGGAAATTAGGGAGCTGACAACCCAAATTTAAAGGCTAGGGCCTAATTAGTTGGGTCCCTGCAAGGTCCAACAATCAACCACCTAACCTAAAATCTCTAAATAATTACTAAATGAGCCTGAAACTAAACTAATTTACTTGAAATTACCGGGCATCACAAAAAACTTATGGCAAATACATTATAAGTGTACACTTTTCTTTTAATCATTTAAAGTGTGTTTCTATTAATATAGACTTGATTATTCTATAGAAAAAATTATAGGAACTATGATAACACAATAATACCATCAAAATATATATCTTTAACTCAGAAAAACTAGAATCAAAATCTTTACAAATCAAGTTCAAATGCATGTATGAAATAACATGTCAATATTTCACATTGGGAAGGATAGACTTAATATAAAAGACTCCAACAAATAGTATTGAATTAAATTGAAAATTTTAGAATTATAAAGACAAAATTGGAATTAAGCCTAAAATATAGAACAAAATTTGTAATTTAACCTCCTTATTAAGAAATTTTGAATCTAAGGGTTTAATTTTCATCCCCTACTGTGAAACTATCTCAAATTTATTATGTGATGATTGAAGAAACCATCAAAGATTGTAATTGAGAAAGGATCAAATTATTTACTAAATATTATCAAAGTCAAGATGAAAAGACATATAGATGTGAGTCATGTTGGGGTGTATGTCCTAAACTAGTGTCGTTTGTAACAGTTATTGTTTTAATAAATAAAAGTTATTTGTTATTCAAACTTTGTATCTCCCATTTATAAACTTAATCCAATAAACTAAACTATAGGGTCATATTTATGAGAACTTGAATGATATGTAGTGGACACACAGGTAGGATCACGTTCGAGTTAGTGACCCGAACGATCTACAGTGTATGGATAGGGTTGGGAACCTCATCCTGGAAATATTGTGGATGCGACCCACTTTGTATTGGACACAAACGAGGTGGTCCAGCTCGTTCATGTAGTTGACATGTGAGTGGGGGCATCTTATGCAATGAGATTGTACAAGATTGGATCGTGAATTATTAGACTAACTGATGAAACATCGTTAACAGTTTAGGACTAATAAATTCGTAGATGACAATTAGTGACTCGATCTTAATCTTGAGCGTGTTATAGACTCCTGTCTGCGGGGTCTGTCCTTCGATTAGTACGGGTGAGGGTGGCCATAGTTGCTCGCCCAATATTTCTACCTTCTTGGGGACAGGACCACGTGGGGAACTGGAAACTTAACTATTCACTCGTTCCCGAGCTAGGAAAACTAGAGGGGTGAAGGAAATGAAACTCCTGCAGCGGAAGACGACTTTGAATCGTCGTGGTGTTCGCTGTGAAAAGATTTTCTTAAAATCGAATTTATCACATATCCTAGCCTAAACATGCTTGAAAATAAGAAAAACATTGAGTTAGTGTTACTTGCTTGTTGAAGAACGTTTCTTCAAGATCTCCTTCTCCGATCACAAACTCTTCGTGTCCTCGATCTTTACAATCACGAACTCTCGAACAACGAACGAATTTGACACCTCCAATTGATCTTCTTGATTGTTCTCGGTCGGTAGAGGGAGAGTGGTGGAACTCCCTTTGGTTTAGGGGTAGAGAGAAATTATAGAGAGAATTTAAGAGAAAAGAGAGTTCTTCTTTTGATGAGAGTCCAAAAAATGAGCAATGCCTTAAGCAATCCTTCTTGCAAAGGTGCTTTTATAATGGTAAGAGCTGGAGTTGAAATCTCCACCTATTTACAATTTTACCACAACATTAGGTTACGCAAATCATATTTGCATAACACATATAATAAGATATCTCATACCTTATAATACAAATCACATTTGTATAATTGTGGATTTTAAATTGAATCACATTCAATTTAATTTATCTCAATCTAATTTCTCCAAATTAGCACTAATTAATCAATGAGGCCAAACTATAGTTTATTATGAATCTCATTCACATTAAACTATATAATATGTCAATCATATCTCATATAAATGACATAAATACCCTTTTAATGAATTTGAACACTTCAAATCCACACCAAACTGTAAACACTCAATATATCTAGTTTGAGCCAACCAAGGGACCTAATGGACCTATAGATGACGAGCTCCAATGATATGAGACTAACTTGTCAAACTCTTTGACCAGGTTATTCAGCATTCATTAGCTACGGTAACACTCCACTAAAGCCTGTAGTTGCACTCCCATTATTATACGACAAGTTGTGTCCATTGATATAACCAATGTCCGTGAGTCGAACCTTCACAGGTTGTTCGTAGACACTGCTGGGTCAAATTACCGTTTTACCCCTGTGTCTACCTCTTGCTCCTTAAGTCCCCACTGCTCCTCTAATGAACAACAACCTTGTATGATCCAACCATAAACAACACCCTCTCGGACCAATGAGAGGGTAGGCGTCCGTTGTCCAGACCCTAGAGACAACACTTAAGGGAACAACCACTCTAGTTTCCCTCAGTCGGGAACGAGTGAATTCTATCTCGCGTAGTCAAGTTCCCAGTGTTGGGATTTTTGTCCTAATCTCATGTTTGTAATATATTGTTTTGAAATTAATAAGAGTTATTCATTTCATCACTTTGTGTCTCGTAATATTTATAAACTTTTCCAATAAACTAAGCTCCAGGGTCATTGAATTTATGAGAGAATTAGAACTTGAACGGTGTGTAGTGGACACACAGGGAGGATCACGTTCAAGTTAATGACCCGAACGGTCTACAATATATGGATAGGGTTGGAGACCTAATCCTGGATACACTGTGGATGCGGCCCGCTTTGTATTAGATACAAACGAGGTGATCTGACTCGTTCATGTGGTTGAAATGCGAGTGGGGGCATCCTGTGCAATGAGATTGTACAAGACCGGATCGTGAATTATTAGACCCATCGATGTAACACCGCTGACAAGAATGGACTAATAACTTCGTGAGATGACCATTAGTGACTCGACGAATCACGAGCGTGTTACGGACTCGCTGCTCTGCGGGGTCCGCCCTTTGACTAGTATGCGGGTGAGGGTGGTCACGATTACTCGCCCAATATGCCTATCTTCTCGAGGGGACAGAACCAAGTAGGAGTCGGGAACTTAACTACGCGAGATGGAATTCACTCGTTCCCGCCTTTAGGGAAACAAGAGGGGTTGTTCCCTTTAAGTGTTGTCTCCAGGGATTGGACAACGGGCGCCCACCTTCTCACTGGCCCGAGAAGGGTGTTGTGTATGGTTGGACCATCACAATATGTTGTTCATTAGAGGAGCAGTGGGGACTTAAGGAACAAGAGGTAGACATGTGGGTAAAACGGTAATTTGACCCGGTAGTGTCACGAATAACCCGTGAAGGGTCGACTCATGGGCATTGGTTATATCAGTGGACACGTAATATTCTGCACTGACGGGAGTGCAGCTACGGGCTATCGTGGAGTGTTACCGTAGCTAATGAATGTTGATTAACCGGGTCGAAGAATTTGACAGGTTAATCTCGGATCATTGGAGCCCGTCACTATAGGTCCATTAGGTCCCTCGGTTGGCTCCACTTGGGATAAAAGAAGGGTTAATGTTTTTGTATGAAATTGAAGTGTTCAATTTCACTTTAAGGGCATTTATGTCATTTATATGAGATATGAATGATATAATATATAGTTTAATGTGAATGAGATTCATAATAAACTATAGGTTAGTCTAATTGTTGAATTAGAACTAATTGGAGAATTTGATTGAGAGAAATTAAATTGGATGTGATTGAATTTAATTAATCCATAATTATTGCAAATGAGATTTGCAGTATGAGATATGAGATATCTTATATTATGTGGTTATGCAAATGAGATTTGCATAACATATGGTTGTGGTAATAATGAGGAGATATTAACCCCCTCATTCCACTATTTAAACCCTTTGCAAGAAGGGTTTGGCAATCCATCTTCTCATTTTTTTTGTTTTCACCAAAGAGAAGAAAAGAGAATTCTCTCTACTCTCTCAATTCTCCTCCCTCTCCAAAACACTTAGAAGTTCCCACCAACTTCCCTTCTCCAAAAGAGAACAACCGAGAAGATCGCTTGGTGGTGTTCAAGATCGTTTTGTGGGAAGAATCCGTAGAGATCGAGTAGCACGAAGAGTTCGTGACCCGAAGAAGAAATTGATGTAATTGTCTACAACAAGTAAGTAAGATCTCTTCTTGCTGTAATTTTCTTCTTCTTTAAGCATGTTTAGCCTAGGACTAATCGTTAGATCAATTTTAATAAAATCATGTTGCATAATGATACCTCGACGATTCAATCGACTTCCGCTGCGCGGGGATTTCATTCCCTTCACCCAGCTCCCCACGTGGTCATGTCCCTGAGAAAATAGGCATATTGGGTGAGTAACTGTGACCATCCTCACCCGTACTAGTCAAAGGATAGACCCCCGCAGACAGGAGTCCGTAACACGCTCAAGATTAAAGTCGAGGCACCATTGGTCATCTACGAGGTTATTAGTCCTATACTATTAACGGTGTTACATCAGTAGGTCTAATAATTCACGGTCCGGTCTTATACAATCTCATTGCATAGGATGCCTCCACTCGCATGTCAACCACATGAACGAGTTGGAGCACCTCATTTGTATCTAATACAAAGCAGGTTGCATCCACATCGTATCTAGGATTAGGTCTCCAACCCTATCCGTATACTGTAGACCGTTCGGGTCATTAACTCGAACGTAATCCTCCCTGTGTGTCCACTACACACCGTTCAAGTTCTAACTCTCTCCTAATTCAATGACCCTGGAGCTTAGTTTATTGGACAAATTTTGTAAATATGCGAGACACAAAGTAATGAAAACATAACTCTTATTTATTTCAATAATGAATATTATAAACATATACGAGATTAGGACATACATCCTAACAAACTCCCACTTGGACTAAGCTAGTGGAGTACAAAATACATTTCTCAAATTACAATAAAATATAATAAACTAGGGCATTGAATACCCTTTACAATACTCTCACTTGCCCTAGTCAGGAAGCACTCGAAGACTTAGACTCTCTAGGTGACCCTCAAATATCTTAACCGTGAGGGCCTTTGTAAATGGATCAACAACGTTGTGCTCCTATCTGCATGACTGTCACGTCTCCGCGGTGCACAATCTCTCGTATTAGGTGATACTTTCGCTCAATGTGCTTGCCCCTCTTATGACTTCGAGGTTCTGTCGAGTTGGCTACTACACCATTATTGTCACAAAATAGGGTAATCGACAAGTTCATATTTGGAACAACTTCCAAATCCATCATGAAATTCCTAAGCCAAACAGCTTACTTTGCAGCTTCGCAAGCCGCAACAAATTCGGCTTCCATCGTGGAATCAGTCATGCATCCCTGCTTGATGCTTCGCCACACTACAACTCCTCCGTTCAGAATGAAGGTTGACCCCGAAGTGGATTTCCTAGAATCCTTATCGGTCTGAAAGTCAGAGTTTGTGTATCGCGTAAGGATCAAATCCTCACTCCCATACACAAGGCTGCAGTTGCTCGTTCTCCTAAGATACTTGAGGATTTCCTTTACGGTTGTCTGGTGATCTAATCCTGGATTGGATTGATACCTACTGACAATCCCTACTACATAACAGATGTCGGGCCTAGTACAAAGCATGGCATACATGAGGCTCCGTACAGTTGAAGAATAGGGGATCCGTCTCATATCCTCAACCTCTTGAGGAATCTTAGGACACTGATCCTTAGACAGGTGAATTTCGTGCCTGAAAGGCAACAAGCCCTTCTTGGAGTTCTGCATCTTATATCTAGACAACATCTTGTCAATATAATACGTCTTAGACATGGCTAGGGTTCTATTCTTTCAGTTCCGGACTATCTGGATACCTAGAACATACAGAGTCTCTCCCAAATCTTTCATTTGGAATTGCGAAGCCAATCATTTCTTAATGTCAGTAAGAAATCCTACCTCATTCCCAATGAGCAGGATATCATCCACATATAATATCAGAAACGCGACAGTGTTGTTGACGATTTTCTTGTAGACACAAGACTCGTCAACATTCTGATTAAAGCCATAAAATTTGATCGTCTCATCAAACCTTATATTCCAATACCTCGAGGCTTGTTTCAGTCCATAAATAGACCTATGAAGTCGGCAAACCTTTTGCTCTTGGCCTTGGGCAATGAATCCTTTGGGTTGGTCCATGTAGATGGTTTCATCAAGATTTTCATTCAGAAAGGTTGTCTTGATATCCATCTGCCATACCTCATAGTCATAATATGCGGCAATGGCCAGAAGGATCCTGATCGACTTTACCATGACAACAAGAGAAAAGGTTTCCTCATAGTCAACCACTTCAACCTGGATAAAACCCTTTGCCACTAGTCGTGTTTTGAAGGTCTGCACCTTTCCATATACACCACGTTTACACTTGTAGATCCATTTGCAACCAATAAATTTTACCCCATCTGGTTGGTCCACAAGCTCCCAGACATAATTGAAGTACATCGACTCCATTTCATGGACCATAGCTTTAATCCATTCGTCTTTGTCAATGTCTGTCATTGCATAATCATAGGTCAATGGATCCTTGCAGTCATCATCAGAGGTGACGACTTGGGTTTCAGCTAAACCCATGTAACGTTCAGACTGTCTCACAACTCTCTCACTACGTCGAGGCATTCTCAACTCTTGAGAACAGATGATAGCACACAAAATGTGTTATCCTTAGGCTTAATTATTACTAGTTTTATGATTATTTAAGGGCTTTTACGTGTTTAAATCACTCAATTTCAGGATAAGAGCTTAAACAGGACATTTGGAGACATTTTGGATCACTCGGGATCGAAACGAGGTTATTTGGAGCTAAAAATAACATCATTCAGAAGAAGAAAGATCAATCCAAGCTTGAAGACCCGAGGTGATGGCGTTGCAACACCATGCAGAGCGTTGCAACGCCATGCTTGCTGTTTAGAAGCATTGAAGACTCTAGGCGATAGCGTTGCAACGCTGCCTTAGAGCGTTGCAACGCTATCTCGATAAGAAGATGCACATGAAGGTCGTGCAGGTATTGTTGCAACGTTGCCTTGCAGCGTCGCAACGCTACTTCGATAGAGGAACGGGCGCGCTAGGGTAACGGCGTTGCAACGCTGCCGACTGTTTCCTTATTTACCACGCGTTTAGGGTACAGCGTTGCAACGCTGTACCGATTGAGCCTATATATAGAACCTTATGTTTTCAATACAAGGGAGCCGAAATTGATAGACAATCCACCCTATTTTTGAAATACACTTTGTAAGAAGAGAGAAAAGAGCATTTTTGGGAGCCAAAGCATCCGTGGAGGTTCGAGATTGAAGACGGGAGCTCGGAGACGAAGGACCGACATCGACACCTAAGTTTAATTTCCTTTTCTTTCAAATTGTAATAGCGTTCTAAGACGTTTTCTACATGTTTAGCTTGATTTTCATGTGATTTAGACTAGCTAAATATTGTATTTAGGATTTGATTTACTTGTTGAGACTTTCTTACTATAAATTGAAGCATGTTTTGTCCTTATTTTTGGCAATTCGTTCGTAACTCTTAATTTGTTAGTTTAAGTGGACTCGAGAGATAAAACTTGAATTAGAGCAAAGTTGTCAAAACCCTTAGAATTGTGGCATGAGAATGACCTAGAAATCTTAGGGAAACACATAAAGAAGTTGCTTAATGTCGTGCGTGTCGTAGGTTCATATGGAGACTATGGAGTTTATTGCATGTGCGAGGCTCACTAAAAATCGAGAGATTTTCTTGAGTATTTTACTTCTTGTTTATAAATTCATCTCATTGGTTTATTGTATGTGTTAGTTAAGTCTTTAATTTGTAAAATCACTTTCCTCAAATCCATCAATTTGTGTCTCCTCATGTTAGTCTGTTGTTTGTTTTTACTTTCATCATCTATCCATGTTTTGTTGCTTTAGCTAAAATTGAGAATTAGTATCTTAGTAATTAATTAATCCAGAAACCCATTCCCGAGGACGATACTTGGACTCTTAAATCACTATACTAAAACTTGACCCGTACACTGCGGTATTGCATTACCATAAATTTTGCATCAACAACAGATTTGACTAGACGAGCTAGGATCAACAACACTTGTTGACGTACTAGCCCCATCAGCAACTCTTGTTGATGTACTGTCCATTTCGTTTAACACAATTTTACTCCTAGGTAAATGATCCCTGATGTGGTCTTCTTAAAGAAAAGTGGCGTTTGTCAACACAAACACCCTATTTTCCTTAGGATCGTAAAACAGACCACCCTTAGTCTCTTTTGGGTAACCAACAAAGAGGCACAATTTTGAACGAGGTTCCAACTTTTTCGGATTTGACACCAACACATGGGTCGGGCATCCCCAAATTCTGAAATGGTGTAAATTGTCTTTACGTCCATTCCAGAGTTTGAAAGGTGTTTCACAAACATTTTTCGACGGGTTCAAAATATAAACCGCAGTCACCACTGCGTAACTCCAAAAAGAATTAAGGAGACGAGCATAGATCATCATCGACCTAACCATGTCCAACAGGATTCTGTTTCTCCTCTCCGATACACCATTCTGCTTTGGCATACCAAGTGTTGAGAGTTGGGACGTAATTCCATGTTCTATCATATAATCCTGGAATTTAGTGTCCATACTCTCCACCTCGATCCGATCGAAGTATTTTTATAGTTTTACCTAACAGGTTCTCAACCTCAGTCTTGTACTCCTTGAACTTTTCAAGAGTTTCAGACTTCCTATGCATTAGGTAAATATACCCATACCTTGAATAGTCATCTATAAAAGATACAAAGTATTCGTAATTTCCTCGTGCTTTAACACTCATCGGACCACAAAGGTCAGAATGTATAAGCTTAAGAGACTCTTTGGCTCTATATCTTTTTCCACTAAAAGGACGTTTGGTCATTTTGCCTTTAAGGCATGACTCACATACTAGTAAAGAGTTTTCTTCCAACTCGCTTAGAAGTCCACTCTTCACTAGTCTCTCAATCCTATTGAGATTAATATGGTCTAACCTTAGATGCCAAAGATGGACATTTTCTTTAGGAGAAACTTTTACTCTCTTAGTTCTGTTTCAACCGTTTTAAATAATTCAGTATTCAAAACACTTTTGACCGAATTAGATTTCAAAACGTACAAGTTATTCTCAAGTGAAGCAGAACAAATCAAGTTGCCTTTGAAGAAATAAACGCTTTATTTAATTCAAAGTTAACTGAAATACAATGTTTAATAAGGCAGAAAATGGAAACAAGGTTTCTAGTAAACCCTGACACTATGTACAAATTATCCAATAATAAGTACTTCCCGCCAAAATAGAGCTTCACCGTGTCGACCGTTGCAGCAGAGACAACCTCCCCGGATCCAACCCGTAATGTTATCTCACCCTCTCGCAGCTGCTGTCAGGAACTAATTCCCTGAAAAGAAGAACAAACATGGTTAGTGGCACCTGAATCCAGTATCTAGGCAGAGTCATTACTCTCCACTAAACAGGTTTCAGTTACTAGTAAATCACATTTACCTTCTTTCCTCCTGTCGGCAAGAAACTTGGGACAATTTCTTTTCCAGTGACCATCCCCATTGCAGTGGAAACACTTTCATTTCTCTGCAACTTCCTTGACCTTCTTGCTCTATTGGGTGGTAGCACAGTTAACTTTGCCCTTCTTCAACTTCTTCGTCTTCCCTTTTGGGCCTGAAGAACCTACAGATTTTGTCCCAGAGGTCGAACCCCTGTGAAAGGACCTGAAGGCAACGTTTGCCTCAGCTTTCGGTATCTTGATCCTCATCAAAGACTCGAAGTTATGTAGTTCGTTAAGAATGGTAGTTAGAGTGTAGCTAAGTTTGTTCATAACAGCATTGCTACAAAACTGAAGGAAACTCTTCGGAAGAGTCTCCAAGATAAAGCTGATCTGGCTTGACTCATCGATCGAACCCCGTTCATCTCTGTCAGATTAAAGTGGGTCATCATGTCCATAACATGTTCACGGACAGACGACTCTTCTTTCATCCGTGCATTGAAGACGTGTTTGAGAGAATCGTGTCGGACCTGAAAGGACTGTTGTCCAAACATTTCTTGCAGAGATTCCATGATCTCCTTAGCGGTGATCATCACCCCATGCTTCTTTGCCAAAACTTCAAATAAGCTAGCAATGATATAGACCTTGGCCTTTTCATTGGCCTTGATCCATCGATCGTTATCAAGAACTTCGCGATTCGGTCGAGCCCGACACTTGAAGACACTCCTCAGTGAGCGCGAACTTTAGGTCGTCAGTTACGAGTAATGTGTTGATATTATTCTTTCACGTTTGGTAATTATCTCCTACCAGTTTGTTATAAGCTAAAAGAGCGACAATTGAACTAGACATTTTTGTTGAAAACAAGAAAAATTTTGTATTAGTCTCGCAAAAACTTTGAAAATCCAATCAGGATTTAGCAAATTTTTATCCTATGATCCCTAGGTCATTAAAAAATTGCAATGATACCTCAAAGGTTTAGAATGACTGCCACCGAAGGGTGAACAAAAACACTCCTCCTCTAGGGCGAGACTTTCTCGACCAGAACCTAATACCAAAATAACTCTTATTCTATTAGGCATCCAGTTACCATTATTCGGTCAGAATCCGTTAACTCTTAATGAATCCCGTGAGTGTCACCCTCTATCTTTAAATTTCCAAGTATCCGTCCAAACAATAGCCACCGAAGGGTGAACCACGAAGGAAAACCAACAAGAAAATTGTATCCCTTTCGGGAATTCACGGTGTTCCGACTCCCATGATCAAGGCCCTCCGAACGGATTGTCTGGTCCAGGCCAAACTAACAGGCGGATCATAAGCGTCTCACGATGTGAATCGAAAGAAGAGACCATGGGTTCCGTTTTCACAGGTCCCGCTCCCACTCACTATAAGTACTCTCTCCATTCACGTTGATATTGACCCATACAAATACCAATCCCATTTGTGCCACGAGCCCGAGTATGGATCTCACAGTGTGAACTTAACGGAGATTTGTGGTCAGAAAATTAAATGTATCTCATACACTTTATTTCCTTTCACTCGACACTTTAAGTTAATCGGGATTGACCTGGATAAATCGGCTAATATTTACCTAAGTCTACCAATATAACTCTTATATTGGATTAGCCTAAGTCTATAATCACATTATTAACTTAGGTCTATGTGAGTAAATTAATTAACTTTTAATTAACGACACTCACGAGAATATAACCTATGAATCTCCGGACCAAATTCACTCCCAGGTCGGTTCCCAGGTAAGACCACCGCAAAACGTCAGCTTAAATACCCCAACCTTAGACATAACCTTCCTTAGACATAGTTACTAATTAGTCTCCATTCATAGTCATATTTGATTTCCTAATTCTAATCTTATTAAAACTAGAAAACCTATGTCTAATTATTCAAGTTCTAAACAATTTAAAACTAATAATTAACTTAGGTTACATGCATTTCTATGTTATAGTGCTTAATCATCCATCACATGAATAATAAACTATATAACATACATTCATCACATGAATAAATGCATGTCCATGCTTTTAATCTAAGAAATATAACACTTATATTAATTAAATTAAAACATGCATACATTATATTATAACTCTTATAATATAATCTTATCATGCATACTATATATTATAACTCTTATAATATAAATATGATGCATGAAATGTTTAACCTAAAGTGGGATTTTAATCTATATGACATACATTATGCACATAGAATAAATAAATTTCATACATCTCATGCATAAAATAAATTAAATAGCAAAATTGGATCGATTTTGGCATCCTAGGGACATTAATTAAATTAATATAACTTTTATATTAATATTAATTAATAAAATTAATAATAAAATTACATTTTATAATAATAAAATTAAATAAAATAAAAAACAGTTGCTCGTGGGGTTCAAACCGCCGAACTCCCATTCTATTTGCCACTACCGCGCGTTTTTCTCGCGAACTGCTCCACTAATGTTACAGCGTTGCAACGTCGTGGCCAATGTTGCAACGCGGCGTCACAACCGCCAAGGGTCGCGTTCAACGCAGCAGCGGCTGGTAACGCAACCCCTGCGCGCCGCAACGCCGCATCGCAGCAGACTTCCTTCATCGAAGAACAACGTCTCAACGTCGTCGATAGAACAACAAACTTTTTTGTTGTTCTTCTTCGTTTTTCGCCCGATTCCACTTCGATTTCTTCACAACGACTCTTGCCACAAACGACACAAACTTACAAACTCGATTTACATAATAATTTTCCGAAACAACGAGCCCTTACATTGATCTCATCAATGAAATGTAAATCTAAAAATGTGCCAAAACCGTAAACATCCAATATGCAATACCAAATTCATCTCATGAATTAAAGCATAACCCACCTAATTTTAAGAGAAAAACAGTTTGCACAACGAAAAGCCAAAAATTTTCTCTGATACCAATTGAAGGGAATGAAACTCCCGCAACGGAAAACGACTTTGAATCGTCGTGGTGTTCGTTGTAAAAAACTTTTCTTAATACCGAATTTATCACATAAATCCTGGGCTAAACATACTTGGGAAGAAGAAAAACAGTGAGTTAGTGTTACTTACTTGTTGAAGAACGTTTCTTCGAGATCTCCTTCTCTGATCACAAACTCTTCGTGTCCTCGATCTTTACAATCACGAACTCTCGAACAACGAACGAATTGGACACCTCCAATTGATCTTCTCGGTTGTTCTGGGTCGGTAGAGGGAGAGTGGTGGAACTCCCTTTGGTTTAGGGATAGAGAGAAATTCTAGAGAGAATTTAAGAGAAGAGAGAGTTCTTCTTTTGGTGAGAGTCCAAAAAATGAGCAATGCCTTAAGCAATCATTCTTGCAAAGGTGCTTTTATAATGGTAAGAGGTGGAGTTGAAATCTCCACCTATTTACAATTTTACCACAACATTAGGCTATGCAAATCATATTTGCATAACACATATAATAAGATATCTCATACCTTATAATACAAATCATAATTGTATAATTGTGGATTTTAAATTGTATCGTATTCAATTTAATTTCTCTCAATCCAATTTCTCTAAATTAACACTAATTAATCAATTAGGCTAAACTATAGTTTATTATGAATCTCATTCACATTAAACTATATGATATGTCAATCATATCTCATATAAATGACATAAATACTCTTTTAATGAATTTGAACACTTCAAATCCACATCAAACTGTAAACCCTCAATATATCCAGTTTGAGCCAACCGAGGGACCTAATGGACCTACAGATGACGAGGTTCAATGATACGAGACTAACGTGTCAAACTTTTTGACCCGGTTCTTCAACATTCATTAGCTATAGTAACACTCCACTAAAGCTCGTAGTTGCACTCCTATTACTGTAGGATAAGTTGTATGTATTGATATAACTAATGCCCATGAGTCGACCCTTCACAGGTTGTTCGTAGACACTGATGGGTCAAATTACCGTGTGTCTACCTCTTGCTCCTTAAGTCCCCACTGCTTCTCTAATGAGCAACAACGTTGTACGTCCAACCATAAACAACACCCCTCTCGGACCAGTGAGAGGGTGGGCGCCCGTTGTCGAAGCCCTAGAGACAACACTTAAGGGAGCAACCACTCTAGTTTCCTTGAGTCGGGAACGAGTGAATTCCATCTCGCGTAGTCAAGTTTCCAGCTCCCCACGTAGTTCTGTCCCTAAGAAGATAGGCATATTGGGTGAGTAACTATGACCACCCTCACCTGTACTTGTCAAGGGACAGACCCCCGGAGACAGGATTCCGTAACACACTCAGGATTAAGGTCGAGTCACTATTTTTCATCTACGAAGTTATTAGCCCTATACTATTAACGGTGTTACATCAGTAGGTCTAATAATTTACGGTCCGGTCTTGTACAATTTCATTGCACAAAATACCCCCACTCGCATGTCAACCACATGAACGAGTTGGATCGCCTCGTTTGTATCTAATACAAAGCGGGTCGCATCCACAATGTATCCAGGATTAGGTCTCCAACCCTATCCGTATACTGTAGGTTGTTCGGGTCATTAACTCGAACATGAGCCTCCCTGTGTGTCCACTACACACCGTTCGAGTTCTAATTCTCTCATTATTCAATGACCCTGTAGCTTAGTTTATTGGACAAAGTTTGTAAATAGCGAGACACAAAGTAATGAAAAAATAACTCTTATTTATTTCAATAATGAATATTACAAACATATACGAGATTAGGACATACATCCCAACAAGGGGTTGTCCCCTTAAGTACTAACTCCAGGGCTTGAACAACGGGGCTCCACCCTCTCACTGGTCCGAGAGGGACGTTGTTTATGGTAGGACCATACAACAAAGTTTTTCATTAGAGGAGTAGTGGGACTTAAGGAGAAAGAGGTAGACACATGGGTAAAACGCTAATTTGACCCAACTATGACTACGAACAACCTGTGAAGGGTCGACTCATGGACATTGGTTATATCGATGGACACAACTTGTCTTACAGTGAGGAGAGTATAACTACGGGGCTATAGTGGAGTGACCTCGTAGTTACTGAATATTGATTAACGGGATCAAAGAGTTTGGTCAGTTAATCTCGAATCATTAGAGCTCATGATCTGTAGGTCCATTGGGTCCCTCGGTTGGCTCAATTAGAATTAAATGAGCGTTTACTGTTTGGAGTGAATTTGAAGTGTTCAAATTCATATAAAGGGTATTTATGTCATTTATATGAGATATGATTAATATAATATATAGTTTAATGTAAATGAGATTCATAATAAACTATAATATAGCCTAATTATGTAATTAAGCCTTAGATTGGAGATATTGATTTGAAAGAAATAAAATTGAATGTGATTTAATTTTAAATTCCACAACAATAGGATTTGCATAATAAGGTATTTGATACCTTATACTATATAATTATGCAAATATGATTTGGATATTTTGTAGTTGTGGTAAAGTGGTAAATAGGTGAAGATTCACCTCCACCATATTCCACTATTTAAAGGTGGATTGTGAAGCATTCATTCGTCATTTATTCATTTTTGGAAATCCACCAAAAGAATTCTCATCATTCTCTCTCAAATTCTCTCTAATCTTCTCCTCACCCATAATCCAAAAGGAGTCCCATAACTCTCCCTCATCCAGTGGAGAACAACCAAGAAGATCAAGTGGAGGTGTCCTATGATCGAGGTCAGTTCGTGATTTGTAGAGAGATCGTAGAGATCGTGACCGGGAGAAGGAATTCATGAAAAACTGTTCTTCAAGAGGTTAGTAACTTGTTGTCCTTTCCTTCTCCTTATCATGCTTAGCCTAGATTTATATTTGATGTATGTTAATTTTAAGAAAAATAGTAACACAACGAGAGCAACGCGATTCACATCGCTTCCTCTGCGGGATTCAATCCCTTCAAGTCATGTACATCATTGACGATCACATTAAAAAATATATATATAGTGTCCCATGCATGAAAATCTAACAATTATTGGAAGAACAAAATCTTCACTTATTTTTTAGATCAAGATTTTCATTTTAAATTTACTTCACATCATATCGAGGTACACGATTTATATCATTCAAAGAGTCGTTATCACATCGTATATTTTATTTTTAGCCGCACAACCTCTGAAGAAATCTAAGTCAATCGTTTAACCGGCTTTAACCCCATAGATAAATATATTAGTTTGGTGTTAACAACTAATTTAATAATGACCATATAAAAAAGAGCAAATTACATTTTTGGTCTCTTAGTTTTATGTTTGATTCTCTTTTGGTCCCTGAATTTTCAAACCCCACAATTTACCCCCTAAGTATTGCATTTAGTTACATCCAATTTTCTGTTAACTAATAACAGAATATTGACGTGGAATTTGAAAAATAATAAAAAAAATAATTATTATCTATTATTATTTTAATTGAAAAATATTATTTGTTTGTTTCTTCTCCTATTTCTTCTTCTTCTTTCTTCTCCTTCGACCACAAGCACCAACACCACCGTCTTTGCGCTGGTGTGCCCACCATCGTTAAGTTTTTTTTTTTTAAAGTTTCCTTTTCTTCTTCTTCCTCTTCCCCTTTCTGCTCCCTCCTTTTTCTTCTCCTCTTTCCCTTCCCTCTTTTTTCTCCCCTTTCTTACTGTTTAACGGGAAAAAAAAATCTAAATCCCCCTGCAATTCAGAGAAAAATCTTTCAACACCTTCTCTTTTGAAGCCCACTTTGATCGTAATTGTAGAGGTTAGAGTTTGTTTCCTTGTTCTTTGAGATTTCATTGTTCTTTCTCCTATTTATGACATTTTTTAGGGTTTGTCTTTGGTCGAGAAGTGATGTCTTTTGGGAAAATTTGTTGCTGGAAAAGGGAAATACTTATTTATTATTTAACTTGTAGTTTTGTCACCCGCTTGTGTTGTTATAACTAGAAAGTTATGTTGGAATTAGTTTAATAATTAATTGATATATGGGTAACAAATTAGATGACAATTATATTTAGATTATTTAAATGAGCATATTGTGTGATTTTGATAATAGGCCCTAGACTTCTTATGTGGTTTGGGTTGCTGAGCAGAAACCATTGATCTTAGGAGATTAAGGGAACCCTAGGATCAACTTATAAATAGTAGATTATGGTCCCCAATTTACCATGTCTCTTTAGTCTCATATTCTCCATCTCATAGAGAGGATTTCCCATTTTAGACTAGGTTGCATAGTTGAGGAAGACCATAAACAATCTCTTTTAATTTTAGTTTTTTTTCATGCGTCGATCATTTTAACAATGTTGTCATGATTGTTCTTGATTTTATGTCTTTATTCCAGAACAATTATGATATGAGTTTTGCTAATAAATTACAAGAAGTTATTCCTTTTGAGGAAAATTCCCTTCGATTGGAGATTTAGATTTTTTTTTCTATTGCCTTAAATAGTAAGAAGAGGGAGAAGAAAGGAGGGAGAGAAAGAGGAGAAGAAAGGAGGGAGAGAAAGAAGAAAAATAAAATGATTTAAAAAAAAAAAAAATTACCAGCGGTGGGCACGCCTACGCTAGAGAGAGTGGTGATGGTGCATGTGATCGAGGAAGAAGAAAAAATACGAGAGAGAGAAAAAGTAGAGAAAAAAATAAAAAATTAATAATGTTTTTTAATTAAAAATAAAAAAATAATGCATTTTTTTATTATTTTACCAATGTTATGTGAACATTCTTTTACTAGTTAATGAAAAATTGGGTGGAAGGATTAACCATATAACTAAATCCAAAACTCAACGACTAAATCCTTGTCAACTCAAGGACAAAAAATAATCAAACCTTAAATTGAGGGATAAAAAAAATATTTTTTTAAAAAAAACAAAACTAATGTAATTGATTTGTCGTACATTTTCTTCTTTTTTTTCTATAGGATACACATATATATTAGTTAAGGTAAATATATATATATATTAAAAAAGTTAGTTATTATTTATCTTTGTTTCAAGTATAAAATGGAAAAAGAAATTGTGGGGCTGATGAAATTAAAAAAATTAAAAAGAAAAAAGAGATACTTGGTTAAAAATGGGAGGAAATCGCTACTTTTAGACTTGAAAAATAATAATAATTATTCATTTTTTTATACAATATCCAAGATAAAAAAGTGGACGCTAACGATTTTTTTTTTTTTTTTTAAAAATACCTGATGAAAATATGAGAATGACTACTTTTATACAGGAAAAAATAGTTAATATTTATTTATTTTCATCATATAAAATTCAGAAAAAAAAAGAGAAACATCGTGGGAGCTAATGATTTTTTTATTATTATTTTATTTTTTTTAAGAATACCTGATGGAAAATTTAAAAAAATTGGAGGAGTTGTTGAATTCATAGAATGAATTTAGATTCAAATTCTAATTTGATATAATTTTGAATCAAATTTAGAATTTTGATTCAAATTCATGTTAAATCAAATTATGTCGTTATTATTGTTTGAATTTGAAATTAAATCGGATATTTATTTTGAATCAAATTATCATGATAATTGACTTTAATTATATTTACAACAATTATACTTCATTTACTAAAAATAATTATACTTAATTTACCTAAAAAAAATTATTCATCTTAAAGTTTTTATATTTCGACTTTAGGTATATTTACAAAATTATACTTAATTGATTCAAAAAGGGAAAAAAAATTATACTTACAATTATATAATTTACTCAAAAAGGAAAAAAAAACAATTATACTTTATTTAACCTAAAAAACGGTTACACTTACTTATATATATTCTATCAAAGCCAGTTAACAATGAGGTCATTTTCGCTATTGAAATTAAAATTATTATTATTATAATAAAAGAAAAAGAAAAGAGATACCTAATGAAAAATTGGAGGAAATATATTTTAGGCATGGAAAAAATGGTAGAATTTAGATTCTAATTCTAATTTGATTTGATTTTTAATTAAATTACTTATCAAATCATATTAGAATTAGAATCTAAATTCTACCATTTTTTCCATGCCTAAAATATATTTCCTCCATATTATCTACTATCTAAAAGGGTGAGCAAAATCGAAATTTCCTTTCCATAAACTTCTTTAGAGAGTATATATATGATTAAATTCTAACTTTTTTCAAAATTGTAGCGACCAAATTTGTAAGGTAATCTTTATTTTATAATTTAAATATTTTTTTAATAGAAGAAGTAAAAAACTATTTTGGTTCATGCTATTATTCTATTACTTAATATTTACTCACTCATTACTCATTTTGATTCATTTGATAGAGCTCCAATACATGCGTGTGCCATTATGTTAATATATACCTTTGAAGCCCAATTCTCACCAATATTATTATTTTTTTGAAGTTTAGAAACTAAAATAGATATTTTGAAAGTTAATAAACTAAAATGTAAGGTGAACTCAACCAATGATTTGAAAATAAAAGATTTAATGAAAAATAATTTATTTTTATGTTTTTTAATATATTTTTAAATATATGTTTGGAAGTAAATTTGAAACTGAATCTCAATTAAAAAATTTATTCAACATGTGTTTTGATAATGTGTTTATAAACCATAAAAATAGTTGTAGTAGCTAAATATTTTGAATCTCAATCATTATTAATTAATATATCAACTTGCAATTTTTTTTGTTATAAATTTCATAGAATAATTAGTATAAAATATTATATAATTTATAACATTTTTTTTAGTACAATAGAAATGGAGGTAATTCGAATCACAAATCTTGTGCCCGTTAACACATTCAATATGCCAATTAGACTATGATCTTTTTTTTTTCATAACATATCATACTATGTATACAAAAACTGAAATGAGTTTATAACATAAAATAGTATATATCTCAATTTTTTTTTTTTTGTTGTTGTGTAATTCTATATTTTAAAATTTTAAATTTTAAATTTGAATACATTAAGAATATAAAAATATTATTTTCAAAATTTATATTATCAAATAAAAAATAGTTTTAAAAAATGAATCTATATATTAGTTGAATCTTAAAAAAAACTGATACACCAAAATAGACATGAAAAAGAAAATTGAAACTAAGGTGAGTACCAAAAAAAAAAAAAATTGTAACAAAGAGAAAAATGAAAGAGAAAAAAAAAACAAATTGAGAGATAAGAGACGAAAATGTTAAAAAAAATAAAGGAGACGCAGAAAATAAATAGATTTTTTTTTTTAAAAAAAAAAGGAAAAGAAAAAGAAAAAGTTTGAAAATGAACGAGGGGAAATCCAAAAGAAGAGAGAGAGGTAATCGTCCCTCCTAACTCCCAAGCTTTCAAAATTTGAAAAAGACCCTCCCAAATCCAAACCCCTCAAAACCCCCCCTCTCTTTTTTACACTTCCAAACGTCTCTATAAGCGCGCTCCTTCTTCATTCTTCATTCTCTCTCTCTCTCTCTCTCTAAGTTGCCGCTTTTGCTTGTTTTCCCCCAAGCCAAACCCTCAGATCCGTCTCCTTTTTCTTTTTCTCTTATTTCACTCTCTTCCCAACAATTCCCACTCCCCACATTTCACTAATTGTAAGCTCCTTCTCCCTCTCCAAGCTCTACTAACTTAATGCCTCCAACCTTGTTTTTCAGTTTTTTCCTTTTATGGGGTTTTCTGGGATTCATGTTTTTTTCTATCTTTGTTGGTTTTTTGTCTTTTGAGCTCTTTGCCTTTCTTTGGGTTTCAACTGTTTTGAAGATGATTTCAGATGGATCTCTTTCAGGGGCTCCCTTGTCTCTCAAATTCTTGAATCAGAATCCTGCATTTGGGTTTTGTTCCTTTTATTATTTTGGTTTTCGATTCACTTCAGCTCCAGAACTATGCAATTTCTACTAATTTCTTGGGCTATATAATCAATTACAACACTTAGAAAATGGATAAATCAAGAATCTGTAACACATTGTTTGTGCCACCATAGGATCTGTTTGATTCATATTCATCAAGGAAATGTGTTTTGCTTTCACTCTTACGATCTGCCAAATACAGAAGTTCTTTGCCAGATTACAATTCTAATTGCCTTCTGTTTCATTTTGGAGGAATTTGAAAGAAAACATAGATGCATTTTCGTGTAGCATAGATCGGGTAAATTGGTCCCTGGGATTTCCTATGATTAGTTTAATTAAAATACTAACTGGTGTTTGTGTATGAATTCTGTGAAATTTTCTTGAATCAGTCAATTTGAATGATTGATGCTCCTTGTGATTGTTCTTTACATAACAATTTCATGTTGAATGAATTTATTCACCTTTCTTCCCCTCCTAATTCTTATCAGTGAAATTTTTGGTTACTAACCACAATCTGTTTGACTATTGTCCTCACAGAATGGACTCACTCCCGGATGCTATTGTTCAGTACATCTTGTCACATATGAGCAATGCTCGGGATGTGGCGGTCTGCAACTGTGTGTCCAAGCGTTGGAAAGATTCGACGCCCTACATTAGAAGTATCTATTTTCCTCGCAATTCGTTTGACAATCATTTGGGCGGGTTGAGTCCCGACATCATCATTTGGAGGATAATTTCATCCATTGTTCACTTGGAGGAGCTTGTTGTCTATAGCCCTTTTTCAGGTGCTGGTCTTGCTTCATGGCTGTCTAGTGTAGGCCCCTCGCTTCGACGTCTCGAGCTACGGATGGATAATTTGGTTGATCTACAGGCTTGTCAAGAGAGCCCTTCCAAGTTGGAATGCCTTAAATCTGCAGCAAATTTGGAGTCACTTAAATTATGGGGCGTCTTAATGACACATCCACCTAGGTGGGATGTGTTTCAAAAGTTAAAAAACCTTGAGATTGTTGGTGCCAAGTTAGAGGATCCTGCATTGAACACTGCTCTTCGTGCATGTCCTAATCTGTCCAACTTACTGCTCCTTGGCTGTGAAGGTCTAACTTCAGTTTCAATTGAGCTGAAGCATTTGGAGCAGTGTAAGCTGGACTTCTATGGCTTGGGGAACTGCTCGCTAATGATCAATTCCCCTAAAATTCAACTCCTTGAAGTTCAAGGCTGTAGTTGGATTAGAGCCCATGGGACAAGTTCCTTGAGAAGTCTTTCAATTGCCAATAATGCAGGTAATCATCATAACTAAAAATCTTCTAAAGGCGAGTTTGGTATGATTCAGGAAGGGTAAAAATTTCTTTCAGCCAATTAAATTACTTTTTCATAGTATACAAATATGTGCTCTAAAAACTCAATAGAAGAAAGCACTGAATAAGTGTTTCTTCCACAAGTTATTATAAACAAATGTCTTAATTAAAGTACTACACTTAAAAGTCATTCCAAACTCATTCTTGGGCTAGACCTTTGTGATATTAACTGTCTTCTTTATCTTTACCATTTGCAAAATACAACATGATATAGGGGATATATTTGTTTCTTGTATGGAAACCTTTAATAGGAAGTTTGCAAGTGTTTTACTTTAAACGTTCTACACCCTGAAAGTCAATCTAGACTAACTTTAAGACCCTTGAGATATTGGTTACCTTATTTATCTTTACGGTTTGCAAAATTGGGTATGATACAAGGAATAACTTTGTTTCTTGTCTGTAAACTGTTAATAGGAAGAGCCTACAATGGTGGGTTCTGATAAGTTAGCAGGTGCATTACTTAAAAGTACTACGCTTAAAAGTCATTTGAAACTCATTCCAAGACCTATGTGATATTAATTGCCTTCCTTATCTTTACAATTTGCAAAGTACGACATGATAAAAGAGATAATAACTATGTTTTTTTTGTATGGAAACCTTTGATAGGAAGAGTCTACATGGTGGACTTTGATAAGCTTGTTTCACTGGAGTCTCTGTCCATTAGAGGAGTTCAATGGTGTTGGGATGCAATAAGCAAAATGCTTGAATGGGGGAGTGAGGTGAAACATCTTTACATGAAGGTTGAGTTCACTGGAGACTTTGATGCACTTGAACCTTTCCCAGAAATTGACTTTGTTGAGTTTTTCAATAACCATCCAAAGTTGCAAAAGTTTGACATTCATGGAGCCATGTTTGCTGCACTTTGTCAGAAGAACAGCCTTAAAAATGTAAGTAGAATCAGTACCAAACTGATAACTTGTTCTTGAGATGGATTTCTTGGCTCATAAATTACATTTTTTGGTACTCAGGTGGATACAGATTTTGTAATCTCGTGTTTGGAGGAAGTATCAGTTTCGGTTCGATCGCCGTTGAATGCGGAACAGAAGATGAATACTCTTGAGTCATTGATAAAGTATGGCAAGAATTTGAAGACAATGGTAATAAAGATTCTTCGGATGAAGAGTAGCCATAGCAGTGCAGATGATTTCTTTGATGAGATTTGCAAGTTTAGATATTTGAACCGCAAGATCGTTCGCATTGAATAAAAGCAATAAGGGAGGCACTTTTCTCCTCAATTGTGGTTTTAGTTGATCATTTTTCTTTTAATTTTTCTGATTACAGGTTGACCTGCTGAAATGATTAACTTGGTTTGGTCATTCTTTTATGAATGAATTCATAACTAATTGCTCATCCCCAGCGTTCTTCGATGGCGCCATCGATCAAAGATGTTCAAGTTGATGTTGTTGGCCTGAGCATAGTTTAATTGGTCAAGTAACCTTCTTTATAGATTGTAGGTTTGAATTCCTACTTGTTGTTTGAATTGTAATATTAAAAAAAAAAAGAAGAAAAGTAGACTGATATTGGTATTGAAGAAATGTATTTTCTTTGTTGGATATCAAGATTCCTTGGTTTGGAGGAATGACTCACATTTTCCCTAATAAAGATTGGATAAATTTTGTTGGTCCACAAGAACAAGAGTTACTCTAGTTTTTTAGCCTAGGAATTTGAAGTATTTAACCGGTTATTAAGATTTTAGTTCTCGGATATTTAGGAATGTGTCTAACAGATTTTAATGACTTTAGAAGTATTTAATCGGTTATATTTCATGTTTTGAGTGTAATTAGAAATTTGAAAACAAGAGATCTAATAAAAATAATATTTCATGTTTTCAGAGTTTGGTAGTATATTTAGAAATTTGATAACATTTTAAACCGTTATCTAAAGTGTGTTCTATAATATATTTATAGATTATGAAATTAGTTATAGTTGCAAAACTAAATATTAAATTGAATATAAGTCATTAATTAATTTATGAACATATTTTTTTAATATAATATTATATAATTTATAATATATTATATTATATATATTTTAATTTAACAAAAGTAAATTGAGTTATAACATGAAATACTATATTTATTAAGATTTTATCTTTGTTTAATATAACTCTGTATTTTAAAATTTCAAATTTAGAATCTAGATACAATAAATACATAAAAATGTTATATTCATAATTTCTACTATTTGGATCATAGAATTCGAAAACAATTTTTGAAAACAAGTCTGCCAACACACATATTCACCGAATTTAGTGAATCTGAAAATATAAAAAAGAATTAGAATTGCTGTAACAACCATAAATTTTAGAACTAAGACTACTAGGAAGTTACTAGATAACACCGTCAATGCTAAAAAATTTCGGCAGCATAACGGCGCTACCAGGGCAAACAAGAAATTTTTCCTAACCTGTTTAAAGCGTAAAAGCACTCCAATAAGTAACTCGACACACCCAACCTCCACCAAACTACAATCACATTAGGCTGGGTTCCGAAAACAGATCATAACCAAGCGAATGGACAAGATATTCTAGGGGGACTCACTTTAACGCTTACTAACGCCCTTAAGCCACAGATGACTTTGATAAGAAAGGTAAACATAACCCTTGGCAAATAAAGGAATGTAAGGAACTGAACGTTTATAGAGGACAAGGTTCTAAAACATTCAACCAACCTCTCAACTAGAACTTAAACACAAAAGAAAGTTCTAAACCTAACACGAATGAAAGTCCTAAACAATAGGAATGTACAACAAAATCACAGGGCAAAAGTCATGTCAGCCCCCAAAGGACAGGTGACACTACGAAACATCCTTATAGCCTCGTGAGGTTGTCTCCGTCGCCCTCCACCTCGGTTCAACTCTTACCTGCAAACAAAACAAAGAAAGGAAACGAGTGAGTATAAAAATACCCAGTAAGCAGCCCATTTACGTCCAACCTATCCCAGCAAAACAACTAGACCCATCTCCCAAACTCGCCCAACCCCAAACCGGTCTCTCACTTGACACACCACACCCTGAGCCCCTGTGGTGACTTACTCGAGCTCTACCTTCGGTCCTGGAACTTTGGTTGACGATGCAATGAGAGAAAGCAACCCTCACGCCACTATACGCCGACATAGAACAGAGCAGGTACGTATCCTACACGCTCTATGGGGAATCACCCCTAAGTCAACATGAGATCATGGAAAACAACCACTCCTTGTCGGGGACGTACCCCAGGCTCTCATAACACACTAACATGGTACAGTGCAGTGCGTAACCAACACGCCCATTGGGGAATCACCCCTAAGCTAGTACGGGATAATGGAAAGCAACCACCCCGATCTCAATGGGGACACACCCCAGTCTCACGAGCCTATCATATATCGTCAACCTAGAGGTTCTGACCCGTTCAGGTGCAACTCAGGGTTTGGTAAGGGTCGGTTCACGGGTTTTACTCATAAGGTGACTAAGGGTCCCATCTAAGCATTCCTAACGTCCTCGACCCACTCCAAGGGGTCCAAACCCCCGACTGATTCTCAAACTAACCAGGCTCACATTAGGAACGCTTGACACCACCGGAACCACGATCCCCACCTCACAAAGGTTCACATAACAGAATACTCAAACAAGCAACACTGTAAACAAGTTTAGAACATGCTTCGCAAGCCGGATATAACGTTCATGCAATCATATCAAATTTAAATCTCATAAAGACATGCTACAAGCTCCAAAATCTTTAGCTAGATAGCCTAAGGTCCAACAGTAAACTAAAAACACACAACAAGAAAAGTACCATTGCCTTGCTCCCTCGCTTAGGAGCTCGACGTTATTCCAACTGATTACTTACATCAAACATGAGTGTCGTGGGATGGCCCTTGCCCCTGCTAGCAGCCTAGTGCACCTACAAACACTACAAACGATGCACAGATCTCAGTTAGGATCCAACCTAACTCGAACATTCCTTGACCACCCCTTGAGGAAAGCACAACCGACCCAACTTTTCTAATTTAAAAACAAAACCAGCAGAACAAGATCGAGACTTACCCACTGATGCGAGTTGAAACCGCTCTCTGCCCGGTCTTAGTCTCGAGGTCCCCCAACGCTTAACTCCTAGCCAAAGAATTCATTCCTGTCCACCAACAAACAAAGGAAATTAGAGAGAAACGAGCACGGACCGAGAGAGAGACAAACCGAGGAAAAGGGAGAGAGAAGGCAGTGGTTGGGCGGTCGATCGCGGCTGCCAGACTCCCTGCACACAGAAGGTGAGCGTCGACGAGAGGTGGTCGGCATGCAGACGGTTCTCGGCGCGACACGAAGAGATCGAGGGAAGGGAAATCAGTAGTTCGACGTGGGTCTCGGCTCGAAGAGAAAAGAGGGCGGGCGAAGAGGGGAAGAGAGAGGACGACAACGATTGGGCGAAAGGGAAGGCGGCACGCGACGGTTGGGCGGAAGGGAGGCGGCGCGCGATGGTTTTTCCGGTGGCTCGCTTGAGCGGCGTGTGAAGGGGGGAAGGGCGCTTGTCCTTTCGCGTGAGCTTTCTCCCATTTTCTCATATTCTTTTTTTTTTTTAATAAAAACCTAAGAAATAACAAAATGGAATCTTAACAAGGAGAAAAGAGAGGGATTTACCTCGATTCCTTCTCCAAAACGCTCGATAAGAGACTTAAGAGCTACCAACTCCAATTTAAAGGTGAGGCTTGATTATTTGACTCCCTGCAAGAACCAATAATAACCCTTTTTAGCCCAAAACTTTTTAAAACTACGACATAAGCCCGAAATTAACTCTGAAAAGAACCAATCACTTACTTGAAATTATCGGGCGTCACATCCTCCCCACCTTAAGAACTTTCGTCCTCGAAAGTGGCTAGTTCTCAAACAGCTCTGGGTAGTTTGTTCTCATCTCGTCCTCACTCTCCCAAGTAGCTTCTTTAAGCTGCTGGTTTTGCCACAGGACCTTCACAAGGTCGATTTCTTTGCTCCTCAACACCTTTTTCTCTCGGACTAAAATTTTCACAGGTCTTTCCTCGTAGCTCAAGTCCTGATCAACCTGCAATGGCTCGTAATCAATCACGTGGGATGCATCTGGCACATAGCCTCTCAACATCGATACGTGAAACACATCGTGCACTGCTGCTAGGGACGGTGGCAAGGCTAAACGGTATGCCACTGGGCCAATACGCTCCAAGATCTCGAATGGCCCAATGAACCTAGGGCTCAACTTCCCTTTCTTGCCAAATCTCAAGACACCTTTCATAGGTGCAACCTTAAGGAATGCGTACTCTCCAACTGGAAACTCCAAGTCCCTGCGCCTCACATCCGCATAACTCTTCTGTCTGGTTTGAGTTGTTAACATTCTCGCCCTGATCTTCTGCACAACCTCATTCGCAACCTAGACCAGCTCGAGCACCAGAAGCTTGCGCTCACCAACCTCTCCCCAATACACTTGGGACCTGCACCACTTCCCATACAAGGTCTCAAAGGGCGCCATTCCAATCGTTGCCTGATAACTGTTGTTATAGGCAAATTCCATCAAATGAAGGTGTGTATCCCAACTCCCTGCAAAGTCTAGGGCACAAGCTCGGAGCATATCTTCCAAAATCTGATTCAACCTCTCTGGTCGACCATCCGTCCGAGGTGAAAAGTCAGTCTTTGAAATTACATTATGCTCCTAGAGCCTTCTCGAAACTCATCCAGAAATTAGATGCGAAACGAGGGTCCCTATCAGAGACGATCTTCGTCGGGACTCCATGTAATCTGACCACTTCCTCCATGAAAAACTTTGCCCACTTCTCCACAGCGTAAGTCGGTTTCCCAGGAATGAAATGTGCCGACTTAGTTAGCCTATCAACAAGCACCCAAACTACCGTAAATCCTCTAACAATTCGGGGCAGGCCTGAGATGAAATCCATCGAAATCTCTTCCCATTTCCACTGTGGTACCTCTAGGGGTTGCAAAGCCTGCCGCTGGCCGCCTTGGTGCTTTAACTCGCTCTTGACAGGACTAGACACCTGCCAACAAACTCTGCTATGTCTTTCTTCATCCCCTTCCACCAGTAAAACTGCTTCATATCTTGATACATTTTAGTGCTGCCCAGATGCACTGAAAAAGGAGAATTGTGAGCCTCGACCATGACTTCTTCCTTGAGACCATCTAAGCCTGGGACACACAACCGTCCCTTGAACAATAAACCCCCATCTGATGATACCGCAAACTCACTTTCTTGGCCTGACTTGGCCTGATTCCACCAATCCTCAAGGCTGGGGCTCCCCTGTTGGGAGTTTAAAACACGCTGTCTCAGAGTCGGTTGCACTGTCAACTGGTTAAACTGAGCCATGACCTGACCTAACATCATAGCTATACCAGCTCGCTCCATATCGACTTGCAAATGAAACTCCTTTGTGACAAGGGCTGAGGTGTGGGCTACCTTTCGACTAAGGGCATCGGCAACCACATTTGCCTTACCCGGGTGATACAAGATTTCAATCTCGTAATCCTTCATTAGCTCTAGCCACCTCCGTTGTCTCATGTTCAGCTCCTTCTGGATAAACAAGTATGTCAGGCTCTTGTGATCTGTATACATCTGGATCTTTTCACCATACAAATAATGTCTCCAGATTTTCAAGGCAAAGACCACCGCAACTAATTCCAAGTAATGAGTAGGGTAGTTTCTCTCGTAGTCTTTCAACTGTCGGGAGGCATAGGCAATCACCCTCCCCTTCTGCATCAAAACACAACCCAAGCCCTTCTTGGAGGCATCACTATAGACTACGAAATTCCCCGATCCATCGAGCAATCGTAAGTACACAGTCTTTGAGATCAAACTGTTTCAAATCCTGAAAACTCGCCTCACACGCCTCGCTCCACACGAAGGCATTCCCTTTTCGTGTTAACTGAGTGAGGGGCGTTGCAATCTTGGAGAAGTCTTCCACGAACCGTCGGTAATAACCGGTCAAACCCAAGAAACTACGAACTTCCGTGACAGTTTTGGGTCGGGGCCAATCTGAGACTGCTTCCACCTTCGCTGGGTCTACTGAGACACCCTCCTTAGATACCACGTGCCCTAGAAAGGATACCTGAGACAACCAAAACTCACACTTAGAGAACTTGACATACAACTGGTTCTCCCTCAACGTAGCCAAGACTTCCCTCAAGTGGTCCTCGTGTTCATCACTCGACCTTGAGTAAATCAGGATGTCGTCTATAAACACGATCACGAACGTGTCCAGGAATTTCTTGAACACCCTATTCATCAGACCCATGAACACTGCTGGGGCATTTGTCAATCCGAACGATATCACGGTAAACTCGTAATGTCCATATCTGGATCTGAAAGCCGCGGGATGTCTTCCTCCTTATTCGCAGAATCGTGATAACCCGAAAGCGCAAGTCAATCTTAGAGAACACGGTGGCCCCCTGCAACTGGTCAAACAGATCATCAATCCTGGGGAGCGGGTACTTGTTCTTTATCGTTACTTTGTTCAACTCTCGGTAGTGAATGCATAAGTGCATCGACCCATCCTTCTTTTTCACGAAAAGTACCGGCGCGCCCCATGGTGAGACACTAGGGCGAATAAAGCCCTTGTCCAGCAACTCCTGCAACTGAGTCTTAAGCTCTTTTAACTCGGCTGGGGCCATTCTATACGGAGGTTTCGACAACGGTGCAGTGCCTGGTTCTAATTTGATGCTGAAATCCACCTCCTTGGCTGGAGGTACACCGGGCAAATCCTTAGGGAACACATCAACGAACTCCCTGACTACTGGGACCGACGACACATCCCCTTTCTCGCTTCTCAAGTCTGTCACACTTGACAAGAAGGCCCAAGCCCCTTAGCCAACCAGCTTGCTCGCCTTTAGCGCTGAAATCACCTTCGGAACGGCTCCAAGAACGGTTCCTTTCACCTTAAAACTTGGTTCTGTTGGAGGTTTGAAGACTACCTCCCGACGATGACAATCGATGTTGGCATGATTTGCAGCTAGCCAATCCATGTCGAGGATAACATCGAAATCACCCATCTCAAGGACAATCAAGGTCACTTCCAACGAGCGACCTTCCACTAACACCTGACCGGTCTTCACTTTTTCCTGGGTCACTAGTTCTGCCCCTACTGGGGTTGTAACTAACATGCTAAAACCTAGAGGCTCTACTTCTAACTGGGCTTGCCCCACAAACAATGCAGAAATAAAAGAGTGCGTACATCCAGAGTCAAAAAGTACAAAAGCGAGATGACCAAGTATATGTAGAGTACCTGTCACCACGGCGCCTGAACCTCCTGCGGCTCGTAGTAGGCTGCAGAACTCCGCCTCATTGGCGCCTCCCCAGCCCCTTGCCCTTGATTCGCTGGGCAAGCTAATGCCACATGGCCCACCTTCTTGCATCTGAAGCAGTTCTAGGATCGACTTTCTTCTGCTGCCTGCACACCGAAGACAAGTGGCCCGTCTTCCCACAATTGTAACAGGTCATGGTGGTTGCATAACATGCCCCGCTATGCTGCCTGCCACAACTAGCACATGGAATCTTTGCCACCCCTCGGGTCGGTCTCTGCCCCTGAGCCACATGCCTAATAGGTCTGCCAGTTACTTGGTCAAATCTTCTCTTATGGCCTACTACCGGACCCTGGTTCGTCCCTGAGCTTCGCCGGGCTTCTGCACCTTGAGTTACTCCTGAACTTTGACTTACATTGACTCCTCCAGACCTCGAGGTACGGGCATCAAGCAATGACGCTGCTCGCACGGCTGCAACGTACGTTTGCGGTTCCAGGACAGCCACACCGCCATACAAGGCATCACACAACCCGCCCACAAACTTGTCCACCTTTTTCTTTTCCGTGTCTATCCAGTCAATGGCAAAACGGGACAACACAGTGAACTCATGCTCATAGTCCTCTACTGACTGGGTCGACCCTTGCTTCAGCAGAATGAACTCAACCAACTTCCTCGTTCTCGTGGTGGTTGGGTAGTACTTCTCGTAAAACTCCTCCCTGAATTTTTCCCACAGCATTGGTCCTTCACCTGCACCGATGGACCGTTCTATTGCTTCCCACCAGAGGAGAAGTCGACCCCTTAGCGTATAGACGACGCACTGGACCATCTGGTTCTCCGGACAGCGCATCCGACGAAAAACTGACTCCATGGCGGCAAGCGACGCTTCGGCTGCCATGGGATCCACCTCATGTCCTTCGAAGTTAGGCGGGTCATACTTCTTGAAGTCTTTCAAGTACCTAGCCTCTTCCGTGGTTGACCCGACATTCTGGTTCATCGCCCCGAAATTCTGGGAAAACATTACCGCTTGGCTTGCTAAGGCGGTCTGAATGATTCCCTGGAGGCCTTCAGGAGTCATGAGCATCGTGGTAGGTGGTGGGGCATTCTCATTCCTCTAGTCCTCCTGGTTCCCAAGGTTTTGGCCTGACGACTCCTCAGCGACTGGGGGGTCAGGGTTTACCTCCTCCAGGTGCTCAGACTGTTCATCTACTGGTGGCTCCATCACAGGCTCCTGGCTACGGACCCCTCGGCCCCTGCCTCCACGACCCCCGCGACCTCGTGGCGTGGTAGCTCCCCTACCTATCCTACCACGCGAACGACCTCGAGCCATAATCAAAGTCATACCACCAAAAACTTTAATACACGAACAACAATAATCAAACAAGGCAACTCGAATATTAAAGATTAAGCACTACTTCTTAGTCTAACTAAAATAAAAGCAAACCTGGTGGCGGCGAGGCGACTCCCTGCGAGAGGCTATAAGAACCAGTACCTACGATGTAGGCGAGTCTACAAAATCTAGAACCTAGGCTCTGATACCAACTGTAACAACCCTAAATTTTAGAACTAAGACTACTAGGAAGTTACTAGGTAACACCGTCAATGCTAAAAAATTTCGGCAGCATAACGGCGCTACCAGGGCAAATAAGAAATTTTTCCTAACCTGTTTAAAGCGTAAAAGTACTCCAATAAGTAACTCGGCACACCCAACCTCCACCAAACTACAACACATTAGGCTGGGTTCCAAAAACAGATCACAACCAAGCGAATGGACAAGATATTCTAGGGGGACTCACTTTAACGCTTACTAACGCCCTTAAGCCACATATGACTTTGATAAGAAAGGTAAACATAACCCTTGGCAAATAAAGGAATGTAAGGAACTTAACGTTTATAGAGGACAAGGTTCTAAAACATTCAACCAACCTCTCAACTAGAAACTTAAACACAATAGGAATGTACAGCAAAATCACAGGGTAAAAGTCATGTCAGCCCCCAAAGGACAGGTGACACTACGGAACATCCTTATAGCCTCGTGAGGTTGTCTCCGTCGCCCTCCACCTCGGTTCAACTCTTACCTGCAAACAAAACAAAGAAAGGAAACGAGTGAGTATAAAAATACCCAGTAAGCAACCCACTTACGTCCAACCTATCTCAGCAAAACAACTAGACCCATTTCCCAAACTCGCCTGACCCCAAACCCGTCTCTCACTTGACACACCACACCCTGAGCCCCCTGTGGTGACTTACCCGAGCTCTACCTTCGGTCCTGGAACTTTGGTTGACGATGCAATGAGAGAAAGCAACCCTCACGCCACTATACGCCGACATAGAACAAAGCAGGTACGTATCCTACACGCTCTATGGGGAATCACCGCTAAGCCAGCACGGGATCATGGAAAGCTACCACTCCTTGTCGGGGACGTACCCCAGGCTCTCATAACACACTAGCATGGTACAGTGCGGTGCGTAACCAACACGCCCATTGGGGAATCAACCCTAAGCTAGTACGGGATAATGGAAAGCAATCACTCCCGATCTCAACGGGGACGCACTCCAGTCATACGAGCCTATCATATATCGTCAACCTAGAGGTTCTGACCCGTTCAGGTGCAACTTAGGGTTTGGTAAGGGTCGGTTCACGAGTTTTACTCATAAGGTGACTAAGGCTCCCATCTAAGCATTCCTAACGTCCTCGACCAACTCCAAGGGGTCCAAACCCCAACTGATTCTCAAACTAACCAGGCTCACATTAGGAACGCTAGACACCACCGGAACCACGATCCCCCACCTCACAAAGGTTCACATAACAGAATACCCAAACAAGCAACACTGTAAACAAGTTTAGAACATGCTTCGCAAACCGGATATAACGTTCATGCAATCATATCAAATTTAAATATCATAAAGACATGCTACAAGCTCCAAAATCTTTAGCTAGATAGCCTAAGGTCCAACAGTAAACTAAAAACACACAACAAGCAAAGTACCTATGCCTTGCTCCCTCGCTTAGGAGCTCGACGTTACTCCAACTGACTATTTACATTAAACAGGAGTGTCGCGGGAAGGCCCTTGCCCCTGCTAGTAGCCTAGTGCACCTACAAACACCACAAGCGATGCACAAATCTCAGTTAGGATCCAACCTAACTCGAACATTCCTTGACCACCCCTCGAGGAAAGCACAACCGACCCTACTTTTCTAATTTCAAAACAAAACCAGCAGAACAAGATCGAGACTTACCCACTGATGCGAGTTGAAACCGCTCTCTACCCGGTCTTAGTCTCGAGGTCCCCCAACGCTTAACTCTTAGCCAAAGAATTCATTCCTGTCCAGCAACAAATAAAGGAAATTAGAGAGAAATGAGCACGGACCGAGAGAGAGACAAACCGAGGAAAAGGGAGAGAGAAGGCAGTGGTCGGGTGGTTGTCATGGCCGCGGACGGACTCTGCACACAGAAGGTGAGCGTCGACGAGAGGTGGTCGGCGTGCAGACGGTTCTCGACGTGACACGAAGAGATCGAGGGAAGGGAAATCAGCGGTTCGACGTGGGTCTCGGCTCGAAGAGAAAAGAGGGCGGGCGAAGAGGGGAAGAGAGAGGACAACAACGATTGGGCGAAAGGGAAGGCGGCGCGCGGTGGTTGGACGGAAGGGAGGCGACGCGCAGCGGTTCTTCTGGTGGCTCGCTTGAGCGGCGTGTGAAGGGGGGAGAGGCGCTTGCCCTTTCGCGCGAGCTTTCTCCCATTTTCTCATATTTTTTTTTTTTATAAGAACCTAAGAAATAACAAAATGGAATCTTAACAAGGAGAAAAGAGAGGGATTTACCTCGATTCCTTCTCCAAAACGCTCGATAAGAGACTTAAGCAACTCCAATTTAAAAGTGAGGCTTGATTATTTGAGTCCCTGCAAGAACCAATAATAACCCTTTTTAGCCCAAAACTTTTTAAAACTACGACATAAGCCCGAAATTAACTCTGAAAAGAACCAATCACTTACTTGAAATTACCGGGCGTCCCAATTGCCTACCAAACATACCTTAAATTTTCAATTTTGTCTAGTAAGTTCTTGAAGTTTAGAACTATCCGATAGATTTTTGAACTTTCAATTTTGTGTTTGATAGATAAGTTCATGTCATATTCAACATATTTTAAAGTTTGCAAATCTATTAGACATAAAACTAAAATGCTAGGGTTTTATAATTTTGTGATGTGAATTAAAAAAAACCAAATATGACAAGCATTCTAGAGAACATTTTTGAACTTTGGGATCTATAAGACAGAATTAAAAGTTTAAGAATTTACTAGATGTTGTTTCCAAATTTTGGACAAGAGAACGCACCTGACCTCCACGTGACAATGACGGTAAATTTGTATCTATTCGGGGAAGAACGTGGCCTGCAAGACAAGACAAATCTGAACACCGGTGTGGTGTAGGCCACACTAACTTCGATGCTTAAGTCAGAGAGAGTTTAGAGAGAATTTGAGAGTTATCAAGAGTTTAGATGGCTGGAATGAACTTACCTGGCTCTCCCATCTTAAGAAAGCTTAAATAACTCTCCCCTAGGGTTTTTTCGTGGATTTTCGTTGCCTAGTGGGAAAGGGAAATGTCGAATTGGGTTGGAACAAGGTCTTTAGGCCATGAGGGACTGAGGTAAGGCCCAAAAGGTAAGGCCCTTGACCAGACCCCTATTATATGATCTCAGATCATGGTAAGCCCCAATTTGGAGCTTTACCGTCTGGTCGGCCTCAAATTGAAATATGACAAATCAAACACTTGGAACTGTAATATGTGGACTTTGAGTTGATCCAAAATGTAAAGTCCCCATTGTCTACAGTCGGTCCCAATCAGCTTATGAGATTGTGGGTCCTGTATATGACAATCAGTAGGTGAAAAGAAAACTACATATCCAAAATCACACAATTGGCTAACAGAAACAAGATCTAACTTTAGACTAGGAATATGATAAACATCAGGAGGATGTGGTAATAGATCCAACACTTTTTAAAGGCATAAAAGTACTATCAGAAGTCATAATAGGTGTTATGGACAAAAAGTAGGACTCGGTTCGATGACACGAGCGATCCCTGAGAATGAGATAATAGATGGGTCCGGGAAGCAGACCCTAGGGTCGGCCCAGTCAGCTCAGACCGGGAGGTCGACCCCAAGGGGTCGGCCTCGACCGAGGGTGGGTCGACCCTCCTTCTAGCGCCTTGAAAGGAAGTCGATGGCTGACATGGGAGTAGAGTTCCCGACTTAATGCCAAAGGACACAACATCCCATGAGCGAGCACCAGGAGTTCGACAGTATTTGAAAACGTGCCAGCTTTGTGAGAATGAGAAAATTCTGAGCTATGGGGATAAGGGGTAACCTAACTCCGCTAGCGAGCATGTCAGAGTAAAAGGCGACTTCCCCTGGAGGAGAAGAACCGGGTTCCTTCCCCCTTCTGGGAACCCTCATGGTAACATAGCTGGGAATGCCATAATAACACGAAGTTCTCTAAGGCGGGATCGGTAATTGTTCTGACCCTAGTAGGTGCTCTATTGTGCTGACCCCTAAGGGTTCGAGGGTTTCTGACTCTAGGAGGTGGGTTAGGGTTGAAATCCACGTCCTTTTGGTCGGAGGAACTAGTGTGGACGACAAGTGGCACACTCAAGCTACAAGCCATCGCTCGGAAACATAAGTAAGGTTACCTGGAAAGGCGTCTTGCTAAAAGGTCGCAGAAGTCAATAGAGAATGTAACCTTGGAACTAGAGGCTTTGGAGTGGTTTGGAGGTGTGGAGAAAATGAAGTTAAGTTGAGCCTTTAAGTAGGCTTGGAAGGCACGACTATCGAGTTGGGAGGAGGATTGCCCAAAGAAGATGCGAGGGAGATGCCCGTCTACTTCAAGTCTAACTATAAGAGGAGAATCTGTGAGCTTAGACTAGAAGTGGGGGCAACTGTTATGGCCAAAAAGTAGGACTCGGTTCGATGACACGGGCGATCATGTGAATGAGCTAGTAGATGTATCCGGGAAGCAGACCCTAGGGTTGGCCCGGTCAGATCGGACTGGGAGGCTGACCCTGGGCGGGCCGACCACACGAGGAGCCAACCCCTTGGGGTCGGCCCAGTCAGCTAGGATCGGGAAGCCGACCCCAAGGGGTCGGCTCCGGTCATGGGCGGGCTGACCTCAAGGGGTCAGGTCCGAGCCTGAGTGGGTCGACCCTTAGAAGTTGGCCTCGAGCCCAAGAGGGTCGACTCATGGGTCGACTCGATCGACCTAGACCGGGAGATCGATCCCATGAGAGCAGCTCGACCGTTCGGGGCCGACCCCCAAGCCTAAGCGGGCGAATCCTAAGGAGGTCCTCTCCGTTATGTTCGTCAGACGGTGGGAGTCTTTTGGTATGCCACAAGCACCGTTATGACAGGTAGTGGAAGAGGTGGGAACATTGCGAACGGTTCCACTGTCGTAACCGTTGTCATTAAGCAAGCACAATCATGGATGGTTAGTGGGTAATTAAACCCTGGAGGAACCGTTACGATTGAACGACTATATTATCTCGTTGGTGGTGCCAAGAAAGGTAAGCAATCATTTGGCCTGTGTTCTAGCTTGAGATTACTTGACGAGAGAATTATCCTTTGTAACTTGAGCGTTGGAGTGTGTGTGGCAAAGCACCACACTGGTGTTAGTTGTCTTTCTTGTAGGAGATTACGGTTTCCAACAATACAAATTCACCATTGATCCGTCCATTCAAATTCTGACTTCAACAGTTAACGCCATCTGTGGGGAAAACTTTTCTCGCAAAGTGCCACGTGTTGAGAAATCCTAACATCGTTCACCATGAGTAACCATTTGAACCGAGTTAACCCGATTAACGATTGAGAGGAGTCAGATAATGACCAACACCATCATCGGGTATCGGCTAAGGCACATGAGGTACAGCCTGAGGAGGCCAACCAACGTACTGCACCGACAGAGGCAGATCAGTACGCAACGCTAAAGAAACGAGTCCGGGGCTTGGATGAAAACATCGCAAGAATTCTGGAGATACTGAACCGTACGAATCCGATCATGGAGGCTTTGAAGGATGAACCAAGACAGAATCTCAACGATGCCCAACCTGAAGAACGGGTCCAGGTTCCGGCACCGCGAAGATCCTTGCCTTCAGTTTGAGACCAGGCCAGGGGTAAGGGCCCGACGGATCAAGGGCAGGGGGAATCTCGGGTGCAACCCCAAAGGTCTAATGAGAGACTTCGATTAGGGGGCAACGACAGGCGGTCCCATCACTTGGGGGGTGCAAAGACCTATGTCTCGAGTGGGAGATTCCCATGCTAAGACGTAGGTGATCCACGAAAACCGTGGACACAACAACCACCACGCGCCTGAAGCCAAGCATCAACAAAGCCGAAGGAATGACCAATCAGGAAGACCTGACACGGGGTCAGATCTCAGAGAACTGATCAACCATAAACGGAAGAAGCTGGAGGCCGAGAGTAAACCTTGGGCGGCAGAGCTGCAGAGGATCCAAGATGAGCTTGGTGACATGAAGAAGGCTCAAGATCACAACGGACTTGACTTGGAAAATCTCGTTGACCAGGTAGACCCTCATTTTACTAACGAAATAATGTAGGAGGAGGTCCCCCAAAATTTCTAGTTGCCGACAATCAAAGCCTACGATGGATCGAAAGATCCAGTGGAGCACCTTAACACATTTCGGTCATGGATGAAGCTCCATGGAGTCCGAGATGCGATCAAGTGTCGGGCATCCTCCTTCACTGGATGGGACCAACTCAAAAAATGTTCAGGCAACTTAAGAGGAAGTCAATCGCTTCCTTCCAGGAGCTGGCTCGAGCCTTTGTCACCCAATTTCTTGGAGGTAGGGATCAACGACGACTAGCAACACATCTCCTTACCATTAAACAGAGCAACAATGAGACATTGAGGGAATACGTATCCCATGTCAACAGCGAGGCCATCCAGATCGAAGGGTATATTGATGGGGCAACCCTAACAAGAATCGTAGCTGGATTGCGAGATGAGAGGTTCCTTTGGTCATTAGGTAAGAAAGCTCCTACAACTTACGTTGAGTTACTAACCAGGGCTCAAAAGTATATGAGTGCAGGGGAGTTGCTTCGCTCGAGGCGTGCACCGGACGACAAGCAGACCAGGTACCACGAAAAAACTAAGAGTCGACCAGAGAAAGACAGAAGCGACTCTCGAAAGTGGAAGCACGAAGAGCGATTTGATCTCGATGACAAGTCGGTAAAAAGAGGGTTACCACCAAGTAAGTTTGAGCAGTATACCCCAACGAGTGTCCCTATCGAGCAGATTCTGATGGAGGTGCGAGATAAAAATATTCTCAAATGGCCAACCAAGCTGAAGGCAGGGTCCCATAGGAGGAATAACGACAAGTATTTTCTATTCCACCGCGATCACGAGCACTCTACTTCAGATTGCTATAACCTAAAGGAAGCCGTAGAGACCCTGATCCAGAAGGGACAACTGAAAGAGTATGTGGGCAGAAGTAGACGACACGAGGTCAGGCCGAATCGGCAGGAACCAGGCGACAAGGAGGAAGAGTCGTCTCCACCTTGAGAAATCCGAACTATTCTTGGAGGATCAGTCAGATGTGACTCGAATCAGAAAAGAAAGGCCAAAGCTCGGGCAACCTGAGCTCCGCCAACTGATTGGGAGGTTTGTTCAACTTCCTTATCTAACGAGGTGTCAGTTTCTTAGAAGAAGAAACGATCAAGTTACATCAACCACATAACGATACGTTGGTAATCTCTCTACTGATTGCCAATATCAAAGTCCGTCGCATCCTAGTCGATGAAGGAAGCTCTGCGAGCGTGCTCTCCTTAATAGGCTATGACGCTATGAAGCTAGGGCGGGACTGGCTCAAGTTTAGTATCTCTCCCTTAGTAGGGTTCGAAGGTAGTAAAGTGTATCCCGAGGGAAGCATCAAATTGCCGGTGACATTCGGGGGTGGTTCGACCTGTGTTACAACTATGGTCGAATTTCTGGTGGTAAACGACGACTCGACCTACAATGCCATCCTGGGACATCCGACCGTACATGCGATGAAGGTTGTAGCCTCGACTTATCATCAGGTACTAAAATTCCCGACTCCAAGTGGAGTCAGGGTTGTGCACGGAGAGCAACAAATGCCGCGAAAATGTTACCACAATGCAATGAGAGAGTCGAATGGAGAAGTAGAAGAAATTGCGACAGTAGGGGTATGTCCTCCGAGACGGTTCTTGGGGGAAGGAGAGGTCGAGATGGACATTGACATCTCGACACCTGCACAAATTGAACCAAAGATGATGGAAGACGACTTAGAGGAACCTCCCGCTGTTGAACGGGGAGAGCCAGCGAAGGCTCTAGAGTCAGTCCCGCTGTTGTCCTAGGAGCAATGTGTGAACATTTGAACGAAGCTGAAGTCTGGACAGAGAGAAGGTCTCATTTGAAGGGAATGAGAATCCCTTGCAGCGGAAGACGATTGAATCGTCGTGGTTTCAATATGCAACATGATTTTATTAAAATCGATCTAACACTAGATCTAGGCTAAACATGCTTGTAAGAAGAAGAAAAATACAGCAAGTAGAATTTACTTACTTGTTGAAGACTTTCTTCAAGAATTCTTCTTCAAATCACGAACTCTTCGTGCTCCTCGTACTAAACGAACACCTCCAACGAAAGGTCTTGAACACCACCAAAATGCCTTATTGGTTGTTCTCTTTTGGAGAAGGGAAGATTGTGGGATCTTATGAGTTTTGGAGAGGGAGGAGAAATGAGAGAGAATTGAGAGAATTTCTCTTCTCTTCTTTGTGAAAATCTAAAAAATGAGAGAAGTGATCACCATCCTTCTTGCAAGAAGGGTTTATATAGTGGAATTGGTGAAGTTAAAATGTCCACATAATTACCACTTTACCACAACCATAAGTTATGCAAATCTCATTTGCATAACCACATAGTATAAGATATCTCATATCTCATATTGCAAATCTCATTTGCATTAATTGTGTATTAATTAAATTGAATCACATCCAATTTAATTTCTCTCAATCAAATTCTCCAATTAGCCCTAATTCAACAATTAGGCTAACCTATAGTTTATTATGAATCTCATTCACATTAAACTATATATTATATCATTCATATCTCATATAAATGACATAAATGCCCTTAAAGTGAAATTGAACACTTCAATTTCATACCAAAATATTAACCCTTCTTTTAACCCAGGTGGAGCCAACCGAGGGACTTAATGGACCTACAGTGACGGGCTCCAATGATCCGAAATTAACTTGCCAAACTCTTTTACCCGGTTAACCAACATTCATTAGCTACGGTAACACTCCACTATAGCCCATATTTGCACTCCCGCGGCTGAGAATATTACGTGTCCACCGATATAACCAATGCCCATGAGTCGACCCTTCACGGGTTGTTCAGAGACACTAGGTGAGTCAAATTACCATTTTACCCCGTGTCTACCTCTTGTTCCTTAAGTCCCCACCGCTCCTCTAATGAACAACATATTGTGATGGTCCGACCATACACAACATCATTCTCGGGCCAGTGAGAAGGTGGGCGCCCGTTGTCCAAGCCTTGGAGACAACACAAGGAACAACCCCTCTAGTTTCCCTAAAGGCGAGAACGAGTGAATTCCATCTCGCGTAGTTAAGTTCCGAGCTCCCTACTTGGTTACGTCCCCGAGAAGATAGGCATATTGGGCGAGTAACAGTGACCACCCTCACCCGTACTAGTCAAAGAACAGACCCTCGCAGATAGGAGTCCGTAACACGCTCAGGATTCAGGTCGAGTCACTAATGGTCATCTACGAAGTTATTAGTCCTTACTGTTAACGGTGTTACATCAGTAGGTCTAATAAATCACGGTCCGGTCTTGTACAATCTCATTGCATAGGATGCCCCCACTCGCATGTCAACCACATGAACGAGTCAGATCACCTCGTTTGTATCTAATACAAAGCGGGCCGCATCCACAGTGTATCCAGGATTAGGTCTCCAACCCTATCCATATACTATAGACTGTTCGGGTCATTAACTCGAACGTGATCCTCCCTGTGTGTCCACTACACACCGTTCAAGTTCCTGTTCTCTCATAAATTCAATGACCCTGGAGCTTAGTTTATTGGAAAAGTTTATAAATATTGTGAGACACAAAGTGATGAAATGAATAACTCTTATTAATTTCAAACAATATATTACAAACACGAGATTAGGACAAAAATCCCAACATCATTGAGTTCCTCCAGAGGAATGTCGATGTATTCTCATGGAAAACATGCAATATGCCCGGGATAGATCCGAAGATAATTGTTCATCGATTGATTGTTGACAGGGATCACAAACCTGTTCGCCGAAAGCGACGAGCCTTCAACCATGCTCGGAACGAGGTTGTGGTTGAGCAAGTCAGAGATCTGCTGGAGACTAAGTTCATTTATTGGTGAAAAAGGCTAACGGAAAATGGTGGATGTGCATGGACTTCACCGATTTAAACACAGCATGTCCGAAAGATAGTTTTTCGTTACCTAGAATCGACCAGTTGGTAGACGCAACGACATGCCACGAAATGCTTAGCTTCATGGATGCATACTCCGGGTATACCCAAATACGAACGTATACTCCAAATCAGGAGAAGACGTCCTTTATTACTAGTAGAGGCTTGTATTGCTACAATGTTATGCCTTTCGGGTTGAAAAATGCGGGGCAACATACCAACGACTAGTTAACAAAATATTTTCTCATCTTATTGTCAGGAGCATGGAGGTCTACGTCGACGATATACTCGTGAAGAGCAGACAGTCCGATCTACACCAGATCGACTTGGCAGAAGCATTCGCGACGTTGCGGAAATACCAGATGAAGTTGAACCCCAACAAGTGCGCATTTGGGGTAACATTGGTAAATTTCTAGGGTTCATGGTCAACCAGAGAGATATCGAGGCAAACCTAGATAAGATACGAGCAATATTGGAGATGGAGTCTCCAAAAACCATGAAGCAACTGCAGAGCCTGAACGGGAAGATCACAACACTAAATTTTGTAAGTAGAGCGACTGACAAATGCCTTCTGTTTTTTAAGCTTTTACATAAGAAAACTAATTTTTAGTGGACGAATGAATGTGAACAGGCATTTGAGTCATTGAAAAGATACTTTAGTTTGACTCCGTTACTCTCCAAACCCATTCCCGAGGAGGAGCTTGTCTTATACTTAACAACTTCAGACACAACGGTGAGTTCCGTCCTGATAAAGGAAGAGGACGGTCGACAATCCCCTATATACTACACGAGTAAATCCATGGTGGGAGCTAAGTCCAGATATTCGCAGGTAGAAAAGTTGGCTTTGGCCTTAGTAGTTTCTACACGGAGACTACACCCATATTTCCAGGCTCATAAGATAATGGTATTGACTAATTATCCATTGAGATAGGTCCTACAAAAGCCAGAAACTTCTGGACGACTGATGAAGTGGGCGGTGGAACTCAACGAGTACGATCTCTTGTTTCGACCTCAGACTGCCATGAAAGGGCAGGCTGTAGCAGATTTCGTAGCTGAGATGACCCCTCTGCAAGAAGTGAGTTTAGTCCAGGTCCAGAAGGACGCTGATCTCCCTTGGAGGCTGTACGTCGATGGATCCTCTAACAGTCTTGGATGCGGGGCAGGACTGCGTATGGTATCCCCTGACGGGGAGAGGTTCGAGTATGCATTGAGATTTAAGTTTCGCGCATCGAACAATGAAGTAGAGTACGAGGCATTGCTGGTAGGGCTGAGGATCGCCAAGTTATTCGAGGTAAAATACTTGCTCATTCTTAGTGATTCTTAGTTGGTTGTAAACAAGGCCGCAGAAGCATATCAGGCCAAAGAACAACACATGATAGTCTAATTGGCCAAGGTGAAGCAATACTTGGGGTCGTTCGATAAGTTCGAGATCAGACAGATCCCGAGGTCTGAGAATGCCAACGCAGACTCGCTCGCGAGATTCGCTGTGGGGTACCACACCGAGCTACGAAGAACAATCCCGATTGAGATCCTGGACGAGCCAAGTGTCAAAGAAAGCGAGATCATTGAGTTGGATGGTTCATCTACCGACAGACGAACCTGGACAAGCCCGTTGATCGAGTTCCTCAATGACGAGAGATTCCCTTGTGATACACTTGAGGCGCGTCGGTTGAAGTATAAGGCAACATGATATGTCTTACAAGATGGTAAGTTATATCGAAGAAACTACTCTATGTTGCTCCTCAAGTGTCTCGAGCCTGATGAGGCAACATATGTCTTACTGGAAATACACAAAGGGGTATGCGGTAATCATTCTGGTGCTAGGTCCCTTGCGCAAAAGGTGATGCGACAGGGTTACTATTGGCCCACGATGCATGACGATGCAAGAATTTTCGTCAAGTCATGCGATCAGTGCCAGCGATTTGTGGTGGTACAAAGACAACCTCCTGAACCACTTACCAGTGTGATGAGCCCTTGGCCCTTTGCTCAGTGGGGGGTAGACCTCATTGGACATCTTCCACAAGGTAAGGGGCAGACAAAGTTCGCAGTAGTAGCAGTTGACTATTTCACGAAATGGGCAGAGGCAGAGGCACTCACAACCATCACCGAGAAGAAGGTAGCTAGTTTCATATGAAGGGATATAATAAGCAGATTTGGCATACCTTATGCTTTGGTGACGGATAACGGGCGCCAGTTCGACAATGAAGCATTTCGAAAGTTCTGCTCTGAGTTAATCATTAAGCACTTCTTCTCCTCTCCTGCACATCCGCAAGCAAATGGTCAGGTGGAGGGAGTGAATAAGATCCTTAAGAGGAACCTCAAGACAAAGTTGGAAGGATTAAAGGGCTTGTGGGCAAAGAAGTAATGTCTTATGGGCCTACAGGACGACATCCCGAACTTCAACAAGGGAAACACCGTTTCCCCTTTCATTCGGATCTGAGGCTGTCACTCCAATGGAGATTGGACTCCCGTCTCCCCGAGTATAGTATTTCGATCCTAGTATGTAAGTAGGGTGTACCTGATTCGGTTGATGCAGTTTTAGGCTAAACCAAGGACCGAACCAATGTGCCTGATTCTACATAACATTAAACTGCAGTTGAACCGATTTCTTCGATTTTGGTTTTTGAACCGAACTTTCGAGTTTGCTTATAGGCGGTTCGGTTCGGTTAAAACTGTTATTTATTTATTTTATTATTATTTATTTTTTTTGCCCATTTTTCCCCAGTCCAAACAAGCGTCATTTTCTTCTTCTATTAACCCTAATAAGAACTTGTGGGGCATGTGTTTAAGCCATGGAAAATTTATCAGATAACACAAACACAAATGCATTGTGCCAATATACAGAATCATATAACACAAAAAATTACTTGCGTCGGTCAGATCATATAGGGGGCGGCGGTTGCATCGGCTGGTGGGGGCAGCATCTGCAAACGCGTGTCAGTCAGAACGAGTGGAGGCGGCGGTTGCGTCGGTCAATGGGGGCGACGTCTGCTTCGGTTAGGACGGAGGCGACAACTGCGTTGGTCGAACCAGGTGGGTGGCGGCGACTGGTCGTCGATGGTCGTGTTCTCTTGTGGCCGTGGCATGAAGGGGAAGTGAGAAGAAGAAGATCGATTATAAGAAGAAGAAAAATCGTGAAAGAGGTGAAGGAATACGAAGAGAAGAAGAAAATTGAGAGTGAGAAAGAAGTTAGGGCTTAGGGTTTCATTAAATTGGGCTAATGGGCTTGGGCTTTACATTATAGATTAATAGAAATTTAAAACAATGGGTTGGGCTAGTCTATTATAAGTAAAATCTCTCAGTTCGGGTTTTTAAAGTTTTTTAAGGATGTGAACCGAAAACCGAATCGAGAAAATCAATTTTTTCTTCATGTAAACCGAAGAACCAATTTTTTTTTTTAAAAACTGAACAGATGGTCTCGTCCGGTTCGGTTCCTCGATTCGGACCGGTTTCTACACACCCCTACTAGTATGAACTCTGATTCCTTGGTTCTGCATCTGGATTTACGAAATACAAGAGTAGGATCTCTCGATACTACAATTCCCGTGGAAGCGACGTAGTTTCAAAGAAGGTAATCTTGTACTTCGCCGCGTTATGCAGAACACTAGGGTTCCGAATTCTGGGGCCTTGGGTCCAACTTGGGAAGGCACGTACAAGATCATAAGGGTTGTTCACCCCGGAACCTATGAGATTACTGACATGGGTGGAAAGCGAATGCCCCATCCATGGAATGCTGAGCATTTGAAAATTTATTATCAGTAAATTTGAATTTCTTTTTACTTTGTATTTCGCTTGTTTTTTTATTATTAATGAGAAACTGTTTACTCAAGCAAACACAAGTACAAGCGCAGGTAAACATAAAAGAAGTTCCATATAGGAAATAAAGTTTCATGTAGGGAATATAGACATACATTCGTGAAAAAAACATTAAAACATAAGGAAGTGCTGGCACAAAAGGAAAATCGATAAAACAGGAAAATCCAAATACATCTAAGGGTCAGGCAAGTTGACCATGGAGATGTCATTGAGAAAGTTTTCGTCTAGGACCACGTCCTCTAGAGCAGAAACTTGATCCACAGATCCGGAAGGTTGCCCAAGGTCAAATCTGGGAGGATTACAACGCTCCATGCGCTCCACGAAAGAAGATTTGAGCAAACTCAGATCGGTCTCATGACATCGTTCTTGGGTTGTTCAAATTGACCAACTCACAACACAAAGCATGGCCTTATTCGAAAAGCCAACATACTTCTCAGAACGTTTGAAAGTCGCGGTCAAGTAACAAACTGAAGGAAATCGAAGTCCCCGCAGCGGAAACGATTGCGAATCACGCCCTCTTGATTTAGTTACAATGAAAATTTCAAGAATATAAAACATGGATTAAGCATAAAATAAGAGTTTGGACATCAAGAAGTTACCTTTGAAGAACCTTTCTTCAAGTGCTCCTCTCTCCACGGTCATGATCTCAGCAACAAGAACTCCAACGTGCGAAGACACGACCACCAGATCTTCTCCGTTGTTCTCTAGGTGAGGGAGGAAGGTGGGTTCCCTTTAGGAGATGTGAGGTATTTTGAGAGAGATGTGTGTTTTTGAAACTCTTCCAACAACACAACAAGGAGGCTAGTGATTCTATGAAAAACCCTTAACCTAGTTGCATCTCATGCAACCATATATATAGAGAATTGGGATGGAAATGACCATCCTACCCCTCCTTTAATCTCTCTTTAGTATTTAGTCTAATGCACATTAAAACTATATATTATATCAATTATATCATATATAATTGATATAACTCCTCATGTATGAAATTGAACACTTCAATTTCACTCCTAACTTTATACCCTCTATATTACCATGTTGAGCCAACGGAGGGATCTAATGGACCAACAGATCATGAGCTCCAATGATGTGAAATTAACTGATCAAACTCTTTGATCTAGTTAATCAATATTCATTAACTACAAGTCATTCCACTATAGACTTGTAGCTGCACTCTCCTCACTGTAGATATTATTGTGTCCACTGATATAGTCATTGCCCATTAGTCGACCCTTCACAGGTTGTTCGTAATCACAGCTGGGTCAAATTACCGTTTTACCCCTGTGATTACCTCTTTGCTCCTTAAGTACCACTGATCCTCTAATGAACAACAAGTCTAAGGTCCTACCTTAGACTCATACCCTCATAGAGGGCGGGCCTCTGTTGTTCAAGACCTTGAGTCAGTTCCTAAGGGAACAACCTATCTAATTCCTTAGTAGAGGAATGAGTGAATTCCATCTTGCACAGTTAAGTTCCCAGCTACCTACGAGGTTTTGTCCCTGAGAAGGTAGGCTTATTGAGTCGGCTATAGGCCACTCTCACCCATACTAGTCTAAGGACAAACCACCGTAGCGGGAGTTCTTAACTTGCTCGGGATTCAGTCGAGTCACTAATGACCATCTATAAATTACTAGTCTTATCCTGTTAACGGTGTTACACTAGTTAGACTAATAATTTGCGATCCAGTCTTGTATGAACTCTTCATACAGGATGCCCCCACTCGCATGTCAACTACATGAATGAGTTGGATTACCTCATTTGTACTAATTACAAAGTGGGCCGCATCCATGGTGTTACCAGAATGAGGTTTCCAACCTTATTCTTATACCATAGACTATTTAGGTTATAATCTTGAATTCAACCCAATTAGTGTCCACTACACTGATTTCAAGATAAGTGTTATAACCTTGGAGCTTAGTTTATTGGATTTATAAAAGCAAGACTGTAATCTTATCAAAACAAATAACATTTTATTTAATTGATCAAGATTACACAAGTTTAGGGCATAAATCCCAACAATCTCCCACTTGACCTAAAGCTTGTGGAGTACTAAACATTACATTAATGTAAATACAATAAACTAGGGCATTTAAACCCTTTGTACAAAATACTCCCACTGTCCCTAGTTGGGGAAGACTTGTAAACCTAGACCTTCTAGGTGACTTTCAAATACTTTACCCGTGAGAGCCTTTGTAAAAGGATCAGCAATGTTGTGCTCTGAGGCTATCTTCGTGACAATCACGTCTCCTCTATGCACGATCTCCCGGATGAGATGATACTTCCGCTCTATGTGCTTTCCCCTCTTGTGACTTCGGGGTTCCCTCGAATTTTCCACTGCACCACTGTTATCGCAATACAGTGTGATGGGCAAAGTCATATTTGGAACAACTTCCAAATTTAGCATAAATTTCCTTAACCAAACGACCTCCTTGCATTTCGCTTCACAAGCGCTACATATTCGACCTCCATGGTGGAATCGTGATGCATCTTTGGTTGGACGCCGCCATACTACGACTCCTCCGTTAAGAGTGAAATCGACCACGATGTAGATTTACGAGAATCTTTATCGCCTTGAAAGTCGTAATCTGTGTATCTGTAAGGATCAAATCCTTAGCCCCATACACAAGCATGTAGTTCCTTGTTCTCAGAAGATACTTAAGGATCGTTTTTTTAACCGTTGTCAGTGTTCAAGTCTGGATTGGATTGATACCTCACCGACCATCCCAACCGCAAAGCAGATGTCGGGCCTAGTACACAACATGGGGTACATCAGGCTCCAAACAGCTGATGCGTAAGGAATCCGTCTCATATCCTCAACTTCTTGAGGTGTCTTAGGGACACTGTTCCTTAGACAAATGGATTCCATGTCTAAAAGGCAACAAACCCTTTTTGGAATCTTGCATCTTAAACCTTGACAACACTTTGTCTATGTATGATGCTTGAGACAAGGCTAGTGTTCTATTCTTGCGGTTAGGACAATGCGGATCCCAGAGAGCAAGCTCACGCATGACTCAAATCTTTCATTTGGAATTGCGTAGCTAGCCATTCCTTGATGTCAGTAAGATAACCTACATAATTCCCAATGAGTAGGATATCATCCACATAGAGAATTAGGAAAGCGACAGAACTATTGATGATTTTCTTGTAGACACAAGGTTCATCATCATTCTGGTCAAAACCATAAGATCTGATAGCCTCATCAAATCTTATATTCCAGGACCTAGAGGCTTGTTTCCGTCCATAAATCGACCTTTTAAGCCTGCAAACCTTTTGCTCTTGTCTTGGTTCAATGAACCCTTTGGGTTGGTCCATGTAGATGGTTTCCTCAAGATTGCCATTCAAAAAAGCTGTCTTGACATCCATTTGCCATACCTCATAGTCATAATATGCGACAATGGCAAGAAGGATACATATAGAATTTACCATAGCAACAGGTGAAAAGGTTTCCTCAAAGTCAACCCCTTCAACCTGGGTATAACCCTTTTCTACTAGTCTAGCTTTAAAGGTTTGCACCTTCCCATCTACACCACGTTTTCTCTTGTAGATCCACTTACAACCTATAGGTTTTACCCCATCAGGCTTATCTACAAGATCCCAAAAAGAATTGAAGTGCATAGACTCAATTTCTTGGTCCATGGCTATGACCCATTTGTCTTTGTCAATGTCAACCATTGCTTGATTATAAGTCAATGGATCCTCACAGTTGTCATCTGGTATAACAATTTGGGTTTCAGCTAAACCCATATAACGGTCAGGCTGTATCACAACCCTCCCACTACGTCGAGGCATACTCAACTCTTGAGATGGACCCTCTTGACTAGACAAACTAGTATCAACAACTCTTGTTGACGTACTAGTGTTCTTATCAGCAACCTTTGCTATTGTTCTGTCTAACTCACTCAACACTACCTTACTTTTTGGTTTGTGGTCCCTTATGTGGTCCTCCTCCAAGAAAGTGGCATTTGTCGACACAAAGACCTTACCTTCCTTAGGATCATAGAATAAACCACCTCTTGTTTCTTTTGGGTATCCTACGAATAGGCACAACTTTGAACGTGATTCCAACTTCTTTGGATTTGTCACAAGCACATGTGCTTGACAACCCCATATTCTGAAGTGACATAAACTACCTTTACGTCCCTTTTGAGTTCAAAAGGTGTTTCTGAAACACTTTTGGAGGGCACACTATTCAATATGTATACTACAGTCTCTACTGCATAACCCCAAAAGGAACTAGGGAGATGAGCATAACTCATCATTGATCGAACCATGTCCAACAAGGTTCTATTTCTCCTTTCCGATACACCGTTTTGCTATGGTGTGCCGGGAGCTGAGAGTTGGGATGTAATTCCATGTTTTATCATATAGTTCTGAAATTTTAAATCCATGTACTCTCCACCTCGATCCGATCGAAGTGTTTTAACTCTTTTACCTAATTGATTTTCAACCTCAGCCTTGAATTCCTTGAACTTTTCAAGTGCTTCAGACTTGTGGTGCATTAGGTAAATATGCCCATATCTAAAATAATCATCTATAAAAGAGATGAAATATTCATATCCTTCCCTGGCTTTGACATTCATCGGACCACAAAGGTCTGAATGTATAAGCTCTAGAGGATCTTTGGCTCTATAACCTTTTCCACTAAAAGGTCTTTTAGTCATTTTGCCTTCTAGGCAGAATTCACATACTGGTAAGGAATTTTCTTCTAACTCGTTTAGAAGTCCGTTCTTTACCAATCTCTCAATCCTATTGAGATTAATGTGACCCAATCTTAGATGCCAAAGATGAGCATTTTCTTTAGGAGAAATTTTACGTTTCTTAGTTTGTGCGTTTGCAGTTTTAAATAATCCAGTGTTCAAAACCATTTTGACTGAATTAGGTCTTAAAACATACAATCCATTTTCTAATGAAGCTGAACATATTTCTAAACTTTTCTTTAAAATAAACACTTTATTCATAGAAAAGGAAACATAAATACATTGTTGAATGAGGCAAGAAATGGAAATAAGGTTTCTAGTAAACCCTGGTATCACTAATATATTGTCCAACAATACATATTTCTTGCCAAAATAAAGTTTCATTGTGCCTCATTGCTCACTGGTGAGAGACGACTTCTCCATTTCCAACCGGAGCGTTATCTCTCCTCGCTGTCAGTATTCTTTGCCAGAATCAATTCCCTGAAAAAGAAGAACAAACATGATTAGTGGCGCTGAATCAAGTATCCAAGCTGTTTTATCATTATCCACTAAACAAGCTTTAAGGCAAAGTAAATCATATTTACCTTCCTTCTTCTTTTCTGCAATGTACTTCGGACAGTTCCGTTTCCAATGCCCGTCTTCGTTGCAGTGGAAACACTTTCCTTTGTCAGCAACGTCTTTGACTTTCTTGCCCTTACGGGCGTGCAGCTTTGTCACTCGTTTCCCTTTACCAACCTTCTTCATGTCCTTCTTCTTACCTCTCTCGGGTTAGAAGAAGATGAAGCCATTGTTTTTGTCCTGCAGGTCGAACCTGCGTGATAACTCCCATCGCAACATTTGCCTCATCTTTCGATCCCCGAATTTTCATCAAAGATTGAAAGGTCCGGAGTTCATTCGTAAGGAGGTAAGATTAAAAGTAAGCTTGTTCATAACAACATTACTTCTAAAGCTGCAGAAACTATCGGAAGGGTTTCCAAAATGAAGCTGACCTGGCTCGAATCATCGATGGAAGCACCATTCGACTCCGCGATGTTAAAGTGTACCATCATATCCAGGACATGATCCCGAACAGATGTACCCTCTGGCATCCTCGAGTTGAATATGTACTTTAGGGCATTATGTCGGGTTTGTGTGGACTGTTGTCCAAACATACCCTGCACATAATCCATGATTTCCTTGGCGGTAATCATGCCCTCATGCTTCTTGGCTAATATGTCAGACATACTTGCCAGCATGTAGACCTTGGCCTTATCATTGGCCTTGATCCATCGATCATATGCATCACGAACATTTCATGACACATTCGAGCCTGACACCTGAGGACACTCCTCAGTTAGCACAAACTTCAGATCATTCACTACCAAAATAGTGTTGAGTTTGTTTTTCCATGTCATCATATTCTCTCCGGTCAACTTTTCCGCACCAAATAAGGAAATTATAGAGCTAGACATTTTTGCTGAAAATTTACAAACAAACTTGTATGAGTTTCTTGCTATAACTCTAATCCAATTATGTTTTAGCTAATTATCAAATGATTCCTAGGCCATTTATAATTTGCAATGATACTCCAAAGGTTTAGAATGTATGACAGAAAGGGTAATAAAAACACTCCTCCTCCTGGATCAAGACATTCTTGACCAAAACCTAACACTAGAATAACTCTTATTCCTATAGGTTTTAGTTACCATTTTGATGCGAATACATACACGACTTATGTACCCCGTGAGTGTAACCCTTTGTCTTTAGATCCCAGAGTCTCGATCCAATAAAATCTGCCAAGAAGGAGGACTAGATTGGAAAATAGTCTAAGGAAATCTTTATCCCTTTCGGGTGTCTACTATGTTAGATCCCCTATGATCAAGCCCTCCAGAAGGGATTGTGCGGTCCAAGCTAAACTAGCAGGTGACCATAGTGGTCTAATTGTAAACCAAAAAAAGAGACCGTAGGTTTTGTTTTCACTAAACCTGCTCCCACTCACTATAAGTACCCTCTCCATTCACCTTGGTATTGACTCATACAAACACCATCCGAAGGGGGACGCTCCCGTTTGCGCCATGAGGCCAAGTATCACGGTGTGAACTTCCCGGAGATAGCGTAGGTGGGAAAATATGTATCTCATACACTTTTTCCTCCCACTGAATACTTTAAGTCTATATGAATCTTTCTTAGGCTAAAACCCGGCTAATGGTTTTACCTAACTCTATCAACATAACTCTTATATTGATAATCAATATAACTCTTATATTGATTTTATCCTAAGTTTGTTAATATAACTCCTTATATTAAACCTAGGATTTCTAGTTTATTAACCCCTTAATAAACTGCTTGACGCCATCTTGTAATTTATAAGACTCTCTGATTAAATTTCACTCCCGTGTCGGTTCGGTAGGGGTGTTTCGTTCAGTCGACTTAAATACCCCAACCTGAGCAGAACTTTCCTTAGATGCGAGTTCCTCTTTTAATGATAGCTTATAAATTACTTGGTTTCTAATTCTAATCTAATTAGAACTAGATAACCTAAGGTCTATTATTTCCAAGTTCTAAACACTTTAAAACTAATAATTAACCTTAGGTGACATGCATAATATGTTACAGTGCTTGATCATTCATCACATGAATAATAAAACATTCATAGCATATTCATCTCATGAAATATAATGCATGTCAATGCTGTCCAAAAATTAGTATAACAACCTTATATTAATTAATCATGCAAACTATATAATATAACTCCTTATATTATAAATGATGCATGAAAATGCTTAACCTAAGGTGAGATTTCTAAAATAAAAGCATACCCTATGCATGGCAATAATTACACAACAATTGCATAATTAAAATAGCAAAAATTAGACCAATTTTGGCACCCTAGAAATAATTTTAATTAATATAATCTAATTATATTAATTAAAATTAAATATATTAAATATATTAAATATAAACGTTTTATAATTAATATATAAATAAAAATCCGTTTTCTGCCTGTTGCTCCTCGCGTGAAACGGCAGCGCGTGGTAACGCGATAGCAACGCGTTAACGCGCCGTCGTCATTTTTCACCGAAGCGTTGCAATGTCGAGGCGAGCGTTAACGCTTATCGTCTTCTCCGGCGCGCGCTGCTGCTTGATGGCGTTGTAACGCTGTGGCGGCGTTGCAACGCCATTCACAGAACAACAATGTGATTTCTCCAAATCTTGCTCGTTTTCGCTCCGATCTTCTCAGCAACCACTTTACCTCGACTGACATAGACTTACAGACTCGATTTACAATTAAATTTGCCCAAAACACCGGGCCCTTACATTGAACATTTCAATGAAATTGCAAATCTAAGTGCCAAAATTGAAAACATCTAATTTCGCAAAACCGTTCATACATCACATGCAAAAACAGTAAATCCCACCTCGTTCTTGAAAAATCCAGAACATAAATCAAGAACGCAATTGGGCTCTGATACCAATTGAAGGAAATCAAAGTCCCCGCAGCGGAAGCGATTGCGAATCGCGCGCTCTTGATTTAGTTACAATGGAAATTTCAAGAATATAAAACATGGATTAAGCATAAAATAAGAGTTTGGACATCAAGAAGTTACCTTTGAAGAACCTTTCTTCAAGTGCTCCTCTCTCCACGGTCACGATCTCAACAACAAGAACTCCAACGTGCAAAGACACGACCACCAGATCTTCTCCGTTGTTCTCTAGGTGAGGGAGGAAGGTGGGTTCCCTTTAGGAGATGTGAGGTATTTTGAGAGAGATGTGTGTTTTTGGAACTCTTCCAACAACACAACAAGAAGGCTAGTGATTCTATGAAAAACCCTTAACCTAGTTGCATCTCATGCAACCATATATATAGAGATTTGGGATGGAAATGACCATCATACCCCTCCTTTAATCTCTCTTTAGTACATAGTCTAATTCACATTAAAACTATATATTATATCAATTATATCATATGTAATTGATATAACTCCTCATGTATGAAATTGAACACTTCAATTTCACTCCTAACTTTATACCCTCTATATTACCTCTTTGAGCCAACGGAGGGATCTAATGGACCTACTGATCATGAGCTCAATGATGTGAAATTAATCGATCAAACTCTTTGATCCAGCTTAATCAATATTCATTAACTACAAGTCATTCCACTATAGACTTGTATTGCACTCTCCTCATGTAGATATTATTGTGTCCATCGATATAGTCATTGCCCATTAGTCGACCCCTTCACAGTTGTTCAGTAATCACGGTGGGTCAAATTACCGCTTTTACCCCGTGATTACCTCTTTGCTCCTTAAGCACCACCGATCCTCTAATGAACAACAAGTCTAACGCCCTACCTTAGACTCATACCCTCATAGAGGCGGGGCCCCGTTGTTCAAGACCCAGAGTCGATTCTTAAGGGAACAACCTATCTAATTCCTCAAGAGAGGAATGAGTGAATTCCATCTTGCATGCTTAAGTTCCCGGCTACCTCACGAGGTTACGTCCCGAGAAGATAGGCTTATTGAGTCGGCTCATGTGCCACTCTCACCCATACTAGTCTAAGGACAAACTCCCAGAAGCGTAAGTTCTTAACTTGATCAGATTCAAGTCGAGTCACTAATGACCATCTATAAATTACTAGTCTTATCACGTTAACGGTGTTACCTTTGGTTAGACTAATAATTTGCGATCCGATCTTGTATGAACTCTTTCATACAGGATGCCCACTGCATGTCAACTACATGAATGAGTTAGATTACCTCATTTGTACTAATTACAAAGTGGGCCGCATCCATAGTGTTACCAGAATGAGGTTTCCAACCTTATTCTTATACCATAGACTATTTAGGTTATAATCTTGAATTCAACCCAATTAGTGTCCACTACACTGATTTCAAGATAAGCGTTATAACCTTTGAGCTTAGTTTATTGGATTTATAAAAGCAAGACTGTAATCTTATCAAAACAAATAACACTTTATTTAATTGATCAAGATTACACAAGTTTAGGGCATAAATCCCAACACCAACATCGTTAAGTTTGTCTTCGAAATCTTTTAGTTAAGATCGAAGGGAAGATAACTCAGATCGAAGTGGGGACAGCTCGCCTTCGGTGCGTGATTGATAGTTTTGATACTCGGAACGGAAGGATTGATGTTCGACTTGCAAAGATTCGAACCTCACTTGCAAGGATTGAAGGGATTGAGTTGTTTTTGGGCTTGAAGGAATTGAGCTTGCTCCAGTTCTGTCCTAGAGACGCCACTCTGACGAAGGGGAACAAGTTCGTTTGACATACGACATGAAGCTAAGGTTGTAAGAACAAAGGTCTACACATGTACGACGAGTCAACAAAAGGTGAGAAGAGAAGAGAGGTACTAAAAGAAAGGGCTTACCTCGCGGGTATGATATATTGTGACGTTCATAGTAGCTTTAGGGAAGTGACAGGAACCTAGACGCTCGGAAGAACCACGGGAGGAGCCACAGTCAGAAAGCCAACCCCATAAGGCGAAGGCCTACTCCACTTCAGTGGTTGCGTCGAAGGGGGAATCATAAGGCCCGATATATGCAAGGCGAAGAGCGCCCCTATCGTCGGTATTCCTATGGGATCGAGATTGTCAGAACTACCCCTGAGGTTGGTAGGAGGAGACATAGGATCGGGCAGGCTCCCCTGGAAAGAGGAGTGAGCGGGAGACGACCGCCTGTAGGGGCGCCTGGTGGCGCGATGATCGATATTCGAAATGTGGTTGTGTCGAGGAGCAACTCCGGCAGTTGCGAGTTCCTGTTCAGATAGGAATTCCTCTTCTAGATCCATCAGGTTCGTTGCCATCTCTGGTAGGAAAAGAGTATCGTAAAAGAGTGTCGCAAGAAAGTGTCGTAAAGGAGTATCGTAGAAGAGGTGTCGAACCTTCTGGATTGTCAATTGGAGGAGGAATAAGGTTGTGTCCTGAAAGAAGGTTTGTCATGACTAGGTCGAGACTCCAACATAGGGACTCGGTGATCCTCCAAGTGATGTCTCGGAAGGCGAGTGCGGCAGGGGTCGACTCCGGTCTGACGTCGGCTGCAAAAAAAAAGTCGGTTAGCGCAATATCAAAGAGAAAGAAAAATAAACAATAAAGCAAAGTCGTAAACGGTAGGGAAACGGTCTCGTTCGCGCATCAAGAGCGAACTCTCCTAGCATTCCGAAGCTAGTTAGAACTTGGAGAATGGACCCCGCCTCGTCAGGGCATAACCAAAGTCCGCCAATAAAAAACCATGGTTTCCTCCAGTCTTTGACTGATTTAGGTTCTTTGACAATAGCCTCTACGTAGAACGGGGGCAGGTGTAGTAGAATGGCTTGGATTTGTATTTTTGTTTGAAGATATGAAGTGAAAGGAAGTCGATGACCGACATGGGAGTAGAGTTCCCGACTTGATGCCAAAGGACACAACATCCCATGAGCGAGCACCAGAGTTCGACAATATTTGAAAAAGTGTCAGCTTTGTGAGAATGAGAAAATTCTGAACTATGGGGATAAGGGTAACCTAACTCTGCTAGCGAGCATGTCGGGGTAAAAGGCGACTTCCCCTGGAGGAGGAGAACCGGGTCCCTCCTCCCTTCCGTGAATCCTCATGGTATCATAGCTGGGAATGCCATAATAGACACGGAGTTCTTCTAAGGCGGGATCGGTAATTGTTCTAACCCTAGTAGGTGTTCTATTGTGCTAACCCCTAGGGGTTCAAGGGTTTCGGACTCTAGGAGGTGGGTTAGGGTCGAAATCCACGTCCTCTGGGTCAGAGGAACTAGCGTGGATGGCAAGTGGCACACTCAAGCTACTAGCCATCGCTCGAAAACATAAGGTTACTTGGAAAGGCGTCTTGCTAAAAGGCTGCAGAACTCAAGAGAGAATGTAACCTTGGAACTAGGGGCTTTGGAGTGGTTTGGAAGTGTGGAGAAAATGAAGCTGAGTTGGGCCTTTAAGTAAGCTTAGAAGGCACGACTATCGAGTTGGGAGGAGGATAGCCCAAAGGAGACGCGAGGGAGATGTCCGTCTACTTCAAGTCTAACTATAAGAGGGGAATCCGTGAGGTTAGACTAGAAGTGGGGGCAACTGTTATGGCCAAAAAGTAGGACTCGGTTTGATGGCACGGGCGATCTTGAGAATGAGCTAGTAAATGCGCTCGGGAAGCGGACCCTAGGGTCGACTCCGGTCGTGGGCGGGCCGACCGACTCGAGGGGTCGACCCGGGTCAGCTCCAAGGCTGAGTGGGGCGACCCCAAGCTTAAGAGGGCCGACTCATGGGTCGCCCCTGTCGACTTAGGTCGGGAGACCTACCCCGTGAGACCAGCCCGACCGTTCAGGGGTCGACCCCTGAGCCTAAGCGGGTGAACCCTAAGGAGGTCCTCTCCGTTATGTTCGTCAGATGGTGAGAGTCTTTTGGTATGCCACATGCACCGTTACGACAGGTAATAACTTGAGGTTGTGAACTAGTCATAACTTGAGGTTGTGTGGCAAGAAATTTTTGAAATTGCTCAAATATGGATGGAACCCATGGTGATGTCATAGTTTCAGTATTAGGTCGAGGCGGTTTGTAAACCCATTGTGGTAATTGCCTCTCAGGCTTTGGAACTAAATGATGTTGTGGTAGTGAAGTTACTTGTTGGTGTTGTCAGCTTTATTCAATAACTTAGGACAATGAGCTTTCTAATGCCCCTTTTGCACTTTTATTTGCAAAGGTTATATTCATCAGGAGCAGTCTTCGACTTATTCTGATTGGATGTAGTAGATGTGCGTTGTGGTGTAGCAAATACAGAAGATTCAAACATGGAGATAACACTTTTACCATGTTGGGACTCGAAACGTATTTCTTCAACCAACAACTAAGGAGCAAATGCTCACAACTCTGTTGATTCTGTGAGTGCTATTTGATCCCATAAATCTGTCATAGCAAAATAAAACTCTTGTAGCTTAGTGTACAACCTTTTTAAATGATCCCAAACTTCTTTAGTAGTATCATATTTGGCTACTTGAGTGCCAATAGAATGTGTAGTTGAATTATTTATCCATGTAATAATCTTTGAATTATCAACATCCTATAGTTCCAATAATTCAACAATAGCTCTCAGCTGTTGTGTTTGTAGGGTTTTTTTTCTAGTCACTAGTAACATAACCCCATGTCTTTTTACCTTTCAAAAACATTCTTCATCACATAGCTCTAATATACAATTTTTTCCATCAAGTTATATAACAATAGACGGAAGAGAGTCATCTTTAACCATTGCCATGAAAAAATAAATCATTCAAATCAGTCTAAGTTATCTATTGAAAAATCCAACACCACTCTATCACTTCAATTTACTACTTCACTCAAATTCAAGAAGCACATGAAGGGAAGGTGACGAAAAAAAATATAACTGCAAACGCACAATTGATAAATGTTCACATGAGATTCCAGCAAAACAATAGAAAGAAGAGACGTGCGTTGTATTTGTATTAATTTGAATGTTGTGAGTTAAATCTCTAATGTTTATCCTCTGATTTTTTCTATCTCTCGAGTGTAATGTGTTTAGGGGCTTTGTAACTTGTTGAAGGTCTTGGGCTTGTACCTTGTTGAAGATCTTCAGCTTGAGACTTGTTGAAGATCTTCAACTTGCAGCTTATCGAAGGTCTTCGGCTTGTAGCTTATTGAAGGTCTTTGGTTTGCAACTTGTTGAAGATCTTCAAGTTGTTCGAGGGCTTTGCAGCTTGTTCTCGAGCGTAGATTTGATTCGAGGACTTTACAACTTGTTCTCGAATGTCAATTTGTCTCGAGGGTCTTGTAGCTTGTTCTTGAGTGTGAAGTTGCAATGAATCTCGAAGAAGTTTCTTGATCTTCGAGGTAGAGTTCTTCGTTCATGAAGTGTTTGATCTCCAGAAGTGCAGAGAGTCTTCTAGCCTTTGTAATAAAATTCTCTCAGGATTTTCTGTCTGAAGTTTCCAACTTTTGAATCCTTCAAATGAAGGGAGAACTCTTTATTCTTAGAGTTCCAAGTGGGCTTAGGCTTGACCAGTGGACTGGACCTATGGTTTGCCTTGGGCCTGACCCATTCAGGCTGGTTCAATTGACTTGGACCTAACCCTTTGGGCTAAGACTTTGTTGGATTTAGGTCCCCATTTGAGCTTTGTTAAGAAATGACCTAAATTTTATATAACCCAATTACATAATATGAAGTTTACTTTAATTTATCCCTAGTTAAATAAATAACTTTCCTATTCATTTTAGGTAATGACATGACGACTTTTGATTGACCAAAATTTTTATTCCAACAAATGCCCCTTTTCGAGATTTATGCACTAGAATGTGTGAGTGAATGTGGAAAAAGATAATTTGGAATCAAAATTTAGGATATTTGCTCCTAAGTTGGACTCCATTTGACGTGTGCCAATAATCAAGCTATGAATTTGGCTCATATAGATTTTTTTTATTTGACACACTTTCATGCTACCAAAATTAAAATATGAATTTTGATCACCATTTTGATTTTCTTCTTCGACAGTGAACTTTAATCTGAATTTTAGTAGAATTTATGCTCTACCTTCAATTGGGGTAAAGTTAAAATTTTATCCAAATTTTTATTTGAAATTGAAATAGGATTTGGATTTTATCAAAATTTTTATCTAAACTTGGAACAAAATTTGAAATTTGATCCAATTTGTATTTGGGATAAAATTTAGATTATGCCCAAATTTTGATTTGTGAGATAAAATTAAAATTCTACCATGATTTTGATTTAATAGAATTAATTTTATCTAATTTTTATTTGGGATGAAATTTCAGTTTGGATTTTAGAATAGAACTTGAATTTGAATTTGTAGTCAACTTATCCAAAAATTCAAACTTTAATATCTCAATATTTGAATTATATAATCTTTTGATTCAAATGGGATGCGATTTTATCTCTTTCCCAACTATAAATGAGGCGGGTCTTCCATTTATTCACAACAACAAAGAGTGAGTGGAGAAAAGTTTGGTTACTGCTCTGATTTTCATACTGAGGAATAAGGCAAATCTCAACTTTGATTTTTTTTTTCTTTTTTTTTTAGGCTTCAAGTTTTCCCTTCCACACTTTGTTGATAACATGATTTTTTTTTAGAGTTAATGTTAGTGACTTTATCCTTGAAGCTTTGTCTCAAAATCTCCACTTGTGAGGCAGGTAGACTTTTGAGGTAACTTTAATTTTTTTTTTCCTTTTTTTGCGATTGCAGCTAATATGCTTCTTCAACTCCAACACTGAAGGTGACCAAGCTCCTTGCTTCGGCCAAGGACGACTCACCTTCACGACTGTTTCGACCTCATCACTGAAGTTGATCATGCTCCTAGCTTTGGATATGGACGACTCACCTTCACAGTTACTTCGACTTTGACATTGAAAGTGACAAGCTCATGGCTTCGGCTATGGACGACTCACCTTCGCAGTCATTACGATTTCGACATTGAAGGTGTCCAAGCTCCTGGGTTTGGCCATGGGCGGCTCACCTTCACGGCTCTGCGACTTCAACATCGAAGGTGACAAAGGCTTCTAGCTTTGACTAAGACAGTTCATCTTCACGGCTTTGCGGCTTCAACATCGAATGTGACAAAGGCTCCTAGCTTCGACTAAGGACAGTTCACCTTCACAGCTCTACAACTTCAACATTGAAGGTGATAAAGGCTTCTAGCTTCGGTTAAGGACAATTCACTTTCACGACCCACAACTTCAACATAGAAGGTGACAAAGGCTCCTAGCTTAGGCTAAGGACAACTCATCTTCACTGTTACTTTAACATTGAAGGTGACCTTGTTACTATTACAAACGAAGGTGACCCTGCTACTGTTACGAACAAAAGGTTACCTTGTTACCTTCAAACTTGGAGACAAGGCGACGACGCAACCTACGAATTTGGGGTGGCAGGGAGATGATGAAACCTTAAAATTATAGAGGGTGAGCAACGATACAACTTTCGAACTTGAGGATGACAAGGCAATGACGTCACCTTTAGGCTTGGAGATGGAGCAACGATCCAACCTTCAAACTTTAGAGGGTGAACGACGATGCAACCTTCAAACTTGAGGATGGTAAGACAACAAGGTAGCCTTTGGACTTGGAGATGAAGCGACGATCCAACCTTCAAATTTTGAGAAGGAGTGACGATGGAACCTTCAAACTTTGAGAAGGGTGACAACGCATCCTTCAAACTTTGAGAATAAGCGACGATGCAATCTTTGAATTTTGAGAAGGAGCGACGATACACCCTTCGAACTTTGAGATGACAGGAAAACAAAGTAGCCTTAGAACATGGAGAAGAAGCAATGATGCAACCTTCGAACATGGAGAATGATCAACGACATGTCCTTTAAACATGGAGAAAGAGCGGTGGCGCATCCTTCGAACATGAAGAAGGGACAACGACACATCCTTCAAACTTTGAGAAGGAGCGATGATGCAACCTTCAACTTTAGGGAGGTGAGCGATGATCCGAACTTGAGAGAAACGAAACTTAAACTTTAAGCGAGCGAGCCTTTCTTGCATGCATTCTTACTTGCAGCATCTCTCTTCACAGGATGGAATTATTTTTAGGAGACTGAACTTAAAATTCTTAAGTTGCCTACGTACTCTTTGAATGAAAGAGATCAAGTTATAACATAGTTCATAAGATTTCTTTTGGTTGTTCACCTTTTAAGCTTGTGCGAGCCGGAGCACCATGCAGTTGAGGCTCTTGCGATAAGGAGCTTTCTTTACATCTTAGATGTTGTTGTCCCCATCGTGGTCTTGATCAAATCCTTCATTTGTAGGATTTGTTAAGATGATGATGTTTTACTTCACCTTCAGGGAACCCTCCGTGTTTGTGAGAATAGAGAACTTCCTTTTCATACGTGAAGGAACAAGGCTATGAATCTTTTTGTCATTATTCACTTCATCAAATAGTTCTGCCTTTGAGGTTTTCATCCTTTTTTCATGTTGATCACTTGTTACTTTGAGGCGATCGAAAACAGATGTTGAAGGTCGATCTTTCTTCGAAGTTGGATGTTCATTTAGTCTTTGGAAGACTGAAGGTTGAGTGGAACTAGAAGTTAGACCTGGTTTTCTTTTTCTGTCGCAACCATACTCATTCTTTGGAAGACCGAAGGTCAAGTAATTGAAGGCTCGATGCGATCGAAGACAAAAATCTTTTACTCAACTTCTTCTGTATCGCCAGCTTCTTATGCATTGATGTAATATGAACTTGTATGATTTTCTTCCTCTTTTTTGTTGTGAAGGAAATCTCTCAAGAAGAATTCTTTCAAAGTTACCGATTGGCAAAGTTGAGGATGATTTTTATTTCTCTTCCTTTCAGACTTAGGTTTCCTTGGATCCTTCTTACTTTGATGTTTGACCTTGTGTTTATGATTTCTAGATTGAACTAGACACACTCCATGATCGTGATGCGGACTAAAGTGTATTTGACCACATGTGTTTGTCGTCATTGCAACATGATTTGTTTGAGCTAATTCATCAAAATCTAGCTCAATTTTCCTTCTTTAGCTAACCTTATAACTAACTCTTTTAGAACGAAACACTTCTCCACTAGATGCCCGACAACTCGATGATATTTGCAATACTTGAAATTATCGACTTTTTCCATCTCTTCTGGTCGCTTAATATTCTAGAAGTATGATCATTTGTGCATCTAGTTGTTGTTCCAACATGTTAGGCATGTCAGAATCACGAAAAGGAAAGACTTTGTTCTGTCTTTCCTTTAGACTTGAACGACGTCTTTCATTTTCTTCTCGCTTTTTTTATCTTCTTATATTTTTGCTTCGAAGACAACTTGAGAATGATTGTATTGACAACCAGGGGCTCTTCTGAAGTTTTCCTAATGTACTTTTCCTCTTTTTACGTTAGGGGCTAAAAGGTCTTATTTCCTCGACTAGCAATACTCAACTCCATGTCGTGGGCACGAGTTGTTATTTCTTCAAAGGTGCGAGACTTTATACCTTGAAGGATGTAAAGAAGTCCCTAATGCATGCCTTGAATGCACATTTCGACAGTTGATAGCTCAGTGAGATGATCTTTGCAATCGAGACTCATGGCTCTTAAATGATTTATGTAGTCGACAACGGGTTCATCTTTTCGTTGTCTAGTGTTGGTGAGCTCGAACATGTTGACGGTGCGTCTAATGTTGTAGAATGATTGAGAATCTCTTTTTCAAAATATTTCCAACTGTCTATCGACTTAGGCCCAGATCAGTATACTAGTCGAAAGCATTTTCCTTTAATGTTCGTACAAACTGCTTGACCAGTAGATCTCCTCGAGTGCCATCATTTTCACATGTCTCGTTGAAATACACAACATGTTGCTTAGGGTTGTCTTTTCCATCGAATTGCTGGAACTTCAGTGGTTGGTATCCGATTGGCATTCTCAAATTGTCGATCTTCTTAGTATATGGTTTGGTGTACAAAAGGGAGTTATGGATAGGTCCACCATATTGAGATCTGATGGTGCTTGTTATCATGCCCTAAAGTTGTTGGACAGATAGTGAAGCGATCAAAATGAAGTGTTGTGGTTGATCCTTCTGCACAACAGACTTGGAGAGTTGTGGTTGATCTTCATGCACAACGATCTTCTCTTTGTTGCGATCTTTGATGACAGGAGTATGACTTGATTTAGTGGCATCTTGACTCTCAATTTTATTCTTTAAGTATGTCATTTGAGAATCTCTTTCTTCAATTGCCTTCATCAAACATTGATTTGCTCCTGTATCTTTGTCATTCTTTATTTCATAGTGTTTGTTTTAGTCATCATAACAGACACTACATCATAATCAAAATCGAACAAAGGGTTTCACTTGACCAAGAACTTGTTATTAGTTGATGCCTCGACTTGTCATTAGTTTACTTCTGTGTAAAACTCGTGTACAATTTGCTCATGACAACGATCATCGAAGAAGTCTTGAACGACATCATTTTACTTTTGCATCGAGATGAGAGAAAGAGATGAGAGGTAAAGATGGTCCCACCGGCGTGCCAGTTTTTTCACATGTGATTCCAGCGAAGCAATAGAAAGAAGACACATGTAAATAAACGTTGTATTTGTATTAATTTGAATGTTGTGAGTTACAATCTCTAATGATTATCCTCTTATTCTTTCTCTCTCTCAAGTGTAATGTGTCTGGGGGCTTTGTAGCTTGTTGAAGGTTTTCGACTTGTAGTTTATTGAAGATCTTATTTTTAGCTCCAAAAAGTCTCGATTTGAACTCGAGTAATCCATAATATCTCCAAATGGTATGTTTAAGCTCTTAACCTTAAATTGAATGATTTAAACACGTAAATGCTTTGAAATTATCATGAAAACTAGCAATGTATAAGCCTAGGGATAACACATTTTTTGTGCTATCAAACACCCCCAAACTTAACCTTTTGCTAGTCCCGAGCAAAAACATAATTAAACATAAGATCTTTGTCATGCATACATCAGACTCAAGCCTTAGAGATTTAAAAGAAAATTTCAACAATCATAGGAAACAATCAAACATGATAATTCAACAAACAATTTAAAACTTTTCTAAGTATTCCTATGTGTGTGTGTGATTAGCCTTCATTCCTTTCATTTTTACTAGCCTGGAACAACTTTATCAAATTCTCCATTCAACTTCCCCCTACAGTTGCCATAAGTCCTAATCTTTAAGTCTCCCCACAATCAAGAAACAAACAACTCCTTTCAGTACTTTTATAATTTTTTTTAACACACTTTTTTTTTTTTTATATAAGCAAGGACACTAGCTTTCACACATCCACTGCAGGGACCCTTACCCAGAGCACTCGCTCAATGAGTGGCCTAACTGATCACAGTGAAAGTAGCTCTTTTTGTCCTCGACTGTTTTAAGCACAATTCAATAACACAGATAACAAAAATATATTTTTCTTTAAGCATAACCTTTCAGATCATATAAATCATATTGTCATTCATCCTATCATGCAGTTTAACTCTCAAATCAGTACTTACTCCTATCGAGGTGACATCAAATTTATAAACCTGATAACTCTGTTCTAAGCATTCAAAACTACAAGAATAAAGGCTATGTGCACCATATTGCAGGAAGAACTTCAAGAAAATTTTAAATTAACTCAGATTCATATCATACTCTCAGGTTTCAGCAGAATCACAAAAATTTTCAATTAAATCTCATCCTAGGCCATCCTAATCTTACTTATGCATAAGATCAATCAACAATTCAACACATACTCAAGACATTCACAATAGATAAACAACACATCCCACCCCAAAACTTAAACTAATCATTGTCCCCAATGTTTGCAAAATAAGCTCAAAGAAAGTAACAAGGGTAAGAGTGAACAATACTGTCCTGAGTACTTGAGGTCTTCATTTTTCTTTAAATTCCTTGGATGACCAAGTCACGTGAGATGAAGTACTGCAGAATGGGAGCATGGGTTTCACGAGGGAAGACATCAACAACAACCTATCAAAACAAAACAAAACAAAGCAAACTAAGAACTAAACAAACAAACAAACAGATCAAACTAAAAACAGAAAATAGAAATAAAAGAAATGTAAAGATTGAGTTGCCTCTCAAGAAGCACTTTCTTTAGTGTCTTTAGCTAGATTGCACCCATGATTGTCATCAAGGCATGTAAAATTGCTCGTATTTCTTCGAGCCCTTCTTGCTTGAGTTAATATAGCATTCTAAGTCTAAGAGGCTATCTTGTTTTTCTTGGGCACCTAAAAGATAAATATGTTTATTATTTTTGTTTAATTGAATAAAAGAATAAAATTCAAAACAAGACTCATGAGTATAGGAACAATGGTTATCAAGATTAAAAGAAACTTTTGGAGATAAAGGGAGGGGAGACTTTTCAGCCACAAACTCTATCACCTGAATTTCCTCTGTGGAATTGATTGTATTACCATTGTTTACCTCACAAACATGTTTCTGGTGTGTTTCAGTCTCCTCCAACTCATCCTCACTATCATATGCATAAGTCCTCCTAGGATGTTCTTCCTCAGTGGCAAGAATAAGAATTTGCTCCTGAAGGGCCTAAGGGATTCTACCAGTTGATTAAGATGATAAGTTCTTTCATGTATTATTGCCCCAAGTTCTACCACTTTAGCTTCTAACATATCCAACCTTTCTAATTCAGCATGTCACAAATTTTTAATTCTTAACTCTAACGTATATTCCATTAATAAATCTACAAGAGAAGAGTTTTCTATAGATTGGTCGGGGTAGGAGAAATTTTGGTTCCAAGTGCCTATTTGATTACCATCAAAAGAATTTTCATAAATCATAGATTCAGAATGGTAAGGATTAGACATTTGGTATCCAGAGAAATCATGATTCACATACCTAGGGTCCTGAGAAAGATAGTACATTGGCGAAGAATTAAAATCATGAAAAGTCATGCTTTAAATCACAACAATTCGAATCTAGACTTTTACACAAAAGTCAACACAACCAAAACAAGAGACAAAGACTCGAAAAACAAACAAAACTAAATTAAGAACAAATAAGGAAACAAACAACAAACACACAAAGAAAACAAATAAGGAAAGAAAACACAAAAGGAAAAACAAACTTTAGTCTAAAATCTCAAATTTTCTCCTAATATTTATCAATCTAAATAATCGTCATTCTCCGACAACGACGCCAACAACTTGTTACGTAAAATTATTATTGCAATACCGCAAGTGTACGGGTCAAGTTTTAATATAGTGATTTGAGTTCCAAGTATCGTTCTCAGGAATGAGTTTCTAGAGATTGATTAATTACCAAGTACTAATTCTTAATTTTAGCTAAAGTAACAAAACTTTGATAAAGATGGAAACAAAGATAAACAAAAGTAAATATACAAGTGGAGACACAAATATGATAGAATTGTAGGGAAATTGATTTCACAAGTTAATTCCTTATTTAATACATGCAATAAACTATGGTTGCGAATTTATAAACAAGAAGTACAAATACTCAAAAGAATCTCTCGACCCATGGTGAGCCTCGTGCACAACGATAATTCCTAAAGTTTCCTTGTGAAATTTAAAAGCATGCACGACATTAAGCAACTTCTTAAATGCTTCCAAGAGAATTCTAAGTTACTCTCGTACCAGATTTTTAAGAGTTTTGGCAACTTTGCTCTAATCTAAGCTTCTTTCTCTCAAGTCCACTTAAACCAACAAGATCAATGAATTTAAGAACGAATTGCCAAAAATAAATAACCCAACAAATTTCAATACATAATCAAATAAATTCAAAACATGCTAATCAATCCCTAACTATAATATTTAGCTACTCAAAATAACCATAAAAACAAGCTAAAGTCATAGGATAGTCTTTAAACTAAGCTACAAACTAAAATAAAGAGAAATAAACTTATGTGTCGATGCCGGTCCCTCGTTCTCGGGCTCCCGCCAGGATCTCGAGCCTCCACAAACGCTTTGGCTCCAGAGGAGTACTCTTCTTTCTCTCCTTAGAGTGTGTATTTCGAAATTGGGGTATAAAATCTATCAAATTCGACTCCATTTGAAAAGGGTACAAAGTTCTCTATTTGTACACATGTTGCGTAAAATTATATGATATTGCAATACCGCAGTGTACGGGTCAAGTTTTAGTATAGTGATTTATGAGTCCAAGTATCGTCCTCGGGAATGGGTTTCTAAATTAATTAAGTACTAAGATACTAATTCTCAAATTTAGCTAAAGCAACAAAACATGGATAGGTGTTTGACGAATAAGACAACCAAACAAACAAACATGTGGAGACACGAATTGATAGAATTAAAGGAAGTGATTTTACAAGTTAATAACCTAATTACACATGCATTGACCTCATGAGATGAATTTATAAACAAGAAGTAAATTACTCAAGAAAACCTCTCGGTTCTTAGTGAGTCTCACACATGCAATAGAATTCATAGTCTCCATACGAACCTACAACATGCATGGCATTAAGTAACTTCTTTAAGTGTTTCCCTAAGAATTCTAGGTCACTCTCGTGCCAGACTACTAAGGGTTTTGACAATTTTGCTCTAATTCAAGCTTTATCTCTCGAGTCCACTTGAATCAACGAATTAAGGAGTGTAGAGCGAATGGCCAAAAATAAGAACAAAACATGCTTCAATATATTGTAATAAAGTCACAACAAAAAAATCAAATCCTACTACAATGTTTAGTTACTCTAAATCACATGAAAAACAAACTAAACAAGTAGAAAACGTCTTAGAACGCTATTACAAATTGAAAGAAAGAGAAATAAACTTAGGTGTCGATGCCGGTCCTTCGTCTCCGAGCTCCCGTCTTTGATCTCGAACCTCCACGAATGCTTTGGCTCCCAAAATCACTTTTTTCTCTCTTCTTACAAGGTGTATTTCGAAATTAGGGCAAAACTCTACCAAATTCGGCTCCCTTTGCAATGAAATCATAAGGATATATTTATAGAAGGAATCGGTGCAGCGTTGCAACACTAGGGACAACATTGCAACGCTGCACCCTAGGCGGCTGGCAGATATGGAAATAATCGATGGCGTTGCAACGCTGAGGACAGCGTTGCAACGCCGCTACCCTAAGCGCGCGCCCCTTATCGATCTGGCGTTGCGATGTTGCAAGGCAGCATTGCAATGCCCTCTGTGCGGCTTCTCATGCGTGCGTCCTTATCGATATAGCGTTACGACGCTATCGACAGTGGTCTTCAACGCCCTCAAACAGTAAGCATGGCGTTGCAACGCCATCACCTCGGGTCATCATGCTTGGATTGATCATTTCTCTCCCAAATGGTATTATTTTTAGTTCCAAATAGCCTCGTTTTGATCCCGAGTGATCTAAATTATCTCCAATAGCTCCGTTTAAGCTCTTAACCTGAAATTGAATGGATTAACCACGTAAAAGTCCTGAAATCATCATAAAACTAGCAATAATTAAGCCTAAGGATAGCACATTTTGTGTGCTATCAACACAAAATCGGCACGACGTTGCAACTTTGTCCCCTATGTGCCGAATAAATAAGGAAAAAATCAGCAGCGTTGCAATGCTATGCGCGCCGCTAGCCTAACGTGCGCGCCTGCTATCGATCTGCGTTGCGACGCTGCAAAGCAACGTTGCAACGTCGTCTTCAAAGCTCTTCTATGCACAAAATCTGCAACATCAGCGTTGCGACGCCCTGCAGGGCGTTGCAACGCCTTCACCTCAACTCCAATTGATTGATTTATTCTTTCTTCTTCCAATTGATGTTATTTTTAACTCCAAAAAAGCCTCGATTTGAACCTGAGTAATCCATAATATCTCCAAATGGTCTGTTTAAGCTCTTATCCTAAAATTGGATGATTTAAATACGTAAATGCTCTGAAATTATCATGAAAACTAGCAATGTATAAGTCTAAGGATAACACATTTTGTGTGTTATCAACACCCGAGATAAGGAGGGGTAAATTAATGAATCAGGACCAGATCTGAATGAGAGGGATCCTGAGCATATGAAAGTATGGTTGAGAAAGATGAAAGTATGGTTGAGAAAGGCTTAACAGAATTGATAGCTATTACCTATACCAACAAGGTGCACTTTCCTTTTCAATGGCTCAATCATAAGAACTCCACAGTTAAGCGTGCTTGGCTTGGAGCAATCCTATGTTGGGTGACCTCCTGAAAATTTTCCTAGGAATCATATGAGTGAGGACAAAACATGTTGAAAGAACTATGTGTTAGTTTGTGGGGATAGTGTCTTCACTCTTACAAGCAGTCATGGATGATATAGTGACGCAGCCAGGTCATAAGAGATCCTAGGCCTGGGGCATTACACCCTCAATTGGCATCAAAATCTTACTTTTATACATAATCAACACGACATTGAGACGCTTGGCACATCGTCGCAATGTCGTGCCCTAAGGTACACACATAATTAAGAAAATCGGGGTAGCGTTGAGACACTGTGCACAACGTCTCAACGCTACGTACATATCAGGCACAAAACACACGTGTTTTGGCGTCTCAACGCTGCAAAGCAACATCTCAACGCCGCCTTCACGGGATTTCAACTCAAGCCTTCTATTTGTTCAGCGTCTCAACACCCTGGGCTCGGGTATTTGGGCTAATTTCACTTCTCTTCTTCCTTCAACTTCATCTTTTATGCACCTTTAACTCCAATTGAGTCATAATCATTCCAAATATCTTATTTTGCTCTGTTTATGCTCTTTTGCTTAAATCCAATAATATAAGGTCGTGAAAGCACTGAAACTGTTATAAAAAATAACAAAATGTATGCATAAGAATAACACTTTTTGTATGCTACCAGAGTTCTACACTCTTTTAACCACCACTAATTTGAATGTCTAGTTGTTGAGAGGACAAACAGTTCACTATTCTGCTTTGGACATCAACAGGCACTGCCACCTTCCCTCCATTGATAGACGGAAGGAAATGAGGCGATGAAAAATCCAAGTGAGGAGCAGTTGGAGGAAGCCTTGGAGATAATGGCTCACACGAGAGTTTAATGGAAAATCTCTCAAACAAAAATCCAAACTTTGGTGCCTAGAGACATCATGCTTGAGCCAGTTGTTTGGCTTTATTTCATTAAGAATCAAATCTTGCCAACAACCCATAACTCCCAATATTATCATAGAGAGAGTGATAACTAAAGATTGATGTGGTTTGCCTCATCGAAGCTAAGATTGAGGTCTGTTAGAAAAAGAAAGCATGAAAGTTGTTCTACCCCTCGCTTACTACTCAACTTTGCCTGAAGGATGAGATTAAGAAAAACTAGGAGAAAAGGTTTCCTGCTCAAAGACCACAATTAACCTATGATATGTCTCATTTATGAGAATTCTTTGGCCTTTATACTTAATTATTCTTGTTATTTTATGTGTTGTTAGATAAAAAGTCTAGCTTGTTGGTTTAACATGAATCATTATTAGAAGCCATTCAAATTAAGTAAGTGGAGAAAAGAAAGAATAAAAAGATGCACTTACTTAATGTTTTTGTGCAGGAAATTAAAGATTGTACCATCAATTGCAACTGTATTAGTTATAAAGTTAATCGGCAAATCTGTAAAAATCAAGGAATTTTGTGGGATCTTATCTCTAGGATTTTAGTTGGGATTCTGGCCATAATTGTGCATCGTTCAAGAAGGAAATCCTAGCCCAATTTCTCTACAAATATTGGAGAAGAAGCAGTTTTTCTGCCGTAAATTTTTAACTGTTTGTTGGGGTTTTATGCCCTAAACTCGTGATGTTTGTAAATGCTCAATGAAATTAATAAAGAGTTATTTTTCATCATTTCTTGTGTTCTCACATATAAAACTTAAATCTAATAAACTAAGCTTCAGGGTTATGAATATGAGATCTTGAACAATGTGTAGTGGACACACAAGTAGGATTATGTTCAAGTTTACAAACGAGGATGCACCCCACTTTGTATTTGATACAAACGAGGTGATCCAACTCGTTCATGTAGCTGACATGCGAGTAGAGGCATCCTATGCGATGAGATCGTACAAGACTGGGCCACCAACTGATATAACACCGTTAACAGATTAGGTCTAATAATTCATAGCTGACCATTAGTGACTCGACCTGAATCCTGAGTGGGTTACGAACTCCTGTCTGGACGAGTTTGTCCTCAGACTAGTATGGGTGAGAGTGGCCAGAGTTGCCGACTCAATATGCCTACCTTCTTGGAGACAAAACCTCGTGGGGAGCTGAGAACTTAACTCCATGAGATAGAATTCACTCGTTCTCAAGCTAGGGAATTTAGATAGGTTGTTCTCTTAAGGGCTGAATCCAGGTCTTGAACAATGGAGCTTCACCCTCTCACTGACTCGAGAGAGACTTTATTTATGATAGGATCATAAACTAGTTGTTAAAGGATCAGTGGTACTTAAGGAGTAAGAAGTAATCACATGGATAAAATGGTAATTTATCTAGCTATGATTACGTACAACCTGTGAAGGGTCGACTCACAGGTATTGGTTAAATCAATGGACACAACTTGTCCTACAGTGAAGAGAATGCAACTACGAGTTTATAATGGAGTGACTCGTAGTTAATGAATGTTGGTTAACTACGTCAAAGAGTTTGATCAGTTAACCTCATATCATTGGAACTCATGAATTGTAGGTCAATTAGGTCCCTTCATTGGCTCAACTTGGACTTTATCGAGGGTATAAAGGTTTGGAGCGAATTTAAAAATGTTCGAATTCATAAATGGGAGTTATATCGATTATATAATATATAGTTTTATGTGAATATGGTTCATATTGAACTATATGTTATATTATCCAAATGATTAATTTAGTGGGAAATAGCTTCATACTAAATATTATTAGAGAGATATGCATGATTGAATATTGATAACTCACCATAAGTGAGTTATTTTACTAGAAATTTAGTGTTTAATCTACTTGAATTGCATCTAATTTAGTGATCCTCATGTTATTTTATCCCTAAATTATGTGTGTTAGCTTTAAAATCTTGAATTTAAGCATTAGGTGCAAAAAGAATTAATTTTGATGTTTTTGTGCTTTAATTTAAGAAATTTTGGAAAATAAGCTAACAGTTAATTGAAGACCAAAATTTGAGATTTTTCTTAACTCCAAAAATCCTTGCGTATTTTGATTTATAATTGACATCATATATTTATTTGGGATTTTTCTGTGTGCAGGAGATTATAAAAATTACAAGAGTCCCTAAGGGCATTTTTGTAATTTGTGGAATTAGGGCAACACCATCTTATATAAGGAGGCTAGGGTTCAAGTGCAAAAAGGGAGAGAAGAAGTTGCCACAAAAGGGGAAGTGAGCGAGAGAGAGAAGGGGCGATTGCTACAACAAAGGTGTGTATTGAAGAGAAGAATCATCAAAGTGCCATTGTTGTAGCAATCGTGCGATTGAGGAAAGAATCGAAGCTTCAAGGTGCCATTGTTGTAGCAAAAATCGTGCAGTTCGGTATTTCACAGACGACGCTCACAAAGTTGTAGTTTCCCAACGTTTCCACCGTTGGATTGTGCTGCAATTTTTACAGCTTGTTCCAGACTCATAGGGCTCTACTTTGAACGGTTGGATCGTCATTCTGAGCTTCGCTGTGTCAGATATCACTGTCACGTTGGGAGATCACTGCAGTTCGGTTTTTCACCGGCGGCGCTTACATATTTGTCGATTCCTGAAGTTTCAACCGTTGGATTGTGTTGACATTTTCACAGCCTGTTCGAGACTCACAGGGCTTCGTTTTGAACGGTTGGATCGTTGTTCCAAGCTTGCGTTGATGCGATATTGCTATCGAACTGAACTTGAAAAATAAGGCCACCTGCTGTGTAACGTTTCCCCTATCTCTAAGTGTTATTGCTTGTTGTCAACCACCAATTTAATACTCAATTTTTGGGCTGTTTACGTACTGATTTAGACTACTTTTGCTCACTGTTTTAAGCATAACTCGTGACTGTTTTAGGCTAGAATTGTGATTGATTTAGGCTAATTTAGTGAACATTGTTGGTTGTTTTGCATGAACTCCTTGATCAATAAAAGCATGCTTAAACTAGAGATATGTGACTCGATTTTAATCATGAACTAAATTTTCTTAGGCAAAGGTTAGGTTGTTTTAATGTAATTTTCGATTAAATTTATGGTTGATGCCATTGATTGAATTTATGAAATTTTATTGAATTTAACGTTGCATGAGAATTAAAATTGGCCCTTTTAACTTCTCTATAATTCATAAACTTGGGAAAGCTAATGAATTAGAAAACTAAAATTTCATTCTAGGATTATTGAGTTGATTAGGGATAATTAACCCACCTAGAACCTAAAATCATGGGCATAATTTAGATCACAATTGGGAAATTGTAGGTTTTAAAACTTAGTGATTTTGGAAAGAATCATTTGAATGCATGCGTAGGTAAATTCAAGACATCACTAAAAATTTATTCCAATTGAACATTAGAACTCTAACCTAACCTTGAGCTTATTTTTCATTACAAATCTCATCTCTTGTATCTATCTTCTTGATTGCATTCTCCTCTCCCCGCATTTAAATTTACTTATTTTCTTGAGTCTAGTCTTATCTTGTCTTACTTATCACATCTGTTTATCTACAATAGTAAATTGCACACCCATGCATTGCACTAAAATAAGGAAAAATTTGTTAGGACACTCATCCATTTAGGTCTAACTAGTCCTCGTGGGATCGATACTTTTAACTTATCACTTGCTGCTCTCGACCGTGTATACTTGCACGTCGTAAAAGTGTCGGGATTTTATTCTAATTTGCATTAGTTTAGGGCACTCGATATTTTCGCATCAAATATGATTCAATTAAAGTATATGATACTTTATAATATGCATTATGCAAATATGATTTACGTAATGTAAATAAGGTATATGATATCTTATATTAAATTGTGCAATTAGCGAGTAAATGGGTGGAGAAAGTTACCTTTATAAGAGTGCATTAGAATGAATTTTGGCTCTCACTTGCTCAATTTTTGGATTTTGGATTTCCAAAAATCACATCTCCTCTTTAGAAATCTCTCCCAATTCCATAAGAGATCCCACCGTCTTCCCTCTCCTTGAGAACAACGGAGAAGACTTGTTGGAGGTGTTCAAGAACGGAAAAAGTTCATGATCGGTTCAAGATCGAGATTGGAGAAGGAATACGTGAAGAAAACGTTCTTCAAAGGTAATTCATCTTCTCCCCAAAATGTTTAATCTTAGTTTACTGTTTTTGTGAAAATTCAACAATGTTTTCTAGAGAAAAAGTGATCACATGCTTTCGCATCGGGATTCGATCCCTACAATTGGTATCATAGCCATTGTTGCTCTCAAATTCGTTGAGAATTTTATAAAATTAGAGGTGAATAGCCTTAATTTCATGAGATGAATGATTATGGTTTGCACAAATAGATGTTTTCATATTTTGGCAATTTAGATTTACATTTTCCGCTGATATGATCAATGTAAGGGCCAACTGTTTTGGGAAAATTTAATGTAAATCAAGTCTGTAAGTTCGTGTCGTTCGTGAAAAAGAAGTCGTTGTGAAGAACGAAGCAAAAACGAGGAAGAAAGGAAGGTGCTCTGTTCTGTCGAGACGTTGACCGTACGGTATGACGCCTGTAGCAAATGTTGAAGGGATCAAATCCCGCAGCAGAAGCAATTGTGAATCACGTGTTCGTGATCTCGTTATAAAGATTAATATCAAGAACTTAAATACTAGATTAAGCATGCATAAAGTAATATGACAACAAGTATTTTATCTTTAAAGAACACTTTCTTCTCGTATTCCTTCTCCGATGATCACGATCTCAACGACTCGAACCCGACACGCGCGAAGATCAACCACTAGATATTCTCCGTTGTTCTCTAGGTGAGGGAGGAATGTGAGTTCCTTTAGGATGAGATGTGGAGGTTTGAGAGAAGTGTTTTGAAACTATTTCCAACAACACAAAGGAATCAACTATGTGGTTTCACAAAATGACTTAAACACAAAGTTGGATCTCATGCAACTATTTATAGGGAAATAGGATGGGAATTAGCATCCTATCCCTCCTTCATTCTCTCATTAGTATATAGTTAATTTGTGAATCTAATTCACATTAAAACTACATATAATTGATATAACACCTCATATATGAATTTGAACACTTCAATTTCATTCCTAACTTTATACCCTCAATATTACCATGATGAGCCAATGAAGGGACCTAATGAACCTACAGTTCATGAGCTCCAATGATGTGAGATTAACTGATCAAACTCTTTGATCCAATTAATCAATATTCATTAAATACAAGTCATTCCACTATAGACTTGTAGTTGCACTCTCCTCATTGTAAATTATATTGTGTCCATCGATGTAATCATTACCCATGAGTCGACCCTTTCACAGGTTGTTCATAATCACAGCTGGGTCAAATTATCGTTTTACCCCTGTGATTATGTCTTGCTCCTTAAGCACCACTGATCCTCTAATGAACAACAACAAGTCTATGGTCCTACCATAAACTCAAACCCTCTTAAGCTAGTCTAGAGGGTGGGGCCCGGTTGTTCAAGACTCAGACTCAGTTCTTAAGGGAACAACCTATCTACCTTAGTATAGGAATGAGTGAATTCAATCTTACAGAGTTAAGTCCCCAGCTACCTACGAGCTTCTGTCCCTTAGAAGGTAGGCTTATTGAGTTGGCTACATACCACTCTTACCCATACTAGTCTAACGACAAACCTTTATAAGCAGGAGTTCTTAACTTGCTCATGATTTAGATCGAGTCACTAATGACCATATATAAATTATCAGTCTTATCCTGTTAACGGCGTTATACTGGTTAGACTAATAATTTGCAGTCTGGTCTTGTATGAACTCTTCATACAAGATGCCCCCACTGACATGTCATCAACATGAATGAGTTGAATTACCTTATTTGTACTAACTACAAAGTGAGTCGCATCCATGGTGTTACCAGAATAAGGTTTTCAACCTTATTCTTATGCCATAGACCATTTAGGTTATACTCTTGAACATAATCCTGATGGAGATCTGATCCCCGTGAGCAGCGGAAGAGTGTTTTAAGATCGATTTTGCTCGTTTGTTTTGGTTTACTAGAAATACCAATACATTGGAAAAATACAAAGACAAACATTCTAATCTAATATAATTAGACATGGAACTAAACATGCAAACATGCTATAAAAGTCTTAAACCAAAAGGATGGAATCATTACCTTTGTAGTTTTCAATGCAGCAACACTTTGCTCCAAATTTGCACAGCAACAACAAATTTTCCTTTTCCTCGGTTCTTCTTATCTAACAGAACACAACCAAAATGGAGAACCTTCTATGTCTCTTGATATCAACTTAGATCTCTCCTTGGTGGGAAGGAGCCAACAAATTGGAAGAGGAAAGAGAATTTTAGAGAGGAGAGAAATCTAGCAATTCCTTAATTGCATAAAAAATATCAATCAATTTTTCTCTCAATAGAGAAGAAGTTAAAGGGCAGGGAACTTCCCACTCCCTTACGATAAGGAGATGGTGGGGGGGAACGTGTCCTTTTGACACGTTCCCACATATTTAATAATAATTAAATAATAGCAATTAATCTAATTAATCATTATATTATATCAAATTTAATGAATTTAAATATCTTATATTTAAATAAGATTAAATCACATTTAATCATATTTCCCCTTAACCTATAGTTTTAATGCACATCTTATGTACATTAAATTTTAACCTATAGTTTTAAATATGAATCACATTCACATTTAAATTATTATTTGAACTCTTTCAAATATTTAATTCTCTCATTTAATTTAATATGAATCATATAAACATTAAATTTATAATATAAAGTTCCAAAACTTTATATTATAATGTATCCATATACATTAACATTTATTCCCTAATTGAATTTGAACATTTCAAATTCTAACGATCTAAGAACCCTTTATGAGCTAGAAGGTGGACCTAATGGACCTACAGATCAGAAGCTCCAACGATACGAGATTATTCGGTTAATCTCATTAACCTCCTAATCAACATTCGTTAACTGCAGGAACACTCCACTAAAGTCCAACAGCTGCACTCTTCTCACTGCAAATATATTTTTATGTCCATGGATATTGACCAATAACAACAAGTCAATCCTTCACGAATGTTTGTAACATCAGCTGGGTCAAATTACCGTTTTACCCCTGGGTTACATCTTGTATCTTAAGTACTAGTGCTTCTCTAATGAACAATTTGTTTGTGGTCCTACCAACAAATAGAAGTCCCTTTCGAGCCAATGAGAGGGTCGGACCCTTTGTTCAAGTCCCAGAGACACCACTTAAGGGAAAATTCATCTACTTACCCTAGTGGACGGGATGAAGTGAATTCCATCTTACTAAGTTGAGTCCCCAACCGCTCACTCGGTCTTGTCCCCAATAAGGTAGGCATATTGAGTCTGCGAATCTGGCCACTCTCACCCATACTAGTCAAAGGACAATCTCTCGTAAATAGGAGTTCGTAACCTGCTCAGGATTAAGATCAAATTGCCTAGGTCATCCTAGTGAAATAGAAACCTAACTAGTCAACGGAGTTACATCTAGCCTTACTATTTCGGGGTCCGGTCTTATGCGATCTCATCACATAGGATATCTCCACTCACATGTCGTCTACACAAACACGCTAGGATCACTGTGTTTGTATCAAATACAAAGTGAGCCATATCCATAGTATTACCAGGGTAATGTACCCAAACCTTATCCCCTTATTATAGACCATTTAGGTTGTATCTCGAACTGAGATCCTTTATATGTACACTACATTCAGTTCAAGAGACATTTTACAACCTTGGATGTTAGTTTATTGGATTTAGGGTTAAGACAAGGGTAATATCGTAAATAACGAACAATAACTCTTTGTTGGAAATAATAACTCTTTATTACATTAATTAGAACAAAAATTACAAATTACGAGTTTTAGGGCACAAATCCCAACAAACTCCCACTTGAACTAAAACTCTAGTGGGGTACATCACAATCTAAAATAATAGTTACAAAGATACAAATACAATAAACTAGGGCATCCATATACCCATTACATATCTCCCACTTGCCCTAGATTAGCCTATGTACATATCTTGTAGACCTAGACTTTCCAGATGACCCTCGAACACTTTTGTCGTAAGAGTCTTTGTAAACAGATCAACAATGTTGTGCTCCAAAGTGATCTTCGTGAGAGTCTTGACGTCCATTTGCCAAATTTCATAATCATAAAAAGCGGCTATGGTCAAGAGTATCCTTATAGACTTAAGCATAACAACAGGAGAAAAAGTTTCCTCATAGTCAACTCCATCCCTTTGGGTAAAACCCTTTGCTACAAGTCTTTCCTTAAAGGTTTGTACAAATAGTCTGCATCTCTCTTTCTCTCATAGATCCATTTGCACCCTATGGGTCTTACCCCTATAGGTTGGTCTACAAGTTCCCTAACTGAATTGAAGTACATCGACTCAATTTCAAGGTCCATGGCTTTGATCCATTGGTTGCCTATTTATAGGACAATGGATCCTCTACACCGTCATCAGGTATGAAAACTTGAGTTTCAGCTAAACCCAAGTAGCAGTCAGGTTGGGAAACAACTCTCCCACTGCGTCGAGGCATTCCCAACAATTGAGAAGGATGAGATTGACTTGAAGTGTCGGCTTCTTTATCAACTCTTGATAAAGGTCCAACTTGATCAACAACTCTTATTGACTCATCTGTAGCTTCATTTAATACTAACTTACTACGCAGTTTATGGTTCCTCATGTGATCTTCCTTTAAGAAAGTGGCGTTTGTCGATACAATCACCTTGTTTTCTTATGGGCCAGAGAAAAGACCACCTCTCGTTTCTTTGGGATAACCAACAATTGACATAATCTTGAACGAGGTTCCAATTTCTTTAGGTTTGTCACCAGTACGTGTGTCAGACAACCCCAAATCCTAAAGTGTTGTAAATGTTGGGTTTTATGTCCTAAAACTCGTGGTTTTGTAAACTGAATGTATATTCTATTTCACAATAAAGTTGTTATTGAAATTTATTCAGTAAAGGTGTTATTGAATATTGTGTATTGTGTAACCTTAATCCAATAAAGAGCCCTTGGCTATAGGATGAATACTTGAACTTTATGTGTGACATAAAAGTGGATCAAGTTCAAGTTATAGCCAGAACAGTCTATAGTATAAGGATAGGGTTGGGTACCTTATCCTGGGGACACTATGGACGCGACCCACTTTGTAGAGTACAAACGATGTGATCCTAAATCGTTCATGTGGAGACATGTGAGTGGGGGCGCCCAATGCAATGAGTTTGCATAAGACTGGACTGGGAAATAGTCACTTAGACTTTATAACTCCGTTCTTGTCTTAATCGACTATATTCATACGATGACCTAGGTAACTCGATCTTAATCCTTAGCGTTCTATGAACTCCTGTTTATTCGGATTATCCTTAGATTTGCATCGGTGAGAGTGGCCCGAGACTGCCGACTCAATATGCCTCCCATTTCAGGGATAAGTCTGGGTAGATAGCTGGGAACATAGTTATGCAAGATGGAATTCACTCCTACCCGCCTTAGGGATTAGCATAGAGGTTGTTCCCTTAAGTGCTGACTCCAGGTCTTGAACAATAGGCCCACCCCTCTCTCTGGCCCGAGAGGGATTTGGTTTGCTGGTTGGACCACAAACCAATTGTTCATTAGAGGGTCAGTGGGACTTAAGGAACAAGAGGTAATTATGGGGTAAACGATAATTTTGACCCAATTGTAATTACTGAACGACTGTGAAGGATCGACTTACTAATCATGGTTATATCAAGTGGACAGAAATATATCTACAGTGAAGAGAGTACAACCACTGGGCTTTAGTGGAGTGTCCCGGTGGTTAACGAATGTTGATTAGCTAGGTTAAAGAATTTGACCGGTTAATCACGAATCGTTGGAGCTCATGATCTGTAGGTCCATTAGGTTCCCCTTACTAGCTCGGACTAAGCCTTGTAACATTTTGAGAGAAAAGAATTTGAATTGTTCAAATTCAAGTTTGGGAGAAAGCGTTAATTATATGTGATATATTTAACGAATCATAGCTTAATTATGAATTAAACTATGATTAATAGGAGGTGTATATATTTAAATATGATTTAAATATTGGATCGGTTTATAGCATGAATAAAGATTCATGTTCGAAAAATCGATCGGGATCGGGCAATTTATTTAATTTAATATTTGATATGAAATTAAATTATAAATTAATTAATTAAATTAATTTTGAATTTAATTAATTATATTAATTTTAATTAAAAATCAATATTGATTTTTGAATTAAAATTAAATGAAAAATAAATAGATTTTCATGATTTTCATGAAAATCAACTTGACAAGTTGCCTAATCCTCATCTTCTTCAAAATTGTACAAAATTAGCCACCTCCACCTCAAAGCATCCTCATCACCCTTGAGTTGTCACTCCATTGAAGGTTATTGAAGCTTTATATAATGGTGATTTGAGGGATGTTGTGAGAATTCTTACAAAAAATTCAATATTCCCGAATTAGTGACCTTTGAGGTCTTTTCTTCCAAATTCTCTCAACCTAGGATCCCACAATCCGTTCTAAGGTCTGAGGATAGTAGGGAAGACTCTAACGGTTGTCCACGAAGTGTTCGTGTTGAAAACCATCCACCGGGTGAAGAGAATTTGATCTTCAAAGTTGAGTTTTTTATCCCTCTGTTTTTCCAGCTTTGAGCAAGTTTTTTATTTTACAAAATTGATCAACTTAGAGTGTTCAAGATCCAAAATTGCTTCCGTTTTCTTAATCTAGACTCTTTCAGTATTAGTACGCCCCTTTCATAACTCAAAAGGTGTTTCTAAAACACTCTTTGATGGAACATTGGTTAAAATTTGAACTGCAGTCTCTACTGCATAACCCCAAAACGAGGCAGGCAATTGAGCATAACTGATCATAGATCGAACCATGTCTAGCAAGGTTCTATTTGTCCTTTCAGATACACCATTCTGCTGAGGTGTATTAGGTGCCGAGAGTTGAGATTTGATTCCATGTTCTATCAAATAGTCCTAGAATCTTAGATTCATATACTCTCCACCTCGATCGGATCGAAGTGTCTTAATGGTTTTCCCTAATGCATTCTCTACTTCAGCCTTATACTCTTTGAACTTTTAAAGAGCCTCAGACTTATGATGAATTAGGTATAAATAACCATACCTCGAATAATCATCTATGAAAGAGATGAAATATTCGTACCCTCCCCGAGCCTTAACATTCACTGTACCATAGAGATTCGAATGTGTAAGTTCTAAGGGTTCTTTGGCTCTGTAACCTTTTCCAGTAAAAGGTCGCTTATTCATTTTACCTTCCAAGCATGACTTGCAAGGAGGTAAAGAATCATTTTCTAACTTATTTAGAAGTCCATTCTTAGATAGTCTCTCAATCCGGTTGAGATTTATGTGACCAAGTCTAAGATGCCAAAGATAGGTATTATTACTTGGAGAAATTCTTTGCCTTTTACTTTGAGTATTAGCAGTTTTAAGCATCTCATGATTCAAAATTGCCTTAGTTTTATTCGGTTTAAGTACATACAAGCCGTTTTGTAACTTAGCAGAACAAATATTGACACCTTTCTTTGAAATGAACGCTTCATTATTAGAAAAGGAAATGCAATAACTATGTTCAATTAGACAAGAGATAGTAATTAAGTTCCTCTTTATCTTGGGAACTATGTACAAATTTTCTAAAAATAGGAATCTATCTCTAAAAAATAGTTTGGCATCTCCCACTACACGAGCTGAGACGACGTCTTCCGTTCCGACCCTGAGCGTCATCTCACCCTCTTCGAGCTCCTTGAAAGAACTAGTTTCCTGTAAAGAAGAGCAAACATGGTTAGTGGCTCCTGAATCAAGTATCCAGGTAAAATCATCATTTTCCACTAAACAAGTTTCAAGAACAAGTAAACTTTTCCTCCTTTCCTCCTCTTCCGAGTCTTCTTAATCCCAGAAGAAGAACCACGGGTCTTCGTTCGAGAGGATGAACCCATCTGGAACCTTCTGGAATGGGCAAACTGATTTGCCTCTCCATCAACCTGTCCCTTATTATCCATAAGAGACTGGTAAGTCTGCAATTCATTTAGGAGGGAAGTCAGGCTATACTCCCTTTAGTTCATCTCTGCATTGCTGCGGAATGGCAGGAAACTCTTCGGAACAGATTTCAGGATAAACAATACCTGACTTTGCTCATCCAAGACTGCTCCGTTCATTTTTTCCACGTTGAAGTGAACTATCAGATCGAGAACATGTTCTCTCACTGAAATTCCCTCCTTTATGCGCATGTTATAAACGTACTTGAGGGATTCGTGCCGAATTTGTTCAGACGGTTGTCCAAACAAACTCTGCAGATAAACCATGATCTCACGAGATGAGACCATTCTCTCCAACTTCCTGGCCAAAACATCAAATATGTTAGCCAGGATATAGGCCTTGGCCTTTTCATTGGCCTTGGACCAACGGTCAAACGCATCCTTAACTGGTTGAGGTGCGTTTTGAGCAGGGATCTGAGGACATTCCTCAGTTATTACAAACCGAAGGTCATCAATAACCAGAATCGCATCCAGGTTGGACTTCCACGTAGTATAATTTTTGCCAGTTAAACGTTCGCTTTTGACTAAGGCTATTATAGAGGACGACATGCTGAAAATTCAAAAACAGTTCTAATTAGTTATGTCTTTAACCCATTACAAACCAATCAATTTTAGCAAAATTATTAAAGAACCCTAGTGTTTAAATTAAACCTTTAATTTTGCAACGATACTTCAAGGGTTTAGAATAAAAGCCACTGTCGGGTGGTCAATCACTCATCCCCTGAATTGAGACTGTCTTAGCTAATTCTCACTACAAGAACATCTCATGTCCCAATGATTCTTAGCTACCGTTTGTTTGGTCAAGGACTTGTTAACTAGCTTAACTTATCCCGTAAATGTGACCCTAACATTTTTTGATCCAATAGGTCCGAGCCAACAAGCTACTATTAAGAAAGACAACTGTTGGCAAATTACCTAAGAGACCCTATCCATTTCTGGAGTTCGCGGTGTTTCGACCCCTATAGTCAGGCCCTCCATAGGGATTGGCTATTCAAGGACAACCTAGCAGGCGGACTATAGAAATCTCACGGTGCGACCTAATGGAGGAGACCGTAGGATACGTTGACATGCGTCCTGCTCTCATTTACTATGGGTACTTCCCTCATTCACCTTGGTATTGAACCATGCAAACACTTACCGTAGGGGGACACCCTATTACTCCACGTAGCCGAGCATGGAACTCACGGTGTGAACTCTTGAGAATATGAGAGTAAACTCGATGCGAACATCTCGTTTTCTCCCACTGAAGCTCCTAAGGTTAGGGTATAGGTTTAACTTAGTCGGATTCTGGGTAAAAGAATCTATGTAAGTCTATGCCTATTATAACTTTTATAACTAGGTCTTTTAACCTTATGTCTAGGTGAATAAACATTTTAATTACCTAGATATAACCCAAGACTATGGTTAATTCCACTCAGGTTCCAGGTCAGTTCCCAGGTAGGAGGTGTTCCGTTAATCGTCAGCTTAAGTACTCCCAACCTTAGATAGAACATCACCGGTAGAGTTTCCTCATAACCAATGTCCTATTGTCCTACTATATTTTAAACTATTTAAAATACTATGTAAGACTAACTTCTAATCCTATTAGAAATTAAACTGAGGTCTAAATTAATTTTAAATAATTTAAAACTAATTTTTATTTAATCCAAGTTCCTATGTTTGCATGTAGCTCTTTGTTATAGGTTATGGTTTCTAAAACCCTTTTTTATAAGTTGTATAAATTTTAATTATTAACCTATAACGGTGAACTATATGATAAATCCAACAAACAATTTCTAATTGGAATTACATTCAACAATTTGAATTATGCAAATTACTTTATATAAAATAACACTTTATTTTAAACTAAGTAATTTCATGCTCCATGCTATTTATTTTTCATGTAATCTAATTATAACAATTATAATCAATTACTCATGAAAAATAAAATAAATCATGCATTTTTACCATATTTATATAACTATTATACAAATAAAATGCATGAACATGCTTATCCTAAGGTGGGAAAAATTCTAAATGACATTCATAAAGAAAATAGCCGTAAAACCGAAAAAATTTGGCCACTATAGTGCAAAAATAATAAAATTACACTAATTTTATTACAAAACCGATCCAAACACTTGGAATCAGGCTCAAACCGCTCGAATCGGACCAATCATGATCCGAACAACTCAAACCGCCCTAGAACCGGTCTGCTTCTTCAAGTTGATGCCACGGCGTTGCAACGCTGAGGGGGGCGTTGCAACATTGAGGAGAGCGTTGCAACGCTGCCTCCTTACGTGTGCGCCGGTATCGGGTAACGCGCTTTGCAGCGAGCGAGGCGGCGTTGCGGCAGCTGGCGACCCTCGATTTCCGTATCAATAGAAGCTTCGGCGTTGCGACGTCGTTCCTCGGCGTTGCAACACTACTGGTTCTGCCAGTAGCTAATTCCTTCGAGCACAACAGCTTCCATTTGCAATTTCTCCCTCGAATCTCATCCGAAATGCTTCAAACTTGTCACGAACGACTCATAACTTAATTACAGACTCGATTATGCACTTAATTGCCTTAAATGCAGGGGCCTTTACATTTAATTTGATCAAATCACAATTAAAACTACTGCCAAAATTTTTCTAAACAGTTTTACAGCAAACCAAATGCAATTCCCACCTATCCAATGCAAATTTGTTTCATCCAAAATAAAACAAGGATTGCTCTGATACCAATTGATGGAGATCTGATCCCCGTGAGCATTGGAAAAGTGTTTTAAGATCGATTTTGCTCGTTTGTTTTGGTTTACTAGAAATACCAATACATTGGAAAAATACAGAGACAAACATTCTAATCTAATTTAATTAGGCATGGAACTAAACATGCAAATATGCCATAAAAGTCTTAAACCAAAAGGATGGAATCATTACCTTTGTAGTTTTCAATGCAACAACACTTTGCTCCAAATTTGCACAACAACAACAAATTTTCCTTTTCCTCTATTCTTCTTATCCAACAGAACACAACCAAAATGGAGAACCTTCTATGTCTCTGGATATCAACTTAGATCTCTCCTTGGTGGGAAGGAGCCAACAAATTGGAAGAGGAAAGAGAATGTTAGAGATGAGAGAAATCCAGGAATTCCTGAATTGCATCAAAAATATCAATCATCTAGCGGTTACTATTTCGCGGTCCGGTCTTATGCGATCTCATCACATAGGATATCCCCACTCACATGTCGTCTACACGAACACGCTAGGATCACTATGTTTGTATCAAATACAAAGGGGGCCATATCCATAGTATTATCAGGGTAAGGTACCCAAACTTTATCCCCTTACTATAGACCCTTTAGGTTGTATCTCGAACCGAGATCCTTTATATGTACACTACATTCAGTTCAAAAGACATTTTACAGCCTTGGATGTTAGTTTATTGGATTTAGGGCTAAAACAAGGGCAATATCGTAAATAACGAACAATAACTCTTTATTGAAAATAATAACTATTTATTACATTAATTAGAACAAAAATTACAAACTACGAGTTTTAGGGCACAAACCCCAACAAATATAAATAGTGTCAACTGCACTGATGTTCAAGATCTATTATAACCTTGGAGCTTAGTTTATTGGATTTATAAAGCGAGAATGTAACACCCCGTAATTTTGAACACTTTCTACTCGGGGCGTTACTCCAAGTTGTACCGCTCGCGCCGAAAATTCAGCAGCATAACGACGCAACTTGGACAAACCAAAAATTTTATAGACCTGAAACTAAACACGAAACACTTCAATAAGGCTCACAAGGGTACCCAACCTCCTCCAAACTAAAAAGAAATCAACAGGCTGGGCTCTAGTCCCTCGGAGTTCTCAGACAACATGCAACAACAACACATGCTTTGATTACGAAAGAAAACATAACATAACATACTTCAACTTCGAACGAAAAAAAGAACAGGACATGCTAAGGTTTAAACCCAAACTAAAAAGAGCAGAGTGCAACAGAGGAAAAAGAAATAAGAACAACTTCTAAACAACAGCTCCTAACTAAGTACTACAAGCCTTCCATAGCCTCGCAGGGGTCTCGTCGTCGATGGTCATCTCACTAGTTTGCCTTACCTGCAACAAAAGAAGAAATAACAAGGGATGAGTACAAATTACTCAGTAAGCAACCCACTTCGTCCAAGAATAAATAACACAAAAGAACGACCTTAGACCTAGCAAAGCACGATACCTAGCCCGCCACACAACCTCAACAAGCATCTTGGCCCTAACTCTCACTCAGATTTCTCAGTCTTGTCCTACCCTTACCTTCTGAACTAGGATGACACAACTGACCACGAGGCTCATTCCCAGGCCTGCACTAGGGCGAAGGACTCTATCCAACCCCTCTGACTCTGAAGATCATACCTTGAGTCGCACAACTAGATGGAGGACAAACCACCACATCTCAAAATGCATCGAATGCGGTACTACCGCGCACAATAGACCACGGGCTCGTTTCCGGGCCTATACTAGGGCGAAGGACTCTATCCAACCCCTCTGACTCTGAGGATCATACCCCGAGCCGCATAACTGGATAGGGGACAAACCACCACATCATATATCAACATCATCATCTCGCCAACCTCGAGTCTCAACCTGCTAAGGGTTATACAAAAACTTGGGCCTACACTAGGACTGGTTGTGCTAGCTACGGTCCTAAGGCTCTACAACACTTCCCGAGTTACATCCAAACTAAGCACGAGACTATCGGGCTCCTACTAGAGGGAACAAACATCCTCAGTCACAATAGCACATTCAGAATCCTCAGCACAAGCTTACCTCGACTCTACTAGATACAATTCACATAGGACTAACAGACAAACAAGACTCTGAACCAACAAGTTCGGGTTTCAGCACAGATAAACATCAAACACAATCAAATGAACTTGAATCAGACACAACTGTGATCCTCACGTCCTAACATGCTACTATAACCAAATTATTCAGTTTCGATCCAGATATTGCATGCAATGGTGCCTTTAAGCCCTACACTTAGGGATAGTAAAGTCCAAACGACTACTTACCTATAATCCAGCAACAACGTGCAACTTGAGAAACGCAACGTGCTCCAAACGTGCTTTTATTTCTAAATAGTCCCCAACGGAGATCCAAAACGAGCTAAAGAATGGACTGAGGTAACCGCGCGGAAGGAGGCGATCCGCTTTGCAGGCGGCGACGTGTGGACCGACGGTGGCCCGTGAAGGTGGCGGTGGCAGCCGTGGGTAGTAGATCTGGAATCCTCGCGAGCCGATCTATCTGGAACCAATCTCTATTCCTCGAAAACTGGCCGAAACAAGCTCGAACCGACTGAACCAAAGCGTGGGTTTCACGTAGACCAGCGGTGAGCATAAGCTTCGTTCACTTCAACGGTGAGGCTGGGCACGGCTTCGATCAACGACCAACAAGCTGGTGGGCAGGGATGCTCGCGGCGGCAACGTCACAGCGTGACAGACGACGATCTGAGAGACGAGAGAGAGATTGAGTGCGAGAGAGAGAGAGAGTCGGGGGAGAATTGAGAGGGAGAGAGAGGGGTGCGAGAGAGAGAGGAAAAAGAGGAAGGGAGAGGCGTGGGTCGCGCGAAGAAGGGGGGAGGGCGAAGCCCTCCTTGACTTTTTCTTCTCCTGCGCTTTCTTCTTTTCTTTTTTTTTTTTAATAAAAATATCACCCACTGTAACAGAGAATATAATTTCACCAAATCAAATAACTCTTTATTAATTTGACTAAAATTACACAAGTTTAGGGCACATATCCCAACAAATGTAGCGTCGAAACGCTGTCACCATGACGCGGAAGATGAGCGCTTCAGAATGTGCACGTGGTTATATATATATATATATTATTTTTTATTATTTGATTTATTTTAATTAATTATAAATTAATATAATTTGATTATATTAATTTTAATTAATTTTAGGGATGCCAAAATGTGGTTTATTTTGCTATTTAATTTATGCAAGTGTTGTATGAATTGTTATATGCATAATGTATGCCATATAGTTTAAAATCCCACCTTAGGTTAAGCATATTCATGCATATTTTATAATATAAGGTGTTATATTAATTTTAATGAAAGCATTGCCATGCATTTATACAATTGTTGAATATGTTATGATGTATATTTATTCATTCATGTGATGAATGATCAAACACTTATAACATAGAAATGCATGTAACCTAAGGTCTATTAACTAGTATTAAAATGGTTTTAGAATTGGATTAATTACACCTTAAGTTATCTAGTTCTAATGAGATTGTAATTAGACAATCTAATAATTTTTAAACTATGATTAAAGAGGAACTCTGTCTAAAGAAGATTCTGGCAAGGCTAGGGTATTTAAGATGACGGAAACGAAACACCCCTACCTGTGAACTGACCTGAGAGTGAATTTAATCCAGAGGTTTATAAATTATGATTCGTGAGTAGCGTTTATTAAAGAGTTAATGAATTAAACTTATAGACCTAGGTTTATTAAAATGTTAATAGACTTAGGTAATTCAAATATAAATGTTATATTGGTAGACCTAGGTAAATTATAGCCGGATTTATCTAGGTCAGTCCCTAATTATAAAGTACTGAATGGGAGGAAATAAGTGTATATGATATATCAAATTTTTCACTCACAAATCTCTGTTAAGTTCACACTGTGAGATCCATACTCGACCCCGTGGCACAAATGGAAACGTCCCATTTCGGTGATATTCGTATGGGTCAAAATCAAGCTGAATGGAGAGAGTACTTATAGTAAGTGGGCAGGACTTGTGTCAACGAGATCTACGGTCTCCTTTGTTGGTTTGCCCTGGAGCAAACGAATCCTTCGGAGGGCCTGATCATAGGGGTTAGAAAACGTAAACTCCTGAAACGGATAGAGTTACCTTAGTTTTTTTTCCAGCGGATTTGTTGGATGGGGACTCTGGAATCTAAAATATGAGGGTCACACATACAGGATATAGTAAGAGTTAATGCATCCATACCAAAAAATGATAACTAAAAACTTATAGAAATAAGAGTTATTATGATAATAGGCTTTGGTCGAGATAGTCTCGTCCTAGAGAAGGAATGATTTGACTACCCTTCGATGGTGATTATTCTTAACCTTTGGGGTATCATTGCAAATTAATTGGCCTAGGGATCTGTTGGGGTTTATGCTCTAAACAAGTGTAGTTTTGTAATAATCATATTTCAAATAAATAAAAATGTTATTTATTATATTCTGTCACACCCCCTCCCGAACCACCTGCTAACTTAGCCTGGAAAGAGGCATGAAGCCAACAGACATTGTTCACCTCTTAACAATACCTGATGACCCTATTCTACCTGATAAACATACTATGCTCGTATATGGTAAACTTTAACATAACATAGCAGAAACTTGATAACTACTAAACACACATAGGGAAAAACATTTCTTAAGTCTCTCATTTGAAAACTTAAACGAGAAATAGCATCACGACCCAGAACAAGCCAACCCACTGTTTATACAACCTCTTATGTACAAACAACTATAACTACACAACGACTTGCTATACAACACCAGCCACGTACAAAATACCAACTTATGAAACTTCCACAGACTATAGCAGGATGTCGGTACTGTGGAGCTCGATCTCTACGTAAGCGGTTTGAAAACATTGAAAGAATGAGCTAAAAAGCTCAGTGAGTGTCTATCTTTAAAACATTATAAGCTCACAGGTGATTCATAATAATGGCAGATTATAAGTAGAAAATAGCTTAACATCTGTTTGTAAACATAAACAAGCCATGCTTCCAATTTACAGGTTAAAGTCATTACTTATGCATACAACTCGAAATGTACTTTCACATCGAGGGTAGATAGATCAATAACAATAAAACACATGACATGATACCACATTCGAATCATAGAGGTGGTAGAGTTACATTTATACCTATAAGGTTCATACCTCTCTCTCTCACGTGCACGTGGAATACCTTTGGCCGTTTGGTTTTCCCTAATACCTTCTCTATGTCCTTCAGTATTAAGGAAAAACCATTTACTACCCGAATACCTTCTCATTGTCCTTCAGTATTAAGGTAAAACCATTTACTTCCCGAATACCTTCTCATTGTCCTTCAGTATTGGGATATCATGATTCAGATTCCCCCTTAAATACCTTCTCGAATGTCCTTCAGTATTAGGGGTTAACCACAATCAAGAGCATACTTTGTTTACCATGAAAATCATGTCTTTATAATACATACTTTCATAATTTAGGTTCCATACTTGGAATTATGGTTACAAATTAATTCAAAACATGCTTATGTTCCATCATGAACTTATGTTAGAAAACTCTATGAAGCCATACATAATTAGTTCAAACAGGATGTAATTATCAACACTTATGTTCTTGAAGAAAAACATAGGTCAAACATAGTTCTAAGATAGAGTCATTCACAGTATTAGAATTAGAACCTTGGCTTGTAAACTTCACCTATTGCTCTTGGCCTGTCAAACAAACCAACTCAACCATTAGAACCTCGAGCTCATGATTTTTGACCTTAAAACTTGAAAGAAAATACACTTTCAAATTTTCTAGCATTTTTAGATTTTCTGCCCTGTTTTCAGACAGTCATAACTTCTTCATTACTTATCCAAAAATAATGTAATTTATACCAAACTCTTCCTTTTTGAACCCTCTAAAAATCGTATAAAGACATGAAATTGATATTCCAAACGGATTTGTTCAGAAATACCTCGAAAGCTACTTTCCTCAAAATAGACTTCTGTTGTTTCCAGATTCAAATTTCCTGCTGCACAACAAATTTAACCTGATAATTACAACATCTTCCAATCATTTTCCTCTCACAATTCCTTCACGAAAGTTGTAGGCAATTCAATAAGCTTTCGAACCATACCAATTAGAGCTTCTAACTCCAACTCTACAGATCAGAACAACCCGAAAACCAGAGACTTCTCGGATTTGATAGCAAACTTCTGTCTTCTGTCTTCCTCTTAACAAAATAGTAACTTAACATAAGAATTTGCCCAAGCTTCCTTCATGAACTTTGCTTAAAAATGAGTTAGCTTTCAGGAAAAGCAAACTTCAACACTTACCTCTTCTTGTAGAGCTCGAGAAGATCAAAACATCAGAACTGGTCTGAGTTGATCACCTTGCTGCAATAATAATTCCCTTGAGTTCTTCTCCTTTCTTCTGCAACCCCAGCTCCAAAATCAGAGTTTTTCTCCTTCTTCTTCTCCCTTGAACTTCAACTCACGAACCTTACAGCTTCCTTTTGGTAAATGAAGAAGAAAATGGAGAAGATAAAGTCATTTTAAAAAGCAAACGGTGGAGGAAAAGACAAATTTGTCTTTTCCCCTTTTGCTTTTTCTTTTCTTTTTCCTTTTTTTTACTTCTCCTCTTTCTTTCTTTTCATTTCTTTTCTTTTCTTTTCTTTTCTTTTCTAAACAAAACAAAACACAATATAATATCTATTCCTTTCATTTCATTTTCTTCATTATTTTTAAAGCAAACCAAACCAAAATGGTTTAAACTTTTCCTTCCTTGTTTTCCTTTTATCTTTCACTTCATTTCTTTTCTTTTTAAAAACATGGAAAACCAAGTTTTAAACATTCATTTCTTCTTTCTTTTTGTTGTTTGTTAATAAGGAAGTTCCAAAGAGATTGGGTTTACATATTCTCTCACATAAACCTAAATCCAATAAACTAAGTTCCAAGGTTATAATGATTGATCTTGAACAATTGTGTACTGGACACAAGTTGGATTAAGTTGTTCAAGTATAACCTAAAAGGTCTATGGTATATGCATAAGGTTGGGAACCTTATACTGGTAACACCATGGATGCGACCCGCTTTGTATTTAGTACAAACGAGGTAATCCAACTCGTTCATGTTGTAGACATGCGAGTGGAGGCATCCTATATAATGAGATTATACAAGACCGGACCGCGAATTATTAACCTACTAGTGTAACACCGTTAACAAGATAGGTCTAATAATTTATAGATGATCATTAGTGACTTGACCTGAATCCTGAGCAAGTTACGGACTCCTGCTTATGAGGTTTGCCCTTAGACTAGTATGGGTGAAAGTGGCCTGTAGCCAACTCAAGAAGCCTACCTTCTAAGAGACATAACCTTGTAGGTAGCTGGAAACTTAACTCTGCACGATGAAATTCACTCATTCCTAAATTAGGGAATCAGATAGGTTGTTCTCTTAAGAACTGAATCCAGCTCTTGAACAACGGTGCCCCGCCTTCTTACAGGCCTAAGAAGGATTAAGTTTATGGTAGGACCATAGACTTGTTGTTCATTAGAGGATCAGTGGAGCTTAAGGAGCAAGATGTAATAACAGGAGTAAAACTGTAATTTGACCCAGCTGTGATTACGAACAATCTGTGAAGGGTCAACTCACAGGTATTTATTATATCAATGGATACAACATAGTCTACAGTAAGGGGAGTACACTTACGAGTCTATAGTGGAGTGACTCATAGTTAATGAATGTTGGTAATTAGATCAAACAGTTTGATCAATTAATCTCGTATCATTGGAGTTCATGATCTGTAGATCCATTAGGTTCCTTCATTGGCTCTACATGGAAATAATGAGGGTTTATAGTTTAGAGTGAAATTGAAGTGTTCAATATCATGTTTAAGGGGATATATCAATTATATATGATATAATTGATATAATATATGGTTTAATCCATATATTAAATGAGAAATATATCATAAGAGCACTATAGGGGTAGGATGGTCATTTCCATCCTATTTTCCTATAAATATGTGCCTGAGATGCACATTTGTAAAAGGGATTCCAAGGAAACTTTGTGAGAAACCCTAACGTGCTCTCTTGTGTGTGTTGTTGGAAAAGTTCCTAAACACACTCATTCTCTCTCAAATCTCCCCAACTCCAAAAGAGGTTCCCACCACCTTCCTGATGGAGATCTGATCTCCTTGAGCAGCGAAAACGTGATTGGGATCGTTAATTTGCTTGATTGTTTTGCTAAAAACAAAAAAACAGTACATTGACCCAAAAATACAGAACAAGCATATATTCTAATCCTATTAGGCATGGATTAAATGCATACAAACATACTACATGTTTTAACGTTTAAACTAAAGGAGAGAAAGAAGAATTACCCTTGTAGACTTTCTCCAACAGCAACTCCTTGCTCCAAGTAGTCCAACAACAAAGGAACTTCTCTGTTTTTCTCTGTGCAACAACACCACCACTTGGATCACCTCCTATGTCTCTGAATACTTAGATCCTCCTTGGTGGGAAGAATTCCAACTTTTGGAATGTGAACGGAATTTGAGAGTGAGAGAGAAATTTTTTCAGCAATTCCCCAAAAATTTGGAATTGATCAATTGATCCCTTTCACTTCTCTCCAGGAGAAATTAAAACACAGTAGCGAGCATCTCCCACTTCCTATCGAATAGGAAGTTGGGAGAGAGAGGGGGAACGTGTCCTCCTGACACGTTCCTTATTTATTTAATTAATCACATTAATTAAATAATCAAATGAATTAAATATCTTATATTTAATTTATATTAAAACACATTTAATGAATTATCTCTCAATCCTATAGTTTTAATGCACATCTAATGTACATTAAATTTAACCTATAGTTTTTTAAGTATGAATCACATTCACATTTAAATTTAATATTTGAACTCTTTCAAATATTTAATTCTCTCACATAATTTAATATGAATCATATTCACATTAAATTTATAATATATAGTTCCAAAACTATATATTATATCGTATCTTAATGCATAAAATATATTCCCTAGTGAATTTGAACATTTCAAATTCAAATGATCTAAGAACCCTTTACGAGCTAGAAGGTGGACCTAATGGATCTACAGATCAGAAGCTTCAACGATACGAGATTACTCGGTTAATTTCATTAACCTCCCAATCTACATTCGTTAACTGCGGGAACACTCCACTAAAGTCCCACAGCTGCACTCTTCTCACTGCAGATATATTTCTGTGTCCATGGATATTGACCAATAACAGCAAGTCAATCCTTCACGAATGTTCGTAACACCAGCTGGGTCAAATTACCGTTTTACCCCTAGGTTACATCTTGTGCCTTAAGTACCAGTGCTCCTCTAATGAACAATTTGTTTGTGGTCCTACCAACAAACAGAGTCCCTCTCGGGCCAATGAGAGGTCGGGCCCTTTGTTCAAGTCTCGAAGACACCACTTAAGGGAACATTCCTCTACTTACCCTAGTAGGCGGGAAGGAGTGAATTCCATCTTGCTAAGTTAAGTTCCCAGTCGCTCACTCGGTCTTGTCCCCAAGAAGGTAGGCATATTGAGTCGGCGAATCTGGCCACTCTCACCCATACTAGTCAAAGGACAATCCCTCGCGAACAGGAGTTCGTAACCTGCTCAGGATTGAGATCAAGTTGCCTAGGTCATTATAGTGAAATAGAAACCTAACTAGTCAACGGAGTTACAGCTAGAGGTTACTATTTCGTGGTCCGGTCTTATCTAATCTCATTACATAGGATATCCCCACTCACATGTCATCTACACGAACACGTTAGGATCACAGTGTTTGTAACAAATACAAAATGGGCCACATCCATAGTTTAACCAGGGTAAAGTACCCAAACCTTATCCCCGAACTATAGACCCTTTAGGCTGTATCTCGAACTGAGATCCTTTTTATGTACATTACATTCAGTTAAAGATTCATTTAACAACCTTGGATGTTTAGTTTATTGGATTTAGGGTTTAAATAACGGCAAACTCGTAGAAAACGAACAATACCACTTTATTGAAATAATAACACTTTATTACATTAATTAGAACATAATTACAAACTACAAGTTTTAGGGCACAAATCCCAACAAACTCCCACTTGCACTAAAACTCTAGTGGGGTACATCATAATCTAAAACGTGGTTACAAGAGATAGAAATACAATAAACTAAGACATCCATATACCCCATTACATATCTCCCACTTGTCCTAGATTAGCTTATGTACATATCTCGTAGACCCAGACTTTCCAGCTGACCCTCGAACACTTTAGCCGTGAGAGTCTTTGTAAACGGATCAACAATATTGTGCTCCGAAGCGATCTTCGTGACTGTCACATCTCCTCAATGCACTATTTCTCGTATCAGGTGATACTTCCTCTCGATGTGTTTTCCTCGCTTATGGCTGCGAGGTTCCTTCGAGTTGGCTACCGCACCACTGTTGTCACAGTATAAGGTGATGGGAGATTCCATATTTGGAACAACTTCCAAATCAGTAAGGAATTTCCTTAGCCAAACAACCTCCTTAGCTGCTTCACAAGCAGCGACATACTCAGCCTCCATTGTGGAGTCAGCGATGAATCCTTGCTTGATGCTTCGCCATACTATAGCTCCCACGTTAAGGGTGAAAACTGATCCCGATGTGGATTTCTGAGAAAATCCTTATCGGTCTGAAAATCAGAATCGGTGTATCAAGTAAGGATCAGATCCTTAAACCCATACACAACCATATAATCCCTCGTTCTCCTTAGATACTTGAGGATATTTTTAACTGCTGTCCAGTGGTCTAACCCTGGATTTGACTGGTACCTACTGACTATTCCCGCTGCATAACAAATGTCTGGCCTCGTGCATAGCATAGCATACATTAAGCTACCTACTACAGAGGCATAAGGAATATGTCTCATATCCTCAACATCTTGAGGTGTCTTGGGACACTGTTCCTAGACAAATGAACTCCGTGCCTGAAGGGTAATAACCCCCTCTTGGAATTCTCGTGATCGAATATCCGGACAACATCTTGTCGATATAAGACGCTTGAGACAGAGCTAGCGTTACTCGTTCTTGCGATTCCTAAAGATCTGAATCCCAAGAACATACTGCGCCTCTCCCAAATCTTTCATTTGGAATTGGGTCGCCAGCCAATTTTTTATGTCATTTAGGTATCCTACATCATTCCGAATGAGTAGGATATCATCCACATAAAGTACTAACAAACCTACTTTGTCGTTGACGATCCTCTTGTAAACACAAGGCTCGTCAACGTTGTGGTCAAAGCCGTAAGACTTGATCGCAATATCAAATCTTATATTCCAAGATCTTGATGCTTGTTTCAATCATTAAATGGATCGATTAAGCTTGCAAACTTTTTGCTCCTGACCTTGTGTTATGAACCCTTCGGGCTGAGACATATAGATGCCCTCGTCAAGATTACTATTCAAAAAGGCAGTTTTGACGTTCATTTGCCAAATTTCATAATCATAAAACGCTGCTATGGACAAGAGTATCCTTATAGACTTCAAAGATAGCAATGGGGAAAAAGTTTCTTCATAGTCAACTCCTTCCCTTTGGGTAAAACCCTTTGCTACAAGTCTAGCCTTAAAGGTTTGTACCTTTCAGTGCATCTCTCTTTCTCTTATAGATCCATTTACACCCTATGGGTCTAACCCCTTCAAAGTTGGCCTACAAGTTCCCATCTTCGAATTGAAGTCCATTGACTCCATTTCAAGGTCCATGGCTTTGATCCATTGGTCCTTGTCTCACGTCATTCATTGCCTGTTTATAAGACAATGGATCTTCTACAAATCATTCATCAGTATGACAACTTGAGTTTCAGCTAAACCCAAGTAGCGGTCGGGTTGGGAAACAACTCTCCCCGCTGCGTCGAGGCATTCCCAACGATTGAGAAGGACGAGATCGACTTGAGGTCTTGGCTCTTCCATCAACTCTTGATGAAGGTCCAAACTTGACCAACAACTCTTGTTGGTTCATGTGTAGCTTCATTTAGTACTAATTTACTACGCGGTTTATGGTTTCTCATGTGATCTTCCTCCAAGAACGTGGCGTTTGTCGATACAATCACCTTATTTTCTTGTGGGTCGTAAAAAAGACCACCTCTCGTTTCTTTGGGATTGCCAACAAATTGGCACAATCTTGAACGAGGTTTGCTTTCTTTGGGTTTGACACGAGCACGCAGCTTGGACAACCCCAAATCCCGAGTGTTGTAAACTAGGTTTACGCCCCTTCCAAAGTTCAAAAGGTGTTTCAAACACTTTTTGATGGAACATCTATTCAAGATTTGAGCTGCAGATCTCTCACCGCTGTACCCCAAAACGAGGCGAGCAATTGAGCATAACTCATCATAAAACGAACCATGTCTAACAAGGTTCTATTTCTCCTCTCGACATTAATCGCTTTCTTTGTGGTGTATTAAGTCTTTGAGAGTTGAGATTTAATTCCATGTTCTATCATATAGTCCTGGAATCTCAAATCCATACACTCTCCACCTCGATTTGATCGAAGTCTTTTAATGCTTTTCCCTAATGCATTCTCTACTTCAGCCTTATACTCTTTGAACTTTTCAAGAGCTTCAGACTTGTGATGCATTAGGTATAGATAACCATACCTCGAATAATAATCTATGAAAGAGATGAAATATTCGTACCCTCCTCGAGCTTTAACATTCACCGGACCACAAAGATCCGAATGCACAAGTTCTAGGGGTTCTACGGCTCTATAACTTTTTCCAGTAAAAGGTCGTTTGGTCATTTTACCTTCCAAGCAAGTCTCGCAAGGCGGTAAAGAATCATCTTCTAACTTGTTAAGAAGTCCATTCTTAGAAAGTCTCTCAATCCGGTTGAGATTAATATGACCAAGTCTAAGATGCCACAGATAGGTATTATTATTTGGAGAAGTTCTTTGTCTTTTATTTTGAGTGTTAGCATTTTTAAACATCTCATGATTTAAAATTGCTTTGGTTTTATTCGGTTTCAGTACGTACAAGCCATTTTTCAATTTAGCAGAACAAATATTGACACCCTCTTTCAAAATGAACGCTTCATTGATTGAAAAAGAAATACAATAACCAAGTTCTATTAAACAAGAGATAGAAATTAAGTTCCTTTTAAGCTTAGGAACTATATACAGATTTTGTAAAGAAATAAATCTATCTCCGAAAAATAACTTGGCATCTCCCACTGCATGAGCTGAGACGACGTCTCCCGTTCCGACCTCGAAGCGCCATCTCACCTCTTCGAGCTCATTGAAGGAACTAGTTTCTGAAATGAAGAGCAAACGTGATTAGTGGCTCTCCGAATCAAGTATCCGAGTTAATTCATTATTTTCCACTAAGCAGTGTTTCAAGAACAAGTAAATCTAATTTACCTTTCTTCTCTTTGTGCTCAGCAAGGTATTTTGGTCAGTTTCTCTTCCAGTGCCCATCCATGTTGCAGTGGAAACACTTTCCTTTATCTGCAACTTTGGCTTTTCGCTTGCCTTTGTCAGCAGCAGGTGCCTTCCCTTTCCCTCCTATTTTCTTCTTTTGGGCCTTCTTAAGCCCAGAAGAAGAGTTACAGGACTTAGTCCCAAAGGATGAACCCTTCTGGAACCTTCTGGAATGGGCAAACAGATTTTCCTCTCCATCAGACTGTCCCTTATTCTTCATAAGAGACTGGAAAGTCTGTAGTTCATTAAGGAGAGTAGTCAGGTTATACTCTATCTTGTTCATCACCGCATTGCTGCGGAATTGCAGGAAACTCTTCGAAAGAGATTCCAGGATGAACGATATCTGACTTTGCTCGTCAATGATCGCTCCGTTCATCTCAGCCACGTTGAAGTGGGCCATCAGATCAAGAACGTGTTCTCTCACCGACGACCCCTCCTTCATACGGGAGTTATAAACGTATTTGAGGGATTCGTGCCTAATCTGTCCAGACGGTTGTCCAAATATTTCCTGCAGTGAACTCATGTTCTCACGAGCTGAGACCATGCCCTCATGCTTTTTGGCCTTGATCCAACGGTCGTACGCCTCCTTAACAGATTAGGAGCGTTACGAGCAGGAATCTAAGGACATTCCTCAGTTAGTACGAACCGAAGGTCGTCAACAACGAGAATCGTATTCAAGTTGGACTTCCACGTAGTAAAATTCTCACCAGTTAGACGATCGCTTTTAAGTAAGGCTATTATTGAGGACGACATGCTGAAAATCCAAAATATTTCTAATTAGTTATGCCTTTTAAACCCATTGTAAAAACCAATCTAATTTAACAAAAATTATTAAAGAACCCTAGTGTTCAAACTAAAACTCACTGTTTTAGTTAAACCTTTAATTTTGCAACGATACTTCAAGGGTTTAGAACAAAAGCCTCCGTCGGGCGGTCAGTCATTCCTCCCTTGAATTGAGACTTTCTCAGCCAATTCCGACTACCAGAACATCTCATGTCCCAATGATCCTTAGCTACCGTTTGTTTGGTCAAGGACTTGTTAACTAACTTAACTCATCCCGTAAATGTGACCCTACCATTTTCAGATCCAATAGGCCCGAGCCAACAGGCTACTATTAAGAAAGACAAATGCTGGCAAACAACCTAAGAGACCCTATCCATTCTGGAGTTCGCGGTGTTCCGATCCCTATAGTCAGGCCCTCCGTAGGGATTGGCTGTTCCAGGACAACCTAGCAAGCGGACTATAGAAATCACACGGTGCGACCTAATGGAGGAGACCGTAGGATATGTTGACACGCGTCCTGCTCCCATTTACTATGGATACTTCCCTCATTCACCTTGGTTTTGAACCATGTAAACACATACCGTAGGGGGACACCCTATTGACGCCACGTAGCCGAGCATGGAACTCACGTTGTGAACTCTTGAGGACGTGAGAGTAAACTCGATGCGAACATCTCGTTTTCTCCCACTGAAGCTCCTAAAATTAGGGTATAGGTTTAACTTAGTCGGATTCTGGCTAAAAGAATCTAAGTCTATGCCTATTATAACTAGGTCTTAAAACCTTATGTCTAGGTGAATAAACATTTTAATTACCTAGAGATAAATCAGAACTGAGGTTAATTCAACTCAGTTAGGATCGTTCCCAAGTAGGAGGTGTTAGTTAACTGCTAGCTTAAGTACCCCAACCTTAGATGTAACTTCACCCAGAGAGTTCTCTTATAACCAAAGTCCTAAAGTCCTACTATATTTTAAACTATTTAAAATACTACGTAAGACTTATTTCTAATCCTATTTGAAATTGAAACTTAGGTCTAAATTAATTTTAAACGATTTAAAACTAATTAAATTTAACCCAAGTTCCTATGTTTGCATGCATTTCTTTATTATAGGTTATGGTTTCTAAAACCCCTTTAATTTATAACTTTTATTAATCTTAATAATTAACCTATGATAAAGGAACTATATTATAAATCCAACAATCAATATTCAAATTGGAATTATAAAAGAAATTCAACTACTTGAATTATGAAATTACTTAAACAAAATAACATTTATTTTAAACTAAGTAATTTCAAGCTCCATGCAATTTATTTTCCATATAATCTAATTATAACACTTATAATTAATTACTCATGAAAAAATAAATTAGTCATGCATTCAACCATATTAATATAACATTTATATAAATAAAATGCATGAACATGCTTATCCTAAGGTGAGAATAATCTAAATGACATTCATATAGATAAAAAGCTGTAAAACCGAAATAATTTGGCCCCTAAAGTGCAAAAAAATAAATGACATTAATTTATTTCATGAAACCGGTCCAAAAACACCTTGAACCGCTCGAACCGGACCAAAACCAACGAACCAGCTCGAACCGGTCTGCTACTGCTTAAACCGCCTCACGGCTTTGCAACGCTGATGCTAGCGTTGCAACGGTTGCTTCATCCTCGCGCGCGCCTGCTATCGGGATGGCGTTGCAACGCCGAGGCGCGTTGCAACGCCCGTGACCCTTGATCGCCGCGTTGATAGGGAACGCTAGCGTTGCGACGCCGTTTCTTCTTGACGTTAACGCCGCTTAGTAGTAAGCGTAACAACGCCGCTTTGCCCGGCAACGACCTTCTTCCACGAACACAACAGCTTCAAACTTCAATTTCTCCTTCGATTCTCAACCAAATTGAATGAAACTTGTCCCGAACGACTCGTAACTCAATTACAGACTCAATTTTACACTTTTTGCCCAAAAACGTAGAGGCCTTTACATACAATTTGATCAAAATCAAAAGTAAACTATGACCAAAAAATTCCTAAACAGTATTACAGCAAACCAATGCAATTTCCACCAAAATCAATGCAATTTTGTTTCAAAACAAAACAATACAAGCATTGCTCTGATACCAATTGATGGAGATCTGATCTCCTTGAGCAGCGAAAACGTGATTGGGATCGTTAATTTGCTTGATTGTTTTGCTAAAAACAAAAAAACAGTACATTGACCCAAAACTACAGAACAAGCATATATTCAAATCCTATTAGGCATGGATTAAATGCATACAAACATACTACATGTTTTAACGTTTAAACTAAAGGAGAGAAAGAAGAATTACCTTTGTATACTATGTCCAATAGCAACTCCTTGCTCCAAGCAGTACAACAACAAAGGAACTTCTCTGTTTTTCTCTGTGCAACAACACCACCACTTGGATGACCTCCTATGTCTCTGAATACTTAGATCCTCCTAGGTGGGAAGGATTCCAACTTTTGGAATGTGAAGGGAATTTGAGAGTGAGAGAGAAATGTTTTCAGCAATTCCCCAAAAATTTGGAATTGATCAATCGATCCCTTTCACTTCTCTCCAGGAGAAGTTAAATCCCAGTAGCGGGCATCTCCTATTTCCTATCGAATAGGAAGTTGGGAGAGAGAGGGGGAACGTGTCCTCCTGACACGTTCCTTATTTATTTAATTAATCACATTAATTAAATAATCAAATGAATTAAATATCTTATATTTAATTTATATTAAAACACATTTAATGAATTATCCCTCTATCCTATAGTTTTAATGCACATCTAATGTACATTAAATTTAACCTATAGTTTTTTAAGTATGAATCACATTCACATTTAAATTTAATATTTGAACTCTTTCAAATATTTAATTCTCTCACATAATTTAATATGAATCATATTCACATTAAATTTATAATATATAGTTCCAAAACTATATATTATATCGTATCTTAATACATAAAATATATTCCCTAGAGAATTTGAACATTTAAAATTCAAATGATCTAAGAACCTTTTAAGAGCTAGAAGGTGGACCTAATGGACCTACAGATCAGAAGCTCCAACGATACGAGATTGCTCGGTTAATCTCATTAACCTCCCAATCAACATTCGTTAATTGCGGGAACACTCCACTAAAGTCCCACAGCTGCACTCTTCTCACTGCAGATATATTTCTGTGTCCATGGATATTGACCAATAACAGCAAGTCAATCCTTCACGAATGCTCGTAACACCAGGTGGGTCAAATTACCGTTTTTCCCCTGGGTTACATCTTGTGCCTTAGGTACCAGTGCTCCTCTAATGAACAATTTGTTTGTGGCCCTACCAACAAACAGAGTCCCTCTCGGGCCAATGAGACGGTCGGGCCCTTTGTTCAAGTCCCGGAGACACCACTTAAGGAAACATTTCTCTACTTACCCTAGTAGGCGGGAAGGAGTGAATTCCATCTTGCTAAGTTAAGTTCCCAGCCACTCACTCGGTCTTGTCCCCAAGAAGGTAGGCATATTGAGTCGGCGAACCGCCACTCTCACCCATACTAGTCAAAGGACAATCCCTCATAAGCAGGAGTTCGTAACTCCGCTCAAGATTGAGATCAAGTTGCCTAGGTCATCCTAGTGAAATAGAAACCTAACTAGTCAACGGAGTTACAGCTAGAGGTTACTATTTCGTGGTCCGATCTTATGTAATCTCATTACATAGGATATCCCCACTCACATGTCATCTACACAAACACGTTAGGATCACAGTGTTTGTATCAAATACAAAGTGGGCCACATCCATAGTTTAACCATGGTAAGGTACCCAAACCTTATCCCCAACTATAGACCCTTTAGGTCAGATCTCTAATCGAGATCCTTTTTATGTACATTACATTCAGTTAAAGATTCATTTAACAGCCTTGGATGTCTAGTTTATTGGATTTAGGGTTTAAATAACGACAAACTCGTAGAAAACGAAGAATAACACTTTATTGAAATAATAACACTTTATTACATTAATTAGAACATAATTACAAACTACGAGTTTTAGGGCACAAATCCCAACACTTCCCTCTCCTTGATATACAACGGAGAAGATCTAGAAGACGTGCCAAAACTAGTTCGTAGTTTGTGGAGAACGCGAGATTGTTGAGATCGTGAGAACGAGAGGATCAAAGGAGCACGTGCGGTTTTAAGGTTACAAAGGTAATTTACTTGTTGTCCATATTCTAATATGCACGCTTAATCGCTTTTATGTATGTTTCTGATTTGATCTACGTAACACATTACAAGAACACGCGATTCAAATCGCTTCCGCTGCGGGATTCGATCCCATCAATTGGTATCAGAGCCAAGTTGTATTCTTGTTTTTCTTCTAGATCTGTCAAAAACATAGGTGAGATTGCATGAAATTCATGAGATGAATGTTCAGTTTGCAAATTAGATGTTTTAATTTTTGGCACTTAGATTTACAATTTTTTCATTGAAATGTTCAATGTAAAGGCCCGGTGTTTTGGACATTTTAAATTGTAAATCGAGTCTGTAAGTCCGTGTCGATCGAGGCAAAGCGTGTTGGTGAGAAGAACGAACAAAAAAGGAGCAAAAATGAAAAAGTGGCAGTGATTTTCTGTGAATGGCGTTGCAACGCTGTTCATTGGCGTTGCAACGACACTGCAGCAGACATGTGGCTGAGAAAGCAATAGTGTTTCAATGCCACCCTCGGCGTTGCAACACCGAACGCGTTTCACAAGGCGCTCCAACAGGCAAAAAAAGACGAAACTAAGCATTGCAACGTCATAGGCGTTTCACGGAGAGCTGAGCAACGGGTAGAAGTTTTTTTAATATATAAAATGTTTTTTAATTTGTTTTAATAAAAGACGTTTTATATTTATAAATTAATTTTCTTTATTATTATTAATTTTAATCAATATAATTAGATTATATTAATTAAAGTTAATTTTAGGGTGCCAAAAGTTGTCTAATTTTGCTATTTATAAATATTTATGCAATTGTTGTATAATTATTTCCATGCATAGTGTATGCTATTTAGAAATTTCCACCTTAGGTCAAGCATATTCATGCATCATATTTTAATATAAAGTGTTATATTATATAGTTTGCATGACAAATTAATATAAAGTGTTATATTTGAAAGAGTGTATATTAAGAAAGCGGAAGCAACTTTGGATCTTGAACACTCTAAGTTGATCAATTTTACAAAATAAAAAGCATGCTCAAAACTGGAAAAAACAGAGAATAAGAACTCATACCTTTGTAGCTCAAAATTCTCCTAATCCGTGGGTAATTTCTTGTCACAAATACATTGTGGACAACCTCTAGTGTCTTCCCTACTATCCTCAGGCCTTGGAACAGATTGTGCGATCTTTGATAGAAAGAATTTGAAGAGAGATGGGAGAAATGTCTCAAAACGTAAATCAGAAAAAATTCTGATAAATCCTACTAAATCCATTGGTTTCTTCTTCAATTAAAGAAAACCAAAAGTTTCTTCAAGCTAGGAGAAGAGGACAACATGAAGATGATGAGGATTTAGCAAGAAAGAGGTGCTCAATTTGTGTGAATTTGAAAAAGAAAAGTGGTGATTCACACTTATGAATTTGGTCCAATTGAAAACCCAAAATTCAATTTGAATTTCTATTTACTTTTAATTCAAAATTAATATAAAATTAATTTTAAATTAAAATAAATTTATTAATTTAATTAATTAATTTTGGATAATTTATTTAATTTAATATCAAATATCAAATTAAATAATTGAACCAATCCCGATTTCTTAAATCGATCGTTCGAACATGAATCCCTATTCATCTTATAAACCAAACCAATATTTAAACCATATTTAAATATTTTCACCTCTTCTTTATCATAGTTTAATTCATAATTAAACCGTGACACGTTAAGTATATCACATATAATTAATGTTTTCTCCCAAAACTGAATTTGAACAATTCAAATTCTTTTCTCTCAAATGTTACAAGGCTTAGTTTGAGCTAGTAAGGGGACCTAATGGACCTACAGATCATGAGCTCCAACGATACGAGATTAACCGATCAAACTCTTTAGCCTAGCTAATCAACATTCGTTAACGATCGAGACACTCCACTAAAGCCCAGTGGTTGCACTCTCCTCACTATAGATATATTTCTGTCCACTCGATATAACCATGATTAGTAAGTCGATCCTTCACAGGTCATTCGTAATTATAGCTAGTCAAAATTACCGTTTTACCCATGTAATTACTTCTTGTTCTTTAAGTCCCACGAATCCTCTAATGAACAATTGGTTTGTTGGTTTGTGGTCCAACCAACAAACCAAATCCCTCTCGGGCATGAGAGGTTGGGCCCTTTGTTCAAGACCTAGAGTCAGCACTTAAGGGAACAACCTCTCTACTAATCCCTAAAGCGGGTAAGAGTGAATTCCATCTTGCAGAACTATGTTCCCAGCTATCTACTCGGTCTTATCCCTGAAATGGAAGGTTTATTGAGTTGGCAATCTCAGGCCACTCTCACACATGCAAATCTAAGGATAATCCAAATAAACGGGAGTTCATGGCACGCTCAGATTAAGATCGAGTTACCTAGGTCATCGTATGAATATAGTCAGTTAAGACAGTAAACAGAGTTATAAAGTCAAGTGACTATTTCTCGGTCCAGTCTTATGCAAATTCATTGCATAGGATGCCCCCACTCGCATGTCTCCACATGAACGATTTTTGATCACATCGTTTGTACTTTATAAAGTGGGTCGCATCCATAGTGTCCCCAAGATAAAGTACCCAACCCTATCCCTATACTATAGACCGTTCTGGCTATAACTTGAACCTGGTCCACTTTTATGTCACACATAAAGTTCAAGTATACATTCTATAGCCATGGGTTCTTTATTGGATTAGGGTTTCAAAATATACAATTCACTTTATTCAATAACACGTTTATTTGAATAAATCTCAATAACATCTTTATTGCAAAAGAGAATATACATTCAGTTTACAAACCCACGAATTTTAGGACATAAAACCCAACAAACTCTCACTTGGACTAAAACGTCAGTGGAGTCAAACATGTTGAGTAAGAAAACTGTCCTACCCGCAGTCCTAGACTCTCTAGGTGTCCCTCAAACACTTTAATCGTGAGGGGCTTTGTAAATGGATCAACAATGTTGTGCTCCGAAGCAATCTGCGTGACAATCACGTCTCCTCGTTGCACAATCTCCCTGATGAGATGATATTTGCGGTCTATATGCTTTCCAGGCTTATGGCTTATAGGTTCTTTAGAATTTTCCACTGCACCACTATTATCACAATAAAGGGTGATAGACAAATTCATATTTGGAACAACTTCCATATCAACCAAGAACTTCATAAGCCATACATCCTCCTTCGCTGCTTCGCAAGCTGCGACATACTCAGCCTCCATGGTGGAGTCAGCAATACAACCTTGCTTTATACTCCTCCATACTATAATTCCTCTATTAAGAGTGAACATAGATCCTGATGTGGATTTCCTCGAATCTACATCAGTCTGAAAATCAGAGTCAGTGTATCCTGCAAGGATCAAATCCTTTGCGCCATACACAAGCATATAGTCCCTCGTTCTCCTAAGATACTTGAGGATATTCTTAACAACAATCCAATGATCATATCCTGGATTGGACTGATACTTGCTGACAATTCCCACTGCATAGTATATGTCGGGTCGAGTACATAACATGGCATACATTAGACTACCAACAGCTGATGCATAGGGAATGCGTCTCATATCCTGAACTTCTTGAGGTGTCTTAGGACACTGTTCCTTAGACAGATGAATTCCATGCCTGAAAGGTAATAAACCCTTCTTAAAATTTTGCATCTTATATCTAATCAACATCTTGTCAATATAAGATGCCTGAGACAGCGCTAGCATTTTGTTCTTGCGATTCCGAACAATTTGGATTCCAAGGACAAACTGAGTCTCCCTCAAATCTTTCATTTGGAATTGAGTCGCTAGCCATTGCTGAACGCCAGTCAGGAATCCTGCATCATTCCCAATGTGCAAGATATAAGATTTGATCACTGAACAGTAGTATTGACTATCTTCTAGTAGACACAAGGCTCGTCAATATTCTGTTCAAAGCCATAAGATTGGATCACTGTATCAAATCTTATATTCCAGGATCTAGATGCTTGTTTCAATCCATTGATGGATCGTTTCAGCTTGCAAACCTTTTGCTCTTGACCTTGAACTATGAACCCCCTGGTTGATCCATATAGATACTCTCTTCAAGATTGTCATTCAGAGAGGCTGTCTTGACATCCATTTGCCAAATTTCATAATCATAAAATGTGGCAATGGACAAGAGTATTCTAATCGACTTAAGCATGGCAACAAGGGAGAAGGTTTCTTCATAGTCCACCCCTTTCCCGCTGGGTATAACCCTTTGCCACAAGTCTAGCCTTAAAGGTTTGCACCTTACTGGCTTGATCTCGTTTTCTCTTGTAGATCCACTTACAACTGATAGGTCTTTCACCATCTGGTTGATCTACAAGTTCCTAGACTGAATTGAAGTACATTCACTCCATTTCGAGGTCCATGGCTTTAATCCACTAGTCCTTATCTATATCATTCATTGCCTGTTTATAGGTCAATGGATCCTCAATGCCATCATCAGGTAAGACGACCTGGGTTTCAGTTAAATCCATGTAACGGTCGGGTTGTCTAACATCCCTCCCACTACGTCAAGGTATTCTCAACTCTTGAGAAGGACCAGCTTGATCAACAACTTTTGTTGATTTATCTGTAGCTTCCTTCGAAATTTCGCTCAAAATAATTTTGCTACGAGGTTGATGATCTCTCATGTGGTCTTCCTCTAAGAACGTGGCATTTGTCGACACAAGCACCTTTTCTTCTTGAGGATCATAAAACAGACAACCTTTTGTTTCTTTGGAGTATCCTACGAATAGGCATAATTTTGAACAATGTTCCAATTTCTTTGGATTGGACACCAGCACATGTGCCGAACATCCCCAAATCCTGAAATGACGTAAACATTCTTTACGCCATTTCCACGACTCATAGGGTGTTTTTGAAACACTCTTAGAGGGAAGCATGTTCAAAATATATGCAACAACTTCTACTACACATCCCCAAAACGAACTAGGCAGCTGAGCATAGCTCATCATAGATCGAGCCATGTCTAACAGGGTTCAATTTCTCCTTTCAGATACATCGTTTTGTTGAGGTGTACCGGGCGCTGAGAGTAGGGATACGATTCCATGTTTTATCATATAGTCTTGGAAACTCGAATCCATATACTATCCACTTCGATTTGATAGAAGTGTTTTAACATTTTACCTAACGAATTCTTAACCTCTGCCTATACTCCTTGAACTTTTCAAAGGTTTCAGACTTATGATGCATTAGGTAAAGATAGCCATACCTAGAATAATAATCAATGAAACTGATGAAATATTCATACCCTCCTCGTGCCTTGACATTCATTAGACCACAAAGATCCGAATGCACGAGTTCCAAGGGTTCTTTGACCCTATAACCTTTTTTCAGAAAAAGGTTGTTTAGTCCTTTTTCCCTCAAGACAGGACTCACATGGTGGTAAGGAGTTGTCATCCAACTGACTTAGGAGTCCACTCTCAACCAATCTCCCAATCCTATTGAGATTAATGTGACCTAGTCTCAAGTGCCAAAGATAGGTACTTGGAGAAAGTTTCTGTCTTTTATTTTGCGTATCAGCTGTTTTAAACATATCGGTGTTCAAAAAAGCTTTTATCTCTGTTGGTCTTAACATATATAAGTTGTTTTCAAGTTTAGCAGAACATATTCGTACACCTCTTTTACAAATGAACGTTTCATTATAATCAAAAGATACTTTATACATATGTGTTGGGATTTATGCCCTAAACTTGTGTAATTTTGATCAATTAAATAAAGTGTTATTTGTTTTGATAAGATTACAGTCTTGCTTTTATAAATCCAATAAACTAAGCTCCAAGGTTATAACGTTTATCTTGAAATCAGTGTAGTGAACACTATTTGGGTTGAGTTCAAGATTATAACCTAAATAGTCTATGGTATAAGAATAAGGTTGGAAACCTCATTCTAGTAACACCATGGATGCGACCCACTTTGTAATTAGTACAAATGAGGTAATTCAACTCATTCATGTAGTTGACATGCGAGTATGGGCATCCTGTATGAAGAGTTCATACAAGACTGGATCACAAAATATTAGTCTAACCAGTGTAACACCGTTAACAAGATAAGACTAGTAATTTATAGATGGTCATTAGTGACTCGACCTGAATCCTGAGCAAGTTAAGAACTCCTTCTTATAGGGGTTTGTCCTTAGACTAGTATGGGTGAGACTGGCCTGTAGCTGACTCAATAGGCCTACCTTCTCAGGGACAGAACCTCGTTGGCAGCTGGGAACTTAACTGTGCAAGATGGAATTCACTCATTCCTCTACTAAGGAATTAGATAGGTTTTTCCCTTAAGAACTGACTCCAGGTCTTGAAGAACGGGGGCCCGCCCTCTATAAGGGTATGAGTCTAAGGTAGGACCTTAGACTTGTTGTTCATTAGAGGATCAGTGGTGCTTAAGGAGCAAAGAGGTAATCACAGGGGTAAAACGGTAATTTGATCCAACTGTGATTACGAACAACCTGTGAAGGGTCGACTCATGGGTAATGACTATATCAGTGGACACAATAATATCTACAGTGAGGAGAGTGCAGTTACAAGTGCATAGTGGAGTAACTTGTAGTTAATGAATATTGATTTACTGGATCAAAGAGTTTGATCAGTTAATCTCACATCATTGGAGCTCATGATCTGTAGGTCCATTAGATCCCTCCGTTGGCTCAATATGGTAATATTGAGGGTATAAAGTTAGGAGTGAAATTGAAGTGTTCAATACATGAGGTGTTATATCTATTATATATGATATAATTGATATAATATATAGTTTTAATGTGAATTGGTGTTTTTGTAGGATGGTCATTTCCACCCCATTCCCCTATATATATGGTTGCATGAGATGCAACTAGGTTAAGCCATTCTAAGACATACTAAGCAATTCCTTGCCTTTTGTTGTTGTTGGAAAGGTTCCAAGACAACAAACATCTCTCTCACAAAAACACCACATATTTCCTAAAGGGAACCCACCTTCCTCTCTCACCTAGAGAACAACGGAGAAGATCCGGTGGCAGTGTTGGTGTTCGTACGAGTTCGTGTTGCAGTGATCTTGATCGTGAGAGAGGAGGAGCACTTGAAGAAACGTTCTTCAAAGGTAACATTCTTGCTGTCCATTCTATTTTATGCTTAATCTTGTTATTTGTGTTCTTAAATAAATCGTTGTAACAAAATCAAGAGCGCGCGATTCGCAATCGCTTCCGCTGCGGGGACTTCAATTCCCTTCAATTGGTATCAGAGCCCAATTGCGTCCTTGATTTATGTTCTGGATTTTTCAAGAACAAGGTGGGATTTACTGTTTTTACTTGAGATGTATGAACGGTTTTGCTAAATTAGATGTTTTCAGTTTTGGCACTTAGATTTACAATTATCATTGAAATGTTCAATGTAAGGGCCCGATGTTTTGGGCAAATTTTAATTGTAAATCGAGTCTGTAAATCCGTGTCGATCGAGGCAAGGCGGTTGCTGAGAAGATCGGAGCCAAAACGAGCCAAAAACATTGGAGATTGTTCTTTGTCGTGTGTGCGTTGCTGTAACGCGCGCGCTGCGGGAGAAAGCGCGCAAGACAAGAGGCGGCGCAGCAACGCCTCGACGTAAAGCGACAAAGCGTTGCAACCCTGATATCACCGTTGCAACACTAGATACGTTTCACGCGAGAAGCAACGGGCAGAAAATATTTTTTTATTATATATATTAATTATAAAAATGTTTTATATTTAATATATTTAATTTTAATTAATATAATTAGATTATATTAATTAAAATTATTTCTAGGGTGCCAAAATTGGTCTAATTTTTGCTATTTTAATTATGTAATTGTTGTGTAATTATTGCCATGCATACTGTATGCTTGTATTTTAGAAATCCCACATTAGGTTAAGCATTTTCATGCATCATTTATAATATAAGGAGTTATATTATATAGTTTGCATGATTAATTAATATAAGGTTGTTATATTAATTTTTGGACGGAATTGACATGCATTATTTTTCATGAGATGAATAGGCTATGTATGTTTTATTATTCATGTGATGAATGATCAAGCACTATAACATAGTATGCATGTCACCTAAGGTTAATTATTAGTTTTAAAATGTTTAGAACTTGGAAATAATAGACCTTAGGTTATCTAGTTCTAATTAGATTAGAATTAGGAACCAAGTAATTTATAAGCTATGATTAAAAGAGGAACTCTGTCTAAGGAAAGTTCTGTCTAGGTTGGGGTACTTAAGTCGCGGAAGCAATGTAACACCTTACACCGAATCGACTGGAGTGAAATTTAATCAGAGAGTCTTATAAATTACAGTAGCGTCAGCGGGTTTATTAAGGGGTTAATAAACTAGAAATTCTAGGTTTAATATAAGGAGTTATATTAACAAACTTAGGATAAAATCAATATAAGAGTTATATTGATTATCAATGTAAGAGTTATGTTGATAGAGTTAGGTAAAACCATTAGCCGGGTTTTAGCCTAAGAAAGATTCCTATAGACTTAAAGTATTAAGTGAGAGGAAAAAGTGTATGAGATACATATTTTTCCACCTACGCTATCTCCGGGAAGTTCACACCGTGAGACTCATACTTGGCCTCGTGGCGCAAACGGGAGCGTCTCCCTTCGGATGGTGTTTGTATGAGTCAATATCAAGGTGAATGGAGAGGGTACTTATAGTGAGTGGGAGGCGGGTTTAGTGAAAACAAAACCTACGGTCTCTTTTGTCGGTTTTTACACCGTTAGATCACTATGGTCACCGCTAGTTTGGCTCTGAACTGCATAATCCCTTCTGAGGGCTTGATCATAGAGGATCTAACATGCAGAGACACCGAAAGGGATAAAGATTTCCTTAGACTATTTTCCAATCTAGTCCTCCTTGGTGATTTTATTGGATCGAGACACGGGATCTAAAGACAAAGGGTTACACTCACGGGGTACATAAGTTGTGTATGTATCCGCATCAAAAATGGTAACTAAAACTTATAGGAATAAGAGTTATTCGGTATTAGATTTTGGTCAAGAGTGTCTTGATCCGGAGGAGGAGTGTTTTTTATTACCCTTCGGTGTCATACATTCTAAACATTTGGAGTATCATTGCAAATTATAAATGGCCTAAGAATCATTTGATAATTGGCTAAAACATGATTGGATTAGAGTTATAGCAAGAAACTCATACAAGTTTGTTTGTAAATTTTCAAAACAAAAATGTCTATCTCTATAATTTTCTTATTTAAGTGTGTAAAAGTTAACCAGGAGAGAATATGATGACATGGAAAAACAAACTCAACACTATTTTGGTAGTGGATGATCCGAAGTTTGTGCTAACCGAGGAGTGTCCTCGGTGTTGTGCTCGAATGCGCCACGAAATGTTCGTGATGCATATGATCGATGGATCAAGGCCAATGATAAGGCCAAGGTCTACATCTTTGGCAAGTATGTCCGACATATTAGCCAAGAAGCATGAGGGCATGATTACCGCCAAGGAAATCATGGATTACATGCAGGTATGTTTGGACAACGATCCACACAAGCCCGACATAATGCCCTATAGTACATATTCAACTCAAGGATGCGGAGGGTACATCCGTTGGGATCATGTCCGGATATGATGGTGCACTTTAACATCGCGAGTCGAATGGTGCTTCCATCGATGAGTCGAGCAGTCGACTTCATTCGAAATCTTTGAGATAGTTTCTGCAGATTTAGAAGTAATGTTGTTATGAACAAGCTTACTTTTAATCTTACCTCCTTCGAATGAACTCCGCACCTTTCGGTCTTTGAAGAAAATTCGAGGATCGAAAGGTGAGGCAAATGTTGCGATAGGAGTTATCACAGAGGTTCGACCTCTGGGACAAAAAACAGTGGCTTCATCTTCTTCTAACCTGAGAGGTAAGAAGAAGAACATAAAGAAGGTTGGTAAAGGACAACAGACTGACAAAGCTGCCGCCCAGAAGGGCAAGAAAGTCAAAGACGTTGCTGACAAAGGAAAGTGTTTCAACTGCAACGAAGACGAGCATTGGAAACGAAACTGTCCGAAGTACATTGCAGAAAAGAAGAAGGAAGATAAATATGATTTACTTTGCCTAGAAGCTTGTTTAGTGGATAATGATAAAACAACTTGGATACTTGATTCAGGAGCCACTAATCATGTTTGCTCTTCTTTTTCAGGGAATTAATTCCTGGCAGCAGCTACAACAAGGAGAGATAACACTCCGGGTTGGAAATGGAGAAGTCGTCTCATTTGAGTGATGAGGCACAATGAAGCTTTATTTTGGCAAGAAATATGTATTGTTGGACAATATATTAGTGATACCAGGGTTTACTAGAAACCTCATTTCCATTTCTTGCCTTATTGAACAATGTATTTTTTTTTCCTTTTCTATGAATAAAGTGTTTATTTTGAAGAAAGGTTTAGAAATATGTTCAGCTTCATTAGAAAATGGATTCTATGTTTTAAAGCCTAATTCAGTCAAAATGGTTTTGAACACTGAATTATTTAAAACTGCAAACGCACAAACTAAGAAACGTAAAATTTCTCCTAAAGAAAATGCTCATCTTTGGCATCTAAGATTGGGTCACATTAATCTCAATAGGATTGAGAGATTGGTAAAGAACGGACTTCTAAACGAGTTAGAAGAAAATTTCTTGCCAGTATGTGAATCATGCCTAGAAGGAAAAATGACTAAAAGACCTTTAAGTGGAAAAGGTTATAGAGCCAAAGATCCTCTAGAGCTTATACATTCAGACCTTTGTGGTCCGATGAATGTCAAAGCCAGGGGAGGATATGAATATTTCATCTCTTTTATAGATGATTATTTCAGATATGGGCATATTTACCTAATGCACCACAAGTCTGAAGCACTTGAAAAGTTCAAGGAATTCAAGACTGAGGTTGAAAATCAATTAGGTAAAAGAATTAAAACACTTCGATTGGATCGAGGTGGAGAGTACATGGATTTAAAATTCCAAAACTATATGATAGAACATGGAATTACATCCCAACTCTCAGGTCCCGCCACACCACAGCAAAACGGTGTATCGGAAAGGAGAAATAGAACCTTGTTGGACATGGTTCGATCAATGATGAGTTATGCTCATCTCCCTAGTTCCTTTTGGGGTTATGCAGTGGAGACTGCAGTATACATTTTGAATAGTGTGCCCTCCAAAAGTGTTTCTGAAACACCTTTTGAACTCTGGAAAGGACGTAAAGGTAGTTTATGTCACTTCAGAATATGGGGTTGTTCAGCACATGTACTTGTGACAAATCCAAAGAAGTTGGATTCACGTTCAAAGTTGCGCCTAATCGTAGGATACCCAAAAGAAACAAGAGGTGGTTTATTCTATGATCCTAAGGAAGATAAGGTCTTTGTGTCGACAAATGCCACTTTCTTGGAGGAGGACCACATACGGGACCACATGAAAGAGTCTAGATTAAGAAAACAGAAGCAATTTTGGATCTTGAACACTCTAAGTTGATCAATTTTGTAAAATAAAAAACATGCTCAAAGCTGAAAAAACATAGGGATAGAAAACTCAACTTTGAAGATCAAATTCTCTTCACCCGGTGGATGGTTTTCAACACGAACACTTCGTGGACAACTGTTAGATTCTTCCCTACTATCCTCAGGCCTTAGAACGGATTGTGGGATCCTAGGTTGAGAGAATTTGGAAGAAAAGACCTTAAAGGTCACTAATTCGGGAATATTAAATTTTCTGTGTAATTCTCACAAAACACCTCAAATCACCATCATATAAAGCTTCAAAAAGCTTCAATGGAGTGACAACTCAAGGGTGATGAGGATGCTTTGAGATGGAGGTGGCCAATTTTGGTGAATTTTGAAGATGAGTAAGATTGGGCAAGTTGTCAAGTTGGGTTTCATGGAAATCCTTGAATTTTCATTTAATTTTAATTCAAAAATCAATATTAAATTTATTTTTAATTAAAATTAATTTAATTAATTAAATTATTAAATAATTAATTTAATTAATTAATTTTTTAATTTAATTTAATATCAAATATTAAATTAAATAAATTGCCCAATCTCGATCGTTTTTCCGAACATGAATCCTTATTCATGTTATAAACCGATCCGATATTTAAATCATATTTAAATATATCCACCTCTTATTAATCATAGTTTAATTCATAATTAAGCTATGATTCGTTAAATATATCACATATAATTAACGCTTTCTTCCAAACTCGAATTTGAACAATTAAAATTCTTTTCTCTCAAAATGTTATAAGGCTAAGTCCAAGCTAGTAAGGAGGACCTAATGGACCTACAGATCATGAGCTCCAACGATACGAGATTAACCGGCTAAACTCTTTAGCCTAGCTAATCAACATTCGTTAACCAAGGACACTCCACTAAAGTTCGGTGGTTGCACTCTCTTCTTCTTTGTAGAGATATATTTCGCCCACTCGATATAACTAAGTCAATCCTTCACAGTCGTTCAGAATTACAATTTGGGTAAAAATTACCAGTTTACCCCTGTAATTACCTCTTGTTCCTTAAGTCCCACCGATCCTCTAATGAACAATTGGTTTGTGGTCCAACCAAAGAAACCGAATCCCTCGGGCCAATGAGAGGGTGTGGCCCATTGTTCAAGACCAAGTCGGTGATTTAAGGGAACAACCTCTCTACTAATCCCTAAAGCGGTAGGAGTGAATTCCATCTTGCGTAACTCTGCTCCCGACTATCTACCCGATTTTATCCTTGAAATGGGAGGCTTATTGAGTCGGCAGTCTCGAGCCACTCTCACCCATGCAAATCTAAGGATAATCCGAATAAGCAGAGTCCATAGAAACGGTCGAGATTAAGATCGAGTTACCTAGGTCATCGATGAAAATAGTCCAGTAAGACCAGAAACGGAGTTTTAAAGTCTAAGTGACTATTTCGCGGTCCAATCTTATGCAAACTCATTGCATAGGACGCCCCCACTCACATGTCTCCACATGAACGATTTAGGATCACATCGTTTGTACTCTACAAAGTGGGTCGCGTCCATAGTGTCCCAAGGATAAGGTACCCAACCCTATCCTTATACTATAGACTGTTCTGGCTATAACTTTAACTTGATCCACTTTTATGTCACACATAAAGTTCAAGTATTCATCCTATAGCCAAGGGTTCTTTATTGGATTAAGGTTACACAATACACAATTACACAATACACAATAGTCTATAACAATTTTACTGAATAAATTTCAATAACAACTTTATTGTGATATAGAATATACATTCAGTTTACAAAACCACGAGTTTTAGGACATAAAACCCAACACCACAAACCAAAGAGTAAGGTAGTGTTGAGTGAGTTAGACGGAACAATAGCAAAGGTTGCTAATAAGAACACTAGTACGTCAACAAGAGTTGTTGATACTAGTTTGTCTAGTCAAGAGGGTCCATCTCAAGAGTTGAGTATGCCTCGACGTAGTGGGAGGGTTGTGATACAGCCTTACCGTTACATGGGTTTAGCTGAAACCCATGTTGTTATACCAGATGACAACTGCGAGGATCCATTGACTTATAATCAAGCAATGGTTGACATTGACAAAGACAAATGGGTCATAGCCATGGACCAAGAAATAGAGTCTATGCACTTCAATTCTGTTTGGGATCTTGTAGATAAGCCTGATGGGGTAAAACCTATAGGTTGTAAGTGGATCTACAAGAGAAAACGTGGTGTAGATGGGAAGGTGCAAACCTTTAAAGCTAGACTAGTAGCAAAGGGTTATACCTAGGTTGAAGGGGTTGACTATGAGGAGACAAAATCATCAACAACACTGTCACATTTTTGATATTGTATTTGCATGATATCCTACTCATTGGGAATGAAGTAGGATTCCTTACTTACATTAAGGAATGGTTGGCTTCGCAATTTTAAATGAAAGATTTGGTAGAAGCTCAGTATGTTCTAGGTATCTAGATTGTCTGGAACTGGAAAAACAGAATGTCAGTCATGTCTCAGGCATCTTATATCGACAAGATGTTGTCGCGATATAGTTGCAGAACTCCAAGAAGGGCTTACTGCCTTTCAAGCATGGGGTTCACCTGTCTAAGGATCAATGTCCTAAGACACCTCAAGAGATTGAGGATATGAGACGAAACCCTTATGATTCAGTTGTAGGGAGCCTCATGTATGCCATGTGGTGTACTAGGCCCGACACCTGTTATGCAGTTGGGATTGTCAGTAGGTATCAATCCAATCCAGGATTAGATCACTGGACAACCGTAAAGGCAATCCTCAAGTATCTTAGAAGAACAAGGGACTACATGCTTGTGTATGGAAGTGGGGATTTGATCCTTACGGGATATACAGATTTTGACTTTCAGACGGATAAGGATTCTAGGAAGTCCACATCGGGGTCAGTGTTCACTCTTAATGGAGGAGTTGTAGTGTGACGAAGCATCAAGCAGGGATGCATCGCTGATTCCACAATGGAAGCCAAGTACGTTGCGGGTTGTGAGGCTGCTAAGGAAGTTGTGTGGCTCACGTATTTCATGTTAGATTTGGAAGTTGTTCCAGATATGAACTTGCTAGTGACGCTGTTTTGTGACAACAGCGGTGCAGTAGCCAACTCGAGAGAACCTCGGAGTCATAAGAGGGGCAAGCATATTGAACGCAACTATCAACTGATGCGGGAGATTATGCACTGCGGAGACATGATAGTCACGCAGATTGCTTCGGATCACAACGTTGCTGATCCATTTACAAATGTCCTCACGGCTAAGGTGATTGACGGTCACCTAGAGAGTCTAGGTCTTCTAGTTCTTCCTGACTGGGGCAAGTGAGAGATTTTAAAGGGGTATTCAATGCCCTATTTTATTGTATTACTTTGATGTACTACTTTACATTTGGGAAATGTATTTTGTACTCCACTAGCTTAGTTCAAGTGAGAGTTTGTTGGGGTGTTTGCCCTAATCTCGTGTTGTTTGTAAAACTTGTTGAATAAATGAATAAAGGTTATTTATTATTCAAACTTTGTATCTCGCATTTTATAAACTTAATCCAATAAACTAAGCTGCATAATCATATTATATGAGAGAACTATAACTTGAACGGTGTCTAGTTGACACACGAGGAGCATCGCGTTCGAGTTAGTGACCCGAATGGTTTACAGTATACGGATAGGGTTGGAAACCTCCTCCTGGTGACACTGTGGATGCAACCCGCTTTGTATTAGATACAAACGAGGTGATCCAGCTCGTTCATGTAGTTGACATGCGAGTGGGGTCATCCTGTGCAATGAGATTGTACAAGACCGGACCGTGAATTATTAGACCTACTGATGTAACATCGTTAACAGTATATGACTAATAACTTCGTAATGACCATTAGTGACTCGTCCTTAATCCTAAGCATGTTAAGACTCCTTTCTGTGAGGGTCTGTCCTTTGAAAAGTACGGGTGAGGGTGGCCTGGGTACGCCCAATATGCCTATGTTCTTGGGGGCAGGACCTCGTGGGGAGCTGTGAACTTAACTACACAAGAAGGAATTCACTCGTTCCCGAATTAGGGAAACCAGAGGGGTTGTTCCCCTAAGTGTTGTCTCTAGGGGTTGAACAATGGACACCCAACCTCTCACTGGCCCGAGAGGGACGTTGTTTATGGTTGGACCATGCAACAAAGTTGTTCGTTAGAGGAGTAGTGGGACTTAAGGAACAAGAAGTAAACACAGGGCTAAAATGGTATGTGACCCGTGACTACGAACAACCTGTGAAGGGACGACTCAAGGGCATTGGTTATATCGATGGACACAACTTGTCCTACAGTGAGGAGAGTGCAGCTACGAATTTTAGTGGAGTGTTACCGTAGTTAATGAATGTTGATTAATCGGGTCAAAGAGTATGATCGGTTAATCTTAGATCATTGGAGGTCGTCATTTGTAGGTCCATTAGGTCCCTCGATTGGCTCAAATTGGACAAAAGAGGGTTTACAATTTGGAGTAGATTTGAAGTGTTCAAATTCATTAAAAGGGTATCTATGTCATTTATATGTGATATAATGGACATAATATATAGTATAATGTAAATAAGATTCATAATAAATTATAGTATAACCTAATTAATTAATTAGGGCTAAGTTGAAGAAATTGAATTGAGAGAAATTAAATTGAATATGATTCAATTTAAAATTCCACAATTATGAAAATGTGATTTGTATAATAAGGTATGAGATACCTTATATTATAAGATATGCAAATATGATTTGCATATCATATGGTTGTTGTAATTGGAGAAGCATTTGTTATTACAAGTTCTCATTTTTTGGATTTTTAACCAAAAGAGAAAGAAGAATTCTCTCTAGCTCTCTAAATTCTCTCTACTTTCTCCAAACCCAGTTCCAAAGAGAGTCCCACTGAAGAGAATGGATTTCCCGATGCGAAAGTGTTGTGATACGTCGTTGATTCGTTGTAGTTATAATTTTCTTAAAACAGAAAAGTATCACATACAATTCTAAGCTAAGCATGCTTTTGTGAAGAAAAACAGTGAGTAATATGTTACTAACATCTTGAAGAACACTTCTTCACGTTTTCTCCTCGATCATGATCTCTCTCGATCCAACGATCTCTCAAACTCGTACCACGAAAAAAACAAGTTGAACACTTCCACTTGGTCTTCTAGGTTATTCTCGGAGGAAGAGGGAGAGTTGTGGGACTCCATTTGTTGAGTTATGGAGAAAATTGAGAGAATTGAGAGTGAGAGCTTGAGAGAGTTTCTCTTGCACTTTGGATGGAATTCCAAAAAATGGTAAGAATCCTTTTGGAATGTCTCACATTTCACCTATTTATAATGGTGTGTGGTAGAGTTAAAATCTCCCCCAATTCACCAAAATACCACAACTATATAATATGCAAATCATATTTGCATATCATATGATATAAGGTATCTCATACCTTATTATACAAATCACATTTGTATAATTGTGGAATTTTAAATTGAATCATATTCAATTTAATTTCTCTCAATTCATTTTCTCCAAATTAGCCCTAATTAATCAATTAGGTCAGACTATAGTTTGTTATGAATCTCATTCATATTAAACTATATATTATGTCCATTATATCACATATAAATGACATAAATTCCCTTTTAATGATTTGAACACTTCAAATCCACTCCAAACTGTAAACCCTCATTCAATCCAATTTGAGCCAAGTGAGGGACCTAATGGACCTATAGATGACGAGCTCCAATGATACGAGATTAACCTATCAAACTCTTTGACCCGGTTAATCAACATTCATTAACTACGGTATCACTCCACTAAAGCCCGTAGTTGCACTCTCATCAATGTAGGACAAGTGTCCATCGATATAACCAATGCCCGTGAGTCGAACCATCACAGGTTGTTTGTAGTCACAGTTGGGTAAAATTACCGTTTTACCCATGTGTCTACTTCTTGCTGTTGGGATTTATGCCCTAAACTTGTATAATTTTGATCGAATAAATAAAGAGTTATTTGTTTTGATAAAATTATATTCTTGCTTTATAAATCCAATAAACTAAGCTCCAAGGTTATAATATATCTTGAACATCAGTGTAGTGGACACTATTTGGATTGTGTTCAAGAATAGAACCTAAATGGTCTATGGTATAAGAATAAGGTAGGAAACCTCATTCTCGTAACGCCATGGATGTGGCCCACTTTGTAATTAGTACAAATGAGGTAATCCAACTCATTCATGTGGTTGACATGCGAGTGGGGACATTCTGTATGAAGAGTTCATACAAGACCGGACTGCAAATTATTAGTCTAACCAGTGTAACACCGTTAACAGGATAAGACTGATAATTTATAGATGGACATTAGTGACTCGACCTGAATCCTGAGCAAGTTAAGAACTCCTGCTTATAGGGGTTTGTCCTTAGACTGGAATGGGTGAGAGTGGCCTGTAACCGACTCAATAAGCCTACCTTCTCAGGGACAGAACCTCGTAGGTAGCTGGGGACTTAACTATACAAGATTGAATTCACTCATTCCTACACTAAGGAACTAGATAGGTTGTTCCCTTAAGAACTGACTCCAGGTCTTGAACAACGGGGCCCCACCCTCTAACTAACTTAAGAGGGTATGAGTCTATTGTAGGACCTTAGACTTGTTGTTCATTAGAGGATCAGTGGTGCTTAAGGAACAAAAAGGTAATCATAGGGGTAAAACGGTAATTTGACCCAGCTGTGATTACGAACAACTTGTGAAGGGTCGACTCATGGGCAATGATTATATCAATGTACACAATATAATCTACAGTGAGGAGAGTGCAACTACAAGTCTATAGTAGAGTGACTTGTAGTTAATGAATATTGATTAATTGGATCAAAGAGTTTGATCAGTTAATCTCACATCATTGGAGCTCATGAACTGTAGGTCCATTAGGTCTCTCTGTTGACTTAACATGGTTATATTGAGGGTATAAAGTTAGGAATGAAGTTGAAGTGTTCAATTTTATTCATGAAATGTTATATCAATTATATATGATATAATTGATATAATATATGGTTTTAATGTGAATTAGATTCACATATAAACCATGTAATAGTGGGAGAATAAAGGAGGGATAGGATGGTAATTTTCATCCTATTTCCCTATATATATAGTTGCATGAGATGCAATTTGTGGTTAAGGCTTTTCAACTAAACCCTAGCATTCTCTCACATTGTTTTGGAAGAGTTCCCACTACAATCTCACAAACATCTCACCTCATCCTAAAGGAACCCACCTTCCTCCCTCACCTAGAGAACAACGGAGAAGATCTTGTGGTAGTGTCCGTGATCATTCGGGTTCGTGATCGTGAGAGAAGGAGCACTTGAAGAAAGAGTTCTTGAAAGGTATAATTCTTGTTGTCCATCTTGTTCTTATATGCTTAATCTTAGTTAGATTTGTTCTTGATTGTAATTCATGAAACGAAATTAAGAACACACGATCTACAATCGTGTCCGTTACAGTATTCGATCCCTTCAATCGGTATCAAAGTCCAATTGTGTTCTTAATTTTCGTTCGGGATTTATCAAGAACGAGGTGGGATTTACTGTTTTTCATGAGATGAATGAACGGTTTGCAAATTAGATGTTTTCAATTTTGGCACATTAGATTTACATAATTTCGTTGAATCGTTTAATGTAAGGGCCTATTGTTTTGGGCATTTTATTATGTAAATCGAGTCTGTAAGTCCGTGTCGATTGAGGCAAGGTGGTTGCTGAGAAGAACGGAGCAAAAACGAGCAAGAAATGGAGAATCGTCCTTGCTGTCTGTGTGTAGCGTTGCAACGCTGTTCATTGGCGTTGCAACGCTACGCTTGCGGAAGGAGGCGCGCATCAGAGGTGGCGTTGCAACGCCGAAGGCGTTTCGCAACGTGCTCCAATGGGCATAAACGGACAAGGCGCAGCGTTGCAATGTTGCCATCAGAGTTGCAACGCCGAAGGCGTTTCAGGACTTCTTCAACGGGCGAAAAACGTTTTTTAATTATATATTAAATATAAAAACATTTTATATTTAATTTATATTTAATTTATTTAATTTTAATTAATATAATTAGATTATATTAATTAAAATTGAATTTAGAGTGCCAAAATTGGTCTAATTTTGCTATTTAAATTATGCAATTGTTGTGTAATTATTGCCATGCATAATATATGCTTTTAATTTAGAAATCCCACCTTAGGTTAAGCATTTTCATGGATCATTTATAATATAAAGAGTTATATTATATAGTTTGCATGATTAATTAATATAAGGTGTTATACTAATTTATGGGCAACATTGACATGCATTATATTTCATGAGATGATTATGCTATGTATATCTTATTATTCATGAGATGTATGATCAAGCACTATAACATAGTATGCATGTCACCTAATGTTAATTATTAGTTTTAAAATGTTTAGAACTTAAAAATAATAGACCTTAGGTTATCTAGTTCTAATTAGATTAGAATTAGGAACCAAGTAATTTATAAACAATGATTAAAAGAGGAACTCTGTCTAAGAAAGGTTCTGTCTAGGTCAGTATTTATTTATTTCGAACGGAAACGGAACACCCCTACCTGGGAACTGACCTTGGATTGAATTTTAATCAGAGAGTTTATAAATTACAGTAGCGTCAGCAGGGTTTATTAAGGGGTTAATAAACTAGAAATCCTAGGCTTAATATAAAGAGTTATATTAGCAAACTTAGGATAAAATCAAAATAAGAGTTATATTGATTATCAATATAAGAGTTATATTGATAAGTTTAGGTAAAACCATTAGCCGGGTTTTAGCCTAAGTAAGATTCCTATAGATTTAAAGTATCCAGTGGGAGGAAAAGTGTATATGATACATATTTTTTCACCTACGTATCTCTGGGAAGTTCACACCGTGAGACTCATACTTGGCCTCGTGGCGCAAACGGGAGCATCCCCCTTCGGATGGTGTTTGTATGAGTCAATATCAAGGTGAATGGAGAGGGTACTTATAGTGAGTGGGAGCGAGTTTAGTGAAAAAAACCTATGGTCTCTTCTCATGGGCTTTACACCGTAAGATCACTATGGTCAGCCTGCTAGTTTGGCATGGACCAGACAATCCCTTCGGAGGGCTTGATCATAGGGGATCTAACACAGTAGACACCCGAAAGGGATAAAGATTTCCTTAGTCTGTTTTTCAATCTAGTCCTCCCTTCGGAAGATTTTATTGGATGGGGACTCTGGGATCTAAAGACAAAGGGTTACACTCACAAGGTACATAAGTAGTGTATGTATCCTGACCGAATAATGGTAACTAAATCCTATAGGAATAAGAGTTATTCGGGCATTAGGTTTTGGTGAAGAGTGTCATGATCCAGAGGAAGAGTGTTTTTTATTACCCTTCGATGTCATACATTCTAAACCTTTGGAGTATCATTGTAAATTATAAATGACCTAGGAATCATTTAATAATTAGCTAAAACATGATTGGATTAGACGATTATAGCAAGAAACTCATACAAGTTTTGTTTGTAAATTTTCAGCAAAATGCCTAGCTCAATTATTTCCTTACTGGGTGTGGAAAAATTAACCGAACAAAACATAATGACTTGGAAGAATACACTCAACATTGTCTTGGTAGCATATGATCTTTTGTTCGTTCTCAAAGAGGAGTGTCCTCAATTCCCTGCTCAAAACACACCTCAATCTGTTGAGGATGCATATAACCGTTGGATCAATGTCAATGAAAAGGCAAAAGCCTATATCCTGGCTAGCATACCTGATGTTTTAGCCAGGAGGCTGGAGGGCAAGGTCTCAGCTCGAGAGATCGTGGATTTTGTGCTAAATTTGTCTAGACAACCGTCCAAACAAATTCGGCATGAAGCCCTAAAATACGTTTACAACGCGCACATGGAGGAGGGAACGTCAGTAAGAGAACATGCTCTTAACTCGATAGCTCACTTCAACATAAAGAGTAAATAAAGCGGGGCGGTCATAGATGAGAAAAGTCGGGTTTCATTCATCCTAGAATCTCTTCCCAAGAGTTTTCAGAATTCGCAAACAATGCAAATGATGAACAACATAAAGTATGATCTGACTTCTCTGCTAAATGAGTTGCAGAACTATCAGTTTCTTATGGATGATAAGAGACAACAAAATGGAGAGGCAAATCTGTTTGCTCATTCCAAAAGTTCTCATAAGGGTTCACCCTCTGGAACTAAGAACTTCAGTCATACTTCTGAACTTAAGAAGATACAGAAAAAAAAAGGAAAATGAGCAAATAAAGAGCAATGATCTGGCAAGAAAGACTGTTATTTGATAACATGTATGTAGTTACAGGGTTTATTAAAAACCTTATTTCTATTTCTTGCCTTAGCGAACATTGTACTTCAATTTCTTTTCAATTGAATAAAGTGTTTATTTTTTTGGAAAAGTATTGAACTATATGTGTTGCTCTTTTTTAGAATTATTTGCAAGGTGTTAATTAAGTGAAAATAGTTTTAAACACTGAATTATAGCAAATACACGAACTAATTTCTCCTAAAGAAAATGCTCATCTTTGGCATCTTAGATTGGGTCACATTAATCTCAATAGGATTGAGAGATTGGTAAAGAATGGACTTCTAAATGAGTTAGAAGAAAATACTTTACTTGTATGTGAATCCTGCCTAGAAGGCAAAATGACTAAAAGACATTTTAGTAGAAAAGAGTATAGAGCCAAAGAACCTCTTGAGCTTATACATTCAGACCTTTGTGGTCCGATAAGTGTTAAAGTCAGAGGAGGTTATGAATATTTCATCTCGTTTATAGATGATTATTCTAGATTTGGGCATATTTACCTAATACAACATAAGTCTGAAGCACTTGAAAAGTTCAAGGAATTTATGACTCAAGTTGAAAATCAATTAGGTAAAACGATTAAGACACTTCGATCGGATCGAGGTGGAGAGTACATGGATTTAAAATTCCAGAACTATATGATAGAACATGGAATTACATCCCAACTCTCGGCTCGCGGTACGCCACAACAAAACGGTGTATCGGAAAGGAGAAATAGAACCCTGTTGGACATGGTTCGATCAATGATGAGTTATGATCATCTCCCTAGTTCCTTTTAGAGTTACGCAGTGGAGACTGCGATATACATTTTGAACAATGTGCCATTAAAAAGTGTTTCTGAAACACCTTTGAACTCTAGAAAGGACGTAAAGGTAGTTTATGTCATTTCAGAATATGGGGTTGTCCAGCACATGTGCTTGTGAATATGGGGTTTTTGAACTAGGGCATTGAATACCCCTTTACAATACTCCCACTTGCCCTAGTCAAGAAGCACTCGAAGACCTAGACTCTCTAGGTGACCCTCAAACACCTTAGTCGTGAGGGCTTTGTAAATGGATCAACAACGTTGTGCTCCGAAGCTATCTGTGTGACTGTCACGTCTCCGCGGTGCACAATCTCCCGTATCAAGTGATACTTACGCTCTATATGCTTGCCCCTTTTATGACTCCGAGGTTCTCTCGAGTTGGCTACTGCACCACTGTTGTCACAAAACAGTGTGATTGGCAAGTTCATATTTGGAACAACTTCCAAATCCGTCATGAACTTCCTGAGCCAAACAGCTTCCTTTGCAGTTTCACAAGCCGCAACATACTCGGCTTCCATCGTGGAATCAGCGATGCATCCCTGCTTGATACTTTGCCACACTACAGCTCCTCCATTCAGAATGAAGGTTGACCCCGAAGTAGATTTCCTAGAATCCTTATCGGTCTAAAAGTCAGAATCTGTGTATCCCGTAAGGATCAAATCCCCACTCTCATACACAAGGTTGTAGTTCCTCGTTCTCCTAAGATACTTGAGGATTGCCTTTACGGCTATCCAGTGATCTAATCCTGGATTGGATTGATACCTACTGACAACCCCAACTGCATAACAGATGTCGGGCCTAGTACACAACATGGCATACATCAGGCTCCCTACAGCTGAAGCATAGGGGATTCGTCTCATATCCTCAACCTCTTGAGGCGTCTTAAGACATTGATCCTTAGACAGGTGAACCCCATGCCTGAAAGGCAGCAAGCCCTTCTTGGAGTTCTGCATCTTATACCTAGACAACATCTTGTCAATGTAAGATGCCTGAGACATGGCTAGCGCTCGCTCTTCTTAGGTTTGGACTATCCGGATACCTAGAACATATCATCTGTGCCTCTCCCAAATCTTTCATTTGGAATTGCGAAGCGACCATAACTTAATGTCAGTAAGAAATCCTACCTCATTCCCAATGAGAAGGATATCATCCACATACAATATAAGAAATGCGACAGTTTTGTCGACGATTTACTTGTAGACACAAGGCTCGTCAACATTTTGATCAAAGCCATAAGATTTGATCGCCTCATCAAACCTTATATTCCAAGACCTCGAGGCTTGTTTCAGTCCATAAATAAACCTTTGAAGCGGCAAACTCTTTGCTCTTGGCCTTGGGCAATGAACCCTCAGGGTGGTCCATGTAGATGGTCTCGTAAAGGTTGCCATTCGTAAAAAGCGGTCTTGACATCCATCCGCCATACCTCATAGTCATAATATGCAAAGAATGGCGGAAGGATTTTAATCGACTTTACCATGGCAACAGGTGAAAAGGTTTCCTCATAGTCAACCCCTTCCACCTGGGTAAAACCCTTTGCCACTAGTCGAGCTTTGAAGGTCTGCACCTTCCCATCTACGCCACGTTTACGCTTGTAGATCCACTTGCAACCAATAGGTTTAACCCCATCCGGTTGGTCCACAAGCTCCCAGACGGAATTGAAGTACATCGACTTCATTTCCTGGTCCATGGCTTTAATCCATTCGTCTTTGTCAACGTCAGTCATTGCCTGATCATAGGTCAATGGATCCTCACAGTCATCATCAGGAGTGACAACTTGGGTTTCAGCTAAACCCATGTAACGTTCAGGCTGTCTCACAGCCCTCCCACTACGTCGAGGCATTCCCAACTCTTGGGAACGGACTTGACTAGACGAGCTAGGATCAACAACACTTGTTGACGTACTAGCACCATCAGCAACTCTTGCTGATGAACTGTCCATTTTATTTAACACAATCTTACTCCTTTGTAAGTGATCCCTGATGTGGTCTTCCTCAAGGAAAGTGGCGTTTGTCGACACAAGCACCCTATTATCCTTAGGATCGTAAGAGTAACCACCTCTAGTCTCTTTTAGGTAACCTACAAAGAGGCACAACTTTGAACGGGGTTCCAACTTCTTCGGGTTTGACACCAACACATGGGTCGGGCATCCCCAAATTCTTGAAATGACGTAAACTGGTTTTACGACCATGCCGAGTTCGAAAGGTATTTCACAAACACTCTTCGACGGAACGGTGTTCAAAATGTAAACCGCAGTCTCCACTGCGTAACCCCAAAAAGAATCAGGGAGACGAGCATAGCTCATCATCGACCGAACCATGTCCAACAAGGTTCTGTTCTTCCTCTCCGATACACCATTCTGCTGTGGCATACCAGGCGCTGAGAGTTGGGACGTAATTCCATGTTCTATCATATAGTCCTGGAACTCAGTGTCCATATACTCTCCACCTCAATCCGATCGAAGTGTTTTAAGCGATTTACCTAAGAGGTTCTCAACCTCAGTCTTGTACTCCTTGAACTTTTCAAGAGTTTCAGACTTCTTGTTGATTAGGTAAATATACCCATATCTGGAGTAATCGTCTATGAAAGACACGAAATACTCATAACCGCCCCGAGCTTTAACATTCATCGGACCACAGAGGTCAAAATGTACTAACTCAAGAGGCTCTTTGGCTCTATATCCTTTTCCACTAAAAGGACGTTTGGTCATTTTGCCTTCAAGGCATGACTCACACACCGACAAAGAGTTTTCTTCCAACTCGCTTAGAAGTCCACTCTTCACTAGTCTCTCAATCATATTGAGATTAATGTGGCCTAACCGAAAATACCAAAGATGGGCACTTTCTTTTGGAGAAACTTTTAATCTCTTAGTTCGCGTTTCAGCTGTTTTAAACAATTCGGTGTTCAAAACACTTTTGACCGAATTTGGGTTCAAAACATATAGATTACTCTCATGCGAAGTAGAACAAATTAAATTTCCATTTCGAGAAATAAACGCTTTATTACTCTTGAATGAAACATAAATATTTTGTTCTAATAGGCAGGAAATAGAAACTAGGTTTCTCGTAAACCCAGGAACTATGTACATATTATCCAATAATAAGTACTTCCCGCCAAAAAACAGTTTCACCGTGTCTATTGTTGCAGATGAGACAACTTCTCCAGATCCAGCCCTGAGTGTTATCTCACCCTCTTGCAGCCGCTGCCAGGAACTTAATCCTTGAAAAGAAGAGCAAACATGGTTAGTGGCGCCTGAATCCAATATCCAAGCAGAGTCATTACTCTCCACTAAACAAGTTTCTGTGACAAGTAAATCACATTTACTTGTCATCTTCTTTTCATCAAGAAACTTGGGACAACTCTTTTTCAGGTGTCCATCCCCGTTGCAGTAGAAACACTTTCTGGCAACATCCTTGATTTCTTTGCCTTTTAGGGCGGCAGCGTGGTCAACCTTAACTTCCTTCAACTTCTCTTTCTTCCCCTTAGGGCCCTAAGAGTCTACAAACTTTTTCCCAGAGGTCATACCCCTGTGAAAAGGTCTTAAGGCAACACTTGCCTCAGCTTCCTGTCCTTTAGTTTGCACCAAGGACTGAAAAGTTTGTAGATTGTTGAATAGGACCGTTGAACCGAGCACCTGAGGACCCTCCTCAGTGAGCGCGAATTCTTGGTCGTCATTTACCAAAATCGTGTCTATATTGTTTTTCCACGAAATACTATCGCCGAATAACTTAACGGAAGCTAAAGGAGCGTTAAAAGCGTTTGACATTTTGTTGCTGAAATAAAATGAAAAACTTTGTATTAGTCTCGCAAAAACTTTTGAAAATCCAATCGGGTTTTAGCAAATTTTATCCTATGATCCCTAGGTCATTCAAAAATTTGCAATGATACCCTAAAGGTTTAGAATGACCGCCACCGTAGGGTAGACAAACTCAGTCCTCCTCTAGGACGAGACTCTCTCGACCAGACCTTAATACCAGAATAACTCTTATTCCATTAGGCATCTAGTTACCATTTTTCGGTCAGAATCCATTAACTCTTAATGAATCCTGTGAGTGTCACCCTCAATCTTTAAATTTCCAAGTATCCGTCCAAACAATAGCCGCCGTAGGGAGGACTAAGAAGGAAAACCAACAAGAAAATCGTATCCCTTTCGGGAATTCACGTTGTTCCGACTCCCATGATCAAGGCCCTCCGTAGGGTAGACAAACCCACTCTTCCTCTAGGACGAGACTTTCTCGATCAGACCCTAATCCCAGAATAACTCTTATTCCATTAGGCGTCCAATTACCATTGTTTGGTAGAATTCATTAACACTTAATGAATTCCGTGAGTGTCACCCTCAATCTTTAAGTTTCCAAGCATCCGTCCAAACAATAGCCACCGAAGGGTGAACCAAGAAGAAAAACCAACCAGAAATCAGATCCCTTCGGGAATTCACGGTGTTCCGACTCCCATGATCAGGCCCTCCGAAGGGATTGTCTGGTCCAGGCCAAACTAGCAGGCGGATCATAGGCGTCTCACGGTGTGAATCGAAAGAAGAGACCGTGGGTCCCATTTTCACAAATCCCGCTCCCACTCACTATAAGTATTCTCTCCATTCACGTTGATATTGACCCATACAAATGGCACCCGTAGGGGGACGCTCCCATTTGCGCCACGAGGCCGAGCATGGATCTCACGATGCGAACTTAACGGAGATTTGTGGATGGAAAATTAAATGTATCTCATACACTTTATTTCCTCTCACTCAGCACTTTAAAATAATCGGGATTGACCCAGATAAACCGGCTAAAATTTACCTAAGTCTACCAATATAACTTATATTGGGTTAGCCTAAGTCTATAATCACATTATTAACTTAGGTCTATGTGAGTAAATTAATTAACTCTTAATTAACGGCACTCACGTGAATATAACCTAAGAATCTCCAGACCGAATTCACTACTGTGTCTGGTTTCGTGTGGGTGGTGTTCAAGCGTCAACTTAAATACCCCAGCCTTAGACAAAACCTTCCTTACACAGAGTTACTTATCAGTCTCCATTCAAAGGTCATATTTGATTTCCTAATTCTAAACTTATTAGAATTAGAAAACCTAAGGTTACATGCATTTCTATGTTATAGTGTTTGATCATTCATCACATGAATAATACTATACTATAACATGCATTCATCACATGAATTAAATGCATGAGCATGCTTTTAATTTAAAAATATAACACTTATATTAAATAAATTAAATCATGCAAACATTATATTATAACTCTTATAATATAATTCTATCATGCATACTATATATTATAACTCTTATAATATAAATATGATGCATGAAATGTTTAACCTAAGGTGGGATTTTAAATCTATATGGCATACTCTATGCACATAGAAATAATTAAATCATACATCTCATGCATAAAATAATTAAATAGCAATATTGGACCGATTTTTGGCACCCTAGGGACATAAAATTAAATTAATTAACATTAATATAACTCTTATATTAATATTAATTAAAATAATTAAATAAAATACATTTAAAAAACCAATTTTATACATAAATAAATAATTAAATAAATAAAACGACAATTGCGCCAACCTGGGATCTAACCGACGCCCACGTACCACGTCCGCGCAAATCCCGCGCTCCACGCACCACTACGCCATGGCGTTGCAACGTTGTTATTGAGTTGCAACGCTATAATGTATAGCGTCGCGCCCAGCTTTCTCAACGCTGTGGCGTTGCAACGCCACCGCTAGCGTCGCAACGCGCTGATCGCAGCAGCGACCTCCAAAGAAGATGGATGGCGTCGCAACGCTGATGAACTTCCAGCAACATAAAATTTGATGTTTTTCACCGAAATCGCCCGTTTTTGCTCCGTTTTCTTCACGAAAACTCTTGCCACGAACGACACGGACTTACAGACTCAATTTACATTAAAAATTGCCCAAAACAACGGGCCCTTACATTGATCTCATCAACTTTAATGTAAATCTAAAAAGTGCCAAAAACCGAAAACATCCAAAATGCAAACCATTAACATTCATCTCATGAAAATTAATGTTACCCACCTAATTTTAAGAAATCACAGAATACACAACGAAGAGCAACGATTGGCTCTGATACCAATTGAAGGGATTTTGAATTCCCGCAGCGGAAGACGTTGTGAAACGTCGTTGATCCGTTGTGTAAAACGTGTCTTAAAATTGAATCTATCTCATAGATCCTAGGCTAAACATACAAAAACGAGAAGAAAACAGTAAGGAACTATAAGATACTTACTTGTTGAAGAACTCTTCTTCAACGTTTTTCTCCTCCGGTCACGATCTCTCTCGATCCAACGATCTCCTCGAACACGAACCACGATCCGAAAAGGGAGACACCTCCAAAGGGTCTTCTCGGTTATTCTCGGGAGGTTGAGGAAGAGTAGGTGGGACTCCCTTTGGTTTTGGGTGAGGAGAAGTTTTCGAGAGAATTGAGAGAGAATGAGAGAAAGTCACTTGCTCTTTTTGGATCAAAATCCAAAAAATGGCAAAAATGCATACCAAAGGCTTCTTGCAAAGCCTTTAAATACTATTGTGTGATGGAGTTAAAACCTCCACCAAATCACAATTTTACCACAACCATATAATATACAAATCACATTTACATATTATATAATATAAGGTATCTCATACCTTATTATACAAATCTCATTTGCATAAATGTGGAATTATAAATTGAGTCACATTCAATTTAATTTCTCTCAATTCAATTTCTCCAAATAGCACTAATTAATCAATAGGCTATACCATAGTTTATTATGAATCTCATTCACATCAAACTATATATTATGTCATCTATATCTCATATAATGACATAAATACCCAAATAATGAATTTGAACACGTCAAATTCACACCAAACTGTAAACCCTCAATTTGTCCAATTTGAGCCAACCGAGGGACCTAATGGACCTACAAGTGACGAGCTCCAATGATCAGAGACTAACTGTCAAACTCTTTAACCCTTGCTTATTCAACATTCATTAGCTACGGTAACACTCCACACTAAAAGCCCGTAGTTGCACTCTCATCATTTGTAGGACAAGTTGTGTCCATCGATATAACCAATACCCATGAGTCGACCCTTCACAAAGTCGTGAGACACAATGGTGGGTCAAATTACCGATTTTACCTGTGTGTACCTTTTGCTCCTTAAGTCCCACCGCTCCTCTAATGAACAACTACATTGCATGGTCCAACCATAAACAACAACCCTCTCGGGCCAATGAGAGAGTGGGGCCCCGTTGTTCAAGCCACGGAGACAAAGACTTAAGGGAACAACCCTCTAGTTCCCTAAGTGGGAACGCAGTGAATTCCTTCTTGCGTAGTCAAGTTCCCAGCTCCCCACGTTGGCCTGCCCCTGAGAAGATAGGCATATTGGGCGAGCAATAGTGGCCACCCTCACCCGTACTAGTAAAAGGACAGACCCCCACAGACAGAAGTCCGTAACACGCTCAGGATTAAGGTCGAGTCACTAATGGTCATCTACGAATTTATTAGCTCTATACTGTTAACGGTGTTACATCAGTAAGTCTAATAGTTCACGGTCCGGTCTTGTACAATCTCATTGCACAGGATGCCCCCACTCGCATGTCAACCACATGAACGAGTCAGATCAACTCGTTTGTATCTAATACAAAGCGGGTCGCATCCACAGTGTATCTAGGATTAGGTCTCCAACCCTATCCATATACTGTAGACCGTTCGGATCATTAACTCGAACGTGATCCTCCCTGTGTGTCCACTACACACCGTTCAAGTTCTTACTTCTCTCATAATGCAATGACCCTAGAGCTTAGTTTATTGGATTAAGTTTATGAAAATTGTGAGACACAAAGTTTAAATAAATAACTCTTATTTATTACACAATGTTGAAATAAATAACTCTTATTTATTTACAACTTTGAATATTACAAACTACACGAGATGAGGACATACATCCCAACATAGCCCTGTCTCAGACATCTTACATCAACAAAGTGTTGTTGAAGTTTAAGGTGCAAGACTCCAAAAAAGGTTTATTTCCTTTTAGACATGGAGTTCATTTGTCTAAGAAACAATGTCTTAAGACACCTTAAGGAGTTGAGGATATGAGACGGATTTCTTACGCATCAGCAGTTGGGAGCCTGATGTACGTCATGTTGTGTACTAGGCCAGACATCTATTTTGCAGTTGGAATGGTGGAGGTATCAATCCAATCCAGGACTTGAACATCGGGCGCGTATGTTAAAACAATCCTTAAGTATCTACGGAGAACAAGGAACTACATGCTTGTGTATGGGGCTAAGGATTTGATCCTTACAGGATACACGGATTCTGACTTTTAGACTGATAAAGATTCTCAGAAATATACATCAGGGTCAGTATTCATTCTTAACGGAGGAACTGTAGTATGGCGAAGCGTCAAGCAAGAATGCATCGCTGGTTCCACCATGGAGGTCGAATATGTAGCAGCTTGTGAAGAAGCTAAAGAGGTCGTTTGGTTAAGGAAATTCATGTTAAATTTGGAAGTTGTTCCAAATATGACTTTGCCCATCACACTGTATTGCGATAACAGTTGTGTAGTGCCAAATTCAAAGGAACCCCGAAGTCACAAGAGGGGAAAGCATATTGAGCGCAAATATCATCTCATCCGGGAGATCGTGCATCGAGGAGACGTGATCGTCACGAAGATAGCCTCGGAGCACAACATTGCTGATCCTTTTACAAAGGCTCTCACGGCTAAAGTGTTTGAGAGTCACCTAGAAAGTCTAGGTTTACAAGGCTTCCCCAACTAGGGCAAGTGGGAGTATTCTGTACAAAGGGTTTAAATGCCCTAGTTTATTATATTTACATTACTGTAATGTTCTAGTACTCCACAAGCTTTAGGTCAAGTGGGAGATTGTTGGGATTTATGCCCTAAACTTGTGTAATTTTGATCAAATAAATAAAGAGTTATTTATTTTGATAAAATTATATTTTTGTTTTATAAATCCAATAAACTAAGCTCCAAGGTTATAATATATCTTGAACATCAGTGTAGTGGACACTATTTGGATTGTGTTCAAGAATATAACCTAAATTGTCTATGGTATAAGAATAAGGTTGGAAACCTCATTCTATTAACGCCATGGATGCGTCCCACTTTGTAATCAGTACAAAATGAGGTAATCCAACTCATTCATGTGGTTGACATGTGAGTGGGGACATCCTGTATAAAGAGTTCATACAAGACCGGACTGCAAATTATTAATCTAACCAGTGTAACACCGTTAACAGGATAAGACTGATAATTTATAGATGGTCATTAGTGACTCGACCTGAATCCTGAGCAAGTTAAGAACTCTTGCTTATAGAGGTTTGTCCTTAGACTAGTATGGGTGAGAGTGGCATGTAGCCGACTCAATAAGTCTACCTTCTTAGGGACAGAACCTCATAGGTAGCTGGGGACTTAACTATGCAAGATGGAATTCACTCATTCCTACACTAAGGAATTAGATAGGTTGTTCCCTTAAGAACTGACTCCAGGTCTTGAACAATGGGGCGCCACCCTCTAACTAACTTAAGAGGGTATGAGTCTACGGTAGGACCTTAGACTTGTTGTTCTTTAGAGGATCGGTGGTGCTTAAGGAATAAAGAGGTAATCGCAAGGGTAAAATGGTAATTTGATCCAGTTGTGATTACAAACAACCTGTGAAGGGTCGACTCATGGGTAATGATTATATCAATGGACACAATATAATCTACAGTGAGGAGAGTGCAGCTACAAGTCTATAGTGGAGTGACTTGTAGTTAATGAATATTGATTAATTGGATCAAATAGTTTGATTAGTTAATCTCACATCATTGAAGCTCATGAACTTTAGGTCCATTAGGTCCCTCCGTTGGCTCAACATGGTTATATTTAGGGTATAAAGTTAGGAATGAAATTGAAGTGTTCAATTTCATACATGAGATGTTATATCAATTATATATGATATAATTGATATAATATATGGTTTTAATGTGAATTAGATTCACATATAAATCATATAATAGTGAGAGAATAAAGGAGGGATATGATGGTAATTTCCATCCTATTTTCCTATATATATAGTTGCATGAGATGCAATTTGTGGTTAACGCTTTTCAACAAAACCCTAGCATTCTCTCACATTGTGTTGGAAGAGTTCCAACTATAATCTCACAAACATCTCACCTCATCCTAAAGGAACCCACCTTCCTCGCTCACCTAGAGAACAACGGAGAAGATCCAGTGGTAGTGTCCGTGATCATTCGGGTTGTGTTTCTGAGATCGTGATCTTGGGAGAAGGAGCATTTGAAGAAAGAGTTCTTCATAGGTATAATTCTTGTTGTCCATCTTGTTCTTATATGCTTAATCTTAGTTAGATTTGTTCTTGATTGTAATTCATGAAACGAAATTAAGAACACGCAATCTACAATCGCTTCCGCTGCGGGATTCGATCCCTTCACTTGCTCCTTAAGTCCCACTACTCCTCTAATGAACAATTTTGTTGCACGGTCTACCATAAACAACATCCCTCTCGGGCCAGTGAGAGGGTGGGGCCCCGTTGTCCAAGCCCTGGAGACAACACTTAAGGGAACAACCCCTCTAGTTTTCCTAGCTCGGGAATGAGTGAATTCCTTCTTGCATAGTTAAGTTCCCACCTCCCCACGAGGTCCTTCCCCCAAGAAGATAGGCATATTGGGCGAGCTGCTTAGGCCACCCTCACTTATACTAGTCAAAGGACAAGCCCCTGTAGACAGGAGTCCGTAACACGCTCAGGATTAAGGACGAGTCACTAATGGTCATCTACGAAGTTATTAGCCCTATACTGTTAACTGATGGAGATCTGATCTCCTTGAGCAGCGAAAACGAATTTGGAATCGTAATATGCAAGATTGTTTTGCTTGAAAAACAAAAACCAGTACATTGACAAATATACAGAACAAGCATAAAATTAACTCTAATCTAATTAGGCATGGTTGTTTTACATGCAAACATGCTACAAGTTTAACAATTAAACTAATAAGGAAAGAGGAATTACCTTTGTAGTTTTCCGCAGAGCAACTCCTTGCTCCAATCAGTACAGCAACACAAGAAGCTTTAGTTTCTCTGTTTTTACATAACACCACCAAAAGAGTAAACCCTCTATCCTCTGAATGCTTAGATCTTTCCTTTGTGGGAAGGATTCCAACAGTTGGAAGAACAAGGGAATTGAGAGTGAGAGAGAATTTTTTTCTTCTTCTTCTTCTTCCAGAACAATTGATCAATCGATCCCCTCAAATGAGCAACCCCCTTCTCCCTGTTAAACTGTCGATAGGGAGAAGGAGAGGGGTAGTGGAGAACGTGTCTGGATGACACGTTCCCTTATTAAAATAATAATAATAATAATAATATAACAATTTAATTTAATTATTAATTTAAATCATATTTAAATAATACAAATTAAATATCATATATTTAATTTGGATTAAATCTCATTTAATCATATTACCCCTTTAACCTATAGTTTTAATGTACATCCAGTGCACATTAAATTGTAACCTATAGTTTTCAAATGTGAATCACATTCACATTTAATATAATATTTGAACTCTTTCAAATATTCAATTCTCTCATATAATTTTAATATGAATCATATTCACATTAAATTTATAATATATAGTTCCAAAACTATATATTATATCGTATCTAAATACATTAAATATATTCCCTTACGAGTTTGAACTTTTCAAATTCAAATGATCTAAGAACCCTTTACGAGCTAGAAGGTGGACCTAATGGACCTACAGATCAGAAGCTCCAACGATACGAGATTGCTCGGTTAATCTCATTAACCTCCCAATCAACATTCGTTAACTACGGGAACACTCCACTAAAGTCCCGCAGCTGCACTCTTCTCACTGCAGATATATTTCTGTGTCCATGGATATTGACCAATAACAACAAGTCAATCCTTCACAAATGTTCGTAACGCCAGCTGGGTCAAATTACCGTTTTACCCCTGAGTTACATCTTGTACCTTAAGTACCAGTGCTTCTCTAATGAACAATTTGTTTATGGTCCTACAAACAAACAGAGTCCCTCTCGGGCCAATGAGAGGGTCGGGCCCTTTGTTCAAGTCTCGAAGACACCACTTAAGAAAACATTCCTCTACTTACCCTAGTAGACAGGAAGGAGTGAATTCCATCTTGCTAAGTTAATTTCCAAGCCTCTCACTCGGTCTTGTCCCTAAGAAGGTAGACATATTGAGTCGGCGAATTTGGCCACTCTCACCCATACTAGTCAAAGGAAAATCCCTCGCGAACAGGAGTTCGTAACCTGCTAAGGATTGAGATCAAGTTGCCTAGGTCATCCTAGTGAAATAGAAACCTAGCTAGTCAACGGAGTTACAACTAGAGATTACTATTTCGTGGTTCGGTCTTATGTAATCTCATTACGTAGGATATCCCCACTCACATGTCATCTACACGAACACGTTAGGATCACAGTGTTTGTATCAAATACAAAGTGGGCCACATTCATAGTTTAACCAGGGTAAGGTACCCAAACCTTATCCCCTAACTATTGACCCTTTAGGTTGTATCTCGAACCGAGATCCTTTTTATGTACATTACATTCAGTTAAAGATTCATTTAATAGCCTTGGATGTTTAGTTTATTGGATTTAGGGTTTAAATAAAGGCAAACTCGTAGATAACGAACAATAACACTTTATTGAAATAATAACACTTTATTATATTAGTTAGAACATAATTACAAACTACGAGTTTTAGGGCACAAATCCCAACATTAACGGTGTTACATTAGTAGGTCTAATAATTCACGGTCCGGTCTTGTATAATCCCATTGCATAGGATGCCCCCACTCGCATGTCAACCACATGAACGAGTTGGATCACCTCGTCTGTATCTAATACAAAGAAGGTCGCATCCACAGTGTCACCAGGTTGAGGTTTCCAACCTTATCCATATACTGTAGATCATTCAGGTCATTAACTTGAACGTGATCCTTTCCGTGTGTCCACTACACATCGTTCAAGTTCTAGTTCTCTCAAATAATATGACCCTGGAGCTTAGTTTATTGGATTAAGTTTATAAAATGCGAGATACAAGGTTTGATAAATAAACAACCTTTATTTACTTAAATCAAATGTATTACAAACTACACGAGATTAGGACATACACCCCAACAAATCGCAGTATCAAATTTTATATTCAAAGATCTAAAAGCTTACTTCAACCCATAAATGCATTGATTAGGCTTGTAAACTTTTTGCTCCTGACCTTGGGCTATGAATCCTTCGGGCTAAGACATATAGATGCTCTCTTCAAGAATACCATTCAGAAGGGCAGTCTTGACATCCATTTTCTAAATTTCATAATCATAAAATGTGGCTATGGACAAGAGAATCCCAATATACTTAAGCATATCAACAGGGAAAAAGGTTTCCTCATAATCAACTCCTTCCCTTTGGGTAAAACTCTTTGCTACAAGTCTAGCTTTAAAGATCTATACCTTTCTAGTTGTATCTCTTTTTCTCTTATAGATCTACTTACACCTTATGGGTTTTACCCCTTCAGGTTGGTCTACAAGTTCTCATACTGAATTGAAGTTCATAGACTCCATTTCAAGGTCCATGGCTTTGACCTGATGGGAATCGGATCCCCGTGAGCAGCGAAAACGTGATTTGAAGATCGATTACTTGCTTGTTTTGGTTTACTACAAATACAAATACATTGGGCAAAAAACAGAGATTAACAACTAAACTAATTAAGCATGGATTAAGCAATACAAACATGTTGTGCACAATACTAAACTAAAAGGAAATACAATTACCTTTGTAGTTTCGATTTCCACAGAACTCCTTGCTCCTTGGAATCTACAGTAACACAGCAACAAGGTTCCTCTGTATTTTCTACAGGACACAACCAGTTGGCAAACCTCCTATTCTCTGAGAAACTTAGATATAATCTTTTGTGGGAAAGCCTCCAACTAGTTGGAAAAAGTGAAAGAGGAATTGAGTGAGAGAGAATTCTATGATTCCAAATCAATCGAATGATCAGTCTTTCACTTCTCCCTAATTGGAGAAGAAATACACTTGCAAAGGGCAACTCCCCACTCCCTATCGATGGGGAGTTGGGAGACATGGGGAACGTGTCCTCCTGACACGTTCCCCTCTTTTTTTATTTATTTAATTATATTATTAATTAAATAATCAAATTATTAATTAAATAATATAATTAATTAATCAAATCATATTTAATTAATCATAAATTAAATATCACATATTTAATTTGGATTAAATCACACTTAATCAATTTTTCCCTCTAACCTATAGTTTTAATGCACATCTTATGTACATTAAATTTTAACCTATAGTTTTTAAATATGAATCTCATTCAAATTTAAATTTAATATTTGAACTTTTTCAAATACTTAATTCTCTCACATAATTTAATATGAATCATATTCACATTAAATTTATAATATAAAGTTCCAAAACTTTATATTATAATGTATCTATATACATTAATTTTTATTCCCTAATGGAATTTGAACATTTCAAATTCAAACGATCTAAGAACCCTTTACGAGCTAGAAGGTGGACCTAATGAACCTACAAATCAGAAGCACCAACGATACGAGATTATTCGGTTAATCTCATTAATCTCCTAATCAACATTCGTTAACTGCAGAAATACTCCACTAAAGTCTCACAGCTGCACTCTTCTCACTGCAGATATATTTCTATATCCACGAATAATGACCAATAACAGCAAGTCAATCAGTCACGAATGATCGTAACACCAGCTGGGTCAAATTACTATTTAACCCCTAGGTTACGTCTTTTACCTTAAGTGCCTGTGCTCCTCTAATGAACAATTTGTTTGTGGTCCTACCAACAAATAGAAGTCCCTCTCGGGCCAATGAGAGGGACAAACCCTTTGTTCAAGTCCCGAAGACACAACTTAAGGAAGCATTCTTCTACTTACCCTAATAGGTGGGAAGGAGTGAATTCCATCTTGCTAAGTTAAGTCCCCAACTGTTCACTCGGTCTTGTCTCCAAGAAGGTAGGCATATTGAGTCGGCAAAACTGGTCACTCTCACCCAACTAGTCAAAGGACAATCCCTCGCAAACAGAAGTTCGTAACCTGCTCAATATTGAGATCAAGTTGCCTAGGTCATCCTAGTGAAATAGAAACCTAACTAGTCAACGGAGTTACACCTAGTGGTTACTATTTTGTGGTTCGGTCTTATGCAATCTCATTACATAGGATATCCCCACTCACATGTCGTCTACACGAACACGTTAGGATCACTGTGTTTGTATCTTATACAAAGTGGGTCATATCCATAGTATTACCAGGGTAAGGTACCCAAACCTTATCCCGTTACTATAAACCCTTTAGGTTGTATCTCGAGCTGAGATCCTTTATATGTACACTACATTCAGTTCAAGAGGCATTTTACAGCCTTGGATGTTAGTTTATTGGATTTAGGGTTAATAAAAGGGCAATATTGTAATTAATGAACAATAACTCTTTATTGATAATAATAACTCTTTATTACATTAATTAGAACAAAGTTTACAAACTACGAGTTTTACGGCACAAACTCCAACAAACTCCCACTTGAACTAAAACTCTAGTGGGGTACATTACAATCTAAAACAATGGTTACAGAGATACAAAATACAATAAACTAGGGCATCCATATACTCATTACATATCTCCCACTATCCCTAGATTAGCCTATGTACATATCTCTTAGACCTAGACTATCTAGATGACCCTCGAACAATTTAGACGTGAGAATCTTTGTAAATGGATCAGCTATGTTGTGCTCTGAAGCGTTTTTCGTGACTGTCACATCTCCCCGTTGCACTATCTCTCGTATCAAGTGATACTTCCTCTCGATGTGCTTACCTCGCTTGTGGTTGCGACGTTCCTTCGAATTGGCTACCGCACCACTGTTGTCACAGTATAAGGTGATGGGAAATTGAATATTTGGAACAACTTCCATATCAGTAAAGAATTTCCTTAGTCAAACATCATCTTTAGTTGTTTCACAAGCAGCGATATACACTACCTCCATGGTGGAGTCAGTGATGCATCCTTGCTTGATGTTTTGCCACACTATAGCTCCTCCGTTAAGGGTGAAACTGATCCCGATGTGGATTTCCTAGAATCCTTATAGGTCTGAAAATCAGAATCAGTGTATCCAGTAAGGATCAAATCCTTAGTCACATACACAAGCGTATAACCCTCGTTCTCCTAAGATACTTGAGGATATTTTTAACTGTGGTCCAGTGGTCTAATCTTGGATTCGACTGGTACCTACTGACAATTCCCACTGCATAACAAATGTCTAGTCTCGTGCACAACATAACATACATTAAGCTACCTACTGCAGAGGCATAGGGAATACGTCTCATATCCTCAACTTCTTGAGGTGTCTTAGGACATTGTTCCTTAGACAAATGAATTTCATGCCTGAAAGGTAATAAACCTCTCTTGAAATTCTGCATCGAATATCAGTCCAATATTTTGTCGATATAAGATGCTTGAGAGAGAGCTAGCATTCTGTTCTTGTGATTCCTGAAAATTTGAATCCCAAAAACATACTGCGCCTCTCCCAAATCTTTCATTTGGAATTGGGTCGCTAGCCATTTCTTTATGTCAGTTAGGTATCCTACATCATTCCCAATGAGTAGGATATGATCTACATAAAGTACTAAGAAACCTACTTTGTCGTTGATGATCCTCTTGTAAACACAAGGCTCATCAACGTTTTGGTCAAAGTCATAAGACTTGATCGCAGTGTCAAATCTTATGTTCCAAGATCTAAATGCTTGTTTCAACCCATAAATGGATCGATTGAGCTTGCAAACTTTTTGCTCATGACCTTGAGCTATGAACTCTTTGAGCTGAGACATATAGATGCTCTCGTCATGATTACCATTCAAAAAGACTGTCTTGACGTCCATTTGCCAGATCTCATAATCATAAAATGCGGTTATGGACAAGAGTATCCTAATTGACTTAAGCATAGCAATAGGGGAAACAGTTTCTTCATAGTCAACTCCTTCCCTTTGGGTGAAACCCTTTGCTACAAGTCTTGCCTTAAAGATCTGTACCTTTCCGGCTGCATCTTTCTTTCTCTTATAGATCCATTTGCACCCTATGGGTCTTACCCCTTAAGGCTGGTCTACAAGTTCTCAAACTGAATTGAAGTACATCGACTCCATTTCAAGGTCCATGGCTTTGATCTATTGGTCTTTATCTACGTCATTCATTGCCTATTTAAAAGATAATGGATCCTCTACACCGTCATCAGGTATGACAACTTGAATTTCAGCTAAACCCAAGTAGCGGTCAGGTTGGGAAACAACCCTCCCACTGCGTCGAGGCATTCCCAACAATTGAGAAAGATGAGACTAACTCGATGTCTCGGCTTCTTCATCAACTCTTGATAAAGGTCCAACTTGATCAACAACTCTTGTTGACTCATCTGTAGTTTCATTCAATACTAACTTACTACGCGGTTTATGGTTCCTCATGTGGTCTTCCTCCAAGAAAGTGGTGTTTGTTGATACAATCACCTTGTTTTCTTGTAGGTCGTAGAAAAGACCACCTCTCGTTTCTTTGGGATAGCCAACAAATTGGCATAATCTTGAACGAGGTTCCAATTTCTTTGGGTTTGTCACCAGCACGTGTGTCGGACAACCCCAAATCCTGAAGTGTTGTAAACTAGGTTTACGCCCCTTCCACAACTCAAAAGGTGTTACTGAAACACTCTTTGATGGAACAGTGTTCAAGATTTGAACCGCAGTCTCTACTACGTATCCTCAAAACGAGGCGGGCAATTGAGCATAGCTCATCATTGATCGAACCATGTCTAACAAGGTTCTATTCCTCATTTCTGATACACCATTCTGTTGTTGTGTATTAGGTGCCGAGAGTTGAGATTGGATTTCATGTTCTATCATATAGTCCTGGAATCTCAAATCCATATACTCTCCACTTCGATCAGATCGAAGTGACTTAATGGTTTTCCCTAATGCATTTTCTACCTCAGCCTTATACTCTTTGAACTTTTCAAGAGCCTCAGACCTATGATGCATTAGGTATAGATAATCATACCTCGAATAATCATTTAGGAAGGAGATGAAATATTCGTACTCTCCTCGAGTTTTAACATTCACTGGATCACAAAGATTCGAATGTATAAGCTCTAAAGGCTCTTTGGCTCTATAATCTTTTCTAGTAAAAGGTCCCTTAGTCATCTTACCTTCCAAGCAAGATTCGCAAGGAGCTAAAGAATCATCTTCTAACTTGTTTAGAAGTCCATTCTTAGATAATCTCTCACTCCAGTTGAGATTTATATGACCAAGTCTAAGATGCGAAAGATAGGTATTATTATTTGGAGAAAATCTTTGCCTTTTACTTTGAGTATTCGCAGTTTTAAACATCTCATGATTCAAAATTGTTTTTGTTTGATTCGGCTTAAGTACATATAAGCCATTTTCTAATTTGGTAGAAAAAATATTAACACCCTTTTTCGAAATGAACGCTTCATTGATTGAAAAAGAAATACAATATCCACATTCAATTAGACAAGAGATAGATATCAAGTTCCTCTTAATCTTGGGAACTATGTACAGATTTTCTAAAAATAAAATATCTTTAAAAAACAGCTTGGCATCTCTCACTGCACGAGTTGAGACGACGTCTCCCGTTCCGACCCTGAGCGTCATCTCACCTTCTTCGAGCTCCTTGAAGGAACTAGTTTCCCGTAAAGAAGAGCAAACGTGATTAGTGGCCCCTAAATCAAGTATCCAGGTAAAGCCATCACTTTCTACTAAACAAGTTTCAAGAACGAGTAAATCACATTTACCTTTCTTCTCTTTAAGCTCAGCAAGATACTTTGGACAGTTTCGCTTCCAGTGCCCGTCCATGTTACAGTGGAAACATTTTCGTTTATCCGCAACTTTAGTTTTTCCCTTGCCTTTGTCTGCAGCGGCGGGTGTCTTCCCTTTCCCTCCTTTCTTCATCTTTTGGGTCTTCTTAAGCCCAGAAAATGGTCCGCAGGACTTAGTCCCAGAGGATGAACCCTTCTGTAACCTTCTAGAATGGGCAAACAGATTTGCCTCTCCATCAGCTTGTCCCTTATTCTTCATAAGGGACTGGAAAGTCTGCGAGGAGAGTAGTCAGGTTGTACTTTATCTTGTTCATCACCACATTGCTGAGGAATTGTAGAAAACTCTTCGGAAGAGATTCCAAGATGAACGACACCTGACTTTGCTCGTCTATGAACGCGTCGTTAATTTTTGCCACATTTAAGTGGACCATCAGATCGAGAACATGTTTTCTCACCGATGACCCCTCCTTCATACGGGAGTTATAAACGTACTTGAGGGATTCGTGCCGAAGTTGTCCAGACGATTGTCCAAACATATTCTGCAACGAACTCATGATCTCACGAGTTGAGACCATGCCCTCGTGCTTTTTGGCAAGAACTTCAGAAACACTAGCCAAAATATAGACCTTGGCCTTGTCATTGGCCTCGATCCAGCGGTCATACGCATCCTTAACAGTTTGAGGAGCATTTCGAGCAGGGACCTGAGGACATTCCTCAGTCAGTACAAATCGTAGGTTGTCAACAACCAGAATCGTATTCAGGTTAGACTTCCACATAGTATAATTCTCGTTAGTTAAACATTCACATTTGAGTAAGGCTATTATTGAGGACGACATGCTGAAATTTCAAAATTAGTTCTAATTAGTTATGCCTTTAACCCATTACAAACCAATCAATTTTAACAAAATTATTAAAGAACCCTAGTGTTTAAATTAAACCTTTAATTTTGCGACGATACTTAAAGGGTTTAGAATAAAAGCCACCGTCGGGTGGTCAATCACTCCTCCCCTGAATTGAGACTATCTCAAGCTAATTCTCACTATCAGAACATCTCATGTCCCAATGATTCTTAACTACCGTTTGTTTGGTCAAGGACTTGTTAACTAGCTTAACTTATCCTGTAAATGTGACCCTACCATTTTCAGATCCAATAGGTCCGAACCAACAGTCTACTATTAAGAAAGACAACTGTTGGTAAATTACCTAAGAGACCCTAACCATTTCTGGAGTTCGCGGTGTTCCGATCCCTATAGTCAGGTCCTCCGTAGGGTTTGGCTGCTCTAAGGCAACCTAGCAGGCGGACTATAGAAATCTCACGGTGCGACCTAATGGAGGAGACCGTAGGATACGTTGACATGCGTCCTGCTCCCATTTACTATGGATACTTTCCTCATTCACCTTGGTATTGAACGATGCAAACACTTACCGTAGGGAGACACCCTATTGACGCCACGTAGCCGAGCATGGAACTCATAGTGTGAACTCTTGAGGACGTGAGAGTAAACTTGATGCGAACATCTCATTTTCTCCCACTGAAGCTCCTAAGGTTAGGGTATAGGTTTAACTTAGTCAGATTCTAGCTAAAAGAATCTATCTAAGTCTATGCCTATTATAACTATTATAACTAGGTCTTTTAACCTTAAGTCTAGGTGAATAAACATTTTAATTACCTAGAAATAACACAGGACTATGGTTAATTCAACTCAAGCTCCAGGTCAATTCCCAGATAGGAGATGTTTCGTTAACCGTCAGCTTAAGTACCCGCAACCTTAGAAAGAACACATCACCGGTAGAGTTCCCTTATAACCAATGTCCTATTGTTCTACTATATTTTAAACTATTTAAAATACTATGTAAGACTAACTTCTAATCCTATTAGAAATTAAATTTAGGTCCAATTTTAAAACTAATTTTAATTTAACCCAAGCTCCTATTGATGGAGATATGATCCCCTTGAGCAGCGAAAACGTGTTTGGAATCGTAATTTGCAAGTTCGTTTTGGTTGAAAAGCAAAAACTGATACATTGATAAAAACATAATAAACATACATTTTCTAATCTAATTAGACATGGAGTATGACATGCAAACATATTTTTGTTTAACCATTAAAATAAAAGGAAGAAAGAATACCTTTGTAGATTTTCCTCAACAACTCCTTGCTCCAAGCATTACAGCAACACAGGAACTTCTATACTTCCCTGCTTCTACAACAGGACACCACCAAAAGCGTGAACCTCCTATTCTCTGAGTGCTTAGACCTATTCCTTTGTGGGAAGGAATTCCAACAATTGGAACAATATTTTTTGGAATCCAGAGAGTGAGAGAGAGAGAATTCTTGTGTCAGTTCAAAAGTGAACGATCAATATTTCTTCTCACCAGGAGAAGAAAAACCATATGGAGGGAAAACTTCCCTCACTCCCTATCGATAGGGAGTTTGAGGGAAGTGGGGAACGTGTCACACGTACCCCTCTATTTTTTATTTTATTTAATAATTAATCGTATTAATTAATAAATCAATTAAATCTTATTTAATTAAATTAAATTAAATATCATTTATTTAATTTAGATTAAATCACATTTAATTAATTTTTCCTCTAACCTATAATTTTAATGCACATCTAATGCACATGAAATTTTAACCTATAGTTTTCAAATATGAATCATATTCACATTTGAATCTAATATTTGAACTTTTTCAAATATTTAATTCTCTCACATAATTTAATATGAATCATATTCACATTAAATTTATAATATATAGTTCCTAAACTATATATTATATTATATCAATATACATTAAGTTTATTCCCTTATGAATTTGAACATTTCAAATTCAAATGATCTAAGAACCCTTTACGAGCTAGAAGGTGGACCTAATGGACCTAAAGATCAGAAGCTCCAACGATACGAGATTGCTCGGTCAATCTCATTAACTTCCCAATCAACATTCGTTAACTACGGGAACACTCCATTAAAGTCCCACAGCTGCACTCTTCTCACTGCAGATATATTTATGTGTCCACGGATATTGACCAATAACAGCAAGTCAATCCTTCACGAATGTTCGTAACACTAGCTGGGTCAAATTACCGTTTTACCCCTGGGTTACATCTTGTACCTTAAGTACCAGTGCTCCTCTAATGAACAATTTGTTTATGGTCCTACCAACAAACAGAGTCTCTCTCGGACCAATGAGAGGGTCGGGCCCTTTGTTCAAGTCCCGGAGACACCACTTAAGGGAACATTCCTCTACTTACCCTAGTAAGCGGGAAGGAGTGAATTCCATCTTGCAAAGTTAAGTTCCCAGCCGCTCACTCGGTCTTGTCCCCAAGAAGGTAGGCATATTGAGTCAGCGAATCTGGCCACTCTCACCCATACTAGTCAAAGGATAATCTCTCGCGAACAGGAGTTCGTAACCATCTTAGGATTGAGATCAAGTTGCCTAGGTCATCCTAGTGAAATAGAAACCTAACTAGTCAACGGAGTTACATCTAGTGCTTACTATTTCGTGGCCCGATCTTATGTAATCTCATTACATAGAATATCCCCACTCACATGTCATCTACACGAACACATTAGGATCACAGTGTTTGTATCATATACAAAGTGGGCCACATCCATAGTTTTACGAGGGTAAGGTACCCAAACCTTATCCCCTAACAAAAGACCCTTTAGGCTGTATCTCTAACCTAGATCCTTTATATGTACACTACATTTAGTTAAATATTCATATTACAACCTTGGATATTTAGTTTATTTGATTTAGAATTTAAAACAAAAGCAATATCAAACAATAACTCTTTATTGAAATAATAACACTTTATTACAATAATTAGAACAAAATTACAAACTACGAGTCTTAGGGCACAAACCCCAACACCTATGTTTGCACGTCGTTCTTTGTTAAAGGTTATGGTTTCTAAAACCCCTTTTTATAACTTTTATAAATTTTAATAATTAACCTATGACAGTGAACTATATGATAACTCCAACAAACGATTTCAAATTGGAATTATAATTAACATTCAACTAATTGAATTAAGCAAATTACTTAAATAAAATACATTTTATTTTAAACTAAGTAATTTCATGCTTCATGCTATTTATTTTTCATATAATCTAATTATAACAATTATAATTAATTACTCATGAAAAATAAAATGAATCATGCATTTCTATCATATTTATTTAACATTTATACAAATAAAATGCATGAACATGCTTATCCTAAGGTGGGAAAAATTCTAAATCACATTCATGAAGAAAGTAGCCGTAAAACCGGAAAAATTTGACCCCTAAAGTGCAAAAATAATAAAATTACATTAATTTTATTACAAAAACAGTCCAAAACTCTTTGAATCGGGCTCAGATCGCTCGAACCGGACCATCCACGACTCGAACCGCTCGAACGGCCGCTGAACCGCTATGCTTCATCCAAATGTTGCCACGGCATTGCAATGCTGAGGAGAGTGTTGCAACGCCACCTCCTTATGTGTCCGCTTCAGGTATTGAGGTAGCGTTGCAACGCCATGAGACGGTGTTGCAATGTTGTTGACCCCTGCATTCCTTATCGATAGGGGCTTCGGCATTGCGACGTCGTTCTCCAGCGTTGCGATGCTGATGAATGACATTGCAACGCCACTGGTAGTGTTGCAACGCCACCGGTGCAGCAGCAAGCTTTAACCTTCGAAAACAGTGGCTTCCAACAACAAATTCTCACCTGATACTCATCTGAATGGCTTCAAATTTGTCACGAACGGCTTATAACAACTTTACAGACTCGATTAAGCACTTAATTTCTCAAAACGTAGGGGCCTTTACATTTAATTTGATCAAATAGAAATTAAAACTAAGGCCAAAATTTCCTAAATTAGTTTTACAGCAAACTATATGTAATTCCCACCTAACCAATGCAAATTTGTTTCAACCAAAACAAAACAAGCATTGCTCTGATACCAATTGATGGGAATCAGATCCCTGTGAGCAGTAGAAACGTGATTTGAAGATCGATTACTTGCTTGTTTTGGTTTACTACAAATACAAGTACATTGGGTAAAAAACAGAGATAAGCAACTAAACTAATTAAGCATGGATTAAGCAATACAAACATGTTGTGCAATATACTGAACTAAAAGGACCTTTGTAGTTTCGAATTTCTACAGCAACTCCTTACTCCTTGGAATCTACAGCAACACAGCAACAAGGTTCCTATGTATTTTCTACAGGACACCCACTAGTTGACAAACCTCTTATTCTCTGAGAAACTTAAATATAAGCTTTTGTGGGAAAGCCTCCAACTAATTGGAAAAAGTGACGGAGAAGGAACTTAGTGAGAGAGAATTCTATGATTCCAAATCAATCGAATGATCAGTCTTCATTGTTCCCCAATTGGAGAAGAAATACACTTGTAGAGGGCAACTCCCCACTCCCTATCGATGGGGAGTTGGGAGACATGGGGAACGTGTCCTCCTGACACGTTCTCCCTTTTTTATTTATTAAGTTATATTATTAATTAAATAATCAAATTACTAATTAAATAATATAATTAATTAATGAAATCATATTTAATTAATCATAAATTAAATATCATATATTTAATTTGGATTAAATCATATTTAATCAATTTTTCTCTCTCACCTATAGTTTTAATGCACATCTTATGTACATTAAATTTTAACCTATAGTTTTTAAATATGAATCTCATTCACATTTAAATTTAATATTTGAACTAATTCAAATATTTAATTCTCTCACGTAATTTAGTATGAATCATATTCACATTAAATTTATAATATAAAATTCCAAAACTTTATATTATAATGTATCTATATACATTAATGTTTATTCCCTAATTGAATTTGAACATTTCAAATTCAAATGATCTAAGAACCCTTTACGAGCTAGAAGGTGGACGTAATAGACCTAAAGATCAGAAGCTCCAACGATACTAGATTATTCGGTTAATCTCATTAATCTCTTAATCAACATTCGTTAACTGTGGGAACACTCCACTGAAGTCCCACAGTTGCACTCTTCTCACTGCAGATATATTTATGTGTCTATAGATATTGACCAATAACAGCAAGTCAATCCTTCACGAATGTTCGTAACACCAACTGAGTCAAATTACTGTTTTACCCATGTGTTACATCTTTTACAAGTACCAGTGCTCCTCTAATGAACAATTTTTTTTTAGTCCTACCATCAAACAGAAGTCCCTCTCAGGCCAATGAGAGGGTCGAGCCCCTTGTTCAAGTCCTGGAGACACCATTTAAGGGAACCTTCATCTACTTTCCCTAGTAGGCGGGAAGGAGTGAATTCCATCTTGCTAAGTTAAGTCCTCAGCCGCTCACTCGATCTTGTCCCCAACAAAGTAGACATATTGAGTTGGCGAATCTGGCCACTCTCACCCATACTAGTCAAAGGACAATCACTCGCAAACAGGAGTTCGTAACCTACTCAAGATTGAGATCAAGTTGCCTAGGTCATCCTAGTGAAATAGAAACCTAGCTAGTCAACGGAGTTACATCTAGTGATTACTATCTTGCGGTCCGCTCTTATGTAATCCCATTACATAGGATATCCCCACTCACATGTCATCTACACGAACACGTTAGCATCACAGTGTTTGTATCATATACAAAGTGGGCCACATCCATAGTGTTACCAGGGTAAGGTACCCAAACCTTATCCCCTTACTATAGACCCTTTAGGTTGTATCTCGAACCGAGATCCTTTATATGCACACTACATTCAGTTCAAGAGACATTTTACAGCCTTGGATGTTTAGTTTATTGGATTTATGGTTAAAATAAAGGGTAATATCGTAAATAACGAACAATAACTCTTTATTGAAATAATAACTCTTTATTACATTAATTAGAACAAAGTTTACAAACTACGAGTTTTAGGGCACAACCCCCAACATGACCCTTGGTCCTTGTCTACATCATTTATTGCCTATTTATAAGACAATGGATCCTTAGGTATGACGACTTGAATTTTAGTTAAACCTAGGTAGCAGTCAAGTTATGAGACAATCCTCCCACTGCATCGAGGCATTCTCAACGATTGAGAAGGACAAGACTTACTAGAAGTGTTGGCTCCTTCATCAACTCTTAAGGAAGACCCAGCTTGGTCAACAACTCTTGTTGACTCTTCTATAGCTTCATTTAATACTAGTTTGCTACGTGATTTATGGTTCATCATGTGGTCTTCCTCCAAGAAAGTGACATTTCTGGATACAACTACTTTATTTTCTTGTGAGTCGTAGAAAAGACCACCTCTCGTTTCTTTGTGATATCCTACAAATAGGCATAGTTTTTAACGAGATTCCAGCTTCTTTGGATTTGTCACTAGCACGTGTGCAGGTGATCGACGTTATACAACATGCAAGTGCACGTGATCGAAGTAATAAATTGGAGTACTCTAGAGTATCGTACCCACAGGGAACGGGTTTCACAAAGTCACTTCGAAAAAACAAAATTTGCTATAAAGATGCAAGAATGATAACAAGGGTTTTATAAGTGTTTTGAGTGATAAAAAAAGTACTACTAATAATTGAAGAAAAATAATGAGATAAAAGAAGGGAATTCAAGTTGTTTTTGCCCATTCGGAGAAAATGTTGCCGAAAATGCAGTGGCAATTGTGTCAGAAATTCCAAATCTAAGTAAACTGACATGTCTGTGGCTAATTGAGCTTAGATGGTTCCCGCACACAACCCTCTTGATTTTGGAGTTTCACCCTATGTCTAGGGTTGAAGTTTCGGATCTTATGTCTAAATCCTTTCCTCCGTTGTTTTTATGAGATTCGTTGTCCCTTGACTCTTTCAGTATCAAGTTCGAGCTTGAGGAACAAATCCTAGTGATATGCTAGAGTTGCCCAAATAATATTCAATAAAAACAAATGTAAAGTTGGTTGCCGACACAACTACCATGCTAATTTAAGCTTGACATCTCTCTTCTAGGACATTCACAACTTGAACACCTAAAGAGGATTTAACTCATGATGGAAAGCAAGAAAAACAAAACTTTATTAATGAAAATTGCATGGTATTCAAAAACTACAAAAGCAACTAAAGAGATGTAAACTGTTGAGTTCTCTACTTATAATTATAAAACCCTACTTATAAAAGCTTAAATCTTAAATAAATAAAAGGAACAGTAAATAAAGAAAAAAAATAAAAAATGAGAATTAAAGGTGTGGCTTACAGTCGTTTATTCGAATGAGAAGAGAAATAGTAATGCATAAATTTTAACAAGTAACACAAGTAACAAAATAAAGTAAACAAAATGATCAAAGTACAATAGCATTCAAACCCTAAAATAAAAGTAAGTAAAGAGAAAGAAAACTCCCTTGTTAGTCAATTTCAAAACCCACAAATGAGTTATGAATCTTTACCTTCAATATTTATGTAGAAGAGAGATCAATCGAGGAGTTTTACAAGCTAAAAGAATAATAAAATTTTGTTGTAAATAAAAGAATATAAACCCTAAGAAAAACTTTGTCTAAAGCTTTCAAAAATAGCAGAAAATAGAGTAAGAAAAGTGCAACTTGTATCTTGTTGAAAACCCAAATGTCCTTCTTTTACAAGTGGTGCAAGTAGGGTTTCCTTCTAAATCTGTCCTTAATCTATGGGTAATCAAATGGACATGATTCTAGGCTATATTCTTTCCAAAAATGAATGAGAATCTCCCAAAATCTCAAAAATCTGAAACCTCTGGTGTGTTCCCGAAATCTGGAAATTCAACAACAATTTGTCCAGCAATTTGTCTTGCATTCTGGCTTGCTTGTCTGGTCACTTTGCTGGTTCAAATGCGTCTGCAATTTCCTTGACATTTTTTCTGCTCATTTTTTCTGCTCTCTTTTTCCTTCACAAAACACACCAAATTAGTTTGTTGTCCACCATTCTTCAATCATTTCTTATTTTTTCACAAATTTTAGCAAGCTTGAACAATTTTACTCACGAATGATATTTTTAGCTTGCCACAAAATAAATAATTACAATAAAATAGACAAAAATGACCAAGTTTCGATATAAATAATCCTTATAAATGAGAATTATCAGTAGGACAACCCCAAATCCTGAAGTGGTGCAAACTGGGTTTACGTCCCTTCCACAACTCAAAAGGTGTTTCAAAAATACTTTTTAATGGAACACTATTCAAGATTTAAATTGAAATCTCTACTACATGACCACAAAATGAGTCAGACAATTGAGCATAACTCATCATGGAACGAACCATGTCTAACAAGGTTCTATTTCTCCTTTTTGATACACCATTCTGTTGAGGTGTACCAGGTGCTGAGAATTGGGACTTGATTCCATATTCTATTAGATAGTCCTGGAATCTTAAGCCCATGTACTCTCCACCTTGATCAGATCAAAGTGTTTTAATGGTCTTACCTAATGCATTGTCAACTTCAATCTTAAACTCTTTGAACTTTTCAAGGGCTTCAGACTTATGTTGTATTATGTATAAATGGTTATACCTCGAATAATCATTTATAAACGAGATAAAATATTCGTACCCTGCTCTAGATTTGAAATTCATTGGACCACAAAGATCTGAATGTATGAGCTCCAAGGGTTGTTTAGCTCTATAACCTTTTCTAGTAAAAGGTCTTTTTGTTATTTTTCCTTCAAGACAAGATTCAAAAAGAGGTAATGAATCATCCTCTAACTGACTTAGAAGTCCATTCTTTACAAATCTTTCAATCCTATTGAAATTAATGTGACCAAGCCTTAAATGCCAAAGATAGGTATCGTTGTTTGAAGAAATCCTTTGCCTTTTGCTTTGAGTATTTGCAGTTTTAAACATTTCATGATTTAAAAGTGCTTTTGTTTTGATTGGTCTTAACACATAAAAGTTGTTTTCAAGTTTAGTTGAGCAAATAATAACACGATTCTTACTAATGAATGCTTCATTAAGATCGAAAGAAAAAAAAACTTGTTCAATTAAACAAGAGATAGATAAGAGGTTCCTTTTTGTTCTAGGAACTATATATAAGTTTTCTAAAAACAGAAATCTATCTCTAAAAAACAACTTCATCTCCCACTACACGAGTTGAGACGACGTTTCCCGTTTCGACCCTGAGCGTCATCTCACCCTCTTCGAGTTGCCTGAAGGAACTAGTTCCCTATAAATAAGAGGAAACATGATTAGTGGCTTCTGAATCAAGTATCCAGATGAAAATATCATTTTCCACTAAACAAGTTTCTAAAACAAATAAATCAAATTTATCTTTCTTCTCCTTCAACTCGGCTAGGTACTTCGGGCAGTTGCATTTCTAATGCCCATCCACGTAGTGGAAATACTTTTCTTTATCTACAACCTTGGCTTTCCCTTTGCCTTAATCAACAGTGGTTGGAGTCTTCCCCTTTCCTCCTTTCTTCTTCTGTATCCTCTTGGGACCAGAAGTTGAAGTTGCAGAATCGGTTCCAGAGGATGCACCCTTCTGGAACCTTTTGGAATGGGAAAACAAATATGTCTCTCCTTTAATTGATCCTTTACTTTTCATAAGAGAATGATAAGTTTGTAGCTCGTTCAAGAGAGTAATCAGGTTAAACTTAATCTTGTTCATCACAGCATTGTTCCAGAATTGCAGTAAACTCTTCAGAAGAGATTCTAAAATGAACGAAACCTGATTTTGCTCGTCTATGACCACCCCGTTCATTTTGCCTCTTGAATTTCTTCTTCACATCATTTTCTTTATGAAAGATTGCTACAAAAATATGTTGGAAAAATACAAAAGGACCTCACAACACTCCCTCACAAGTTTACACTCAAGAATATTTAGGCCACTCATGTTTGCACTCAATTTTGAGAAAACACTCTAATTCTCAATCTCACCTCTCAAAATTTGAATTGAAGAACCGAAGATAATTTGCAATCCAATGGATATTTGCACACTTTGAACACAAACAAACTAGCTTTACTGATAAAAAATTAAGAAAAATGACAAGAATTCAATCAAACTTAACAAAAGTTTGGATTAAAGTGGAAACAAGGTGAAACTATAGAAATTCAATGTTATGGCTACATGAATGAAGAAGCAATGTAACTCATGGACAATTAATAACCGATATAAGAGTTACTATTTGAAACCAATGGTTGCACTTTTAAAATATATGAGTTACAATTTGAAAACTAATGGCTTGAAAATTCATTGTACAGAAATGTAACTGCCAAATTTAATGCGTAACAGCCAACTTTTGCAAAATTTTCAAAGTGTAACATCTAAGATTGAGCCCAATGGTTATACTTGAACAAAATGATCATATAAAATGAGGAATTTTCGGATTAGACATGCTTTCGAAGCAAAAACTGTTGGGTTTAATGTCCTAAAACTCGTGGTTTTGTAAACTGAATGTATATTCTATTTAGCAATAAAGTTGTTATTGATATTTATTCAGTAAAAGTGTTATTGAATGTTGTGTATTATGTAACCTTAATCCAATAAAGAACCTTTGGCTATGGGATGAATACTTGAACTTTATGTGTGACATAAAAGTGGATCAAGTTCAAGTTATAGCCAGGACAGTCTATAGTATAAGGATAGGATTGGGTACCTTATCCTGGGGACACTATGGACGCGGCCCACTTTGTAGAGTACAAACGATGTGATCCTAAATCGTTCATGTGAAGACATGTGAGTGGGGGCGTCCTATGCAATGAGTTTGCATAAGACTAGACCGCAAAATAGTCACTTAGACTTTATAACTCCGTTTACTGTCTTAACTGACTATATTCATACGATGACCTAAGTAACTCGATCTTAATTCTGAGCGTTCTATGGACCCCTGTTTATTCGGATTATCCTTAGATTTGCATGGGTGAGAGTGGCTCGAGACTGCCGACTCAATAAGCCTCCCATTTCAGGGATAAAACCGGGTAGATAGCTGGGAACATAGTTCTGCAAGTTGGAATTCATTCCTACCCGCTTTAGGGATTAGTAGAGAGGTTGTTCCCTTGGCATCGACTCGGATCTTGAACAATGGGTCCACCCCTCTCATTGGCCCGAGAGGATTCGGTTTCTTTGGTTGGACCACAAACCAATTGTTCATTAGAGGATCAGTGGGACTTAAGGAACAAGAGGTAATTACAGGGGTAAAACGGTAATTTTGACCAAGCTGTAATTACGAACGACCTGTGAAGGATCAACTTACTAATCATGGTTATATCGAGTGGACAGAAATATATGTACAGTGAGGAGAATGCAGCCACTGGGCTTTAGTGGAGTGTCCCGGTGGTTAACGAATGTTGATTAGCTAGGCTAAAGAGTTTAGTCGGTTAATCTCGTATCGTTGGAGCTCATGATCTGTAGGTCCATTAGGTCCTCCTTACTAGCTCGAACTTAGCCTTATAACATTTTGAGAGAAAAGAATTTGAATTGTTCAAATTCGAGTTTGGAAGAAAGCGTTAATTATATGTGATATATTTAACAAATCATAGCTTAATTATGAATTAAACTATGATTAATAAGAGGTGGATATATTTCAATATGATTTAAATATTGGATCGGTTTATAGCATGAATAAAGATCCATGTTCAGAAAATCGATCGGGATCGGGCAATTTATTTAATTAAATATTTGATATTAAATTAAATTAAAAATTAATTAATTAAATTAACTATTTAATAATTTAATTAATTAAATTAATTTTAATTAAAAATCAATTTAATATTGATTTTTGAATTAAAATTAAATGAAAAATAGAGGATTTTCATGGAAAGCAAATTGGCAACTTGCCAAATCCCTCTCATCTTCAAATTCACCAAATTTGACCACCTCCATCTCAAATTGTCCTCATGTCACTCTAATGAAGCTTAATGAAGCTTTATTTAATGGTGATTTGAGGTGTTTTGGGAGAATTACACAGAAAATTCAATATTCCCGAATTAGTGACCTTTGAGGTCTTTTCTTCCAAATTCTCTCAACCTAGGATCCCACAATCCATTCTAAGGCCTGAGGATAGAAGGGAAGACTCTAACGGTTGTCCATGAAGTGTTCGTGCTGAAAACCATCCACCGGGTGATGAGAATTTGATCTTCAAAGTTGAGTTTTCTATCCCTCTGTTTTTCCAGCTTTGAGCATATTTTTTATTTTACAAAATTGATCAACTTAGAGTGTTCAAGATCCAAAATTGCTTCCGTTTTCTTAATCTGCACTTTTTCAATTGGTATCAGAGCAATTTTGAGCACTCAATTTGATTAATTGTGTTCTGTGGTGGGTGTTTTTTGAAATACAATTTTTCTGGGCGTCTAAAGTGTTCTTCTGGTTTTGGCATTTAAATTGAGCATCAATTCGTGCTTTATTTTCAAATTGCTCAAGTGTGTTTGAGCATTAATGTGTGTAGAATAAGCTGTAAATATTTCGAGTCGATTGGAGTTCGGGAAGGCCTTCAATTTGACGTTTGAAGCTGAAGAGGTCACTGAACTTGAAAACAGAACAAGCTGTTGTATTTTTTTTTTTTTTAAATTTCAGCTACAGTGGAATTTTTACTTCAGGCCCGTGTTTTGAAATTTAAATGAAGAAGAAGCTTTTGACTTTGACCAGAAATGGTTGACTTTGACCGGTTCAACTATTTTGAGCCGGTTCGGCTTGTTTTCGATCCGGTTTGGGTATTTTTAGACCGGTTCTGACTATTTCGAGGTCAATTTTTCCATTTTGGGGTCCGTTTCATCAATTGGAGGTCCGGTTCAGCCTTTTACAGCCCAGTTTAACCTTTTGAAGGTCCGGTTCACACATTTGCAAGCTGGTTCGACCCAAATTCGAAGAGTTCGAAGTGGCTCGATGTTAATTCTAGATTATTATTGTAATAATTTAGTAGTTTGCTTGCATTAGATGCCAAAACCAGTCCACTTTAGTGTGTTTAATTAATTATGCATTGTTAATGTATGTTTTAATTAAAATCCCTGATTATATGTGCATAAAGTATGTCATATAGATTTTAAAATCCCATCATAAGAAGCATGCTCCATGCATTGAAAGTATGTTATAAGTGTTATAATATATTGTATGCATGTTTATTGGGTTTCATAAGAATTAATATAAGTGTTATATTAATTTATGAAACAAATATTATATGTTTTAATTATAATTAATATAAGGGTTATATTAATTAAAAATTAAACATATAATTGCTATGCATTTATTCATGTGATGGAATTTGTTATAAATGTATGTTTATTCATGTGATGAATGTTCAACTGCATTTATAACATAGAAATGCATGTAACCTAAGGTTAATTAATTAGTTTTAAAATGGTTTTAGAACCGAATTAATTAGACCTTAGGTTATCTAGTTCTAATAAGATTAGAATTAGGAAACCAATAATTTATAAACTTTGATTAAAGAGGACTACGACTAAGGAAGGTTACGCTAGGTTGGGTACTTAAGTCGATTTGGAAGCGGAACACCCCTACCGAACCGACACGGGAGTGAGTTTAATCCATAGGTTTATAAATTATCTTTCGTGAGTGGCGTTTATTAAAAGTTAATAAATTAAACTCATAGACCTAGGTTTATTAAAAGGTTAATAGACTTAGGTAATTCCAATATAATTGTTATATTGGTAGACTTAGGTCATATTGTTTTACGGAATATGCCTAAAAGTATACCCAAACAGTTTAAAATACTTAGTGGGAGTGAAAAGGTATATATGATATATCAATTTCCTCTTACGCTCTCCACGATGTTCACACCGTGAGACACTGCAAGAAATTGGGGCTTTTTCGATGCGGTAAAACGTCAGTATAGAGACCCACAACGCGTCGGGATAGGCTTTCCCGACGTCTCAATGCGCGTCGGCCTTGTCGTCGGCATAGCTTCGTCGGCATATCCTTTGCCGACGCGCGTTTTAATTGGCGTTGGGATTCAAACCCTCTATGCCGACGCGAACTTACCTGCGTCGGCATAGAGTATTTTCTGCAGTGTCGGCCGACGCGTGAAGACCGACGTCGGGTAAACCATCGTATGCCGACGCGGTCAAAGATGACGTCGGCATAGGCTCAATGTATGGTCTTTGCCGACGCTAAGCATCTCGCGTCGACATAGCCTTATTATTATTATTTTTTTTTATGGATATTTTATTTCTCAAATCTAAAACTCTAATTTCAAATTTGTTGAACGAATATGAAATAAGATAGAATGTAAAAGGTATTTGAAACATAATATGAATAAAAAAGCTAAACATAATAAAATTTGAGATCCATAATAAAATTATGTTTACATAATAAAAAAAAACCAAAGTATCATAATTCAAAATTAGAGATACATAATAAAATTACATAAACTAAACAAAAAACACAATCATAGATTTATGAGTTCAAAGTTTGCGTGCGTAATATTCCCAGTCTTCGGAGTACCTAAAAATAAAAGAAAATCTTATTAATACTTTAGCTATATATAGTAATTCATAAACAACATAAATTCAACCTAACATCTAATAACAACTAAACATAACACATTCAAACAATCATAATAAAGTCCAACAAACAACTAACTTCAAACCTATTAAGTAGTTAAATTCAAATTCAGACGTTCAACATAAACAACATATATAACTCTAAGCTCTAACACCTACCCTCAACAAAGAAATTAAAATCTAACTTGTCAAACAATTTCAAACTCCAAGAAAAGACTAAACTTAAGCAATCTTTAAGCTCCACCAAAACTTAAACAATCTTTAAGCTCCACCAACAAAAACAATTTGAGATTGCACCCACCAAAATGCTCGAAATTTCGGCAGCATAACGGCATAACTAGGAAAAAACCAAAAATTCATATAACCTGAATAAGAGAATGCGCTTCTTAAGTTAATAAAAGGATGCCCAACCTCCTCCATACTTCAATTACAAACAGGTTGGGCTTCATATCAACAAAGTTAACAGAACAAACCACGTACACAACAAATCTCTAAAAAAAGCTAAGGTAAAAAAAAGTTATAATCACAAATTTCTAAAAAAAACTAAGCAAAGTTAACAGAACAATCCACGTACACAAGAAAGAAAATTATACCTATGTTCATGGTGCTCCTCGTGACTCCATCATCTTCTTAATCATTTCTTGCATTTCTGCTCGATGTTGCTCCATCCGCTGCTCCAACCGTTCCTCCATCATTTCTTCAACCCTGGCCAATTTTTCATTTGTTTCTGCCAGTTGCGCCTTTAACTCGTCAACTTCTCGACTTGAGGACCCACCTGATGAACTACCAGTTGATCTCCTACTTGATTTAGCAGGTTTCGCCCCCAACCAAGGCCTTTAACGTGGCCTGGTCGTGTCCCTAATACCGATGCACATATTTCAGCTTCGGAACGTGGTTCGACCTCTTCTTGAGTGGAGGATTCTTGCAACTGAATCATTTTATTCTGCAATTATAATTCAAATAAGTGGACATGTGATTGTCAAATGCTTCAATCGATAAATACAAATAACCTTTAACGAAAACAGACTAACATGTGCATCCTCCGCAGCCGGATTGATCCACTTTCCATGTCTTGAATGTGTCAACTGGAATAGGTCAACAGGTCCTATATCTCGACCTTCTTTCTCTTTCTACAACTCAAGTCAAAAGGAAATATATTAAAAAAGATAACGTAACTAACATGAAAGAACGAGAGTTTAGGTTATTAACCTACCGCACTTGTTGCACAACGATGAAAGTCTTCGACCCACATGTGTGGTTAAACGTTAGCGTCGCCCGACTCTTTTGACTACTTTTTTATTTTTCCTAATGAAATGAACGATTAGTAAACAATTGTAGGCAATATAAAATAATACTGTTGTAAGCACATACATACCTGAAATTCAGGATCCTCGAATCTAGTGCATAAAGCATGCCAGTCTTCAATGGCATTCTTCAACCGCTTAGGTGGATTAGCACGTGCCTGCTCAGGAGTGTCAAAAGTCTTGTAGTGTATGTGTAACTCAGCCCTATACCCCTTGAACGTCGTTTGCATTTGTCGTTCATAAATTGTACGACTTCTGGTTTGGAGAAATCAAAAGCGAAATGATTCTAGAAAGAAAAAAGAGACAATTATTACAATGTCTATTTATCATCATAGTACTCACAATAAACAAAAATATCAACTTACCAATAAAGTTGCTTTACCGAGTTCTATTACATTTCTTGGTACGTCCTCGATCGTTGCACAACGAACCGAAAAAGAGTCTCTTACCGTCGAACCAATAGCCAAGCTCAACGTCGTAGCATGTGGTCCGACCGGCTTCTTAAACTCTGGATTGATCTCTATTCGAATCCGTCCATGTGCATTAACATATCGATCAAGTTCAAGCTTACACATATACCCACGTCGATTTTTATTCGTAGAAGGACCATCTGAAGAAAAAATATAACTGAATTAATACATATATAAGATAATATTAAATCGGGAAACAAATAGAATTAAAAACCTGAAGTGTCGCCCGTGGATGATCCTCCACCAACTGGGTCGCTATCGAAGAATTCATCATCAGCATCATTCATCTGCTCTGCAGGAGTACTCATTGTCTATCTACAAACACAAAAGTGATGAAGCTAAAAAAGTGATATATATAGTTGTAAGATGCAAAAATGTTTAAGTCAATTACATGATTATTCACTATCATGAAACTGTTCAATATCCTCTTCTTCATCATCTTCAAGAGGTAGATCTATATCGTCTTCTTCGTCATTGATGAAATCATCGACATTATTGTGCTGAAGAAGTTGTTCATCTACGATTATCGGATCAACGCCATTTGTATACAATATGTTATCCTCAATGGCTTCTTCAACTCTAGTTCTACCAACAACTTCTAGTAACTCAAGTTGGTCATTCTGAAGATCGTCTGCTTCTGGCACATCCCATATACGTTTATTTTGAACTACTTAAACTACCTTCCAGTTAACACCAAATTTCGAATCGTTGATATAAAAAACTTGTTGTGCTTGATTAGCAAAAATGAAAGGGTCATCAACATACCAGAATCGACATGTATTAATTGACCTAAACCCTAAATCCATGTGTGATCTATTCTTTTCGGTCTGTGATCGAACCACCTACACTTAAACATAACAACACACACGCTTCTATGGGCAAATTCAAGTCCAACACGCCGTCTAAAATACTATAGAAGTTACCCTCATCACCTCCACTTTCACTTTCTCCAGATACCATGATTCCGTTGTTTTGAGTAGTCCTGCAATCATCGCGCTTTGTGTTATGAAAACGTACCCCATTAACGATGCACCCACTATAGGAACGCGCCTCGGAAGTCGGCCCCATTGCTAGTGAGTACAAATCATCAGAAGTATTTCCTTGCTCACGTAATGAGAGAACCTGTGTGCTCATTATAAGTTATTAATGAAATTCATCATAAAATGAAAGTTTGTGTCAACTTTTAAACAAACACTCACATATGCTTTAAACCAAGTAGGAAATGTTTGTTGATGTCTCTTATACAAGTCTTCAGAGCTATGTGCTTCAGGGCGAAGTATCCTCAAATGTTGCCTATTCATAGATTGAAGCAAAGAATGTATTCAGATTTTGAATTTAAATGTTGGATCTTAATTGAGCAATAATTAGTTCAAAACATACCTTCGATAAGATTGTATCTCAACACAATTATTCAACATATACCAATGTGCAATTCTTCTCTCATCCACTGATAGGGTCCTCAAGGTTGATCTCCCTAATGGTCGTGCACTCTGTCTAAATAATTCAAATTCACTGCTTATCTCATTCTCGAGAATTCTATCATCATTTCGTTCGTCTCAGTTGAACCTTGTTTCAATCCCAGTTAGATATAATGAACAAAAATTCAGTCATTCATTCATTATAAAAGCCTCTGCTATAGAACCCTCGGGGCGTGCCCTGTTTCGTACATATTGTTTCAATGTTCGCAAACTTCTCTCAATAGGATACATCCAACTGTAGGTAACGAGTCCTACTACTTTCGTTTCATATGGTAAGTGAACTGCTAAGTGAACCATTACATCAAAGAATGCTGGGGGAAATATTCTCTCCAACTTACAAAGAATGATTACAATATCTGTTTGCAGTCGATCCAAATCACTTATGCGTATCGTTTTCGCGCATAAATCACGAAAGAATGAACATAGCTCAACAATGGTGGTGGACATGTCCTTTTGTAAGTATGCTCTAATACCAATGGGAAGAAGTCTTTGAAAAAGAATGTGATAGTCGTGGGTTTTCATCCCCCATAGTTTCTCATCCTTCTCGCTCACACATCGTGATATGTTCGATACAAATCCATCTGAAAATTTCACTGATTTCAAGAACTTGCAAAACTCTATCCGTTCGCTGGTAGTTAATGTGTATGCAGCATGCGGTTTTACAACTCTGGTCCTAACCTCTTGTAAGTGTAAATCCTTTCGTATCTTTAGATCTTTTAGATCCAATCGAGCATTTATCGTGTCTTTCGATTTTTCTTCAATATTTAACAATGTCCCAATCAAATTCTCGCAAATGTTTTTTTCAATGTGCATTACATCCAGTTTGTGTCTTGGCAAAAGTTTTGACCAATATGGAAGCTGGAAAAAAATACTTTTTTTGTCCAATTTAAACTCCGCTTCCTTTTCTTATCCTTTTTCGATTCATGCTTACTAAAAGTGAGAAAGTTTAACATACTTAATTCTTATAAAATCTCTTCTCCGTCCATCATTTTTAGGAGGAGGTCTGTGCTCCACCTTCCCATCATGTAGCTTACTTCGTCGCCAAGTATGATTCTCTGGAAGATAACGTCGATGCCCCATATAAGAAATTTTTCCTCTTATCCTGAACGATGATGTGTCTTCTTTACAGATAGGACACGCTTGGTATCCTTTTGTACTCCACCCTGATAAATCTCCATATGCAGGAAAGTCATTAATAGTCCACAACAAACTTGTGTGTAGCTGAAAGAACTCTTCGCTTATACAATCGTAAGTGCGCACACCATTAGTCCATAACTCTTTTAGCTCTTCTATCAACGGTTGTAAGTAAACGTCCATTTCTTTTCCAGGTGATTTTGGGCCCGGTATAAGTAAAAACATGAAAAAATTTGTCTTTTTCATGCATTTCCACGGTGGTAAATTGTAAGGAACTAACACCACAGGCCACATACTGTAACGAGTACTCATATTTCCAAACGGATTAAAGCCACCTGATGTTAACCCCAAACGAACATTTCGTGGGTCCGAAGCAAACAGGGGAAATTCACGATCAAAATGTTTCCAACCTTCAGCATCAGCTGGATGTCGCAACACATCTTCTGTTTCAACACGTTTCTCTTTGTGCCAACGCATTTCAGGAGCAATATGTTTTGATGAAAACAATCGCTTCAACCTCGATATTAATGGAAAATGGCGTAAAACTTTGTGTGGAATCTTTTTACCATTTTCATCGTTAATCTTATATCGAGTTTCACCACATATTGAGCATTGTTGACTATTGGCATACTCTTTCCAAAATAATATGCAATCGAACTTGCAAACGTGGATAGAGTCATAACCTAACCCTAAGTCACGCAACTTTCTCTTGGCTTCATAAAATGAACTAGGCATGGATGTGTCAGTTGGAAAGACTTCCTTTAATAATTCTAGTAACATATCAAATAATTTATTACTCCAACCGTTAAGGACCTTAATATGCATCAACTTCACCAAAAATTGTAATGAAGAAAATTGTGTACAACCAGGGTACAATTCATTACGTGCTTCGACTATTAAATCCTCAAATATGTTTGAAGTGTCTCTATCGTGACCATTAGTAGGCAACTCAGACCCAATGTCCTCTTCCTCTTCATCTATCTCATGATTTACGTTTGGATCATCAATAGGGGCTTGTAGATCATATAGAAGATTCAATATATCATTTTCTTCATTAACTACACTACGATCTATAGTACTTGATTGACTTGTGTGACCTTCAAACCCTCTAGATAAGTCAACTGGTTCTCCATGATATACCCAACTACTATAGGTAGGAGACATTCCATTGATGATTAGATGTCGTTCAACTCCATCTAATGAATGCCACATCGAATTCATACACCTCTTACATGGGCATCTGGTTTCCCCTATATTATTTACATGAAGCTTCGCTATTTCTAAGAATTGGGCTACTCCTTCCTTGTACTCAGTTGAGAACATATCCCTTAGTTTAATCCACTCTCTATTCATTCTTAATTGTATACCACACTCAAACCAACTACTAGTTCTTGGAAGGTTAGAATCTGTATAGTTGGACAAAAAATCCATTAGTAAACATGAAATTAGTTTTAACTTTATGTTTTATAACTATTATTATTTAGGTTTTGGGAATTTAAGAGTTTCAGGAATTTGTTATGTCACGCTAAAAAAGAAATGAGAACAAAATTTTTAGTTTATAAGACAAGTCTGTTATATTTTTACTCTAGCATGTTATATTTTCATAGCATTTATCGAACCTACTAAATTTTCTAATCCCGGTAGAATACAATAATTTACTTATTGCAGCTCACATGTACACTTGCACATAATACCACATAAATTACTGCTAGATAATTCTACACATTAGTAAGGTATCAACTACTTACCAAAATTACTCCAATATTCAAGCAACCTGAAACTTGAATACTTGATCTCAAATCGCTAAGCAAAATCCTAAAAACAGTTAACAAACAATTCTAAAATCAAACCATGAGTTCAAACAAGTTGAGAAGAAAATGACCCCACTTGCTAAAATTGATGTCGAATTGGTTCAATCGACAACCTGACCTCTAAATACAATGAGTAACCCTGAACAAAGTCAAGTCCAATGCGATAAATTTTAAAACACCAAAACAACACTTAACATAATAAAAATCCTAAAAGAAGTGTCAATTAACTCCAATCTCAAGCATTCCTTTGAATAAGGTGAAAACTATAACACCCAAACGAGAACTCACCCCAAAATTGAGATCAACGCCCGCAGGACAATAGTTTGAATGATCAAAATTCGGGTGGCGGCGGCGACGGCTGATCTGCGACGGGCGGCGGCGAGGGAGGAGGGGTTTCGGCTGAACTGTCGAGGGAGGACGGGCGACTGAACTGTCGAGGGAGGAGGGGTTTCGGTGGCTGAACTGTCGAGGGAGGAGTGCTGAAGGGGTCGGAGGCGTCGTCAGCGACGGTAGGATTCAGCGGCAGCGGGGTTTCGGCGGTGGCGAGGGAGGAGGGGTTTCGACGGCGGCGGCGGATCTGTCGAGGGAGAAGAGGAATTTGAGGGTTCTACGAAATAGAAGAGCTTTTAAATCCCATCTATGTCGACGTCGTTAAGTACCACGTCGGCATAGATAGTAAAACGAAGTGCATTACGCTCTTCGCCGACGCGGTACTTAAGGACATCGGCATAGATGGGATCTATGCCGACGCGGTGTCTATTGCGTGTCGGCATAGAGGGGATCTACTCTCAATGCCGACGCGAAGATGTACCGCGTCGGCATTGAGAGTAATTCACATTGTTTTGCCGACGCGGTACTCCACCACGTCGGCAAAAGGCCATCTATGTCGACGCGCAATAGACACCGCGTCGGCATAGATCCCGGCTTCTATATGTTCCGACGCGCTTGACGACCGCATCGGGAATGATGCTCTGTGTCGACGCTTTGTGTAAGCGTCGGGAAGACTGGCGTCGGCAAAAGACCATTTTCTTGTAGTGAGATTTATGCTCGGCCTCGTGATGTCAATAGGGCATCCCCATTCGGATGGTGTTTGCATAAATCAAGAGCAAGGTGAATGGAGAAAGTATTTATAGTAAGTGAGCGAAGGAGGTGTGTCAACACATCCTACCGTCTCCTCCATTAGGTTGGACCGTGAGATTCCCATGTTACGCTGCGCAGTTGCCCGAAGTAGCACCATCCATTCGGAGGATGTAACATGGGATTGGAACAACTCAAACTCGAGAAATGGATAGGGTCTCTTAGGTCCATTCCCATCTTTGTCTCTCGGTTCGGTAGCATTGTTGGGGCCGACCTCTGAGGTCTGAAAATGGCGGGTCACACTTACAAGAATTGCTAAGTGTTAGTAAGTTCTTGACCAAAGTAGCGATAACTAGAATGTTATAGAAATAAGAGTTATTCTGGTATTAGCATTTAGTCAAGAATGTCTTGGTTCAGTGAAGGAGTGATTGACTGCCCCTCGGTAATGGTTGCTGCTCGACTCACTGAAGTATCGTTGCAAAAACAATAATGAGTTTATGGGTACATTATTACTTTTGCTAAATTCTTAAATTGGATAAGTTACAAACAATTCACTAATAGAATTCATTTTTTTTCAGCATGTCGAACTCTTTTATCCAGTTACTCGCCTTCAATAAACTTAGCGGCTATAATTATGGAACCTGGAAATCAAACTTGAATACGATTCTTGTTCTTGATGATCTGAGGTTCGTCTTAACGAAGGAATGTCCTCCCCCTCCCAGCTCGACTGCAAACCGAATTGTTCGGGATGCTTATGACAGATGGATTAGAGCTAATGAGAAGGCCCGAGTCTATATCTTAGCCAAAGATATCGATGTGTTGTCTAAGAAACATGAGACCATGGTCACCGCAAAGGAGATCATGGGATCATTACTGAGCGATGTTTGGACAACCGTCCTCATCGGTCCATTATGATCTTTGTCAAATACGTTTACAACTCCCGTATGAAAGGAGGGAGCCTCTGTTAGGAACATGTCCTTGACATGATGACCCACTTCAACGTATTTGAAGTAAATGGGGCGATTATAGATGAGAAAAGTCAGGTAACCTTTATTATGGAATCTCTTCCGAAGAGTTTCCTGTCATTCCGCACAAATGCGGTGATGAATAAAATAGAGTATAACCTGACTACTCTCCTCAACGAGCTACAGACTTTTGAGTCCCTCATGAAATCAAAGGAAAAGAGAAGGAGGCAAATGTTGTCACTTCGAAGAAGTTCCTAAGAGGATCGTCCTCTGGGACTAAGTCTGGTCCTTCTTTTTCTAAGAATAAGGGTATTCAGAAGAAGAAGGACAAAGGGAAGGGACAGGCTCCCACACGCAAGGCCAAAGCCACAGGAAAATGTTTCCACTGTGGAGTAGACGGGCACTAGAAGAGGAATTGCCCGAAATACCTTGCAGAAAAGAATGCTGAGAAAGAAAAACAAGGTAAATATGATTTACTCGTTATTGAAACATGTTTAGTGGAACATGATGATTTTGCCTGGATATTAGATTCAGGAGCCACTAACCATGTTTGTTCTTTTTTTCAGGAAACTAGTTCCTGGCAGCAGCTTGCTGATGGGAGATATCTCTCAGGGTTGGAACGGGAGAGGTTGTCTCAGCCAAAACAGTGAGAGCTGTGAAGTTGTTGTTTAGAGATAGATTTATTTTATTAGAAAATATACTTTTGGTTCCTGGAATCAAAAGAAATCTTGTATCTATCTCTTGTTTACTTGAACATATGTATAAAGTATCTTTTGATCATAATGAAGCGTTCATTTGCAAAAGAGGTGTACGAATATGTTCTGCTAAACTTGAAAACAACTTATATGTGTTAAGACCAACCGAATTAAAAGCTATTTTGAACACCGAGATGTTTAAAACAGTTGTTACTCAAAATAAAAGGCAGAAACGTTCTCCTAGTACCTATCTTTGGCACTTGAGACTAGGCCACATTAATCTCAATAGGATTGGGAGATTGGTCAAGAGTGGTCTCCTAAGTCAGTTAGAGGACAACTCTTTACCACCATGTGAGTCTTGTCTTGAGGAAAAAATGATAAAAAGACCTTTTTCTGAAAAAGGTTATAGAGCCAAAGAACCCTTGGAACTCGTGCATTCGAATCTTTGTGGTCTTATGAATGTCAAGGCACGAGGAGGGTATGAATACTTCATCAGTTTTATTGATGATTATTCTAGGTATGGCTATCTTTACCTAATGGATCATAAGTCTGAAACCCTTGAAAAGTTCAAGGAGTATAAGACAGAGGTTGAGAACACATTAGGTAAAACAATTAAAACACTCCGATCGGATCGAGGTGGAGAGTACATGGATTTGAGATTCCAAGACTATATGATAGAACATGGAATTGTATCCCAACTCTCAGCGCCTGGTACACCTCAACAAAATGGTGTATCTGAGAGGAGAAATAGAACCCTGTTAGACATGGTTCGATCTATGATGAGCTACGCTCAGCTGCCTAGTTCGTTTTGGGGATATGTAATAGAAGCTGCTGTATATATTTTGAACATGGTTCCCTCTAAGAGTGTTTCAGAAACACCCTACGAGTTATGGAAAGGGCGTAAAGGGAGTTTACGTCACTTCAGGATTTGGGGATGTCCGGCACATGTGTTGGTGTCCAATCCAAAGAAATTGGATCATCGTTCAAAATTATGCCTATTCGTAGGATACTCCAAAGAAACGAAAGGTGGTCTGTATGATCCTCAAGAGGACAAGGTGCTTGTGTCCACAAACGCCACGTTCTTAGAGGAAGACCACATGAGAGATCATCAGACTCGTAGCAGGATTGTCTTAAGTGAAATTTCCAGGGAAGCTACAGATAAATCAACAAAAGTTGTTGATCAAGCTGGTCCTTCTCAAGTGTTAAGAATGCCTCAACGTAGTGGGAGGGATGTTAGACAACCTGACCGTTACATGGGTTTGACTGAAACTCAAGTCGTCATACATGATGATGGCGTTGAGGATCCATTGACCTATAAACAGGCAATGAATGATATAGATAGGGACGAGTGGATTAAAGTCATGGACCTTGAAATGGAGTCAATGTACTTCAATTCAGTCTGGGAACTTGTAGATCAATCAAATGGTGAGAGACCTATCGGTTGCAAGTGGATCTATAAGAGAAACGAGATCAAGTCGGTAAGGTGCAAACCTTTAAGGCTCGACTTGTGGCAAAGGGTTATACCCAAAGGGAAGGGGTGGATGTTGCCATGCTTAAGTCCATTAGAATACTCTTGTCCATTGCCACATTTTATGACTATGAAATTTGGCAAATGGATGTCAAGACAGCCTTTCTGAATGGAAATCTTGAAGAGAGTATCTATATGGATCAACCAGAGGGGTTCATAGTTCAGGGTCAAGAGCAAAAAGTCTGCAAGCTTAAACGATCCATTTATGGATTGAAACAAGCTTCTAGATCCTGGAATATAAGATTTGATACTGCAATCAAATCTTATGGCTTTGAACAGAATATTGACGAGCCTTGTGTTTACAAGAAGATAGTTAATACCACTGTAGCTTTCTTAGTTCTATACATAGACGATATCTTGCTCATTGGGAATAATGCAAGATTCCTGACTGACGTTAAGCAATGGCTAGCGACCCAATTCCAAATGAAAGATTTGGGAGAGGCTTAGTTTGTTCTTGGAATCCAAATTGTTCGGAATCGCAAGAACAAAACGCTAGCACTGTCTCAGGCATCTTATATTGACAAGATGTTGGTTAGATATAAGATGCAGAATTCCAAGAAGGGTTCATTACCTTTCAGGCATTGAATTCATTTGTCTAAGGAACAGTGTCCTAAGACACCTCAAGAAGTAGAGGATATGAGACGCATTCCCTATGCATCAACTGTCGGTAGTCTGATGTATGCCATGCTATGTACTCGACCCGACATATGCTATGCAGTGGGAATAGTCAGCAGATATCAGTCTAATCCAGGATATGATCACTGGACTGGCGTTAAAAACATCCTCAAGTATCTTAGGAGAACGAGGGACTATATGCTTGTGTATGGTGCAAAAGATTTGATCCTTGCAGGATACACTGACTCTAATTTTCAGACTGATGTAGATTCGAGGAAATCCACATCAGGATCAGTGTTCACTCTTAACGGAGGAGCTATAGTATGGAGGAGTATAAAGCAAGGTTGTATTGCTGACTCCACCATGGAGGTTGAGTATGTCGCAGCTTGCGAAGCAGCGAAGGAGGTTGTATGGCTTAGGAAGTTCTTAACTGATTTGGAAGTTGTTCCAAATATGAATTTGCCTATCACCCTTTATTGTGATAATAGTGGTGCAGTGGCAAATTCCAAAGAACCTAGAAGCCATAAGCACGGAAAGCACATAGAGCGCAAATATCATCTCATCAGGGAGATTGTGCAACGAGGAGACGTGATCATCACGCAGATCGCTTCGGAGCACAACATTGCTGATCCGTTTACAAAGCCCCTCACGGCTAAAGTGTTTGAGGGACCTAGAAAGTCTAGGACTACGGGTTGTACAGTAGGGCAATTTTTTCTTTGCTCAGCATGCTTTACCCCACACACGTCTTAGTCCAAGTAGGAGATTGTTGGGTTTAATGTCCTAAAACTCGTGGTTTTGTAAACTGAATGTATATTCTATTTAGCAATAAAGTTGTTATTGATATTTATTTAGTAAAAGTGTTATTGAATGTTGTGTATTATGTAACCTTAATCCAATAAAGAACCTTTGGCTATGGGATGAATACTTGAACTTTATGTGTGACATAAAAGTGGATCAAGTTCAAGTTATAGCCAGAACAGTCTATAGTATAAGGATAGGGTTGGGTACCTTATCCTCGGGACACTATGGGTGCGGCCCACTTTGTAGAGTACAAACGATGTGATCCTAAATCGTTCATGTGGAGACATGTGAGTGGGGGCGTCCTATGCAATGAGTTTGCATAAGACTGGACCGCAAAATAGTCACTTAGACTCTATAACTCCGTTTACTGTCTTAACTGACTATATTCATACGATGACCTAAGTAACTCGATCTTAATCACGAGCGTTCTATGGACCCCTGTTTTTATTGGATTATCCTTAGATTTGCATGGGTGAGAGTGGCTCGAGGCGCCGACTCAATAAGCCTCCCATTTCGAGGATAAAGCGGGTAGATAGGTGGGAACATAGTTCGCAAGTTGGAATTCATTCCTACCCGCTTTAGGGATTAGTAGAGAGGTTGTTCCCTTAAGTACTAACCGGGTCTTGAACAATGGGCCCACCCCTCTCATTGGCCCGAGAGGATTCGGTTTCTTTGGTTGGACCACAAACCAATTGTTCATTAGAGGATCGGTGGGACTTAAGGAACAATAGGTAATTACTGAGGGTAAAGCGGTAATTTTGACCAAGTTTGTAATTACTGACGACTGTGAAGGATCAACTTACTAATCATGGTTATATCGAGTGGGATGTAAATATATGTACGGTGAGGAGAATGCGACCACTTTGGGCTTTAGTGGAGTGTCCCGGTGGTTAACGAATGTTGATTAGCTAGGCTAAAAGAGTTTAGCTAAGTTACTCTCGTATCGTTGGAGCTCATGATCTGTAGGTCCATTAGGTCCTCCTTACTAGCTCGGACTTAGCCTTATAACATTTTGAGAGAAAAGAATTTGAATTGTTCAAATTCGAGTTTGGAAGAAAGCGTTAATTATATGTGATATATTTAACAAATCATAGCTTAATTATGAATTAAACTATGATTAATAAGAGGTGGATATATTTAAATATGATTTAAATATTTGATCGGTTTATAGCATGAATAAAGATCCATGTTCGGAAAATCGATCGAGATCGGGCAATTTATTTAATTTAATATTTGATATTAAATTAAATTAATTTTAATTAAAAATTAATTTAATTAATTAAATTAATTTTAATTAAAAATTAATTTAATATTGATTTTTGAATTAAAATTAAATGAAAAATAGAGGATTTTCATGGAAAGCAAATTGGCAACTTGCCAAATCCCTCTCATCTTCAAATTCACCAAATTTGGCCACCTCCATCTCAAATTATCCTCATGTCACTCTAATGAAGCTTAATGAAGCTTTATTTAATGGTGTGATTTGAGGTGTTTTGGGAGAATTACACAGAAAATTCAATATTCCCGAATTAGTGACCTTTGAGGTCTTTTCTTCCAAATTCTCTCAACCTAGGATCCCACAATCCGTTCTAAGGCCTGAGGATAGTAGGAAAGACTCTAACGGTTGTCCACGAAGTGTTCGTGCTGAAAACCATCCACCGGGTGAAGAGAATTTGATCTTCAAAGTTGAGTTTTCTATCCCTCTGTTTTTTCCAGCTTTGAGCATGTTTTTTATTTTACAAAATTGATCAACTTAGAGTGTTCAAGATCCAAAATTGCTTCCGTTTTCTTAATCTACACTCTTTCAAAAACAACACAAGAATACAAGTTCTCGGTTATAGCAGTTTTTCAGACCAAGTTGTATAAATGCATATTTTTCACCCTAAAGAAAGTTGAATTAAAAATTCTCATAGGAGACAAATTTATAGATGAGAGCCTGATCTACAATATTGATGAAGATGATAAGATGAAAAAACATACGAAAATATGAGTTTTTTGTATTTTTTTTGACAGACTATGAAAACTGGACAGATTACAAAAATAGAATAATTCAAAAAACAAATTCAAGACAAATGCAAAGGAAACATTATCCGATCTTGAGTCTAAGGCTCTCATACCAAATGATAAGAAAAAAGGATTTGTATCACCATCAAATCAAGAACGTATTCTCTCACTGAAGCCCCCTCCTTCATGCGCGCGTTATAAACTTATTCCAGAGCTTCATGCCAAATCTGGTCAGACGGTTGTCTGAACATCTCCTACAACATACTCATGATCTCACGAGTTGAGACCATCCCTACATGTTTTTTAGCCAGCACGTCAGACAGACTAGCTAAGATGTAGACCTTGGCCTTGTCATTGGCCTTGGTCCAGCGGTCATAGGCGTCCTTAACCGCTTGGGACGCATTTCGAGCAAGGGTCTGAGGGCGTTCCTCAATTAAGACTTTCATACGTGAGTAAAGCAATAATTGAGGACGACATGTTGAAAACAACAGTTGTCCAAATTAGTTATCTATACCTTAATTCATTACATGCAATCCAATCAATTTAACAAAATAATAATGAACCCGAATGTTTAATTTTAAACCATTGTGTTTGATTTTGAAATGATACTTTGGAGGTTTAGAATAAGTGCCACCGAAGGGTGCTCATTCACTCCTCCCCTGAATTGAGACTATCTCAGTTAATCACCACTACCAAAATATCTCATATTCCAATTATTTTCAGCTACCATTTTTTGGTCGAGATATCGTTAACTAACTTAACTCATCCCGTAAATATGACTCTACCATCTTTAGATACAATATGTTCGAGCAAACAAGTTACCGTTAGGAAAGACAACTGTTGGCAAATTACCTAAGAGATCCTATCCATTTTGGAGTTTGTAGTGTTCCGATCCCTATGGTCAAACCCTCCATAGGGGTGGATGCTCCCAAGGCAACACGTAGGCGGACCATAGAAATCTTACTTTGAGACCTAATGGAGGAGAACGTAGGATACGTTGACACGTGTCCTTCTCCCATTAAATATAGATACCTTCTTCATTCACCTTGGTATTAAACCATGCAAACACCATTCAAAGGGGGGGCACCCTATTGACGCCTCGTGGTCGAGCATGAAACTCACGGTGTGAACTCTTGAGGACGTGAGAGCTAAAATTCGATGTGAACATCTCATTTTCTCCCACTAAAGTATCCTAAGGATTTAAGGTTAATTTTAACCTAGGTGGATCCTGACTAAATGAATCTATCTAAGTCTATGCGTATTATAACTCTTACAACTAGGCCTTTAACATTAATGTCTAGGTGAATTAAACCATTTAATTAGCTAGTGACATTGCATGCTAATAGGACTTTAGGTTAATTCAACTCAAGCTTTGGGCCAGTTTCCAGATAGGAGGTGTTCCATAAACCGTCAACTTAAGTACCCCAACCTTAGATAGAACATCACTGATAGAGTTCCCTTATAACCATAGCCCTATTGGTCCTACATACTTTATTTTAAACTATTTAAAACACTAAGTAAAACTTATTTCTAATCCTATTAGAAATTATGAGCTTAGGTCTAATTAATTTTAAACACTTTAAAATTAATCCTTGGTAACGCCCCTACTTTCATGAACTAGATTCCTAGGGACACTACTAAACATGCATGCACTTTTAGACCAGTAAATAAAGCAAAACAATGTAAAACTTCAAACTTTATTAAAATCATCATTAGGGATCCCAAAATAATCAAAAGAAAAACTTAAATAACGCTAATAGTTTGGCTTGTTTTAAATTCTGAATGTAAATGAATTGAAACAAAATCCCCTTTTCTTTTTTTTTTTTATGACTGCTACTATAAAGAGATGCGGAAATCATGTCTTGACCCATGGCATTGGTAATGCGTCCCGATCACTCGCCCTGTACGCCCTTGCCTTTACCTGAAAACATTTTTAAAACGAAGGGGTGAGTATTATAAAATAATACCCAGTAAGTGACCTCGCTACCGAGGCTTGAGACATGCATACACATACAATCACGACTTTTAAACTTTACATAAAACTTTCACATGCGGGACCTAAAACTTTCTCATAATAATCATAACTGAAATACATGACTTTCTTTTAGTTTAAGTGGTCAATTAGTCATCATGAGTCTTTTTATTTTGAGTCCCTCACAGACCCCTATAAGCTTTGAGTCCCTCACAGACCCCTACATATTTTGAGCCCCTCACAGACCCCTATAAGCTAACCCATAGGGTCTCCAATGCATGTTTGACCATGCATAAAAAACTCTGGAGGCCAATTGACACGCTTCCCTATACTAACATTTCATGGCATACATACAATGCATGAGGTCCCATATATCTATCATGACTATAATACACATATCATAGAAGACAATAGACTAATATACATGGCATGACTTTCATAACATGACGGAATTAATGCTTTAAAAGATAATCGATTTCAAAGAAATAAATAATGAAATACTTCTGAAATCAAATAATAAAATTCGTTTTCCTTTATCCCATTCTAGAAAAATTCGACACAAGGTCCCTTACCTTAGCCTTAAACTCCAAAAATCCTAAGTTCCAATTTGTAAGAGGCGCACCCTTTCAAACCTGCTTAACCAAACTTCCTCAATCAAAATTCTACACCACTCCCCAACTTAGCTTATTTTCGTAAGGTTTAATGAATTCGTTACCACCACCTGGATAATCATTGTCGGGTCTGTCCCGCATTAGCTACTTTTGGACTCCAAAAAATTCAAAGGTTAACCTAAAAGAAAAATACCATAGACTCTAAAATTTTAGTTACACAATTCATTCTCAAATTAAAGCCGTTCACAACCCTATGTTAACCAAAACTTAAGGTCGAACCTTGAGCTAAATCGAAGGTTGCTTGATGAACAAAAAAAATCAGTAAAACGCCCCTTGAAAGGTTGTCACCGCTGAAGGTTGTAGGACTCGCCGGCGTTCGCTGACCAGAAGGAATCGGCTGAGAGACGGACGACCGAACCCACTAGTTGCAGTCGACCACAGCCTGCGGCTATGCAGCAGATCTGGCTGGCGGCTTCACGCGATGCTCACCTGCCGGAAACGCGCGGGCGGACAGGGAGTGGTGTTCCAGACTTCCGGTGGCTCACTCGATTTCTGAAGGAATGTGAGGTTGGCGGCGTAAAGGAAAGAAGAAGAAATCACAAGGGTGGGGGGTTCCTCTCGAGCGTATGGTTGGGAGGGGGTTTTCACGCGGCTTTCAAGAGAACTAAAAAAAAATAAAACATAAGAGCTCCTTCTTTAATAATTCAAAACCCTAAAAGACATTTTCCTTTCCCCAAAACACCTTTTTTTCTTTTAAACTATCTACAAGTATGCCCTCAAACAACTAACTACTCAAAACACACCATTAAAGCTATAAATCCACATGTACCTGTAATTGACGAGCGTTACAATCTTATTTAACCTAAGATCCTATGTTTGCATGCAACTCTTTGTTATAGGTAAAAGTTTCTAAAACCATTTATAACTATTATAAATTTTAATAATTAACCTATGGCATGCTTCTATGTTGAATGTTGCACGTTTTTGTAATCATGCAAAACTACAAGTGTATAGTGTCAAGTTTTAATATAGTGATTTTTGAGTTTCAAGTATCGTCCCCAGGAATGGGTTTTTAGATTATTTGATTACTAGAATATTCACTTCAAATTTTATCTAAAGAAACCTTTTAATTTTAAATTGAGATAGAATTATGAAAGCACAAAGATGTAAAGAAATTTTTATGAGAGGAACGTTAGGGAATTGGTTTCACCAGATGATTTATTATCTCAGCTCATTAATTTAGTTTTGGTTGTAAAATTATAAGCAAGAAGGTAAATTTAATCAAAAGACCCTCTCGAGTTAAATTGACCTCAAGCATAACTATAAACCTAATGTCTCTATCTAGATTTTGATAGCATGCAAGACATTAAGTAACTTCTTTTAATTGCCTCTTAAAGAACTCTTCACTCTCGTGCAAGAATTTACTAAAAGTCTTAGTAATCCTATTCTAGTTTAAAAATTATTTTCTCAAATAAAAATTAAACAAATTAAACATGCAATTCTTGGCTAGAGAAATACAATCATTAAGCATAAATTACCAAAAATAATTTAACACAACCAAGTCTGAATTAATTTCTAAAATAATAAAACATGGCTACATCAATTTCCTAACTACGAAATTAGCTACTCATCATCACTAAAAACATGCTAAATCTGTGTTTAAGGTCCATAAATCAAACTACAAATCTAAGAGAAAAGAAAGAAAGAACTCTAGTTGTTAGTGTCAGACCTCGTTCCAAGCACCGTCACAATCTCGAGCCTCAACTATCGTTTGTGGCCTTTCAAAACAGTCTTTCAACCCCCTTAGTACTGTAGAAATCAAATTTAGGGTGAAATTTGTCTAAAAAACGACTCCCCCTTCGAATGGCCTCATAAAGAGGTATTTATAGGCCTTGGGACAGTATTGAGACGCTAGGGGAACATCGCAACACTGTCCCACACAAAATGAGTGTGTTTTTCAATTTTCATAGCGTTGAGACGCTAGGGACAACGTCTCAACGCTACCCTTGCGGCCAGACAACCCACTACAACTATTTTTGTCATATCTTTTCGCTCAGGTGTCCAAATGACCTCCAGTTTGATGTGTTGGAATCGTGATTCGATGTAGAATCTCCCAGAATATTTGCTATGCTCAAACTACATTTTTATTTTTTTTTGGGTCTTCAATTAAGCATACATAAGCTCCAAATTGCATCAAAATGGTCTCGAACACTCTATTTTTTCGCTTCTCAAACTCGGTTCCCTGAAATTAACCATAAAATGGCATGAAAACACATATTTTAAGTATAAAACTAGCTAAAATATAAGAAATAAGATAGCATATTTGCATGCTATCAGTAAATAAATCAAAAATAAAATTCTAATTAATTTATTAACCATATTAGCCATTCATGCATTAATTAAATCTAATTTATTATTACATGAAATATCAAGCATAATTACAAAAAAAATATTAATATAACTAATATATTAATCTAAGTGATTTCATGTTACATGCTTTTCCTTTTTCATATATTTAATACAGCACTTATACTAAATAACTCATGAAAAATAACATGCATTTTTGCCAACCAATATAACAATTATATTAATTAAATGCATGTACATGTTTATCCTAAGGTAGGATTTAGCTAAATGGCATTCATAAAGCAATAAACAACCATATAGATGGAAAATTTTGGCCCTTAAAGTGCAAAAATAATAAAATTACAATAATTTTACATAAGAACCGGTTCAAAAACTCATTGAACCGTGTTGAACTGCTCGAACCGGGCCAAAAAAAGGTCAGACCACACAAACCAAGTACGATACTTTGGAATACTTCAAATTTTCTTACTTCGATCACGTGTACTTACATGTAGTTGCGATCAATAGACTTACCTAATCGATTTTCAACTTTAGGCTTAAATTTCTTGAACTTTTCAAAAATTTAGACTTATATTACATTAAGTAAAGATACTTGTACCTTCAAAGATCATCCACTAGAGGGACGAAATATTCATGACTTTATTTGGCCTTTTCACCAGACCACATGGGTCGGAATGTGTAAGCCCAAATTAGTATTCTTTGTGTCTTATCTTATAAAAGACCCAATGATTATCTTGCATGAAAGGTAAGATCTACTGGCATACAAAGTAATTAGCTAACTTCTAGATAATAAACTCTTGCTAGTCCTATTCAAGTTGATGTCAATCAATCTAAGTTGTCATATTTAAGTATCATCTTTTAGGAGAAAATAATGTCTTTCTATTCTGAATTCTATAATCATGAACATATCTATATTTTGTAGTATAGTATATGTCAACATTTTAACATATACAGATTGTTCTTATTTTCAGTTGAATGATTTTCAAACTAATTTTTAAAATATAAACTTTTATACCTCAAAGTAATTCATACTATATGAACATTTTAGTCAAAAGTTCGAAAAATTGAATCTCTCTTATGGTTACTAAAAACACCATGTTCAGCATCAAGTAACAATCTTTACTTAATGACATTTTAATGTCCCCAACTATACTAACTAAGATGGGATTCCTAGTGTCAACTTGTAGAAATTATTCTACATGTTATATATTTCTCAAGAATTATATATTTAATGTAATAAAAATAATAAATCTTGATACTGGATTTTGTATCAATTATCTAGGTGACATTATTTATTCTCCCCAAAAAAAACTAGTAAATCAAATTTATTTTCATTTATATTTTTCTTCCCATGAAAATATTTTTAAAAAAAATTCTTTTATGATTGTCCTAGCTAATTTAGGAGCTATTTCCTTTTATATAGCTTCAGTCATTTGGTTTCTTTTCTTGAATTTTTGTAATACTTAATTTCGAAATCATTTAGACAATTATCTAAATTTAGTTTTTTTTTTTACATCAACATCCCATGTGTTGTTATCATTTTCTTCATCTTCTAAGCTTGACATCTAACATGTAAACTAGGAGATACATACAAGCTATCTCGTTTACTTTTGATTCATTAATTATGTGTTTCTTGAACAATTTAATTAACAGTGGCAACATGTTTTGAGAAGATTTCTCAATAAAGACAAATTCAAAATTTTACACTGTCATTATAGTGTTGACGTTATTTTTCCAAGTAATAAAATTTTCTCAACTTGACAACTCAATATTCAAAATTAAAATTATGAGAGAATGAAATACCCTAAAACCAAGATAGGTTCGATGCGGAATAATAACTAAGTAATGCCACCTACACCAGAAACCTCTGCAGCATAACAACTTCACCACAAGTAAACTAAAAATTTTTGAAGGACCTGAAACTTCTATACAGCAGAGGAACTACTCAACATCCACAAAACTATGAAAACAAGTTGAGTACAACCCACAAAAACACTAATATTAAGAAATTCTTCTAAACACACAAAATCGAGAGAAACTACGAAAACTACCCAAGCACATAATATAGAACAATGACATAAAACTAAGCATAGGGAAGGAAACTGCATTAGTGTCTCCATAGCCTCATCAAGTCAATGCCTCAGGCACCTACCTTGTGGTTGTGCATCATCTGCAAAGACACAAACAAAGTATCAAAAGTGAGTATAAAGATACTCAGTAAGCAACCCACTTAAGGGTCCAAAGCTCAAAACACACAATGAGTAATCTTGCACGACCATGTCGCAACCTCTTACAATACAAATAGAACCAACCACCAACAATTCACTTGTCTATCCCATCCATCCTTTCTCATCCCAAACAATGAGTCACGCACCCTACAAACGAGGTGTCGATTTCTCCTAAAACAAGCATAACACAATAAAGGAACACAATCCTTCTGGCCAAAATGGTGGGGGATTCTCCCCTTAAGCTAATACAACTTGGTGAAAGGAAAACAACTCTCACACTAATCACAACAGGAATTCACTTCTAAGATAGCACAATTTGGTGAAAGAAAGCAATCCTCACGCTAATCACAATGAAGATTCACCTTTAACCTAGCATACTTGGTGAAGGAAAACAATTCTCACGCTAATTACAATGGGGATTCACCCCTAAGCTAGCACACTTGGTGAAGAAAGGCTACCCTCATGTTAATCACGATAGAGATTCACTCCTAAACTAGCACACTCGGTGAAGGAAGCGACCCTCAGGTTAATCACAATGGGGATTCATCCCTAAGCTAACACACTTGGTGAAGGAAAGCAACCCCCACGTTAATTACAATGGGGATTCAACCCTAGGCCAGCACACTTGGTGAAAAAAAAATCCTATGTTGGGATTTAGCCCTAAAACCTCGTAATTAATGTTTTATTTAATAATTTATAATTATTTTATTTATAATATAATATTATCCATTATATGAAAAATCCAAGGTTATTAGTGTAATCTTGAACAGTATGTGGTTGATATACGAGAGGATCATGGAGATAACTTTAGTGAGATTTTAATATCAATGGCATACTTTAAGGAGATTTTAATCTAAATGATAACTTTAGTGAGACATTAATTCGCAAGTTGAGTCCCCAATTCATGCAAATTGGTGTCGCTGGAACAGGGGCATCGTCGCTACTCGACGTTACTCAAGGAAGGACGTCAGTCGAGGTGCGTTGGACCTGCTAGTCGAAAACTCAACCAAAGAGGGAGAGACAAGAAGAGAAAGAGACGTGAAGAGGACATGTAGGTGTTGGCTTCGTGCTTACAGATCGACGGAACGAAGAGGAAGAAAAAGACGTTGAGGTTGCTGCTACTTTTCGCTAGAGAAGACAGTAAGAAGAGAGTCATCGTCGCTCGCTGATCGCTTCCAATTTCTTGGTAATTGTAAGCTTGTTGAGAGCTCGATCAAATACAATTTATATACCTAATCTAAATTATATACTTTTAGTACTTAATAGTGGACCAGGTCGAACCATAGAGAGCAATGAATTTCAGCATTCCAAAATTAGATTGCAAAAGAAAACAATAAGGAAAAAAGGGGGGTTTTGATGTTTGGTTCGAAAATAAATAAAAAGTAGGTAATTAAATAGAAGGAGAGAAAGTGTTTAGGAAATATCAAATTTTACCAAATTCAAGTTCATAGGTACGGTTATCCCAATTGTAATATAGATCCCAGACATTCTCAAAATCGATTTTAACTCAATTGGAAATTAACTTGGTCGGCTAAGTGGTTCCCCTAAAAAGCTATTTTCCTAAGTTCATTAACTTTACCTCTCCAGTATCCGTTAATCTCAATTATCTTAATTATCTAGCAATCTCCATGTCATAAACAATTAAGACAAATGCATTAAGCGACGTGGAAGACCAAGACACTTTAATTAGAATAATCCAATTAACATGCTTCTCAAATTTCCTAGAGTCTAACATGCCAACTATGAATCAAGATTTCCCCAAGACTCACACACAGTTATAACTCTAGTGTTACAAAATAAAGGCCATGATTGAGGTGTCACGTCAACCATGAAATAACAGTAGACATGCACAAACAATTGAGGTGTTAATTCAATCAAAAATGCATAGCCATAAGATTAAAGCAGAGAATTCAAGAATTAAAAGTCTATAGAGTTAAGAATTACAAACAAGTCTCACTACGTTACAATTGATTTTGAGCGACCTATGAACTAGAAGAGGAGGCTTAGCCAAACATAGTCACAAACCCGCCAAACGACCTCCATGGTCTGATGGAGATTTGATCTCCTTGAGCAGTGGAAACATGATTGGAATCGTTAATTTGCTTGATTGTTTTAATTGAAACAAAAAAAATACATTGACAAAAAAATACAGAACAAGCATGAAATTCTAATCCTATTAGACATGGATTAATTGCATACATGCAAACATATGTTAAGTTTAACAATTAAACTAAAGGGAAGAAGAATACCTTTGTAGATTCGCAGAACAGTAACTCCTTGCTCCTAGAGAAATCAACACAAGCGAAGAACACGTGCATCGCTCTGTATTTCCAAGCGAGGACACCACCAACAGAGAAAACCTTCTATATCTCTGAGTTCTTAGAACAAAATCCTTTGTGGGAAGGATTCCAACAATTGGAAGGTTTTGGGAATTCTAGAATTGAGAGAGAAAGAATTCTTGCAGTCTTACCACGAATTGATCGATTGATACTCCAAATGAGCAACCCCCTTCTCCCTGTTAAACTGTCGATAGGGAGAAGGGGAGGGGTAGTGGGGAACGTGTCTGGATGACACGTTCCCTCATTTTATTATTAAAATAATAATAATATAATTAAATCATATTTAATTATTCATTTAAATCATATTTAAATAATACAAATCAAATATCATATATTTAATTTGGATTAAATCTCATTTAATCATATTACCCTTTAATCTATAGTTTTAATGTACATCCAGTGCACATTAAATTTTATCCTATAGTTTGCAAATGTGAATCACATTCACATTTAATATAATATTTGAACTCTTTCAAATATTCAATTCTCTCATATAAATTAATATGAATCATATTCACATTAAATTTATAATACATAGTTCCAAAACTATATATTATTTCGTATCTAAATACATTAAATATATTCCCTAATGAATTTGAACATTTCAAATTCAAATGATCTAAGAACCCTTTACGAGTTAGAAGGTGAAGCTAATGGACCTACAGATCATAAGCTCAACGATACGAGATTGCTCGGTTAATCTCATTAACCTCCCAATCAACATTCGTTAACTGCGGGAACACTCCACTAAAGTCCCACAGCTGCACTCTTCTCACTGCAGATATATTTCTGTGTCCATGGATATTGACCAATAACAACAAGTCAATCTTTCACGAATGTTCGTAACACCAGCTGGGTCAAATTACCGTTTTACCCCTGGATTACATCTTGTGTCTTAAGTACCAACACTCCTCTAATGAACAATTTGTTTGTGGTCCTACCAGCAAACAGAGTCCCTTTCGGGCCAATGAGAGGGTCGGACCCTTTGTTCAAGTCCCGGAGACACCACTTAAGAGAACATTCTTCTACTTACCCTAGTAGGCGAGAAGGAGTGAATTTCATCTTGCTAAGTTAAGTTCCCAGTCGCTCACTCGGTCTTGTCCCCAAGAAGGTAGGCATATTGAGTCGGCGAATCTGGCCACTCTCACCCATACTAGTCACAGGACAATCCCTCGCGAACAGGAGTTCGTAACCTGCTCAAGATTGAGATCAAGTTGCCTGGGTCATCCTAGTGAAATAGAAGCCTAACTAGTCAACGGAGTTACAACTAGAGGTTACTATTTCGTGGTTCGGTCTTATGTAATCTCATTACATAGGATATCTCCACTCACATGTCATCTACACGAACACGTTAGGATCACAGTGTTTGTATCAAATACAAAGTAGGCCACATCCATAGTTTTACCAGGGTAACGTACCCAAACCTTATCCCCTAACTATAGACCCTTTAGGTTGTATCTCGAACCGAGATCCTTTATATGTACACTACATACAGTTAGAGATTCATTTAACTGTTGGGATTTTTGTCCTAATCTCGTGTTTGTAACATATTGTTTGAAATTAATAAGAGTTATTCATTTCATCACTTTGTGTCTCGCAATATTTATAAACTTTTCCAATAAACTAAGCTCCAGGGTCATTGAATTTATGAGAGAACTAGAACTTGAACAAGGTGTAGTGGACACACAGGGAGGATCACGTTCGAGTTAATGACCCGAACGGTCTACAGTATAAGGATAGGGTTGGAGACCTAATCCTGGATACACTGTGGATGCGGCCCGCTTTGTATTAAATACAAACGAGGTGATCTGACTCGTTCATCTGGTTGACATGCGAGTGGGGGCATCCTGTGCAATGAGATTGTACAAGACCGGACCGTGATTTATTAGACCTACTGATGTAACGCCGTTGACAAAGATGGGACTAATAACTTCGTGAGATGACATTAGTGACTCGACCGAATCCCGAGCGTGTTACGGACTCACCACATCTGCGAGAGTGCGTTTCTTTGACTGAAATGCGGGTGAGGGTGGTCACGATTACTCGCCCAATATGCCTATCTTCTCGGGACGTAAACCAAGTAGGGCTGGGAACTTAACTACGCGAGATGGAATTCACTCGTTCCCGCCTTTAGGGAAACTAGAGGGGTTGTTCCCTTAAGTGTTGTCTCTAGGGCTTGGACAACGGGCGCCCACCTTCTCACTGGCCCAAGAACGGTGTTATGTGTGGTTGGACAATCACAATATGTTGTTCATTAGAGGAGCAGTGGGGACTTAAGAAACAAGAGGTAGACATGTGGGTAAAGCGGTAATTTGACCAGTGATCGTGTCTCACGAACAACCCGTGAAGGGTCGACTCATGGGTATTGGTTAACCATGTCAAAGATTTTGGCAGGTTAATCTCGGATCATTGGAGCCCGTCACTGTAGTTCCATTAGGTCCCTCGGTTGGCTCCACCTAGGTTAAAAGAAGGGTTAATGTTTTGGAATGAAGTTGAAGTGTTCAATTTCACTTTAAGGGCTTTTATGTCATTTATATGAGATATGAATGATATAATATATAGTTTAATGTGAATGAGATTCATAATAAACTATAGGTTAGCCTAATTGTTGAATTAGGGCTAATTGGAGAAATTAAATGAGAGAAATTAAATTGGATGTGATTCAATTTAATTAATCCACAATTATTGCAAATGAGATTTGCAATATGAGATATGAGATATCTTATATTATGTGGTTATGCAAATGAGATTTGCATAACCTATGGTTGTGGTAAAGTGGTAATAATGAGGAGATATTAACTCCCTCATTCCACTATTTAAACCCTTTGCAAGAAGGGTTTGGTAATCACTTCTTTCATTTTTTAGATTTTCACAAAAGAGAAGAAGAGAATTCTCTCTACTCTCTCATTTCTCCTCCCTCTCCAAAACTCTTAGAAGATTCCACCATCTTTCTTTCTCCAAAAGAGAACAACCGAGAAGGCCATTTGGTTGTGTTCGAGTTCCTTTTGTGGGAGTGTTCGTTGAGTTCGAGGAGCACGAAGAGTTCGTGATTTGAAGAAGAAATTTTGAAGAAAGTCTACAACAAGTAAGTAAGAACTCATCTTGCTGTAATTTTCTTCTTCTTTGAGCATGTTTAGCCTAGGTCTAATTGTTAGATCAATTTTAATAAAATCGTGTTGCATATTGATACCTCGACGATTCAATCGTCTTCCGCTGCGCGGGATTATCATTCCCTTCATTAACAGCCTTGGATGTTTAGTTTATTGGATTTAGGGTTTAAATAAAGGCAAACTCGTAGATAACGAACAATAACACTTTATTGAAATAATAACACTTTATTACATTAATTAGAACATAATTACAAACTACGAGTTTTAGGGCATAAATCCCAACAAACTCCCACTTGAACTAAAACTCTAGTGGGGTACATCATAATCAAAAGCTTGATGGTTACAAGAGATAGAAATACAATAAACTAGGGCATCCATATACCCCATTACATATCTCTCACTTGCCTTAAATTAGCCTATGTACATATCTCGTGAGACCAGCACTTTCCGGATGACCTCGAACACTTTAGCCGTGAGAGTCTTTGTAAACGGATCGCAATATTCTCTCCAAGCGATCTTCGTGGATCGCCACATCTCCTCGTTGCACTATTTCTCGTATCGGGTGATACTTCCTCTCGATGTGCTTACCTCGCTTATGGTCATGAGGTTCCTTCGATTGGCTACTCGCACCACCGTTGTCACAAGATAAGGTGATGGGAGATTCCATATTTTTTACAACTTCCAAATCAGTAAGGAATTTCCTTAGCCAAACAGTCTCTTTAGCTGCTTCACAAGTAACGACATACTCAACCTCCATTGTGGAGTCAGCGATGCATCCTTGCTTGATGCTTCTCCATACTATAGCTCCCCCGTTAAGGGGTGTGGCCGATCCCGATGTGGATTTCCGAGAATCCTTATCGGTCTGAAAATCAGAATCAGTGTATCTAGTAAGGATCAAATCCTTAGACCCATACACAAGCGTATAGTCCCTCGTTCTCCTTAGATACTTGAGGATATTTTTAACTGCTTTCCAGTGGTCTAACCCTGGATTGGACTGGTACCTACTGACTATTCCCACTGCATAACAAATGTCCGGCCTCGTGCATAGCATAGCATACATTAAGCTACCTACTGCAGAGGCATAGGGAATATGTCTCATATCCTCAACTTCTTGAGGTGTCTTGGGTCACTGTTCCCTAGACAGATGAACTTCATGCCTGAAGGGTAATAAGTCCCTCTTGGAATTCTGCATCGAATATCTGGACAACATTTTGTCGATATAAGACGCTTGAGACAGTGCTAGCGTTCTATTCTTGCGATTCTTTAAGATCTGAATCCCAATAACATATTGCGCCTCTCCCAAATCTTTCATTTGAAATTGGGTTGCTAGCCAATTCTTTATGTCAGTAAGGTATCCTACATCATTCCCAATGAGTAGGATATCATCCACATAAAGTACAAACAAAGCTACTTTGTCGTTGATGATCCTCTTGTAAACACAAGGCTCATCAACGTTTTGGTCAAAGCCGTAAGACTTGATTGCAGTATCAAATCTTATATTCCAAGATCTTGACGTTTGTTTCAACCCATAAATGGATCGATTAAGCTTGCAAACTTTTTTGCTCCTGACCTTGGGCTATGAACCCTTCGGGCTGAGACATATAGATGCTCTCGTAAGATTACCATTCAAAAAGGCAGTCTTAACGTCCATTTGTCAAATTTCATGATCATAAAACGCGGCTATGGACAAGAGTATCCTTATAGACTTCAGCATAGCAATAGGGAAAAAAGTTTCTTCATAGTCAACTCCTTCTCTTTGGGTAAAACCCTTTGCTACAAGTCTAACCTTAAAGGTCTGTACCTTTTCGGTTGCATCTCTCTTTCTCTTATAGATCCATTTACACCCTATGGGTCTAACCCCTTCAGGTAGGTCTACAAGTTCCCATACTGAATTGAAGTCCATTGACTCCATTTCAAGGTCCATGGCTTTGATTCATTGGTCCTTATCTACGTCATTCATTGCCTGTTTATAAGACAATGGATCTTCTACGCCGTCATCAGGTATGACAACTTGAGTTTCAGCTAAACCCAAGTAGCGGTCAGGTTGGGAAACAACCCTCCCACTGCGTCGAGGCATTCCCAACGATTGAGAAGGACGAGCACGTGTGCCGGACAGCCCCAAATCCTGAAGTGTTGTAAACTAGGTTTACGCCCCTTCCAAAGTTCAAAAGGTGTTTCTGAAACACTTTTTGATGGAATACTGTTCAAGATTTGAATCTGCAGTCTCTCACGTATATCCCCAAAACGAGGCGAGCAATTGAGCATAGCTCATCATAGAACGAACCATGTCTAACAAGGTTCTATTTCGCTTTCTGACACACCATTTTCCTGTGGTGTATTAGGTGCTGAAAGTTGAGATTTAATTCCATGTTATATCATATAGTCCTGGAATCTCAAATCCATATACTCTCCACCTCGATCGGATCGAAGCGTTTTAATGGTTTTTCCTAATGCATTCTCTACTTGACCTTATACTCTTTGAACTTTTCAAGAGCTTGGACTTGTGATGCATTAGGTATAGATAACCATACCTCGAATAATCATCTATGAAAGAGATGAAATATTCGTACCCTCCTCGAGGTTTGACATTCACTGGACCACAAAGATCCGAATGCACAAGTTCTAGGGGCTCTACGGCTCTGTAACCTTTTCCAAAGAAAAGGTCGCTTGGTCATTTTACCTCCCAAGCAAGACTGCAGCAAGCAGTAAAGAATCATCTTCTAACTTGTTTAGAAGTCCATTCTTAGAGAGTCTCTCAATCCGGTTGAGATTAATATGACCAAGCCTAAGATGCCATAGATAGGTATTATTATTTGGAGAAATTCTTTGCCTTTTATTTTGAGTGTTAGCATTTTTAAACATCTCATGATTTAAAATTGCTTTGGTTTTGTTCGGTTTCAGTACATACAAGCCATTTTTCAACTTAGCAGAACAAATATTGACACCTTCTTTCAAAATGAACGCTTCATTAATTGAAAAAGAAATACAATATCCAAGTTCTATTAAACAAGAGATAGAGATTAAGTTCCTTTTAAGCTTAGAACTATATACAGATTTTTTAATAAAAGAAATCTATCTCCGAAAAATAGCTTGGCATCTTCCATCGCACGAAATGAGACGACATCTCCTGCTCCGTTCAGGCCACGGCGTCATCTCACCCTCTGCGAGCTCCTTGAAGGAACTAGTTTCTGAAATGAAGAGCAAATGTGATTAGTGGCTCTGAATCAAGTATCGAGTCAAATCATTATTTTCCACTAAACAAGTTTCAAGAACAAGTAAACTCGATTTACCTTTCTTCTCTTTGAGCTCAAGAAGGTATTTTGGGCGATTTCGCTCAAAGTGCCCATCCACATTGCAGTGGAAACATTTTCCTTTATTTGCAACCTTGGCTTTTCCCTTGCCTTTGTCAGCAGCAAGTGTATTCCCTTTCCCTCCTATTTTCTTCTTCTTTTGGGTCTTCTTAAGCCCAGAAGATGAGCTACAGGACTTAGTCCCAGAGGATGAACCCTTCTGGAACCTTACGGAATGGGCAAACAGATTTGCCTCTCCATCACTGTCCCTTATTCTTCATAAGAGAACTGGAAAGTCTCAGTAGTTCATTAAGGAGAGTAGTCGGGTTATACTCTATCTTGTTCATCACCGCATTCTTCTGCGCGAATTGCAGAAACTCTTGGAAGAGATTCCGGGATGAACGATACCTGACTTTGCTCGTCAATAACCGCTTCGTTCATCTCAGCCACGTTGAAGTGGACCATCAGATCAAGAATGTGTTCTTTCACCGATGATCCCTCCTTCATACGGGAGTTATAAACGTATTTGAGGGATTCGTGTCGAATCTGTCCAGACGGTTGTTCAAACATTTCTGCAGCGAACTCATGATCTCACGAGGTGAGACCATGCCCTCGTGCTTTTTGGCCAGAACTTTAGAAACACTAGCCAAAATGTAGACCTTGGCCTTATCATTAGCCTTGATCCGGCGTGCCGTGACGCCTCTTTAAAAGTCGAGGAGCGGCATGAGCGGCGGATCGAGGACATTCCTCGAGCAAGACAAACCGTAGGTCGTCAACAACGAGAATCGTATTCAAGTTGGACTTCCACATAGTAAAATTCTCACCAGTTAAACGGTCGCTTTTAAGTAAGGCTATTATTGAGGACGACATGCTGAAAATCCAAAATAATTCTAATTAGTTATGTCTTTTAACCCATTGTAAAAACCAATCAAATTTAGCAAAATTATTAAAGAACCCTAGTGTTTATACTAAACCCACTGTTTAAGTTAAACCTTTAATTTTGCAACGATACTTCAAGGGTTTAGAAAAAAATCCTCCGTCGGGCGGTCAGTCATTCCTCCCTTGAATTGAGACTTTCTCAGCCAATTCTCACTACCAGAACATCTCATGTCCCAATGGTTCTTAGCTACCGTTTGTTTGGTCAAGGATTTGTTAACTAACTTAACTCATCCCGTAAATGTGACCCTACCATTTTCAGATCCAATAGGCCCGAGCCAACAGGCTACTATTAAGAAAGACAACTGTTGGCAAACAACCTAAGAGACCCTATCCATTTCTGGAGTTCGTGGTGTTCCGATCCCTATAGTCAGACCCACCGTAGGGTTTGGCTGTTCCAGGACAACCTAGCAGGCGGACTATAGAAATCTCATGGTGCGACCTAATGAAGGAGACCGTAGGATACATTGACACGCGTCCTGCTCCCATTTACTATGGATACATCCCTCATTCACCTTGGTATTGAACCATGCAAACACATACTGTAGGGGGACGCCCTATTGACGCCACGTAGCCGAGCATGGAACTCACGGTGTGAACTCTTGAGGACGTGAGAGTAAACTCGATGCGAACATCACGTTTTCTCCCACTGAAGCTCCTAAAATTAGGGTATAGGTTTAACTTAGTTGGATTCTGGCTAAAAGAATCTATCTAAGTCTATGCCTATTATAACTATTATAACTAGGTCTTAAAACCTTATTTCTAGGTCAATAAACATTTTAATTACCTAGAGATAAAAAAAAGAACTAAGGTTAATTCAACTTATGTTCCGGGGTGGTTCAGGTAGGAGGTGTTAGTTAACTGCACGTCACTTAAGTACCCTGACCTTTGTGATGTAACTTCACCGGTAGAGTTCCCTTATAACCAAAGTTCCAACGTCCTACTAGATTTTAAACTATTTAAAATACTACGTAAGACTAATTTCTAATCCTATTAGAAATTAAAACTTAGGTCTAAATTAATTTTAAATGATTTAAAACTAATTAAATTTAACCCAAGTTCCTATGTTTGCATGCATTTCTTTATTATAGGTTATGGTTTCTAAAACCCCTTTAATTCATAACTTTTATAAATTTAATAATTAACCTATGATAAAGAAACTATATTATAAATCCAACAATCAATATTCAAATTGGAATTATAAAAGGAATTCAACTAATTGAATTATAAAATTACTTAAACAAAATAACATTTATTTTAAACTAAGTAATTTCATGCTTCATGTAATTTATTTTTCATATAATCTAATCATAACAATTATAATTAATTACTCATGAAAAATAAATTAATCATACATTTAACCATATTCATATAACATTTATATAAATAAAATGCATGATCATGCTTATCCTAAGGTGGGAATAATCTAAATGACATTCATAAAGACATAAAACTGTAAAACCGGAATAATTTGGCCTCTAAAGTCCAAAAAATAAAATTATATTAATTTTATTTCATGAAACCGGTTCAAAAACACCCTGAACCGGCCTTGAATTGCTCGAACTGGACCAAAACCATCGAACGATCGAATTGGTCTCCATTCTTGCTGGAATGCCCCTACTGGCGTTGTAACGGTGATGCGAAAGCGTTGTAACGCCCACTTTGTCCTTTTGCGCGCTCGCTATCGGTGGCGTTGTAACGCTGCGGGCGACATTGCAACGCCGCTGACCCCTTGAGCGCCCGCGTCGATAGGGAACGCTGGCGTTGCGATGCCGTTCTTCAGCGTTGCAACTGTTGGGATGTATGTCCTCATCTCGTGTAGTTTGTAATATTCCCAGTTGTAAATAAATAAGAGTTATTTATTTCAACATTGTGTAATAAATAAGAGTTATTTATTTAAACTTTGTGTCTCGCATTTTTTATAAACTTAATCCAATAAACTAAGCTCCAGGGTCATTGCATTATGAGAGAAGTAAGAACTTGAGCGGTGTGTAGTGGACACACAGGGAGGATCACGTTCGAGTTAATGACCCGAACGGTCTACAGTATATGGATAGGGTTGGAGACCTAATCCTGGATACACTGTGGATGCGACCCGCTTTGTATTAGATACAAACGAGGTGATTTGACTCGTTCATGTGGTTGACATGCGAGTGGGGCATCATGTGCAATGAGATTGTACAAGATCGGATCGTGAATTATTAGACTTACTGATGTAACACACGCGAATAATGAGATAGAGCTAATAAATTCGTAGATGACCATTAGTGACTCGACCTTAATCTTGAGCGTTACGGACTCTCTCCCATGCGGGTCCGCGTCCTTTGACTAATACGGGTGAGGGTGGCCACTATTGCTCGCCCAATATGCCTATCTTCTCGGGGCGGGACCACGTGGGAGGCGGGAACTTGACTACGCAAGAAGGAATTCACTCGTTCGACTTAGGGAAACTAGAGGGTAGTTCCCTTAAGTCTTTGTCTCGTGGCTTGAACAACGGGGCCCACACTCTCTCATTGGCCCGAGAGGGTTGTTGTTTATGGTTGGACCATGCAACATAGTTGTTCATTAGAGGAGCAAGTGGGACTTAAGGAGCAAGAGGTAGACACAGGGGTAAAACGGTAATTTGACCCGGTGTGACTACGAACAAACTGTGAAGGGTCGACTCATGGGTATTGGTTATATCGATGGACACAACTTGTCCTACTGATGATAAGAGTGCAACTACGGGCTTTAGTGGAGTGTTACCGTAGCTAATGAATGTTGAATAACCGGGTCAAAAAGTTTGACAAAGTTAGTCTCGGATCATTGGAGCTAAATCACGTGTAGGTCCATTAGGTCTCTCGGTTGGCTCAAATTGGACAAATTGAGGGTTTACAGTTTGGTGTGAATTTGAAGTGTTCAAATTCATTATTTGGGTATTTATGTCATTTATATGAGATATAGATGACATGATATATAGTTTGATGTGAATGAGATTCATAATAAACTATAGTATAGCCTAATTGATTAATTAGTGCTAATTGGAGAAATTGAATTGAGAGGAATTAAATTGAATGTGATTCAATTTATAATTCCACATTTATGCAAATGAGATTTGTATAATAAGGTATGAGATACCTTATATTATATAATATGCAAATGTGATTTGTATATTATATGGTTGTGGTAAAATTGTGATTTGGTAAAGGTTTTAACTCCATCACACAATAGTATTTAAAGGCTTTGCAAGAAGCCTTTGGTATGCATTTTTTCCATTTTTTGGATTTTGATCCAAAAAGAGCAAGTGACTTTCTCTCATTCTCTCTCAATTCTCTCTAAAACTTCTCCTCACCCAAAACCAAAGGGAGTCTCACCTACTCTCCCTCAACCTCCCGAGAACAACCGAGAAGACCCTTTGGAGGTATCTCCCTTTTCGGATCGTGGTTCGTGTTCGAGGAGATCGTTGGATCGAGAGAGATCGTGACTGGAGGAGAAAAGCGTTGAAGAAGAGTTCTTCAACAAGTAAGTATCTTATAGTTCCTTACTGTTTTCTTCTCCTATTTTGCATGTTTAGCCTAGGATCTATGAGATAGATTCAATTTTAAGACACGTTTTACACAACGGATCAACGACGTTTTACAACGTCTTCCGCTGCGGGAATTCAAAATCCCTTCAGCAACGCTGATGAACGGCGTTGCAACGTTGTTGCTTCGGCAGTGGCAGAAAGTCACGAACACAGCAGCTTCCTTCTTCAATTTCTCCTTTGATTCTCAACCGAATTGCATGAAACTTATCCCGAACGACTCGTAACTCAATTACAGACTCAATTATGCACTTTATGTCCAAAAATGCAGGGGCCTTTACATACAAATTGATCAAAATCAAGTAAACTAAGGCCAAAAAATTCCTAAACAAGTTTCACAGCAAAACCATATGCATTTCCCACCAAATCAATGCAATTTTGTTTCAAAAACAAAACAATACAAGCATTGCTCTAATACCAATTGATGGGGATCTGATCTCCTTGAGCAGCGGAAACGTGATTGGAATCGTTAATTTGCTTGATTGTTTTAATTGAAACAAAAAAAATACATTGACAAAAAAACACAAAACAAGCATGAAATTCTAATACTATTAGACATGGATTAATTGCATACATGCAAACATATATTAAGTTTAACAATTAAACTAAAGGGAAGAAGAATACCTTTGTAGATTTGCAGAACAGCAACTCCTTGCTCCTAGAGAAATCGTAAAAGCAAAGAACACGTGCACTCTCTCTGTATTTCCAAGCAGGACACCACCAACAGAGAAAACCTTCTATATCTCTGAGTTCTTAGAACAAAATCCTTTGTGGGAAGGATTCCAATAATTGGAAGGTTTTGGGAATTCTAGAATTGAGAGAGAAAGAATTCTTGCAGTCTTACCACGAATTGATCGATTGATACTCCAAATGAGCAACCCCCTTCTCCCTGTTAAACTGTCGATAGGGAGAAGGGGAAGGGTAGTGGGGAACGTGTCTGGATGACACGTTCCCTCATTTTATTATTAAAATAATAATAATAATAATAATAATAATAATAATATAATTAAATCAAATTTAATTATTCATTTAAATCATATTTAAATAATACAAATCAAATATCATATATTTAATTTGGATTAAATCTCATTTAATCATATTACCCCTTTAACCTATAGTTTTAATGTACATCCAGTGCACATTAAATTTTATCCTATAGTTTGCAAATGTGAATCACATTCACATTTAGTATAATATTTGAACTCTTTCAAATATTCAATTCTCTCATATAATTTAATATGAATCATATTCACATTAAATTTATAATATATAGTTCCAAAACTATATATTATATCGTATCTAAATACATTAAATATATTCCCTAATAAATTTCCACATGTCAAATTCAAATGATCTAAGAACCCTTTACGAGTTAGAAGGTGGACCTAATGGACCTACAGATCAGAAGCTCCAACGATATGAGATTGCTCGGTTAATCTCATTAACCTCCCAATCAACATTTGTTAACTGCGGGAACACTCCACTAAAGTCCCACAGCTGCACTCTTCTCACTGCAGATATATTTCTGTGTCCATGGATATTGACCAATAACAACAAGTCAATCCTTCACGAATGTTCGTAACACCAGATGGGTCAAATTACCGTTTTACCCATGGGTTACATCTTGTGCCTTATGTACCCGCTCCTCTAATGAACAATTTGTTTGTGGTCCTACCAGCAAACAGAGTCCCTCTCGGACCAATGAGAGGGTCGGGCCCTTTGTTCAAGTCCCAGAGACACCACTTAAGGGAACATTCCTCTACTTACCCTAGTAGGCGGGAAGGAGTGAATTCCATCTTACTAAGTTAAGTTCCCAGCCGCTCACTCGGTCTTGTCCCCAAGAAGGTAGGCATATTGAGTCGGCGAGATCGGCCACTCTCACCCATACTAGTCAAAGGACAATCCCTCGCGAATGGAGTTCGTAAATCTTTCAGATTGAGATTAAGTTGCCTAGGTCATCCTAGTGAAATAGAAGCCTAACTAGTCAACGGAGTTACAACTAGAGGTTACTATTTCGTGGTCCGGTCTTATGTAATCTCATTACATAGGATATCCCCACTCACATGTCATCTACACGAACACGTTAGGATCACAGTGTTTGTATCAAATACAAAATGGGTCACATCCATAGTTTTACCAGGGTAAGGTACCCAAACCTTATCCCCTAACTATAGACCCTTTAGGTTGTATCTCGAACTGAGATCCTTTATATGTACACTACATACAGTTAGAGATTCATTTAACAACCTTGGATGTTTAGTTTATTGGATTTAGGGTTTAAATAAAGGCAAACTCGTAGATAACAAACAATAACACTGTATTGAAATAATAACACTTTATTACATTAATTCGAACATAATTACAAACTACGAGTTTTAGGGCACAAATCCCAACATGGTCTTCATCGATATAACCCAAAAACTATAAAAATACAAAAGAAACTATCATAAACTCTAAACTAAAGCTAATATCGAAAGTAGGAGAAAAGTCTCCAAAAGCTCATGCAAATTCTAAAGGAAAAGTTGGTTTTTACCTAAGGAAAAAATTCTTTAAGAATAAAGGAGGTGCCAACGCTTCAAGCATCGAGCAAAGTCTCCCCACAGCGTCGAGCGAACTCTTTTGTGATTGCATTTTGCTAGCGTTGAGATGTTTGAGAGTGATCAGCGTCTAGACACTCCTTGTAGGCATCTAGACGCTCTGCAGTCACTCTCTTTGGCTTAACTAGCTCTTTTTCCCTTGATTTGTTGCATTCTTTGTCATAACTTTGGCCTTTTAAACCTTAGATCTTTCCTAAGCCTCCAAAATTGCCTCAAGATGCAAATCTTCTGTAAAATGGACAAATAAGCATGTGAGTGTAGTAGAACTAGCATAAGATAAGTAGATAAAATAACAATTTTATGGTATTATCACTTGTTGTAGATGAGGCTGCCACCGATGAAAAACGCTCGCTGACATGGTGGATCACGAGGAAGAAGAAGAAAAATGAGGGTGTTACGTTTCACAAAGAGGGAAGGAAAGAGAGATATGGGGTTGAGTTTATCTCCTTTTTTTTTTTTCTTTTTTTTTTGTTTTAAAATAAAACTTATAACTTTTTCCAAATTTTCCCTTCTCCTCTTTTGGAAACAAAGACCAACAAATTACCTATTGTTTGAATAAACCAAAATTAATTCACTTAGTCTAATTTCTCAACTTATACCTCAATGATAATTCCAACATGCCCAAGGACATAACTAACCCCAAAAATACTTACATGAGAAATTAATCCTTACCTTAAATTTTTGGGCGTTACAGATAAATTGACATAGTATTGAAATATATAAAATATATTTTTTAACATCATGCAAAGAATTGTGTATTTAATTTCTGCATAGAAATCAAACAATTTAAAAAATGTGAACCCCATAAATCATTTCTAATGCTATGGTACTTTAGTGAGTTAGAACAAGTATCATCGTAGGGTAGGTCAAGTGTTCCTTCACTAAACTGAGACAATTTCAACCAAATATTATGCCATAATAACTTTTATTCGTGTAATATTTAGTTATCATTAGTTTGGTCAAGAACATTATTAACAACCTTAATAAACCCTTTGTAAGTGTGACCCATCATTTTAGATCCTATGATTTTATCCTAACATTGTCGTCTTAGAGCATGTCAAATATTGGAAACAAAACTACAATCCTATCCCTTCTCAGGAGTTCACCCTAATATTGACCCATGCAAACCCCTTCCATAAGGGGACAATCCAAAAGCTGCCACGAGGCCTTGCATGATGGAGACCGTAGGATATGCTGACACATTTCCTTCTCCCATTTATTATAATACTTTCTCAAAAGAAAAAAATCACCCTGATATTAACCCACACAAACTCCTTTCATAAGGAGGACGATCTAATAGCCACCATCAAGCTCTGCATGAATTTCACATTGTGAATCGATGATAGAGATAACATGATATCTTGACAAATGTTCTTCTCCCACTGCGTATTTTATAGTAAGGATTTCTATTACTTAGACAAATTATGCTAATCTCATTTATCTAAGTTCCCAATTTACCTTTTCATAACTCTTGTTGGTTAGATTGATTTTAATGTGAATGGTCAAGTTTATTATACTATTTAAAAAATAATCATATATAATGAGCATGCTTAGTGAAATTAAATAAGATTAAATTCAACTCCAAGTTGGTTCCTATTTAGTGATGTTTCCTTCATTCAACTTAAATACTCTAGTTTCGACAGAACCGGATTTTTCTTATAGTTAAGTTTTATTTTTTAAAATTCATTAATCTTTAATTAACTATTGATTACTGATTGATGAACCTGAGTGAATTTAAACAATGTTTTTAGCTCTATTAAGAAACTAATTTACTTATTGAATAGTTTTAAAAATCTATATTTTAAACACTTTAAAGTAATCTAAAAAAATATCCGGGATATTTTAATCTAATCCTATTAGAAAAACTAAAAGGTCAATTAAATTCAAAACTTAAACAAATTTGTCTTGGAATTAAATTATCTTTATGGTTAGGAAATTAAAAAATCAAATATTATTTTGAATTAAAAGATATAATATTATCTTGAAATTAAAAGGTCTAGTCTTTCTTATTAGGAAATAACCTAATCTTACTAGGAAACCAATAAAGATAAATTAAATTCAAATTTTAAACTATTTAAAGTATGAATCAAATAGAACACCCTAATCTCATTAGGAAATATCCTAATTCTATTAGGAATCAAATAGAACACCCTAATCTCATTAGGAAATATCCTAATCCTATTAGGAAAACATGGATTTCATTTAGGAAATGAAACATACTAATTTATTTTTCTAAATATAACAATCATATTCAAAGATATGAGAAATATAAATTTATAGGAAAATATCTTAATTCTATTAGGAAACATCATAATCAAAATTTTCAAATATTACAATTATATTCAAAAGTAATTAAGATACATGATCATGCTTAACTTATAGTGAGATTTTAATCTAAATGTCATACTTTATGCGACAATTAATTAATTCAAAATATACATTTTACGCATAATTAAATTAAATTTGGCAAAATTGATTAGCATATTTGGCATATCCTAATTAAGAAATTAAAAATAATTTAAATTCAAGATATATCTTGGTCTTTAATATCTTTCCTTGTTTGAACCATTTCAAATTTAGGATTTAGAAATCCTAAATTTTCAATCGCAACAACCGGGTTCAATAAACACATTTGAATTGAAGGAATATCTTTTCAACAATTAAAATACCCTTTTGGGATTTCTTTTCAACAATTACAGCAAATCCTAATCCTTTAAGATTTTTTACAATTGATCTACTCAAAGCAATAAAGTTAATGTCAAATAACCTAAACAATCAATTGCAAATCATATATATTACATATATGAAATTAAAATACATCACATATATGAAATTAAAATACCCACCACACAAAACCTTAATTCTAAATAAAATTCAAAGACCTCTCTATACCAATAAAAGGAATAATCAAATTAAACCTACCGTGGAATCGTTGGAATCGACTTTGATTTTATTTTAGAATTAAATTACAATAATTTAGGTTAAGCAAAATATACCTTTAAAATAATATGAAGAATATTCTAGACAATTTTTTTCTCTGAGAGGAGGATTTCAAGAGTTATTATCTTTTATATAGAATGCTAAGATATTGTTTATGGTGGTTTAGGAAAAGTAATGAAATAATATATTTTAATATCTAATATATTAGAACATATTTATCTAACCAGCTTGAATTTTATTCAAACCTTTCCAAATTCTCTATGGCATCTATTTTCTTATTTAAGTCTAATTCAAATTTAATAAATATTTTTTTAATGTATTGTTGCACAAATTTGTAACCATGCAAAACTTCAAGTGTAGAATGTCAAGTTTTAATATAGTGATTTTGAGTTCCAAGTATCGTCCTCAAGAATTGTTTTCTAGATTAATTGATTACTAGAATACTCACCTTTAATTTTATCTAAAGAAACTTTTTAGTTTTCAAATGAGATGAAATTAAGAAATAAAAAGATGTAGAGAAACACTTATGACAAGAACGTTAGAGAATTGATTTCACTAATTGATTTATTATCTTAGCACAAAGATTTAGCTTTGGTTGTGAAATTATAAGCAAGAAGGTAAAATTAATCCAAAGACTCCTCAATTAATCTAAAGCAAGACTATAAACCTAGAGTCTTCATTTAGATTTTAATAGCATGCAAGGCATTAAGTAACTCCTTTTAATTGCTTCTTAAAGAACCCTTCACTCTCGTGTAAGGATTTACTAAAAGTCTTGGTAATCCTATTCTAGTTTGAAGATTATTTTCTCAAATAAAACTTAAACCAATTAAACATGCAATTCTTGGCCAGAGAAAAAACAAGCATTAAGCATAAACTACAAAAAATAATTCAACACAACCAAATCCAAATCAATTGCTAAGATAATAAATCAACTTGGCTCCATCAATTCCCTAACTACGAATTTAGCTACTCATCATCACTAAAAACATGCTAAATCCGTATTTAAGATCCATAAATCAAACTACAAATTTAAGAGAAAAGGAAGAAAGAACGCTAAATGTCAGTGTCAGTTCTCATGTCCAAGCCCCGCCACGATCTTGAGCCTCCACTATCGTGTTTGGCCTTCAAGTAGTCTTTTCCAGCTCCCTCAATACTGTCCTAAGTCAGTCAATTTTAGGGTGAAATTTGTCTAAAAACGGTTTCCCCTACGAATGGCATAAAAAATGTATATATAGGAAATCAGCACAGTGTTGAGACGCTAGGGACAACGTCGCCGCATAAAACAACGTCTTTTTGCGTTTTTTCGTAGTGTTGAGATGCTAAGGGCAGCGTCTCAACGCTACTCTTACGGGCAGACAACCCACTGCATGTAGGAATGAATGATTCCCTCTACAGCGGAAGCGTTGGATCGCTTTTGATTTATTTAGAATTAAACTAAAATCATTAAGGTTAAGCAAAAATTTATATTAGAGAAAATATAGAGAAACTTTTTTGGCGGGTCTTTATCTCCTCTCCACAAAGCGTTCCTACTCAAATGGATGGGAGAGAAAATAGTTTAGAGAGAGTTCTCTGATTCTCAAAATGAGGAGATTGTCTCTCTTATGGTTTAAGCCAAGGGTTCTATTTATAGAGTCCAAGGGAAAATCTTTACCATAATTAAAATACTATATTTTAATATCAAATATATTAAAATATATCTTATACTTATTTGAATCTCATTCAAATCTCCTATGATATTATCATTTGAGTCTTATTCAAATTTTGTAAATATCTTTTCTTTGATGTATCTAACATACATTATATATTTTATGTATCAAATACAATAAATGTGTTTTCCTCTTTTATATTTAATATATCTAATATATTAAATATTAATTCGAATACTTCAAATTAAATATTAATTTGAACATTTCAAATATTTCTTTCAAACAAATTGATCTTTTTAGTGTTACTATGAGCTAGCAAGGGGATCTTATGGACCTATAGATTATAAGCTTCAATGATACAAAATTAATTAATTAAACTCTTTAATTAATCAATTTTCATTCATTAACTCTAGGGTCACTCCACTGTAGACCTAGAGTTGTGCACTGTAGGACAAGTTGTGTCCATGGATATAATCACTACATACAAGTCGATCCTTCATGAGTTGTTCGTAATTACAGCTGGGTTAAAAGTTCGTTTTACTCCTGTAATTACATCTTGTACCTTAAGTACCACTGATCCTCTAATGACCAATTTGTTTATGATCTAACTATAAACTAAGTCTCTTTCGGGCCAGTGAGAGGGAGGGGTCTATTGTTCAAGTCCCAAAATCAACACTTAAGAGAACAACTCATCTACTTACCATATATGGGAAGGAGTGAATTTCATCTTCTGAGATTATATTCCCAACTCCCTATTTGGTCAAGTCCCCAAAGTGGTAGGCTTATTGAATCGACTACAAAAGTCATTCTCACCCATGCAAATCAAAGGACAAGCCCCCACAGGCAGGAGTTCATGTAACGCCTCAGAACTTCAAGGACCTTTTAAATTGTGATTAGGATTAATTTATTGGAAATTAAATTAATTGGGCCTTGGGGCTCTGTAATTTATTGAAAGGTATTGTAAATTAAGGATTTTGTGTAATTAAAAATATTTTTTAGAACATTTAATTTGGTTTAAGGGCATGCTTGTGGTTAAAATGAAGAGGAGGGGCAATTTGGTAATTAAGAGAAAAATAAATTTAGGGGTTGCTACTTTGTTGGCACGTAATTCGAGGGAGCATCTTCTTCCTTCTCCTTCTTCCCTCAGCTGCACGACGAGTTGTTGGTAGGAACTCCCACCGGCGAGCTTGCAATCCAGCCGATCCTTGGCGAGTTGTAGTGCCAATTGAGCCACCAACTGTCGGACTTGATCGAGCCGCAGCCTCTGCAGTCCTCGCAAAGCCGAAGTCGTCAAGCCAGTCGTTCGTCCGAGCGCTGGAGCTTCGTCGGAACCCAGCCGAAGACCACGCGGAGTCACCGTCGTTTCTGCAGTTCTCGCTAAACTAGAGTTTTCGCCGTTCTTGTCGTCCACGGTAGCTTTGACTCATGATCCGAAGGCCGGAAGCCGCGACCAGCCGTCGAGTGTCGCCGTCTGCAGCCGTGGAGCCCAAATCGAACCACCGCCAGTAGCCATGCCCACGCCGACCGGTTCTTCAGTTTGGTTCGATCGATTCACCCTGTTTCGTTTCATTTTTCGTTGAAATTCGACTGGTTTCGAATAGATCGGCTCACGAGCTTCTTGGATCTGACTCCTACGCTCTGAGACGCGCCGTCGTTCGTCGAAACTCGCCCGATTGCATCCGTTTCGTTCCTCGAGTCCGTTTCAAGTCTCTGTTAGTGGCAATCCGACCTAGTTATTGTTGAATTCTTAAATATAAGTTTACTTATGTGGTTTAACTAAGGAATTAATGAAATTGATTTAGAAGGCTCTAGTTTTGAACACGATCGAAAGGATTTCCGAGTCGGAGATTTAATTATAGAATACCTCGGAGTTAAAGCTAAGGTAAGAGATTTCCTATAAATTATGTTGAAAAAGGGAAGTATATATGTTTGGAAGGATATTGGTTTAAAAGGATGAATTTCAAAGATTTATCCCAGAGGAGGAATCTCAAATGTTTTATTTTAAGAATAATTTTCCCCAAGATTTATTATTCGAAAGGGTTTGAGAGGACATTCAATGCATGATTTGATTTTAAGAGAATTTCATATAATTTAAGGGTTTGAGAGAACCCGAGTAGAAATGATTTCAAAATACCCGAATAGAAAGGATTTCAAAGTATTTGAAAATGAGTTTTGACACAGTTATGTATAATTACGTACATTGGGATTTTCAGTTATGACGTTGTGATGAATACGTATCTGGTATTGTAAAGGTATTTATGATTTATGATTGATTTTCTCGAGTTTAAAGTTATAAAAGTTATGTCATGATTATATGATTTATGTGATTGTTGCATCATCATGAATGCATATGTTTATGTGATTGATAAATGGGACCTCATGCATATTGTATGTATATGAACATGTTATGTAGGTTGTGGGCAATTGGTCTCCTGAGAATTTATGCATGGTAAAACATGCATCAGAGACCCTATGGGTCAAACTTATAGGGGTCTGTGAGGGACTCAATTCTTATAAGGGTCTGTGAGGGACTCAAAACCTATAGGGGTCTGTGAGGGACTCAACATGAAAGGACTCAGGTAGATTCAATTGACCACGTATAGCCAAAGAGAAAAGTCATGATTTTATGAAAGAAAGTTTTAGGTCCCACTACAGAAAGTTTTATGATTTTAAAAGTCACAAATAAAAGTCATGTTTAAAAGAAAGTCATGTTGCATGTGTTTGTATTTCCCGACTCTCACTTACTGGGTATTTTATAATACTCACCCCTTTACCTTTGTTTTGTTTTCTCCGTTTTTAAAATATTTTCAGGTAAAGGTGAAAGCATACCAGGCGAGTGATAGGGATGCGCTACGAATGTCATGGGAACCGAGTCATGATTTCTGCTTCCATGATTTAGAAAGTATTTTTAAATGATTATTGACTTCCGCTTATGTATTATAAAGTTTTGAAACTAGAGGCCGAACTTAGTTATGTTTTTTTTTAAATGTTTTGTATTTTTATGGAATCTCAAATTAAAGTGTTTTAAATTACTAAGTTTTATCTATTTAAAGTCATTTAGGGCCTTGAATGCATACATGATAGTAATGACCTTTATAAATAGAGTTTATAAAAGTAGGGTCGTTACAGTTCATAACTCACTTAGAATTAAGATCGAGTTGATGATCATCCTGATGAAATATTAATCTTCTCAATTAACGGATTTATAAAGAGAGATTAAATATTTTGTGGTCTGGTTTTATACAAACTCATTGTATAAAATACCCCCACTCACATGTCTCCACATAAATGATTTGGATCAAATCATTTGTAACTATTACAAAGTGGGTCGTATCAATAGTGTTACCAGGATAAGGTACCTAACCTTATCCTAATACTATGACTTTTTAAGTTATTTCTTAAACATGATCCTCTCGTATGTTAACTACATATTGCTCAAGATTACACTAATAACCTTGCATTTTTCATATAATGGATAGTATTATACTACAAATAAAATAATTAAAATAATTATTAATTATTAAGTAAAACATTAATTACAAGGCTTTAGGGCATAAATCCCAACACTGCAACCATTTTTGTCATATCTTTTCGCTCGGGTGTCCGAATGACCTCCGATTTGATGCGTTGGAATCGTGATTCAATGTAGAATCTTAATTCCAAAATATTTCTTATGCTCAAATTACATCTATATTTTGCTTGGATCTTCAATTAAGCAAACAAATCCAAATTGCACCAAAATAGTCTCGAACACTATATTTTTGCTTCTCCAAGCTCAGTTTCCTGAAATTAACCTTAAATGTTATGAAAGCACACATTTTAAGTATAAAGACTAGCTGAAATATAAGAACTAAGATAACATATTTGCATGTTATCATGTATTTTAATATATTAATAATTTCTTTGATATTAATGTATCATATATAATAAATATGTTTTTCCTTATTTAATATATCAAAATATATTAAATTTTAATTTGAACATTTCATAATTTTCTCTCAACAAAATTGCTCACAATATGTTCATATGAGCTAGCAAGAGAACCTTATGGACGTACAAATTATAAGCTTCAATGATATAAAATCAATTAATTAATTGACTTTCATTCATTAACTATAGGTCACTTCACTATGCACTATAAGACAAGTTGTGTCTATTGATATAATAATTACATATAAATCGATCTTTCACGAGTTGTTCATAAGTACAACTGGGACAAAAGTTTGTTTTACCCCTGTAATTACATATTGCACCTTAAGTAGCACAGATCCTTTAATGAACAATTTGTTTGTGATTCAACCATAGACAACCCCTCTCAAGCCATTAAAAGAGGGTGGGCCCAATTGTTCAAGCCCCAAAATCAAGACTTAAGGGATTCATCTACTTACTCTATAAGGGAACAGATAAATTTCATCTTGTGAGATTATGTTCCCAGCTCCCTATTTCAAGTCCCCAAAATGGTAAGCATAATGAATTGGCTACAAAAGTCACTCTCACTCATGTAAATACAAAGGACAATCCCTTACAAGCAGAAGTTCATGACACACACAAGATTAAGACTGAGTCTGCATATGATCATCGCGGTGAAATATTAATCTTCTCAATTAACAGATTTATAAAGAGATATTAAATATTTTGTGGTCCAGTCTTACGCAAACTCATTGTATAAGATTCCTCAACTCACATGTTTCCACATGAAAACTTTAGATCAAATCCTTTGTAACTATTACAAAGTGAGTCATATCAATAGTGATATCAAGATAAGACACTCAATCTCATCCATATAATATGATCATTTAGGTTATTTTTTTGAACATGATCTTCTCGTATGTCAACCTCACAATGTTCAAGATTACACTAATAATCTTGAATTTTTCATATGATGATTAATTTTATACTACAAATAAAATAATCAAAAGTATTATTAACTATTCAATAAAATCATTAATGATGAGGTTTAGGGTATAAATCTTACCAGATGGTGAGCAAAGTTGCGAATTACATAATAGGTCTACTTCAACTCTTTAAGGCATCCACATCTTTGAATCCCAAAGAGAAGTTTATCTCATGAATGAATAGAGAACATAATTTTTTTAAAAAGAAATGGACTTCATATAAAGAATCAAAATGCAAAAAGTACAAATAATTTAATGAAAGTGAGATTATAATTTGAAATAACATAAATTAAAGACAAAGCGTGAACAAAATGAGGGGATGAAGTGAAGATCTCTAGATTGCTCCTCTATCTAACTTGATTATTCCTTCTTAAAGAGAATTGAGTTTTTACCAGCCTATTCTTTCAAGTAGGTTTCTAATTGAGATATAAGCAAACAGCAGAGACTTTCGTTCTTTGAATTCTTCATTGATTGTGTCTGAACTTGACTCTAAAACTCCACTCTTCAATTAATGCTTGGATGAGTGTGACAACTGCCTTTTATAAGCCTTCAAGGATTAGAGTTTCTACCCATTAAAGTGAGGAGCTATCATATCCATTAGTGCCATGAATTTGGGAAATAAGATTGCAGAATCAATCGATTCCACAAATTTCACTCAATCTGTTGTCTTGTCACAAATGTGCAAATTCACAATTCCTGCATAAAATCATAAAAATGTATTAAACCCCTTAAAAATGACTCTTTTACACCTATTTAAGTCTATTTAACAACTCATTGTTGGAACACATGAGCTTGACTTGTTTTTGCATAAATTTGCTTTATTTTGTATGAAGTGAATCCACAACCTCATAAACTCAAGGAATAGACTCAATTTTGGAGCAAAATAACCCTCATAAAGGAGAGTTATTATTGTTGTTATTGCTACATTTGAGATTTATGCTCTAAAGTCGCGTAATTAATAATTTTTTAATAATATTTTTTAGTATTTTATTTGTGATATAATATTTTCCATTATATGAAAAATTCAAGGTTATTAATGTAATCTTAAACAGTATGTGGTAGACACACAAAAAGATTATGTTCAATAAATAACCTAAAGGGTAAAAATATATGGATAAGGTTGAGTACCTCATCTTGGTAATACTATTGACACAATCCACTTTGTAATAGTTACAAATTGATTTGATCAAAATCGTTCGTGTGGAAACATTTGAGTGATGGTATCTTATACAATAAGTTTGTATAAGATTAGACCACGATATATTTAATCTCTCTTTATAAATCCGTTAATTGAGAAGATTAATATTTTATCAGGATGATCATATGCAACATGATCTTAATCCTTAGTAAGTTATGAAGCCTATGAGGGTTTGTCCTTTGATTTGAATGGGTGAGTGTGGCTTATGTAGTCGATTCAATAAGTCTACCAGTCTGGGGACTTGACTAAATAAGGAGTTGGGAACATAGCCTCACAAGATAGAATTCGCTCCTAAGGCAAGTAGATGAGTAGTTCCCTTAAAAGATGATTTTAGGACTTGAACAATGGGGATCTACCCTTTCACTGGTTCGAGAGAAATTTAGTTTATGGTTGCATCCTAAACAAATTATTCATTAGAAGATCATGAGACATAAGGTACAAGATGTAATTACAAGGGTAAAATGGACTTTTGACCCAATTGTAAGTATGAACAACTCGCGAATAATCGACTTACATGAAATGGTTATATCCATGACACAACTTATCCTATAATGTATAAGTGTGCAACTTATCCATAAACATAAATTATGAAAAAGATTTTCTCTTGGACTTTATAAATAGGATTCTTAGGTTGAGCCATTACGCAAGACACCTCAGCAAATTGAGAATTACAAAATTCTCTCTATACCTCTTCTTCTTCTATCTCTTGTGGATTTTCTTTCAAGAGACTCCCACAAGCATTATTTCTATGTTCGAATCATAGCCAAGAAGACTTTGTGGAGGACATTAAGACACGTCATAAAATATCTTCATATTTAACTCTAAGTAAGTTTACATAAACCTTATATATTTTTAGTTTAATTTTAAATAAAATAAAAAACGATCCAATGTTTTCGCTACGAAGTGAAACATTCATTCTTACACTACAAATAACATTCTATCTACTAATTCCTCTTTTCTTACTCCTCCTTTAATAAATATTGATAGAGTTGTCCTTCACTCCTCATCTCCCTCTCCAATGATAATTGATAATTCCATGTATCTTATTCCACCCTCAACGCCCCTCAACTAAGTATCAATTCTGAAAGCTCATCGTCTAAAAATATTCCCCTTTCTTATGCTTTTGTCGAGACTACTATTTCACCATCAATTTCAAATCATCCCGCAAATACAATCCTATGTTATTGGGAAGAGAATAATAAAATTAAATCCACAGCAGAAGCGTTGGAATCATCTTTGATTTATTTAGAATTAAATTAAAATTCAAGGGTTAATAAAGTCTTGAAAGGAGAGAGAATATGTGATCATAAAGACTTCTTCGATTTCCTCAAATATGATCAAAAAAGTAATTCTCATTATATAGAGAATTAACAGAGATTTAATAGAGTTAACTTACACCATAACAACAAATAACTAAAGTTATTACAAGACCCAAACCAACTCCTAATAACAAAAAATACAAGCAACTAATGAGCTCTCTTAACACCCCCCCTCAAGCCAATGTGTGCTAAGGAAACAACATTGAGCAAACAACATTGAGCTTGGATCTAAGAGGAATAAAACGATTGGTAGAAAGAGGCTTGGTGAAAACATCAACAATTTGTGCAGAGGTTGGAAGATGAAGAATGAGCAGTTGTTTTTGCAATACCAAATCTCTAACAAAATATATATCGATTTCCACATGTTTAGTATGTGAGTGTAGAACTGGATTGACACTTAAATGAACTGCTCCAAGGTTATCAAACCACACAATAGGAACCTGAGGTAGTTGAAAACATAGATTTAATCCATACCAATTCAGCCGACACATGAGCAAGACTTCTGTATTCAGCTTTTGTGCTCGACCTTGAGATGATCTGTTGCTTCTTTGATGCCCATTGAATGAGATTCCTCCAAAAAAGACACAAATTCGGAGGTAGATTTCATGTCATCTAGATCCAAAGCCCAATCAGAATCAGCAAAACCTTGTAACAACAAATCCTTTGATTTTTTAAAAAACAAACCATGATCCAAGATACCCCTAGATAACGTAAAATACGTTTTACAGCCTACCAATGATAAATAGTAGGAGCATGCATGAATTGACAAATTTTGTTAACACTATAAGCAATCTCAGGTCGAGTCAAAGTGACATATTGCAAAGCACCCACAGTACTGCGATAGAGATGTAAATCATAAAATTTCTCTCCTTTATATGCAGACATAACAACACCACTGATCATTGGTGTGGAAATGGAATTTGCCTCATGCATATTTGTTTTGTGAAGTAAATTTGAGATATACTTGGTCTGGGACAAAACTAATCCCACACACGATGGATAAGAAACCTCAACACCTAGAAAATAGTTCAACTCACCAAGATCTTTGAGAGCAAACTGCTTATGAAGAACATTCACCAACTCATTAACAACATAATCAAAGTTTCCAGTAATAACAATGTCATCTACATAAACTAACACATAGCAAATCTTTCCATTCTTGTGATAGACTAATAAAGATGAGTCAAATTTGACACTTGCAAACCCAATGGAATGAAGAAACATAGTCAACCTATCATACCAAGCCTTTGGAGTCTTTTTCAACCCATACAAAACCTTCTTTAAGCAACAAACAGACTGAAGATTAGATGTGTAGAGGACATACCCGAAGGTTGCCTCATGAAAACTTCTTCTTTCAAGACTCCATGAAGAAAAACATTATTAATATCTACTTGTCTGGGCTTCCACCCAAAGAACAAAGCAATAGTAAAGAGATTGTGGATGATTGTAGGTTTTACCACATGGCTAAAAGTTTAAGTATAATCCACATCAGCTTCCTGATGATATCCTTTAGCCACAAGATGGGCTTTATAACGAGCCACATACCCATCAGAATTTCGCTTTATTTTGTAAACTCATTTACAACCAATCACTTTCTTACCTGGTAGAAGAGAGACAAGGGTCCATGTGTCATTTTCCATGAGAGCATCATATTCATCCTTCATGGCTTTAACCCAATGAGGACTTTTGAGGGCTTCTTTGACAGTAGGTGGCTCAGAATCAACATACTCAATTAAGAGAACCCTCGGCTTGACAATGCCCGCCTTAGCCCGAGTCACCATGGGGTGCTGATTAACAACTAAGGGAAGAGATGGTGTGGAAATAGGAGAGAAAGAACTCACATGGTCTTCATCGGAAGGTAAAAGAAACCGAACTAATGGGTAAGTGTGGTGTAGTAGAAGAGTTGGGAGAAAGAATAAATGGTAAAGAAACAGGAGGACTATTCGATTATATGAGTGGATGGACAGGTGGAATAATGGAGGTTGCTTGTGGAGGTGGACAAGACTTTTCTGCTGCAAAAAAGGAAAAGGACAGATGCGATAAAACAGGAAGAAAAGACGTGATAGTATGGGACTTTTGAGAAGAGGAAGAGGACAAAAAATGAGGATGCCTAGCTGGAAAATTGTTTTCATCAAACAGTACATGTCTAGAGATAAAGAGTCTACCAGAGGATGATAAACACTTATACCCTTTTATGGATTATACTGTATCCAAGAAAAATACAGGGAGTTGACCGAAGATCAATTTTGTGTTGGTTATAAGGTCAAAGAGAAGGATAACACAAGAAACCGAAAACTTTAAGAAACTGATAATGTGGTTTAATTCCAAAAAGTTTTTCCAGCGGTGAAATATGGTGAAGGCATGTAGTGGGAAGACGGTTTATAAGAAAAATTGTTGTAGAAAATTGATATAAACCTTCATGGAGCTTGCCTTGGAGTAGGGTGTTGCCAGTTGATAGATCCTTCACAAAACAAAGAGAAGGATGAAACTCAAAGAAGACATTGTAATCCTTGGCAAACTGACTAACTAATAAGATTTTTCGTAGTAGAAGGGACATGAAGAAGATTCTTTAAATGAAAAACATAAAAGGGATGAGAAGAAGATTTAAGGTGAGAAGAACCAATGTGAGAAACTTTCAAACTTGTACCATTGCCAACCAACACATTGTTATCACCAACATATTCTGAGGAAACTTAGAGATTGTCAAACTCATTTGTAACATGATTTGAAGCACCAGAGTCCGGGTACCACTGATTTTCTTTATTTAAATCATGATGCAGAGTGTACACAACTGGGAATGAGGGAGTCGGAGCAGATATATTCTGATTAACATATTGAAAATTCTGAGGAGGTTGTACATTACCCGACTTATTAGTGTTTGGTCCCTAGTACCGTCTCTCAAAGTGATAATAGCACTTCAGTACTGTATGATCGTACCTTCTGCATAATTGACATTGTGGTTTTAAATTGTTGGTCCACTGCCTTCAATTCCCATAAGATTGCCCCCCCTCCCGCGCGATTATTTTGAGATTTGCTTCGTGTCTTCAATTCAGAGTTGACCGAGGAACTCATATTTGACTGCTTCAAATTGCTGGCCAATAATAGTTCACACTCGGTAGAGAACCATAAGGATTTATAGCGTTATTTGTTGGGATTTATGCCCTAAACTTGTGTAATTTTGATCAATTAAATAAAGGGTTATTTGTTTTGATAGAATTACAGTCTTGTTTTATAAATCCAATAAACTAAGCTCCAAGGTTATAACATATATCTTGAACATCAGTGTAGTGGACACTATTTGGATTGTGTTCAAGAATATAACCTAAATGGTCTATGGTATAAGAATAAGGTTGGAAACCTCATTCTGGAAACACCATGGGTGCGACTCATTTTGTAATTAGTACAAATGAGGTAATCCAACTCATTCATGTAGTTGGCATGCGAGTGGGGGCATCCTGTATGAAGAGTTCATACAAGACCAGACCAAAAATTATTAGTCTAACCATTGTAACACCGTTAACAGGATAAGACTAGTAATTTATAGATGGTCATTAGTGACTCGACACGAATCCCGAGCAAGTTAAGAACTCCCCGCTTATAGGGTTTGTCCTTAGACTAGTATGGGTGAGAGTAGCACATGAGCCGACTCAATAAGCCTACCTTCTCTTCTCAAGGCGAGAACCTCGTAGGTAGCTGGGAACTTAACTGTGCAAGATGGAATTCACTCATTTCTACACTAAGAAATTAGATAGGTTGTTCCCTTAAGAACTGACTCCAGGTCTTGAAAAACGGGGCCCCGCCTCTATGAGGTATGAGTCTAAGGTAGGACCTTAGACTTGTTGTTCATTAGAGGATCGGGGGTGCTTAAGGAGCAAAAAGGTAATCATGAGGGTAAAGCGGTAATTTGACTCGATCGTGATTACGAACAACCCGTGAAGGGTCGACTCATGGGTAATGACTATATCAGTGGACACAATATTATCTACAGTGAGAAGAGTGCAAACTACAAGTCTATAGTGGAGTGACTTGTTGTTAATGAATATTGATTAAGCTGGATCAAAGAGTTTGATCGGTTAATCTCACATCATTGGAGCTCATGAACCGTAGGTCCATTAGGTCCTCTCGTTGGCTCAACATGGTAATATTGAGGGTATAAAATTAGGAATGAAATTGAAGTGTTCAATTTCATACATGAGGTGTTATATCAATTATATATGATATAATTGATATAATATATAGTTTTAATCTGAATTAGATTCATATATAAACCATATACTAAAGAGAGAATAAAGGAGGGGTAGGATGGTCATTTCCATCCTATTTCCCTATATATATGGTTGCATGAGATGCAACTAGGTTAAGTGATTCCAAGCTTTTGTTGTGTTATTGGAAAGGTTCCAAAACACAAACATCTCTCTCACAACATCTCATATCTCCTAAAGGGAACCCACATTCCTCCCCCACCTCGAGAACAATGGAGAAGATCATGTCTTATTCCGTTCATGGTTCGTGTTGCTGAGATCTTGATCGTGAGAGAGGAAAAGCACTTGAAGAAAGGTTCTTCAAAGGTAATATTTCTTGTTGTCCATTATGTTTATATGCTTAATCTAGTCGTTTTTGTTCTTAAATAAAATCGTTGTAACTAAATCAAGAGCGCGCGATTCACAATCGCTTCCGCTGCGGGACTCGATTTCCTTCAATTGGTATCAGAGCCCAATTGCGTTCTTGATTTACGTTCTGGATTTTTCAAGACCGAGGTGGGATTTACTGTTTTGTATGAGATGCATAAACGGTTTTGCAAATTAGATGTTATCGATTTTGGCACTTAGATTTACAATTTCCATTGAATCGTTCAATGTAAGGGCCCGGTGTTTTGGGCAAATTTAATTGTAAATCGAGTCTGTAAGTTCGTGTCGATCGAGGCAAAGTGGTTGTGGAGAAGATCAGACCGAAAACGAGCAAGAATTGGAGAATTCCCTTTGCTGTCTGTGTGCAGCGTTGCAACGCTGTTCATTGGCGTTGCAACGCTGCACTTGCGGAAGGAGGCGCGCAGAGGAGGCAGCGTTGCAATGCAGCCCTCAGCGTTGCAACTCCGAAGGCATTTCGCAACGCGATCCAACGGGCAGAAACGGACAAGGCGCAGCGTTGCAACGCTGGAGGCGTTTTTCAGCAGCTTCAAACGGACAGAAAATATATATTTTTTATATATATTCAATATAAAATCGTTTTATATTTAATTTATATTTAATTATTTAATTTTAATTAGTATAATTAGATTATATTAATTAAAATTATTTTTAGGTGCCAAAATTGGTCTAATTTTGCTATTTTAATTATGCAATTGTTGTGTTGTTATTGCCATGCATAATGTATGCTTTTAATTTTAGAAATCCCACCTTAGGTTAAGCATTTTCATGCATCATTTATAATATAAAGAATTATATTATATAGTTTGCATGATTAGTTAATATAAAGTTGTTATATTAATATATGGACAACATTGACATGCATTATATATCATGAGATGATTGTGCTATGAATGTCTTATTATTCATGTGATGAATGATCAAGTAGAGATGTCCATTTTCCCCGCAGGGGCGGGGAATCCCCATTTAGGCGGGGATGGGGGAGGGAGCGGGGAAGAAATTTTCCCCGTTGGCTAAATGGGGACGGGGACGGGGAATGATCCCGACCCCGTCCCTGCCCCGATTAATAATTTAATTTTAAATATATATTTTTATACATTTAATAAACCATAAGTCTAAATTTTATTAGATATAATTTTATTTTTCTAAGAAAATTGAAAAAAATGTCTTTTAACTAGAAATCTCTAAAGAATAATTAACCATTTAAATACAAATTTTCAAAAAAAAAAAAAAGAAATTAGTTAATACAATTTTAAAAATAAAAATATAAACGGAGAATTTTTCCTCATGGGAACCCGATCCGCGAATTCCCGCATGGAATCCTCGCCCGTTCCGTGAAATTAAATGGGAATTTTCGGGGGACGGGAATGAAATAGGGGCGGGGACGGGACAGGAGCCATTCCCACACCCCGCCCGCCCCCCGTGGAGATCTCTATGATCAAGGACTATAACATAGTATGCATGTCACCTAAGGTTAATTATTAGTTTTAAAATGTTTAGAACTTGGAAATAATAGATCTTAGGTTATCTAGTTCTAATTAGATTAGAATTAGGAACCAAGTAATTTATAAGCTATGATTAAAAGAGGAACTCGTCTAAGGAAAAAGTTCTGTCTCAGGTCAGTATTTAAGCTAATGGAGCTGAAACACCCTACTGGGAACCGACACTGGGAGTGAAATTTAATCGACGGTTTATAAATTACAATAAGCGTCGATGGGTTTATTAAGGGGTTAATAAACTAGAAATCCTAGGTTTAATATAAGGAGTTATATTAACACACTTAGGATAAAATCAATATAAGAGTTATATTGATAGAGTTAGGTAAAACCATTAGCCGGGTTTTAGCCTAAGTAAGATTCCTATAACTTTAAAGTATTGGTGGGAGGAAAAGTGTATGAGATACATATTTTTCCTACCCACGCTATCTCAGGGAAGTTCACCAGTGAGGCTCATACTTGACCTCGTGGCGCAAACGGGAGCGTCCCCCTTCGGATGGTGTTTGTATGAGTCAATATCAAGGTGAATGGAGAGGGTACTTATAGTGAGTGGGAGCAGGTTTAGTGAAAACAAAACCTATGGTCTATTTTGTCAGTTTACACCGTTAGACCACTATGGTCAACTCGCTAGTTTGGCTCCGGACTGCACAATCCCTTGGAGGGCTTGATCATAGGGGATCGAACACAGTAGACACCCGAAAGGGATAAAGATTTCCTTAGACTATTTTTCAATCTAGTCCTCCCTTCGGCAGATTTTATTGAATGGAGACTCTGGGATCTAAAGACAGAGGGTTACAATCACGGGGTACATAAGTTGTGTATGTATCCTGACCGAAAAATGGTAACTAAAACCTATAGAAATAAGAGTTATTCTGGTATTAGATTTTGGTCAAGAGTGTCTTGATCTAGAGGAGGAGTGTTTTTTATTACCCTTCGGTGTCATACATTCTAAACCTTTGGAGTATCATTGCAAATTATAAATGACCTAGGAATCATTTTGATAATTAGCTAAAACATGATTGGATTAGACTTATAGCAAGAAACTCAAACAAGTTTGTTTGTAAATTTTCAGCAAAAATGTCTAGCTCTAAAATTTCCTTATTGGGTGCGGAAAAGTTGACTGGAAGAATATGATGACATGGAAAAACAAACTCAACACTATATTGTTGTGGATGATCTGAAGTTTCTGCTAATGAAGAGTGTCCTCAGGTGCCAGGCTCGAATGCGTCACGAAATGTTCGTGATGCATATGATCGATAGATCAAGGCCAATGATAAGGCCAAGGTCTACATGCCGCAAGTATGTCCGACATATTAGCCAAGAAGCATGAGGCATGATTACCGCCAAGGAAATCATGGATTACATGGCAGGTATGTTTGGACAACGATCCACACAGCCCCGACATAATGCCCTAAAGTACATATTTAACTCAAGGATGCCGGAGGTACACATCATTCGAGATCATGTCACGGATATGATGGTGCACTTTAACATCGAAGAGTCGAATGGTGCTTCCATCGATGAGTCGAGCAGTCACTTCATTTGGAAACCCTTCGAGATAGTTTTCTGCAGTTTAGAAGTAATGTTGTTATGAACAAGCTTACTTTTAACCTTACCTCCTTCCGAATGAACTCGCACCTTTCAATCTTTGATGAAAATTCGAGGATCGAAAGGTAAGACAAATGTTGCCGGTAGGAGTTATCACGAGGTTCGACCTGCGGGACAAAAGCGATGGCTTCATCTTCTTCTAACTCGAAAGGGAAGAAGAAGAACATGAAGAAGGTTGGTAAAGGGAAACAGATCGACAAAGTTGACGCCCGTAGAGGCAAGAAAATCAAAGACATTGCTGACAAAGGAAAGTGTTTCCACTGCAACGAAGACGGGCATTGGAAACGGAACTGTCTGAAGTACATTGCAGAAAAGAAGAAAGAAAGTAAATATGATTTACTTTGCCTAGAAGCTTGTTTAGTGGATAATGATAAACCGCTTGGATACTTGATTCAGGCGCCACTAATCATGTTTGCTCTTCTTTTCAAGGAATTGATTCCTGGCAGCAGCTACAGAAAGGAGAGATAACACTCCGAGTTGGAAATGGAGAAGTCGTCTCAGCTGTAACAGTAGACACGATGAAACTTTATTTTGGCAAGAAATATGTATTGTTGGACAATATATTAGTGATACCAGGGTTTACTAGAAACCTTATTTCAATTTCTTGCCTCATAGAAAAATGTATTTCTGTTTCTTTCTCAATGAATAAAGTGTTTATTTTGAAGAAAGGTGTGGAAATATGTTCAGCTTCATTAGAAAATGGATTGTATGTTTTAAGACCTAATTCAGTCAAAATGGTTTTGAACACTGAATTATTTAAAACTGCAAACGCACAAACTAAGAAACGTAAAATTTCTCCTAAAGAAAATGCTCATCTTTGGCATCTAAGATTGGGTCATATTAATCTCAATAGGATTGAGAGTTTGGTAAAGAATGGACTTCTAAATGAGTTAGAAGAAAATACTTTACCTGTATGTGAATCCTGTCTAGAAGGCAAAATGACTAAAAGACATTTTAGTGGAAAAGGTTATAGAGCCAAAGAACCTCTTGAGCTTATACATTCAGACCTTTGTGGTCCGATGAATGTTAAAGCCAGGGGAGGATGTGAATATTTCATCTCTTTTATAGATGATTATTCTAGATTTGGGCATATTTACCTAATGCACCACAAGTCTGAAGCACTTGAAAAGTTCAAGGAATTCAAGACTGAGGTTGAAAATCAATTAGGTAAAACTATTAAAACACTTTGATCGGATCGAGGTGGAGAGTACATGGATTTAAAATTTCAGAACTATATGATAAAACATGGAATTACATCCCAACTCTCAACTCCCGACACATAACAGCAAAACGGTGTATCGGAAAGGAGAAATAGAACCTTGTTGGACATGGTTCGATCAATGATGAGTTATACTCATCTCCTAGTTCCTTTTTGGGGTTACGCGGTGGAGACTGCGATATACATTTTGAATAATGTGCCCTCAAAAGTGTTTATGAAACACCTTTTGAACTCTGGAAATGACGTAAAGGTAGTTTATGTCATTTCAGGATATGGGGTTGTCCAGCACATGTGTTTGTGACAAATCCAAAGAAGTTGGATTCACGTTCAAAGTTATGCCTATTCGTAGGATACCCAAAAGAAACAAGAGGTGGTTTATTCTATGATCCTAAGCAAGATAAGGTTTTTGTGTCGACAAATGCCATTTTCTTAGAGGAGGACCACATAAGGGACCACAAACCAAAAAGTAGAGTAGTGTTGAGTGAATTAGACGGAACAATAGCAAAGGTTGCTAAGAACACTAGTACGCCAACAAGAGTTGTTGATACTAGTTTGTCTAGTCAAGAGAGTCAATCTCAAAAGTTGAGTATGCCTCGACGTAGTGGGAGGGTTGTAATACAGCCTGACCGTTACATGAGTTTAGCTGAAACCCAAGTTGTTATACCAGATGACAACTGCGATGATCCATTGACTTATAATCAAGCAATGGTTGACAAAGACAAAGACAAATGGGTCATAGCCATGGACCAAGAAATTGAGTCTATGTACTTCAACTCTGTTTGGGATCTTGTAGATAAGCCTGATGGGGTAAAACCTATAGGTTGTAAGTGGATCTACAAGAGAAAACGTGGTGTAGATGGGAAGGTGCAAACCTTTAAAGCTAGACTAGTAGCAAAGGGTTATACCTAGGTTGAAGGGGTTGACTATGAGGAGACCTTTTCACATGTTACTATGGTAAAGTCTATTTGTATCCTACTTGCAATTGCCACATATTATGACTATGAGGTATGGCAAATGGATGTCAAGACAGCCTTTTTGAATGACAATCTTGAGGAAAACATCTACATGGACCAACCCAAAGGGTTTATTGAACCAGGACAAGAGCAAAAGGTTTGCAGGCTTAAAAGGTCAAGTTATGGACTGAAACAAGCCTCTAGGTCCTGGAATATAAGATTTGATGAAGCAATCAAATCTTATGGTTTTGATGAGAATGATGATGAACCTTGTGTCTACAAGAAAATCATCAATAGTTCTGTCGCATTCCTAATTCTCTATGTGGATGATATCCTACTCATTGGGAATGATGTAGGTTATCTTACTGACATCAAGGAATGGCTAGCTACGAAGTTCCAAATGAAAGATTTGGGTGATGCGCAGTTTGTTCTTGAGATCCAGATTGTCCGGAACCGCAATAATAAAACACTAGCCTTGTCTCAAACATCTTACATAGACAAAGTATTGTCAAGGTTTAAGATGCAAGATTCCAAAAAGGGCTTGTTGCCTTTTAGACATGGAATCCATTTGTCTAAGGAACAGTGTCCTAAGACACCTCAAGGAGTTGAGGATATGAGACGGATTCCTTATGCATCGGTTGTTGGGAGCCCGATGTACGCTATGCCGTGTACTAGGCCCGACATCCGCTTTTTGCGATTGGGATGGTCGTGAGGTATCAATCCAATCCAGGACTTGAACACTAGACAGCGGTTAAAACAATCCTTAAGTATCTTCGGAGAACAAGGAACTACATGCTTGTGTATGAGGCTAAAGATTTGATCCTTACAGATACACTGATTCTCGACTTTCGATCGATAAAGATTCTCGGAAATCTACACACGAGGTGTCGTGATTCACTCTTAACTGAGGAGTCAGAGTATGGCGAAGCGTCAAGCAAGGATGCATCGCCTGATTCCACCATGGAGGTCGAATATGTAGCAGCTTGTGAAGCAGCTAAAGAGGCCGTTTGGTTAAGGAAATTCATGTTAAATTTGGAAGTTGTTCCAAATATGACTTTGCCCATCACGTTGTATTGCGATAACAGTGGTGCAGTGGCGAATTCGAGGGAACTCGAAGTCACAAGAGGGAAAACACATAGAGCGGAAGTATCATCTCATCAGGAGATCGTGCATAGAGGAGACGTGATTGTCACGAAGATAGCCTCGAGCACAACGTTGTCGATCCTTTTACAAAAGGTCATCACGGCTAAAGTTTTTGAGAGTCACCTAGAAGGTCTAGGTTTACAAGTCTTCCCCAACTAGGGCAAGTGGGAGTATTTTGTACAAAGGGGTTTAAATGCCCTAGTTTATTATATTTACATTACTATAATATTTTAGTACTCCACAAGCTTTAGGTCAAGTGGGAGATTGTTGGGATTTATGCCCTAAACTTGTGTAATTTTGATCAATTAAACAAAGGGTTATTTGTTTTGATAGAATTACAGTCTTGCTTTATAAATCCAATAAACTAAGCTCCAAGGTTATAACATATATCTTGAACATCAGTGTAGTGGACACTATTTGGATTGTGTTCAAGAATATAACCTAAATGGTCTATGGTATAAGAATAAGGTTGGAAACCTCATTCTGGAAACACCATGGGTGCGACCCATTTTGTAATTAGTACAAATGAGGTAATCCAATTCATTCATGTAGTTGACATGCGAGTGGGGGCATCCTGTATGAAGAGTTCATACAAGACCGGACCACAAATTATTAGTCTAACTAGTGTAACACCGTTAACAGGATAAGACTAGTAATTTATAGATGGTCATTAGTGACTCGACCTGAATCCTGAGCAAGTTAAGAACTCTTGCTTATAGGGTTTGTCCTTAGACTAGTATGGGTGAGAGTGCCTTGTAGCCGACTCAATAAGCCTACCTTCTCAAGGACAGAACCTCATAGGTAGCTGAAAACTTAACTGTGCAAGATGGAATTCACTCATTCCTACACTAAAGAATTAGATAGGTTGTTCCCTTAAGAACTGAATCCAGGTCTTGAACAACGGGGCCCGCCCTCTATGAGGGTATGAGTCTAAGGTAAGACCTTAGACTTGTTGTTCATTAGAGGATCAGTGGTACTTAAGGAGCAAAGAGGTAATCATAGGGGTAAAACGGTAATTTGACTCAGTCGTGATTACGAACAACCTGTGAAGGGTCGACTCATGGGTAATGACTATATCAGTGGACACAATATTATCTACAGTGAGGAGAGTGTAGCTACAAGTCTATAGTGGAGTGACTTGTTGTTAATGAATATTGATTAACTGGATCAAAGAGTTTGATCAGTTAATCTCACATCATGGAGCTCATGAACCGTAGGTCCATTAGGTCCTCTCGTTGGCTCAACATGGTAATATTGAGGGTATAAAGTTAGGAATGAAATTGAAGTGTTCAATTTCATACATGAGGTGTTATACCAATTATATATGATATAATTGATATAATATATAGTTTTAATGTGAATTAGATACATATATAAACCATATACTAAAGAGAGAATAAAGGAGGGGTATGATGGTCATTTCCATCCTATTTCCCTATATATATGGTTGCATGAGATGCAACTAGATTAAGTGATTCCAAGCTTTTGTTGCGTTGTTGGAAAGGTTCCAAAACACAAACATCTCTCTCACAACATCTCATATCTCCTAAAGGGAACCCACATTCCTCCCTCACCTAGAGAACAACGGAGAAGATCTAGTGGTCGTGTCTTATTCCGTTCGTGGTTCGTATTGCTGAGATCTTGATCGTGAGAGAGGAGGAGCACTTGAAGAAAGGTTCTTCAAAAGTAATATTTCTTGCTGTCCATTATGTTTATATGCTTAATCTAGTCGTTTTGGTTCTTAAATAAAATCGTTGTAACTAAATCAAGAGCGCGCGATTCACAATCGCTTCCACTGCGGGACTCGATTCCCTTCATTATTACACTCATTTCTACTCTCTTGTGACAATAAGAGAGAATAAACTCTCTGAATAGAAGGTGGAACATCCAAGGATGAGATTACAGAGACAGTAGAGTCAAATTCTGCTCCCAGACCAACAAGAATATGAAGAACGTGATCAGACTGAGATATGGTTTTACCACAAACATTTAGAGAACTGACAAGATGTTTAACCTTTTGGAAATAGTCTGTCAGAGTTAGATTGCCCTTCTTCAAATTCTCAAGACATGATTTGAGTTGCATTACCCGAGCCAAATTTCGAGAAGAAAAGCGTGAGTTCAAGGTCTTCCAGACTTCGCGAGAGGAAGAGTAATCTTGAGTCTCAGACCAAAGATCAGGGGACATTGAACCAAGCAACCATGAAGTAATGAGATTATCTTGCCTCAGCTAGTACTGATATGCGGGATTCAAAACCCTAGGAGAAGATGACGAGCTCTCGGAATCAAGAAATTTAGGAGGAATTTGAACTTGTTCATCAAGAAAATCTTCCAGGCCATATCCTCGTAATGCGGTTTGAAACTGCAGTTTCCAGAACAAGAAATTGTCTTCATCTAACTTGACCATCGTCACCTTGCTACCAGGATTCATGATTTTCGGAATCGAAAAAGAAGAGAGAACTTCAAAGGATTGCAAGTCTGGATTCGAAGAATCCATGGAAGAGGGGCAAAGAAAACACTCTGATTTCGTAGATGGGAAGTCGAGGAGTCGAAAAAAAAAATCCTAGGTCGTTAGACTCGATGGCTCTGATACCATAATAAAGTCTTGAAAGGAAAGAAAAGATGTGATCATAAAAGCTTCCTCGATTTTCTCAAGTATGATCAGAAAAGTAATTCTCATTAAATAGAGAATTAACAGAGTTAACTTACGCCATAACAACAAATAACTAAAGTTGTTACAAGACCCAAACCAACTCCTAATAACAGAAAATACGAGCAACTAATGAGCTCTCTTAACAAAGGTTAAGTAATAAATTATAGCTTTGTATATTATGGAGAATATTATGGTAGGTTTTATATATGTGGGAAATTTGAATTGTCATTAATTGGTAAACAACGTTTATCTCACAATCTTATTACCTTTACCCCACAATCCTATTACATATACACCTAGGGAGGGCAAAAATACTCGTGGGCCCCCGTTCTGTTTAGAGCGAGAAATCCCCAGGTTGACTAAGTATGGAGTCAGGAGATTCTTTTTGGGTCCTAGGACGACATCCCTGAACCCGTCCCGAATAATTATTTTATCATTTTTTTTTAAAATTTTATGATAGTATATAATATTGTATTATTAATAACATATTATGGGGTGTTTGATTTATGGGGTTGGGTTGAGTTGAGTTGGGTTAATAATCCAACTCCTTGTTTGGCCCACCAACAATTATAACTGGTGATTTAATAACTCAACCCCCTGGAGTTAAGTTATTAACTCAACCGTATGGTACTTTCCGCGCAGTGGTCCGAAGACTTTTCGATGGCGGTCCGACGCTTTTCTAACGACGGTCCGACAAGATGAAAAAAGTGGAGAAAAGAAGAAGAAGGAGAAGAAGAGGAGAGTTTTGGAGTGTGTCTTTAAGTTGCTAATACTCTAGTTTAAATAGACACCAAAAAGTCCTAATGTTTTTAGAACAAGAAATTCTAATCCTTTTAGAAAAAGGAATCCTAAACCTTTTTAAAACAAAAATCCTAATCCTTTTTTAAACTTTAAACACTCTTTCTTAATCCTGATTTGATTATCCAAAAATTCAAATTTAAAACACATACAATTAAAACACCTAATTTTACGGGGTGTCATAATATACCAATCTAAGAAAAACTTTCGTACTCGAAAGTTGCTAGAACTTTACAACGACCACGCCCTTGAGCCATAATCTAAACTTAAACTCTAAACTACCTTAGCACAAGAACAAAGAAGTCAAAAGCATAGCATAACAAGTGTTAACACACAAGCAACTCAAATAATTTCAACTAGTTTACAAAATAAAAGCAAACTTGGAAATGACGAGGCGACTTCCTGCGAGAGGCTATAAGGATTGTTGTCTATGATGTATGCGAGTATGCAGAATCTAAAATCCATGCTCTGATACCAACTTTAACGACCCTAATTTTTCAAACCCAAAATTTTCTAGGGACGTTACTAAGCAACACCGCCTGCACCGAAAATTTCAACGCTGCTAGGATCTTGATGACATATCTAATATTTTGTAGATATGAAACTTCAATATGACATAAAATATTTAAATATGTTGACATATTTTTAACATCTTCACAAGGAAAACTATTTATTCCATTTTAAAGATGTCCATAGACAATGCATGTGTTTAGAAAAATTTAAATAAACACTCTTCATATGCAAAGTATTAATACTAATACCTGCCTAAATTAAAATAAAAAAATAGTAGTGAACATGTGCATAAAAAAAAAGAATAAAGTTAATATTGAAGAGTAAAGTTCTAAATAATGAATTTTATTGGAAAAGAAATATTGATATCAAACCCAATATCCATTATTTTTACAAATATCCCTAACATACATTTGGCAAATAGTAATATATATTGTAATTTTATAATTGATCACCTAATTGAGTTTTTAAATTGTAGACAAATGTGTTTGTATTTGATTTGTACACAATAAACACATGTTTTTCTTGCAAAATATTAATATTAATACCTAAGTACATTAAAATAAATGGAGTAATGGTGAACATGTGCTTCAAAAGAAGAAACTTCTTCATATTCAGAATATGTTCTCAATAACATAAGATAAAAATGAATTTTATTAGAAAAGAAAAATTGATATCAATCCCAATATCCAGTACTTTTCTAAATATCTCATAAATCTTACAAATGATAATATATATATTGTAAATTTGTAGTTGATCTCATAATTAAGTTTTGAAATTGTAGACAAATATGTTTGCAATTGATTTGGTAGAAACAAAAAATGTAAGAAAAAAAGTCACAAAAAATCAAATTTATTCACTTTACAAAAAAATGTACCTGATATCCCTAACATAATAACTCAACTCTCCACCCCAAACACTGACTTCCTGACTCAACTCTACCCCAAACACTGATTTCCTGAACTCATTACAAAACAATTTTGCACAACTCAACCCGCCTTATTCCCATCCCTACTCACATCTCAATTCATTACAGTTGGGTAAACCCACCCTAACATCATTTATAGCATTTAATCGATTTTTTTTTTTTTTGAAATAAGTAATAACTAGCATGCATAGTACTGTATTACTGAAAACATTTCTCAAGTTCGTGCAAAAAGAATCGGAGACAGAGAGAGAAACAGTGCGAGAAACCCAAAACGTTGAGCTCTCAAATTACCAACCCCATCCAAAGCCATTAAAGCTCCGATTCCGAGCTTACCAACTACAAGCCTTTATACCCTTCTTTCCATTTTTTACGTTTCTCCTTCTATTCCCATTTTCTTCAATTCAACGGAGACAGAGAGAGAGGGCGTCTCGTTTGAGTTCTTCGCAAAGAGAATCGGAGAAGATAGCAATGGAACGCCGGAGGATGATTCTGCCTTCTTTGCTGTTCATTTTGACCTTCTTGGCGACAGATCTTGTGCGCCACAGCCATGCTATTTGGCTCAACCTTCCTTCTACGGGAACCAAGTGCGTCTCTGAGGAAATCCAGAGTAACGTCGTTGTTTTGGCTGATTATGTTGTAATCTCTGAGAATTATACCCATGCGCCCACCATTTCCGTCAAGGTGAACAACCCCCATTCCTTTTCTGCCCTTGATCGGTCAACTCTAGGGTTTTTCCATGATTTTTTTAAAAATGATAGTACGGGATATTTTGATTGCTTGTCTTGGACGGATTGAATACAGATCTTTTCGCTTTTCTAAAATTTTAACTGGTTTTTCTAGTTCTATTCTGTCGGGACTTTCTTCGTGTATGCTGTAGTGTTGTATTAAGCTCGAATATGGCGGAAAATGAATGTTATTAGTGGGCATTGGGTGCTGTGAAAGACATCCACATTCACATACAATTAATAATAGACAGACTGGTAAAGGACACTGGGATTGTTTGAACAGTGGGAGGCTTATTAGTACCTGTTAGGTTCTCTTCACTTGAGTTTTTCTTCTTGTGCTATAATTGATTTCGTTGAGGGGGTTCTTCCCTTAGTCACTTGGGATCCAACTCGTTTTTTTCTCTTCAAATTATAAGAATCACCAGATTTATTTTGTTTGATTGCCTAATATTTCATATTTATCTTGAACGGATGGGAAGAATTATCCGAAGACATAATAAATCAGATCTTTTCTCTGCTGAAACAGTCTGCCGACGTCTTGATCTATGTTTTTGTATCTTTATTCTTTGGCTTAATATTCCATTTGTAAAATTGTTCTCTCTCAGGTAACATCACCATACGGTAACAACCTCCACCACAAGGAGAATCAAACGAGTGGGCAGTTTGCATTCACCACAGCAGAGGCTGGCAACCATCTGGCATGCTTTTGGATTGATGGCCATCATCAGGGTGGTGGTGATGCTAGCTTAAATCTCGTATGGAGAACCGGAATTTCAGCCAAGGATTGGGAATCAGTTGCAAAAAAAGAAAAAATTGAGGTTCGTTTTCTTCTTAAGCTGATGCATACACTTCCAAGATAATGTTGACATTCAGTTTCCATTTGCTGGATGGTCCAAAAAGAATCTATTTATTCCTTTACTATAATGTTACAAAACCACTGAAGTATATTAATATTTGTCTGCACATCGATCCAATTATAACACATGGTTTATATGTGTAGTATCCTTCATTCTCTCACAAAATAGAATTGACGTCGTTAAAATGCCAACGTTAAGACGGTGAGCCTGCCGATTATGCAGCTCAGCTATGATATTTTAGTGGAAATTGATACACCAAGGGTTCTTAAAAAGGAGAAATAACAAAACTTCATTGTTGAACATTTGATCTTTAACTGAAGTTCTGAATCGATGTAAAATAAGTTTAATAACTGTCGAAATCATCTAATGTGTGGACTAGGCCTAAGCCGGCAAACCTTGGGTTGAGGCTTTACTCTTCCTTTTTTCTAATTTCATTCCTCCATGAAATGTTTTGTTTCTTGCGGAAAAAAAAAAAGAAAAAAGAAAAGGCTGGCACCTCTTTGATTTTTTTTCCTCCTTCCTTTTTCATTTTCTGGAGTCATCTTTTGATTGGTCTAATTTTAGTTTATCCATTTTGGTTGTCAGTTTTAACATAGGGTTTCATCTAAATGGTTTTGTGCTCAGTATGAGTTTAGTTGATGAAGGGATGCTCTAATGTATAAAGCAAACACGTTTTTGGCTGAACATGATTGAGTTAATTGTTTTGAGAGTAGGGAGGTGCACTAAGATGCAATAGCTATTTGGAGTTTTGATATGACACGTGGTAATCAAATTAAGATTTAACAACTAATAGAATTTGTTTGCATTGCATTATAAAACTAATGAATGGCTTGTTTTCGTTGGGAATTAGATACTTTTGTGTCATGCGCAACCACAACAAACAGATTTACAAAAAAGCTCAATTGGAAGAAATATCATCAAACGATCATAGTTACAGAAATCTTTTGACAAATTACATGAAGTAGAGAAAAGAATCTAAAACCAATATACCAACCTCAGTAGTCTCGTCCCTTCGACTTCTCCGGTAGGTTTCCTTTGATATTAGGCCCTCCAGTCTCAGGCCGCCGGCTTCTTCTCGTCGGATTCTTCTCGGTTGTTTCCTCCGTTCATCTTCTTTGAGTCTTGTCCCTTCGCTCCATTTTCCTTTCTCAGTAAGGCTCTGCCTTTCTGCATGTCCTTTCCATCGATCGTCGTCTTCTCTCTGACCCCTCTTCGGCGTTCTTCAGTGATTGCCATTTGCTTTTTGAACTCTCTTCAGTCTATCCGTAGCTAGTCAAGTTGTCATAGACGTCCTCTTCCTTTCTTCTTCGTCGGCTTCGTCTGGGTCCTTCGTTCTTTCTTCTCCTTCATCGACGGTTATTTCGCCTGTAGATAGTCAGATTCTTGTTGGCATCGTCTTTGTTTTTTTTTTCTCTGTTTTTCTTCGTCGGCCTTTTCTTTTGTTTGGATTGTGTATGGACCAACATTCTTGCTGTATCAATGGAGAAAGTTTTTTTATGGGAAGAGCGAGCGATTCATTCTTTGTGGATAGTTCTGACCAAGGGGTTCGACTTCCATTGTCAATGGAGCATCTTCGATGGTTATTGATCTCTTTTGATGAGATCGTTGGTTCAGGCAATCAGTTTTTTGAATCTAGAAAATTTAAGGATAGCTTTGGACCTTTGGTACAAGTGGGATCTTCAAGTTTCGTTTCGATTGGAAATGGTTTCTTCAGTGTGTCTTTTGGCCTCCCTCTGATGGTCGAAAGTTCTTCGAATTGCTTTGGACATATGGGAAAAGGATGGTTAGTGTTTAAAGATATGCTTTCTGACTTCCTTTTGGTTCAGAAGTCTTTTTCGATGGATGATAAGCTTTTGAATGTTCCAAAGGCAAACAATCCTTCTTCTTCTTTTTGTGGTGCCTACCCGTTTCAAAAGTTTTCTTCTTGTGGTCCTGCTTATCGGATTCGAAAGTCTCAGGAGGTGGTGAAGGTGGACTTTAGCAAGTTACTGGTTATCTCTCGTTTGTTCGCTCATATCTCTTGGAAAACTGTTAAGGCATCATTTGAAAATCATTTTCAGTTGAAGGTTCAAATCAATCCTTTTATGGCTAATAAGGCACTAATTTTAGTTGATGTTGGGCTTGTTGATGATTCTCTTCTTAGCATTGGAAAATGGCAACTTATTGAGTACCTTCATTTGAAGATTGAGGGTTGGTCCAATAGTCTTCATAGCTTGCCCAAGTATATAGAAGGTTATGGAGAGTGGATCTCGATTCAGAACTTACCTCTTAGATTTTGGACAAGATCAGTTTTTGAAGCCATTGGTTAGAACTTAGGCGGCTTAGAAGATATTGATTAAAACACTCTAAATTTCCTTGATCTCGCAGTTGCTCGCATCAAAGTAAAGGAAAATTTATGTGGTTTTCTCCCAACCTTAATTGAAATTTTCAATTAAGGATAAGTTTCTTGGTTCGTTTTCGTTACAATTTGGTGACATTATTTCTAATGAAGTTCCAACAACCCTTCATAATTCTTTATTTTTGAAAGATTTTTCCAATATTGTGGATCTTGATCGAATTTATGAGCTATTGGAAGATGAGGATGTCCTTGGTGACTCTTCATCCTTCAAAGTAAAGGACAGATTAGGGTCGGATCACTCTCCCTTGGTGACTTCTAATTCTGAAATTGATCGGGATGGTTTAGGTTCTCTTGCTCTTCGGGATGCCTTAAAGGTTACCGAGGATTAGCCTTTTCTATTGACTTCGATAAAAGTATTGTTGGGGAAGCGTTGTCTGCTTATGGCCAAGACTTTGATTCTACTTCGACGGAGTTTTGAAGAAAGATGTGGGGTTGAGTATGTTCGAAGTGCCTGTTTTGCCATCAAAGGAAGTTGTTGGTGAGTTTGTTAGTTCTTTTAGTCCTAATTCTCCTAAGTCACCCATTCCCTATTCGGTAAAGGAGGTCAGAGACAGATTTTATGCATCCTATGCAAAATACTATACAAGGAAGAAGGTCTTTGATTTGGTGGTAGCTTCTGATCGTTTTTCTCCTTTTTGTAATGCAGACAAGTTAGATGATTCTCTGTCTAGAATTCTTTTATCGGGGGAGTGTTCAAAGACAGATGGTGGTGGATCTCTTCTTCTTGAGACGCCCTTTTCAATTCTTCAAGGCTTCTCTCAAGGTTGATCGTCATCAGCTGACTCGTAGTGGTTCTCTTTCTTCGCGTGGTGGAGAAGTTCTTGACATCGATTCTATTGTCAATTTGAGCAATCTTGAAAGTGCTAACTCATTTCATCTTGCTCAAATAGATGAAAAAACAAATGTTTCCTCCCCGGTGGTAAATTTGGATTTGCTCTTCCAAGATTCCATTATTTCCCCTAGAGTCAAAGAGCCTGGTTTGAATAATGAGGTTATGAACGAGAAGGTCCATCTTGATTTGGTTCCGTTTTCTTCACTTATTAAAGCGAGTGGTTTACAATTTTGGGAGGTTGTCCTTCTTCCCTTTCTCTTTAACTATTTCTTCTTCGGCATAAGAGAGGCTTCGGATCGAACTCGAGCGCGAAAATCTAGGTTCATTTTGAAGCACATGGAAATTCAGGTGGCTTGCTTTTCTTTGATTGGAAGTGCTCAATGGAGAGGAGTTTCATGGGAGGTTGAAGATATTTATCTATTTTTTGTGAGGGGTCAGGGGGTTGGTGAAGCGTGTTTTATTATCACAAGTTGGGTTCACAACCGTAGGTTCAAGTTGGATGGATTTCAAAATCTATGAGTTTTTTATTCCTTTTCTAGGAGTTTTTTCTCAAGAAGTTTGATGTTTGAGTTTGCTGAGATCCGATTTTCTGGGAGTTTTTGTCATTTTTAAAGCTGGTTTCTAGCTCTTGGCCATTGTTTGTTGGCTGGTTTTTCGTCTTCATTTTTTGAGATATTGTGTTGTAGTTTTTGGTTTCCTTTGTTACTTGAATTGTTAGATTGGTTCTTGGTTGTCTTTTTCTGGATCTCTTTTAATTGGAGTTTGTATTTTGAGCATTAGTCTCAATTCACTATTTCAATGAAATCTTTGTTTCCTTGTCAAAAAAATATACCAACCTCAGTATTCCTCATATCACCATTCACAAAGAAGCCACTGGAACAAACAATTTTGTGGAGTCTTAGGAAAGCCAAGTGCAAGACAATATCAAGGACACAAAGATCCTCCCAAAAGAAGACTATATCACCCTTCACAAAGAAGAAAATTTTCACCTGAAACAGTGTTTCCTGATGTAGGACTACAGGCCTTTGCAGCTCGACCCTCGAAGCACCTCTGGCTTGCACCATCCCAACAACCAGATACTAAGTGGTATTTGCTTTGCAGTGAGTAGGGCCTCTTTCACGTTATCAGTTCGCCATCACTTGAGGGAAAGGGTTTCATTCCTATGGCAGTTTTAAACATGTTTGGGCCGGGAACTTGTGATCCCCTAGAAAGGGGTTGCAGTTGACTTGATTTCCTCTGTAGGTCATTCAACCATTCACCGAACTACTCTCCAAGACTTCCTTTGATATATCAAACAAACACATGACAAGGATTTCAGAAAACTTCAAATACTCTCTCATGTCATGTCACCTTCTTGCCATAGAGCCAACAACTTTCTGCACTGGGATTCTTCTTTTGAGGAAGGAAATTGAGATAGTAGTAGAGCTTTAACTTTTACCCAAGTCTGTATTCGTCTTCAACAATCAGCCCATTGAAACTTTTTTGTACAAAGAAAAAGGGGAAAATACCTTTTTGGTCCTATATGTTTCAAATTTGGGTCTATTTAGTCCCTATGTTTCAAAATCGAGCAATTAAATCCTTGAATTTTGTGAAATGGTTCTATTGGCTTCCTGAGCTGTTAATTTTTTAACTGAGGATGACGTGTTCAATTTTAATATTAAAATAATAATTATGAAAATAAAAAGAATAGTATTTTTATTTCAGAAAAACTAAAAAAATCTCTCTCATCTTTCTCATCCCTTCTCTATCTTCACTATCCTTCTCCTTTCGACCTGCTCCTTTCCCTTCCCTCCATTCTAGCTCCACCGTCCCCGCCCAAATCACGGTCACTGGCAGACCTAGCCATCTCCGATGGACCCTTCCATTCTCCTCTCCTCTCCCCTCTACCACCTTCATCTCTCTTTTCTTCTTCTTCTTTTATTTATTTTATTTTTTTTAATTTTTCAGATCTGGGGCTTAAACCCAAATCTGATTTCAGCTACTTTTTTTAGCCACTAAAAAAAGGAAAATCTTCCCCCTTCCCTTCTTCTCTCTACCTTCCACAGGATCTGGGTTTTCTGGAAAGCCTTCTGGTTTTTAGATGGGGAAGAGGAAGATTTTTTTTTTGTGTCTGTAATTATGGAGTGGTTGGGGCCTCTGTTTCTAATGAGGCCCTCTTGTTCTAGTTAGTTTGGTGTTTTAATGATTCCTTTTTCAGGAAAAAAAGAGAGAGAGAGAGAGAGAGAGAAATGAGGGTTTGAAGGAAGGTGAGATGAAGAGAAGATGGTTGAAGGGGGGGAAAGGGGAGGTGAGCTCGGTGGTTGGAGGGAATAGAGAGAATAATGTTTTTTTTTTATAATTATTTTAATTATTATTTAAATGTATTTTAATTATTATTATTTTATTTTAAAAATTATTATTTTAATATTAAAATTGAACATGTCATCCTCCGTTAAAAAACTAACGGCCGAGGGAGTGAATAGAACCGTTTCACAAAATTCAGAGATTTGATTGTTCAATTTTGAACCTAAAGACTAAATAGACACAAACTTAAAACATGAAGGACTAAAAAAGTACTTTTCCTAAGAAAAAAATACAGCCCATTGGAATCGTGTGAATGTCTCTTCTACCAAATTAATTATTACCAATTCAATTTTTTCTTTCTTGGAAAAATGATTCAATGAAAAAAACGAATCGGCTTGAAAAACCTCGCTGCTTGGATCAATTTCTGCTAGCTGCTTGGATCAATTTCCGTGATCATAGATAGCTCTAGCTTTCGCACCATGCTTCCTGTTGTGCTTCGACCATATTCAACTCTCCCTATTTTGATATTTTTTACTGGTATCTGACTTCACATTTCTGACAAGCTCGTAGAATTTCAAAGATCATTCCACATTCTTCTCCAAGGAAGGAATCCTTTAGAAAACATTCCAAAGGGCACTCAATCCTTGTTGTACATCAGCAATCACAATTTTTGTTGTCTTTTCTTTTGTGGGCCTGTTTTCAGGAAACAGGGAAAGGTATTATTAACAAGAGGAACCAAAGGAAAGGGGACATGAGGGTATCCCCACAAGGCCAAAGGGTTACAAAAACTGGGTCCTCATTGGTTAGAATCTGTAAAAGATCGTAATTACAAAACTGTGATCTAACGAACAGTCGAACACTAAGTGGAAGCAAATAACGTAGAGAAGCGAGCACAATTTCCTCCTCTGCCATGGTTTCATATTTTGTACCTTTGCCAATACTCAAAATTTTTTTAGCCTGCCTAGCATAAGTAAATTGAAGATTAGAATTAAACAAAAGAGGAAGTTTAGAGATTTAAGACTGTTTAGCGAGCATGAACAAGAAAGAGATGGACACTACAAGAGAAATACAAGGAGTAGGGATTGAATCAGAGTAGGAGAATTAGATGAGAACAATGGTTGAAGATCATGAGGGATATAGAGACTAAAGACTAAGAGAGAGCTTACTAGGATTAGGGGAAAGAAAGAATTATGTTTTCAACCAAGCATCAAACCCATCGACTTCAGCCATTTTTTTCCTTTAAAAAGAACACTAACGCAGGTGCCTCACCAGCGTGCCAAAACATTTAGGCACTGCAATGACACCTCACCTGAATCAACACAAGGCTCTCTACTTGCACCTGTATGTGCTTCACGTCTAACCACACTTCTAACTCTCTAACTAAAAAGGATAAACTTCTAGTCTTAAATTTACCACTGAAATTTCTCTTATATCTCTGCATTTTATATATTTGTCTCTTGTACGGCCAATTAACCATGAAGTTCTTTGTTAGGGTACTAATAGGGATTTAGGGATAGTAGTAGTATGGTATTAGTAAGGGCATAAGGGTAGTTAGTTAGGGTATTAGTTAGTGCTTTTGGTTATAAATAGAGGGAGTGAGAATGAGGAAAAGCTAAGCAATTGTTGAGTGGTTTTAGGGCTTGGGTAAGCATACTCAAGAGGGAGGTTCCAAGTGCCTTATACTTGGTTTATCTTGTAGTTTTTATCCTTTTCATTGCAATATATTTCCATTCTTGTGTTCTTAGTATTTGGGTTCCTAACAATTGGTATCAGAACATGTTCATCTTGGGCATAGTTCTTAGCAATGTAACAAGATCGTGTGTTGTCGAAGATACAGGGAATCCTCGAGGAAATGCAACAAACATTGAAAAGAATGCAAAAACAGTTTGGAGATAGTGATCGCCAAAAGATGATGAGAGAACACAAACGAATGGTGGAGAGAGAACAGAAAAGTGAAAGAGAGAAGGAAGACAATAGCCGAGTGGGAGTAGTCGAAGAAGCAGTGAAGAAGAAGAAGAGCAAGAAAAATCAGAGTAGATTAAGGTTGGGCAACAAAATCAATAGAAAATTATCGGTTCGTAGTCAAAGAGTGGCAAGACAACGTCGACCTTATTCGAGGGCATTTTTGAAAGCTCGAATTCTAGAAGTAATGTCGTGCAAGGAAACCGGCATACGCGATCGAAGAGGAATCAAAGGAACTCACCATTCAACGGAGAAAGAAAGTGAAGCGATCGAAGGAGGCCATCATAAGCGGCATATACGAGTGTGGTCGGAGAAGAATTCATGGTGGAGACATCGACTCAAAGGTTGTGAAGAAGTAGGAGAGGAATCAAAGGTGGAAGATCAAGAAGAAACCATCGATGAAGCCACAAGAAGAATACACGTGCGGATGGACATGAAGCGTGGGGGAAGGCGCCGCTGCAAGTTCGTTGAAATTTTAATGAACGATTGGGTTTTGGGTTGGTGGGTCACGAGAAGAGAGGAAGATGACTGGGAAAACCCTAACCCTAAGGAGAAGTCAGTAGCTTCGAGAGGGGAAGGGCTTTTTGGGCAGGATCTTGATAAGCTGGGTTTTAGTGGGCTGATTTTAAAAAGTTGGGAGCAGGCCCATTTTATTTTAAAGGAGGTAAGGTAGGATCTTGATAAGTTGGGTTTTAATGGGTTGATTTTAAAAAGTTGGCAGCAGACCCATTTTATTTTAAAAGTTGGGAGCAGGCCGCCGATTACCGATTCCAGCCACTGCCTGCTGCACGTGGCCGGAAAAGCTCTTCTCGTCTTTTTTCTAAGGTTCTGGGTTGTTTTAAAAAAAAAAAGTTGATCATTACCTAATTTTGGTTTGAGTCTTGTAAGCACACCTTGAGGACAAGGTGTTTTGAAGGGCCCGGTAATGTTAGGGTACTAATAGGGATTTAGGGATAGTAGTAGTATGGTATTAGTAAGGGCATAAGGGTAATTAATTAGAGTATTAGTTAGTGCTTTTGGTTATAAATAGAGGGAGTGGGAATGAGGAAAAGCTAAGCAATTGTTGAGTGGTTTTAGGGCTTCGGTAAGCATACTCAAGAGGGAGGTTCCAAGTGCCTTATACTTGGTTTATCTTGTAGTTTTTATCCTTTTCATTGCAATATATTTCTATTCTTGTGTTCTTAGTATTTGGGTTCCTAACCTTCTTTTTCCAAATTGCTAACTTATAGGGTGTTGAACTTGAGCTCCGGAAACTTGAAGGGGTTGTTGAGGCCATTCATGAGAACCTTTTGTATCTGAAGAACAGGTAATCTACGTGGCAAAACTATTCAAGGTTTATATGAAATTTTCTCCATTAATATTTAAGTAATTATTTGGAAATGTATATATGAACCGCAGGGAAGCAGATATGAGGATAGTAAGTGAAAAAACAAATGGAAGAGTGGCATGGTTTAGCATAATGTCTTTGGGTGTTTGTATTTTGGCTTCAGCACTTCAACTTTGGTATTTGAAGCGATTCTTCCAGAAAAAGAAGCTCATTTGAATTAGTAGAGTATAAAGGCATGATACTAGATTGTAGACTATGAACCTTTTGAATAAAATTTATCACAGAAATGTTTTATCATGGATTTTCATCTAAATTCATATGGTAGCAAACTGCATTTGAGCTTTAGTCGCCAAGGATAGTATTACCTCGATAGTCTGCAAGATCGAATATTGTTTATTTCTTCATATTTCTAAGCATGTGAATATTACATGTATTTAACTAGTTTGCTAACACTACCAAATTATCGATGATAACCAATTTAGAAGTGTTGCTTGTCAAATGTTTTTCATTTTGTAATCATATACCATCCACTTGTTTAGTTGGTTTACGTGGGGTTTTGGTTAAAAATTTGATACACTTCATTTTCAAAATGTTATGCTTGATTTGGAAGATTTGAGAACAAAGATACCAAAAAAATACTTACCATAGAACACAATTCTTTATATCTATTATAGCAATTTCTTCATCCCTAATATTTGAGGTATGCCAACTTCAATCAAACAACATTATTACTACTTGATTTATCATCAGTTGGATAAATATGATAGGAATGTCCCAGAGATGAGGACATCATTGGGAATTTTGATTATCATAGCAACAACAGCCATTGTATCTTGCATTAAGATTGTAAATGCCAAAACAAAAATCATCATCTTCACTTGTTTCCAGCCATTTTCCAAACCCTATAAAACCAAAGCTCTTTTCACTTGTTTGTTTGGAATAGTTGATTTTGTCCTTTATTTATACCACTCCAAGGATTTCCTTTGGTAAGTTGAAGTGTCATCAATATGCACATTTGCAGCCTCAACTTTGTGCTAAGATTAAAAACTATCTAAGAAATATAACAAATCTTGAAATGACCATTTGGTTATTATACCATTTGTAGTTTCTTTGATAAAAAAAAAAAATATATTACATCATAGATGTAATAAGCAGTGGCGGATCCAAAACCATGTATTTAGGCTCATAAAGAAATAATTTTGAACATATTGATATATTGATATCATTTTTATATTTTGATATTAAATAAGCTAAATTATAAATTTGGTCATTAAATTTTCAAGATTGTGCCTAATAAGTCCCCAACTTTAAGAAGCTTTTACTAAATCATTAAACTATCAATTTTCTATATAAGTACATGAATTCTCAAATTTGAGTTCCTTGAACTTAAAAAAAAATCTATTAGATTACAGATCTATTAGACATTAAATTGAAAACTCCATAACTTATTAGATACAAAATTGAAAGTAAAAGTCCAATTGCATACTTTTTTATTTCAAAAACCTATTAGAATAGATCCAACTTATAAAATATAGTGCTTTCTACATGAATAGCCTACTATAGAGACCAATTTTACATAGTTGACCAAAACCCACTATTTCTTACAAATATAGCCAACGGGTCTTATGTAATGCCCGGTAAATTTCATGTATTTTCTAAATTTTTCAGAATCTGATTTTGGACTTCTTCGTAATTTGGAAATAAGTTTGAAGTAAATTAGGATAAGATTTTAGAAAAGGAAAATTTATTTTTAGAAAAAAAAAAGGATTTTTTTTTAAAAAAAGAAATTGAGGAAAACCCTCGATTGAGCACGCCCCCCCCGTCACCTTCCTCTTCTTCTTCCCGTCGCTGTCGCCGTAACCTCGCCATCCCAAGACGCCAACCTTTCCTTCCTCCTCCGTTCTCGCCGTCGCCGTCTTCTCGTGTTGTTGATCGGAGGCGTCGTCGGTCCCTTCGTCTTCTTCTTCTCTCCGTGACGCAGCGACGCGTCCAGCGACGATTTCGCGCGCCGCCACGTCTTCTTCTTCGTCGATTCGATTCGGTCTCACCGCCACGGTGCCATTCTTCTTCTTCTTCTTCTTCTTCTTCTTTTCGTGAACACCATCAGATCCGTTATGTCTTCCCTTCCCTCATGCGATTTGCACAGCCAGCAGGAAGATCGCGGTTTCAATTCGAGGTTGGTAGTCGGATGTTGTGAGTCACGAGTAAACCCTAGATGGGCGAGTGCGACAAAGTGTAGTTGACCAAACCAATTAGAGGACTACTGTGTTTGGCTTAAGGTCACCCAAGCGTGAGACTATTCTTGTAAAGGGTTCGAGGTTGCAAACTAATGCTTTGGTTACTGTGGTTTGGGCCAAATGTGATCGTTGGGTGCAACGCCTTAACCTTCAGCTCGTGTTTGAGTTGTTTGGATCGCTTTAACTAACTTGGTTGGGCATTAAAGGTGAGCCCTAGGCCACGATAGAGACCAGTCACTTCCTTGGAATTATTTTAGGCGAGCTTGTGTTTGACTTTTGAAGGAAGTGGTTGTTTCATGGATCCTCGAATCGATGTATGTAGCCAACTTGATCCAACAAACAAGCACATATGTGAGAGAGCTAGCTTGAATAGCTTGTGGATTAAAACCTTGTGTTGTTGTGTATGTTAAAGGGGTTGGTTCTGACCGTGAATGAGTTCACGCATGCGTGGTTGAGGATCATCAACAATATGCAGCTTGTATTGCTCGCATGATTGTTAGTATGTATTTTCGATCGTGGTTTTAGTACCAAGTCAAGAGAGTTGTGTCATGGAACCCCTCAGGCTAGTAGCCCCTACCTTACTCCTTATTTAGGTGACGTTATCCTACAACCTTATATGGTGAGAAACTAGCACAAAGCATGTGTGATGATGAGGTCTCGTGGTGAGTCACAGTGTGTGTGACAACAGACCAGGGACAATGATGTCTTGTGGTGAGCCATAGTAGTCATGGCAACATACCAAAGACGAGAGCGCCTCAAGGTGAGTCACAACGAGTGTGGCAACAGGCTTGGAGCGAGACATAACTTACGAGTGTCCTACGGGGCGGGTCTGGGCTAAGTCAGAATGCTAGTTAGGGAGGCGTATACCGACGTGAAGCAAGGAGTTGAGCAATCCTGTGTGGGCTTGGGGTAAGGCTAAGTCGGACGTCTAGCTGAATGTGATCTAAAGGTGGAATCTGGGTAGTTTGAGGTGCTGCCTAAAAGTGAGAACCTAACTGGATTTGAGACCCTTGAGCCTGGGTCGAGGATACTATGAAATGCCTAGTTAGGACCCCTAGTAACCTTATAAAGCACGAAACCCAACACTTACTAAACCCTGAGTTATGCCTGAGCGAGTCGGAACCTCTAGGTTGACGATATATGATAGGCTCATGAGACTGGGGTGCGTCCCTGATGAGATATGGGAGTGGTTGCTTTCCATTATCCCGTGCTCGCTTAGGGGCGAATCTCCATAGGGCGTGTTGGTTACATACCTCATTACTCTATGCTAGCTTATTGTGTTGTGAGAGCCTGGGGTACGTCTCCGTTAGGGAGTGGTTGCTTTCTTTTATCCCGTGCTAGCTTAGGGGTGATTCCCCATAGGGCGTGTAGGATACGTACCTGCTCTGCTCTATGCAAGTGTGTAGTGGTGTGAGAGTTGCTTTCTCTCATTGCATCGTCAATCAAAGTTCCAGGACCGAAGGTAGAGATCGAGTTATTACCGCAGGGGGCTCAGAGCGAATTGTGCTAAATGTGAGACTTGTTTGGGATTGAGCGAGTTTAGAAGTTGAGTCTTGTTTTGTTTGCATGTTAGCTTGTTTGGACGTGAGTGGGTTGCTTACTGAGTATTTTTATACTCACCCGTCTACTTTGTTGTTTTTTTGTTGCAGGTAAGAAACCCTGAGGCAGTTGACGACGATGACGACCCGACGAGGCTGTGGGACCCTGTTCCCTTCCTGTCTTCTTTCTGCTTAGAGTTCTCGCTTGACACTATCATGTTTTAGTCTCTACTTTATTTGCTTGGTCGTGTGACCCTTTGTTTTCTCTTGTACTTCTTAGTTAGTGAATCTTCATTTTTGGTTGTGTTCTCTTTCCGCTGCGTGTTCGTTTGTCTAAGAGATTGTGCTTTGGAACTCTGGTTGTAGCCCAACCCATTCTCTGATTGTAGTTTGGTGGGGATTGGGCATTCTTTGAAACTCTTTAAAGTGCTTTCTGCTTATTAGGTTCCAGGAAAAATTTCGGTTTTCTCCATGCTATGTCGTTATGCTGCCGAAATTTTGGCGCAAACGGTGTGGCAGAGTAACTTCCCTAACGTAGAGTCGTCTCGAATTTTAGGGTTGTTACATTTGGTATCAGAGCCTTAGGTTTTAGATTCTGTAGACTCGCTCACATCGTGAGCCTTCTGTTCTTCACAGCCTCTCGCAGGAAAGTCGTCGCGTCGCTTCCAGGTTTGGTATCTGTTAACTAATTAATAAAGTAGATAGGGACTAATATGTTTGCTCATCTTACTGTTCTTACATTGTTATGCGTGTTTTTTTTGTTATGACCTCGCATTTAAGGTGGGTAGTCGTGAGATGCTTGCTTGTTGACTTGAAATTCAGGTGAATGACCCGTGGAAGGTCGTGGAGGGCCAACCTCAGGCGGACGTGGCCAAGGTGGTCAGAGGGATCATGGTCGTAGAGGTCGTGGACATAATCTTGTATGGTTTGTCTTGTTGCGATTCATGCCCACATCGACGGTCACCGTAGGGAGGTCGTGTTTAAACCTCCATCAAGATCGAGCTTCAAGTGCATGGAGACCGAGTCAGGAACGGTTCCAAAGGTGATTTCAACCCTAAAGGCAAGCAGGTTGGTTGGCCAAGGAGCTTGGGCCTTCTTGGCAAGTATGTTAGGCCTGGGGAACGAGAAAGGGGACGTGTCGACAGTCCCAATAATCAGAGATTGTGCGGATGTGATTCCGAGGATTTACCCAGCTTACCTCTAGTCCGGGAGGTGGGTTTCAGTATCAGGCTGAAGCCAAGCATCACACCTCTATCGAAATCCCCATGTCGTATGGCCCCAACCAAGTTGAAAGAGCTCAAGATCCAATTGCCTTCGTTATCGTGTTTATTGACGACATCCTAATCTACTCGAAGTCGAGTGAAGATCATGAGGGCCACTTAAGGAGAGTCTTGACTGCTTTGAGGGAAAGCCAGTTGTGTGCTAAGGTCTCAAAGTGTGAGTTTGGTTGAATGAGGTGTCCTTTCTGAGGCACGATGTATCTAAGGAAGGCGTTTCAGTAAACCCGTCAAAGGTGAAAGCAGTTTCAGAATGGCCTTGACCCGAGACTGATATCGGGATTCGCAGTTTCTTGGGTTTAGTTGGGTAGGACCGACGGTTCGTGAAAGATTTCTCCAAGATTAGTAAACCTCACACCTAGTTGACACGGAAAGGGAATGCTTTCGTGTGAGACGAGTTTCCAGGATTTGAGTCAGAGGCTGATCTCGGTGACCGATACTCACAGTGCCTGATGGGTCAGGAGTTTTCATGCATACAGTGACGTTTCCAAACAAGGTTTGGGTTGTGTTTTGATGCAGAATGGGAAGGTCATTGCCTATGTTTTCCGTCAATTGAAAGACTATGAGCGAAAATACCCAACGCATGACTTGGAACTAACTGTTGTAGTCTTTGCTTTGAAAATTTGGGGCGTGACAGTTACGACGAGAAAATTCAAATGTTTACATGCCAAAAAAGCTTGAAGTACTTGGTTACTCAGAAGGAACTGGGTATGAGACAACACGGATGACTGAAGCTAGTGGAAGGTTGCGAGATCGAGAGTTGTAACCCTTAGGGATACCACAATGGAAATGGAAAGGGATTTCGACAGGTTTCATTTTTAGCCTCTCCCGAACCGTTAAAGGGTTCACAATGATTTGGGCAATCGTAGGTAGATTGTCTAAGTCGACACATCTCCTTTTGGGGAAATCGACTTATACGGTGGAAAGTTAGCGAAGTTAGTTTTGGAAGAGATTGTCATGTTGCACAGGGTTCCAGTTCAGACAGTCTCCGATAGGGAGTCCCGTTTCGCGTCTAGCTTCTGGTTGAGCTTTCAGAGAGACTTAGGGGTTGAGTGTAGTTTCAACACGATGTTCCACCCACAGATAGACGAGTAGACTGAGAGGTTGAATCAGATCTTCGAGGACATGCCTCGGGCTTGTGTCTTGGAGTTTGCAGTTGGGGTGTTATGTTTTCCGAAGGTTGCACCTATGCGAGGCGTGTTGAGGTTTGGCAAGAAAAGAGAGTTGAGCATTAGGTTCATCGGGCCATTCGAGACCATGGAGCAGATTGGTCTGGTGCATACCGTTTAGCCTTGCCACCATCCTTAGCATGTCGTGCACGACATTTTTTTTTTTACATGTCGATGTTGTGAGGCTTTGTGTCAAACGCATCTCACGTGCTAGATTGCGAGCCACTATAGGTTAATTAGGACTTGAGCTATGAGGAGAGATCAGTGAAAATTTTACCCCGTGAGAAGAAATCTTGAGGAGTAGAGGAATCGACCTTGTCAAGGTCATGTGGCAAAACCATCAGCTTAAGAAAGCTACTTGGGAGCGTGGGGCAAGTAGAGGGCGGACTACCTCAAGTTGTTCAAGGATTTACCACTTTCGAGGACGAAAGTTCTTAAGGTGGAGATGATGTAACATTCGGTAAATTTCAGGTATTTTCTAAAATTTTCAGAATCTGATTTTGGTCTTCTTCATAATTTGGAAATAAGTTTAAAGTAAATTAGGATAAGATTTTAGAAAAGAAAAATTTATTTTTAGAAAAAAAAAGGATTTTTTTTTAAAAAAAAAATCGAGGGAAACCCTCGATTGACACGGCCCCCCATCACCCTCCTTTTCTTCTTCCCGTCGCTGCCGCCGTAACCTCGCCATCCCAAGACGCCAACCTTTCCTTCCTCCTCCCTTCTCGCCGTCGCCGTCTTCCCGTGCTGCTGATCGGAGGTGTCGCCGGTCCCTTCGTCTTCTTCTTCTCTCCGTGATGCAACCGACGTCCAAGCAGTGACTCGGCCGCCACCACGTCTTCTTCTTCGTCTGCTTCAGTTTTCTGCTGCCGACGGTGCCATTCTTCTTCTTCTCTTCGCGCACACCGTCAGATCGCTATGTCTTCCCTTCCCTTGTGCGATTTGCACAGCCAGCAGGAAGATCGCGGTTTCAATTCGTTCCTGCGAGCCTGTTAGCGTGCAACCTGTTTGGATCAGATTGAAGTTGATTAACCTTGATGCTTGAGCCTTGGATTCGCGAGATTAGGCATTTTGGAGTTAAGCTCAATGGTGATGCAAGTTCGACCAAGGTTGGAGGCGTTCGTGTTAGAGTAATTTATTTGGGTAGGTTTTCGGCTGCTTAAAGGCGAATTTGTTGAGCTTTAAAGGGTGTTTTGTTTAGTGAATAGTCATTTAATGTTTCCTTTTGATTGTCGAACTAAATTCTAGGACACCCATCTGGCTTAAAGGCCATTTTGGAAGAGTTTGGATTGAAGCAAGCTGCTTTCCGACAACTCCCATTGTTGTTTTGTGTAAGGTAAACTTTGGAATTAAAGCTCCAAGTTGATCTTTGAGGTTAAGTGTTGAATTTCATGTATTAGTTGCTTAAAATTCTTATAGGTTACTTTTGATCGCTTTAATAAGAGCTGGAAATCCCTTGCCCTTGGACTCGTATGTGGTAAGTAGTCATTTGGATTAAGCCCAATAAAGTTATTATTTGATTTGTTTGAATGTGGTAATCTGTGAATTATGTTTAATGCACGAAAATTATGTTGTGATGCATATATTTGAGTTTGGGTTGTACCAGTGTTGCCTGTACCACTATTGGACTAAGAAAGTAGTTAATGTGAGAATAGGGGCTTAGGACTTCAAGTTAAGAGTGACACATAAAGCCTTTGATCGTAATAGGCTGAGAACAAACATTGTGGATCTGAGACTGATGTAGTTGAAAGGTGGTTCTATGCTCGGGTTCCACCTCGAGATTGGTAGTCGGATGTTGTGAGTCACGAGTAAACCCTAGATGGGCGAGTGCAACAAAGTGTAGTTGATCAAACCAATTAGAGGACTACTGTGTTGGGCTTAAGGTCGCCCAAGCGTGAGACTGTTCTTGTAAAGGGTTCGAGGTTGCAAACTAATGCTTTGGTTACTATGGTTTGGGCCAAATGTGACCGTTGGGTGCAACGCCTTAAGCTTCGGCTCATGTTTGAGTTGTTTGGATCACTTTAACTAACTTGGTTGGACGTTAAAGGTGAACCTTAGGCCACGATAGAGACCAGTCATTTCCTTGGAATTTTTTTAGGCGAGCTTGTGTTTGACTTTTGAAGGAAAGTGGTTGTTTCATGGATCATCGAATCGATGTATGTAGCCAACTTGATCCAACAAACAAGCTCATAGGTGAGAGAGCTAGCTTGAATAGCTTGTGGATTAAAACCTTGTGTTGTTGTGTATGTTAAAGGGGTTGGTTCCGACCGTGAATGAGTTCACGCATGCGTGGTTGAGGATCATTAACGATATGCAGCCTGTATTGCTCGCATGATTGTTAGTATGTATTTTCGATCGTGGTTTTAGTACCAAGTCAAGAGAGTTGTGTCATGGAACCCCTCAGGCTAGTAGCCCCTACCTTACTCTTTATTTAGGTGACGTTATCCTACAACCTTATGTGGCGTGGAACTAGCACAAAGCATGTGTGATGATGAGGTCTCGTGGTGAGTCACAGTGTGTGTGACAACAGACCAGGAACAATGATGTCTTGTGGTGAGCCATAGTAGTCATGGCAACAGACCAAAGATGAGAGCGCCTCGAGGTAAGTCACAACGAGTGTGGCAACAGACTCGGAGCGAGACATTAAGGGAATCGAATCCCGCAGCCGAAGCGATTGTTAATCCCGCGTTCTTAATTTCATTACATGGATGACATTCAAGAACAAATTAACTAGTTTAAGCATATAAAGACAATGTGGACAGCGAGATATATTACCTTTGAAGAACCTTTCTTCGAGTGCTCCTTCTCCCACGATCACGATCTCAGCAACTGGAACCTGAACGGATAAAGACACTACCACTGGATCTTCTCCGTTGTTCTCTAGGTGAGGGAGGAATGTGGGTTCCCTTTAGGTGAGATGAGATGTTTTGTGAGAGAGTGTGTGTTTTGGAACCTTTCCAACAACACAACAAAATTGGCACACTAGGGTTTTTTTCAAGCTTTTTTTTTAACCTAGTTGCATCTTATGCAACTATATATAAGGAGATAAGGATGGAAATTACCATCCTATCCCCTTTTCATTCTCTCTTTAGGATATAGTATTAATGTGAATCTAATTCACATTAAAACTATATATTATATCAATTATATCACATATAACTGATATGACATCTCATATATAAAATTGAACACTTTAATTTCATTCCTAACTTTATACCCTCAATATAACCATGTTGAGCCAACGGAGGGACCTAATGGACCTACAGTTCATGAGCTCCAATGATGTGAGATTAACTGATCAAACTCTTTGATCCAGTTAATCAATATTCATTAACTACAAGTCATTCCACTATAGACTTGTAGATGCACTCTCCTCACTGTAGATTATATTGTGTCCACTGATATAATCATTACCCATGAGTCGACCCTTCACAAGTTGTTCGTAATCACGACTGGGTCAAATTATCGTTTTACCCCTGTGATTACCTCTTTGTTCCTTAAGCACCACTGATTCTCTAATGAACAACAAGTCTAAGGTCCTACCATAGACTCATACTCTCATAGAGGGTGGGGCCCTGTTGTTCAAGACCTGGAGTCAGTTCTTAAGGGAACAACCTATCTAATTCCTTAGTGTGTAGGAATTAGTGAATTCCATCTTGCACAGTTAAGTCCCCAGCTACCTACTAGGTTCTGTCCCTGAGAAGGAAGGCTTATTGAGTCGGCTACTGATGCGAAAATATTGAGTGCCCTAAACTAATGTAAATTAGAATAAGACTCTGACACTTCTAGGACGTGCAAGTATATACGGTCGAGAGCAGCAAGTGATAAGTTAATGTATCGATCCCACGAGGACTAGCTAAACCTAAATGAATGAGTGTCCTAGCAAAGTTTCCTTATTTTAGTGCAATGCATGAGTGTGCAAATTACTATTGTAAATAAATAAATTGATGTGATAAGTGTGCAAAAACAAGACTAGACTCAAGAAAATAACTAAATTTAAATGAGGGGAGAGGAGAATGCAAACAAAAGGGGAGATGCAAGATATGAGATTTTTAATGAAAATAGGCTCGAGTTAGGTTGGAGTTTTCATGCTAAGTTAGAATGAAAATGTGATTGATGCCTTGAATTTACCTACAGATGTATTCAAATGAATTTCTTTCGAAATCACTAAGTTTTAAAACCTACAACTTTCTCAGTTGAGATCTAAATTATGCTCATGATTTTAGATTGTCTGTGGGTTAATTATCTCTAATCAACTCAGTAATCCTAATGAAATTTTAGTTTTCTAATTCAATAGCTCTCTCAAGTTCATGAATTCTAGAGAAATCAAAGTGACCAATTCTAATTCTCATGCAACGTTAAATTCAATAAAATTTCATAAATCCAATAATGGCATCGCCCATAAATTTATTCCAAATTTACATTTGAACACAACCTAACCCTTGCCTATGACAATTTAGTTCATGCTGGAAATCGATTCACACATCTCTAAATTAAGCATGTTTTTATTGATTAAAGAGTTCATGAAAATTAGCCCAATGATGTTCACAAATTTATCATAAATCAGTCACAATTCTAGCCTAAAAACAGTCACGAATTCAGTCTAAAATAGTGAACAAAAATAGTCTTAAATATGTGTCCAATAGCAGAAAAACAACATTAACAATTAGAGATTAGGAGAGGTAATGACATGAAGCAAAACACCAAGAGATACCACTGAAGACAGCAGACCATAGTAGCAAATTTTAGTTTTTGCAGGTTCTGTGCGACAAAAATATCTCATCAACCAAAGCTCAGAACAACGATCGAACCGTTCAAAATGAAGCCCTGTGAGTCACAAATAAGCTGTCAAAATGTCAGCAAAATCCAACGGTTGAAACTTCGGAAACCACACTTTCGTGAGCGCCGCCAGTGAAAAACTGAACTGCACTGATCTCCCAACGTGACAGAAATATCTGGCACACCGAAGCTCCGAACGACGTTCCAACCGTTCAAAGTAAAGCCCTATGAGTCTCGAATAAGCTGTCAAAATTACAGCACAATCCAACGATGGAAACGTCGGAAAACGACAACTTTGTGAGCGTCGTATGTGAAAAACCGAACTGCACGATTTTTTGCTACAACAATGGCACCTTGAAGCTTCGATTTTTCTTCACTCGCACGATTGGTACAACAATGACACCTTCATGATTCTTCTCTTCAATGCACACCTTTGTTGTAGCAATCGCCCCTTCTCTCTCGGTCTCTTCCCCTTTTGTGGTAACTCCTTCTCCACCTGGCACTTGCGAACCCTAGCCTCCTTATATAAAATGGTGTTGCCCTCACTCCATAAATTACAAAAATGACCTTAAGGGTAATAAGACCATCTTACCCTTCGGGTAAAATGTCTAAAATGTCCTTAGGGACTCCTGTAATTTTTATAATCTCTTGCACACAGAAAAATCTCAAATAAATTCATGAAGTCAATTATAAATCAAACTAAATATGCAAGGATTTTTTGAGTTAAAAATCTTGCCTTTTGGTCTTTAATTAACCGTTAGCTTATTTTCTCAAATTTCTTCAATTAAAGCATAAAAAATATCAAAATTAATTCTTTTCGAGCATAATGCTTAAATTCAAGATTTTAAAGCTAACACACACAATTTAGGGATAAAATAACACGAGACTCGATAAATTATATGCAATTCAAGTACATTAAGCACTAAAATTATAGTAAAATAACTCTCCTATGGCGAGTTATCAGCTACAGGCCACTCTCACTCATACTAGTCAAAGGACAAACCCCTATAAGCAGGAGTTCTTAACTTGCTAAGGATTCAGGTTGAGTCACTAATGACCATCTATAAATTATCATCGTCTTACCACATTAACGCGGTGTTATATCTTGGTTAGACTAATAATTTTGCGATCGATCTTGTATGAACTCTTCATACAGGATGACCCCACTCGCATGTCAATTACATGAATGAGTTGGATTACCTCATTTGTACTAATTACAAAGTGGGCTGCATCCATGGTGTTACCAGAATAAGGTTTCCAACCCTATTCTTATACCATAGACCATTTAGGTTATATTCTTGAACATAATCCAAATAGTGGCCACTACACTGATGTTCAAGATATATTATAACCTTGGAGCTTAGTTTATTGAATTTATAAAGCAAGAATTATAATTTTATCAAAACAATTAACCCTTTATTTAATTGATCAAAATTACACAAGTTTAGGACATAAATCCCAACAATCTTCTACATGACCTAAAGCTTGTGGAGTACTAATGATGGAGATCTGATCTCCTTGAGCAGCGGAAACGTGTTTGGGATCGTAATAGCTTGATTGTTTTCATTGAACCAAAAATCAGTACATTGATAAATAAAACAGAACAAACATGAAATTCTAATCCTATTAGACATGGATTGTAGCAAACATGCAAACATATGTTTGACAATTAAACTAAAGGGAAGAAGAAAAATACCTTTGTAGTTTCCAATTCTCCAGCACAACAACTCCTTGCTCCAAAAGAAAAAAGCAACACAGAAACTTCAAAAGTACTCTGTTTTTCTCTGTGAAACAACACCACCACTTGAATCACCTCCTATATCTCTGAGTTCTACTTAGATCCTCCTTTGTGGGAAGGATTCCAACAATTGGGAAAAATTGGGAATGAGAGTGTGTGAGAGAGAGAATTCTTTCTGTGAGTTTCAATCTAATTGATCGATCGAAAACTGCTTCACCTCTCTCTAGGAGAAGTTAAAACCCAGCAAATGAGAACTCCCACTTCCTATCGAATAGGGAGTTGGGAGAGAGGGGGAACGTGTCTTCCTGACACGTTCCTTATTTAATTTAATCACATTAATTAAATAATCAAAATATAAATTAAATATCTTATATTTAATTTACATTAAAACACATTTGGTGAATTATCCATCTATCCTATAGTTTAATGCACATCTAATGTACATTAAATTTAACCTATATTTTTTAAATATGAATCACATTCAAATTTTAATCTAATATTTGAACTCTTTCAGATATTTAATTCTCTCACATAATTTAATATAAATCATATTCACATTAAATTTATAATATATAGTTCCAAAACTATATATTATATCGTATCTAAATACATCAAATATATTCCCTAATGAATTTGAACATTTCAAATTCAAATGATCTAAGAACCCTTTACGAGCTAGAAGGTGGACCTAATGGACCTACAGATCAGAAGCTCCAACGATACGAGACTACTCGGTTAATCTCATTAACCTCCCAATCAACATTCGTTAACTGCAGATATATTTCTGTGCCCATGGATATTGACCAATAACAGCAAGTCAATCGTTCACGAATGTTCGTAACACCAGCTGGGTCAAATTACCGTTTTACCCCTGGGTTACATCTTGTGCCTTAGGTACCAGTGCTCCTCTAATGAACAATTTGTTTGTGGTCCTACCAACAAACAGAGTCCCTCTCGGGCCAATGAGAGGGTCGAGCCCTTTGTTCAAGTCTCGGAGACACCACTTAAGGGAACATTCCTCTACTTACCCTAGTAGGTGGAAAGGAGTGAATTCCATCTTGCTAAGTTAAGTTCCCAGCCGCTCACTCGGTTTTGTCCCTAAGAAGGTAGGCATATTGAGTCGACAAATCTGGGCACTTGCACCCATACTAGTCAAAGGACAATCCCTCGCAAACAGGAGTTCATAACCTGCTCAGGATTGAGATCAAGTTGCCTAGGTCATCCTAGTGAAATAGAAACCTACTAGTCAACGGAGTTACAGCTAGAGGTTACTATTTCGTGGTCCGGTCTTAGGTAATCTCATTACATAGGATATCCCCACTCACATGTCATCTACACGAACACGTTAGGATCACAGTGTTTGTATCAAATACAAAGTGGGCCACATCCATAGTTTAACCAGAGTAAGGTACCCAAACCTTATCCCCTAACTATAGACCCTTTAGGCTGTATCTCGAACCGAGATCTTTTTTATGTACATTACATTCAGTTAAAGATTCATTTAACAACCTTGGATGTGTAGTTTATTGGATTTAGGGTTTAAATAAAGGTAAACTCGTAGATAACGAACAATAACACTTTATTGAAATAATAACATTTTATTACATTAATTAGAACATAATTACAAACTACGAGTTTTAGGGCACAAATCCCAACAACTTAAACATTACAGTAATGTAAATACAATAAACTAGGGCATTTAAACCCTCTGTACAAAATACTCCCACTTGCCCTAGTTGGGGAAGACTTGTAAACCTAGATCTTCTAGGCGACTTTCAAATACTTTAGCCGTGAGAGCATTTGTAAAGGATTAACAACGTTGTGCTCTGAGGCTATCTTCGTGACAATCACGTCTCCTCTATGCACGATCTCCCGGATGAGACGATACTTCCGCTCAATGTGCTTTCCCCTCTTGTGACTTTGGGGTTCACTCGAATTTGCCACTGCACCACTGTTATCGCAATACAACATGATGGGCAAAGTCATATTTGAAACAACTTCCAAATTTAGCATGAATTTCCTTAACCAAACGACCTCTTTAGCTGCTTCACAAGCTGCTACATATTCGACCTCCATGGTGGAATCGATGCATCCTTGCTTGACGCCGCCATACTCTGACTCCTCAGTTAAGAGTGAATATCGACTACTGTTGAGATTTTTGTCCTAATCTCTGTTTGTAATATATTGTTTGAAATTAATAAGAGTTATTCATTTCATCACTTTGTGTCTCATAATATTTATAAACTTTTCCAATAAACTAAGCTCGGGGTCATTGAATTTATGAGAGAATTAGAACTTGAAGCGGTGTATAGTGGACACATAGGGAGGATCACGTTGAGTTAAGACCCGACGGTCTGATATATGAATAGGGATGGAGACCTAATCCTCGGATACTGCTGTGGATGCGGCCCGACTTGTATTAGATACAAACGAGGTGATCGACTCGTTCATGTGGTTGACATGCGAGTGGGGGCATCTGTGCAATGAGATTGTACAAGATCGGACGGTGAATTATTAGACCTCACGATGTAACACCGATTGTGATGAGGACTAATAAACTTCGTGAGATGACCATTAGTGACTCGACACGAATCTCGAAAGCGTGTTACGGACTCTTGTCTGCGGGGTCTGTCCTTTGACTAGTACGGGTGAGGGTGGTCACAGTTACTCGCCCAATATGCCTATCTTCTTAGGGACAGGACCAAGTCGGGAGCTGGGAACTTAACTACGCGAGATGGAATTCACTTGTTCCCACTTTAGGGAAACTAGAGGGTTGTTCCTTAAGTCTTTGTCTCTCGGTGGCTTGGACAACGGGCGCCCACCTTCTCACTGGCCCGAGAAGGGTGTTGTGTATGGTTGGACCATCACAATATGTTGTTCATTAGAGGAGCAGTGGGGACTTAAGGAACAAGAGGTAGACACAGGGGTAAAACGGTAATTTGACCCATCCGTGCCTACGAACAACCTGTGAAGGGTCGACTCATGGGCATTGGTTATATCAGTGGACATGTAATTTTCTGCACTGACGAGAGTGCAACTACGGGCTATAGTGGAGTGTTACCGTAGCTAATGAATGTTGGTTAACCGGGTCAAAGAGTTTGACAGGTTAATCTCGGATCATTGGAGCCCGTCACTATAGGTCCATTAGGTCCCTCGGTTGGCTCAATCTGGGTTAAAAGAAGGGTTAATGTTTTGGTATGAAATTGAGTGTTCAATTTCACTTTAAGGGCATTTATGTCATTTATATGAGATATGAATGATATAATATATAGTTTAATGTGAATGAGATTCATAATACACTATAGGTTAGCCTAATTGTTGAATTAGGGCTAATTGGAGAATTTGATTGAGAGAAATTAAATTGGATGTGATTTAATTTAATTAATCCACAATTATTGCAAATGAGATTTGCAATATGAGATATGAGATATCTTATATTATGTGGTTATGCAAATGAGATTTGCATAACCTATAGTTGTGGTAAAGTGGTAATTATGTGGAGATTTTAACTCCATCAATTCCACTATATAAACCCTTCTTGCAAGAGGGAAGGGATCTCATTCTCTCATTTTTTTTATTTTCATCAAAGAAGAGAAGAAGAATTCTCTCAACCCTTTCTCTCAATTCTCCTCCCTTTCCAAAACTAAAGTCCCACCACTTTCCTTCATCCTAAGGAAGAACAACCGAGAAGGCCGTTGGTGGTGTTCGTTTTGTACGAGAGAAGCGACCGTTGAGAAGCACGAAGAGTTCGTGATCCGAGGAAGAAATTCTTGAAGGTTGTCTACAACAAGTAAGTAAATTCTTTCTTGCTGTAAATTTCTTCCTTTTCAGCATGTTTAGCTTAGGTCTAAGTGTTAGATCGATTTTAACAAATCCGAGTTGCATAATGATACCACGACGATTCGATCGTCTTCCGCTACGCGGGGATTTTCATTCCCTTCAATTGGTATCAGAGTCATTTTGATGGTTCTTCATTTATGCATTGTTTTGTTAAAATTAGGTGGGTAAATTGCCTAATTTCATGAGATGAATGTTTGGTTTGCATAATGGATGTTTTCGGTTTTTGGCACTAGTTTAGATTTACAATTTATGTTGATGAGATCAATGTAAGGGCTCGTTGTTTTTGGGCATTTTGTTGTAAATCGAGTCTGTAAGTCCGGGTCGTTCGTGGCAAGAGTTGTTGTGAAGAAATCGGAGTGGAAACAGACGGATTTCGGTGGAAGAACAACAAAAAGTTTGTTGTTCTATCGATGGCGTTGAGACACTGCCTCACGGCGTCTTAACGTTGTCTTTGCGGACGGAGGCCCTGCAGCAGATCAGCGTTGCAACGCTGCTGGCGTTGAGAACGCAGCTCGACGCTGGAGGCGATAGCGTTGCAATGCTGCCCACGGTGTTGCAATGCTGCACGCATTGAGGGGAAGTTGCTGGAGACGGTTTTGCGAGACGTGGGAGTTATTTTGTAGTGGGCAGCAGTTTTATTCGTTTTTTTATTTAATTTATTATTTCTAAATTGTAATTTATTTATTTATTTAATTATTTTATTAAATAATATTAATATAAATGTTATATTAATGTTATTTAATTAAATAATTGCCCCTAGGTGCCAAAAATCGGTCTATTTTTGCTGTTTAATTATTTTATACATGAGATGTATATTTTAATTAATTTCTATGTGCATATTGTATGTCATATAGTTTTAAAATCCCATCTTAGGTTAAACATTTCATGCATCATATTTATATTATAAGAGTTATAATATATAGTATGCATGATAGGATTATATTATAAGAGTTATAATATAATGTATGCATGTTTTAATTTATTTAAATATAAGTGTTATATTTTTAAATTAAAAGCATGCTCATGCATTTAATTCATGTGATGAATGTATGTTATAGTATAGTATTATTCATGTGATGGATGATCAAGCACTATAACATAGAAATGCATGCAACCTAAGTTAATTATTAGTTTTAAAGAGTTTAGAACTTGAATAATTAGACTTAGATTTTCTATTTTCTAATAAGATTAGAAATTAGGAAATCAAATATAACTTTTTAATGGAGACTGATAAGTAACTCTGTCTAAGGAAGGTTTTGTCTAAGGCTGGAGTATTTAAGTTGACGCGCATGAACAACACACCGAAACCGACACGGGAGTGAATTGATCAGGAGATTCTTAGGTTATATTATCGTGAGTGTCGTTAATTAAAAGTTAATTAATTTACTCACATAGACCTAAGTTAATAATGTGATTATAAACTTAGGTTAATACCATATAAGAGTTATATTGGTAGACTTAGGTAAATTTTAGCCGGTTTATCTAGGTCAATCCCTATTAAAGTGCTGAGTGGGAGGAAATATAGTGTATGAAATACATTTGAATTTCCAACCATAAATCTCCGTTAAGTCCGCACCGTGAGATCTATACTCGGCCTCGTGGCACAAATGGGAGCGTCCCCCTTCGGGTGGCATTTGTATAGGTCAATATCATCGTGGATGGAGAGAGTACTTATAGTGAGTGGGAGCTGGACTTGTAAAAACGAGACCCACGGTCTCTTCTTTCGATTCACACCGTGAGACGCCTATGATCTGCCTGCTAGTTTGGCCTGGACCAGACAATCCCTTCGGAGGGCTTGATCATGGGAGTCGGAACATCGTGAATTCCCGAAAGGGATACAGTTTCCTGGTTGGTTTTCCTTCTTGGTTCACCCTTCGGTGGCTATTGTTTGGACGAATGCTTGGAAACTTAAAGATTGAGGGTGACACTCACAGAATTCGTTAAATGTTAATGAATTCGACCGAACAATGGTAATTGGACGCCTAATGGAATAAGAGTTATTCTAGGATTAGGGTCTGATCGAGAAAGTCTCGTCCTAGAGGAGGAGTGTTCTGTTCACCCTTCGGTGGCGGTCATTCTAAACCTTTAGGGTATCATTGCAAAATTTTGAATGACCTAGGGATCATGAAACAATTTTGCTAAAAATTGATTGGATTTCAAAAAGTTTTTTGGCGAGACTAATACAAAGTTTTTCTTATTTTTCAGCTAAAAATGTCTAGCGCTATAATAGTTTTACTCGCATCCGATAAGTTAGTAGGAGATAATTACCAGAGTTGGAAAAACAACATTAACACAATTTTGGTAACTGACGACATAAAGTTCGTGCTGTCTGAGGAGTGTCCTCAGATGCCGGGCTCGACCGCATCCCGAAGTGTTCGAGATGCGTACGATTAGTGGATCAAGGCCAATGAAAAGGCCAAGGTTTACATAATTGCCAGCATGTCTGATGTCTTGGCAAAGAAGCATGAGCTGATGGTTTCCGCTAAGGAGATCATGGAGTCCTTGCAGGAGATGTTTGGACAACAATCCTTTCAGGTCCGGCATGACTCGCTCAAATACGTCTTCAACGCACGGATGAAAGAGGGGTCGTCTGTCCATGAACATGTTCTAGACATGATGACCCACTTTAATCGGCGAGATGAAGCAGGGCTTGATCGATGAGTCGAGCCAGTCGATTTTATTTTGGAGACTCTTACGAAGAGTTTCCTTGGGCCAGTAGCAATCTTTGTTATGAACAAAATTAGCTACACTGACTACCCTCCTCGATGAGGTGCAATTTCCAATCCTGAAGCAGTGGTCAAGGAATCGAGGCAAATATTGCCTCTGAGGTCTTATCACGGGGGTTCGACCTGCAGGATGAAACTGTTGCTCCTTCACGCCCGAAAGGGAAGAAGAGGATGAAGAGGGGTAAAACTGACCGAGCTGCCGCCCACAAGGGCAAGAAGGTCAAGGACGTTGCAAAGAAAGGAAAGTGTTTCCACTACAATGGGGGCGGACACTGGAAGAGGAACTGTCCCAAATTCCTGACTGATAAGAAGAATCAAGGTAAATGTGATTTACTTGTGACAGAAACATGTTTAGTGGAGAGTAGTGACTCTGCCTGGATATTGAATTCGGGCGCCACTAACCACGTTTGTTCTTCTTTTCAGGGGATTGATTCCTGGCATCCGCTGCGAGAGGGTGAGGTGACTCTACGGGATGGATCCGGGGAGCTTGTCTCTACTGCAGCAATCGGCACGGTGAAGCTACATTTTGGCGGGAAGTACTTATTGTTGGACAATTTGTACATAGTTCCAGGGTTTACTAGAAACCTTGTTTCCATTTCCTGCTTAATTGAACATTGTATTTCTGTTTCTTTTGAATTAAATAAAGCGTTTATTTCTTTCAAAGGGAATATTATTTGTTCAGCTTCACTTGAACATAATCTGTATGTTTTGAAACCTAATTCAGTCAAAAGTGTTTTGAATACTGAATTGTTTAAAACTGCAGAAACACGAACTAAGAAAGCAAAAGTTTCTCCAAAATAAAATTCCCATCTTTGGCATCTACGGTTAGGCCACATTAATCTCAATAGGATTGAGAAACTAGTGAAGAGTGGACTTCTAAACGAGTTGGAAGAAAACTCTTTGCCGGTGTGTGAGTCATGCCTTGAGGACAAGATGACCAAACGTCCTTTTAGTGGAAAAGGATATAGAGCCAAAGAGCCTCTTGAGTTAATACATTCTGACCTCTGTGGTCCGATGAGTGTTAAAGCTCGGGGCGGTTATGAGTATTTCGTGTCTTTCATAGACGATTACTCCAGATATGGCTATATTTACCTAATGCACAAGAAGTCTGAAACTCTTGAAAAGTTCAAGGAGTTCAAGACTGAGGTTGAGAACCTCTTAGGTAAATCGCTTAAAAGACTTCGATCGGATCGAGGTGGAGAGTATATGGACACTGAATTCCAAGACTATATGATAGAACACGAAATTACGTCTCAACTCTTAGCACCTAGTATGCAACAGCAGAATGGTGTATCGGAGAAGAGAAACAGAACCTTGTTGGACATGGTTCGGTCGATGATGAGCTATGCTCGTCTCCCTGATTCTTTTTGGGGGTACGCAGTGGAGACTGCGGTTTATATTTTGAACAACGTTCCGCCGAAGAGTGTTTGTGAAACACCTTTTGAGCTCTGGAGTGGACGTAAAGACAATTTACATCACTTCAGGATTTAGTGATGCCCGACCCACGTGTTGGTGTCAAACCCGAAAAAGTTGGAACCCCGTTCGAAATTGTGCCTATTCGTAGGTTATCCTAAAGAGACTAGGGGTGGTCTGTTTTACGATCCTAAGGAAAATAGAGTGCTTGTGTCGACAAACGCCACTTTCCTAGAGGAAAACCACGTCAGGGATCATTTACCAAGGAATAAAATTGTGTTGAATGAAATGGACAGTACATCAGCAAGAGTTACTGATGAGGCTAGTACGTCAACAAGTGTTTTTGATCCTAGCACATCTAGTCAAATTCGTTCCCAAGAGTTGGGAATGCCTCGACGTAGTGGGAGGGCTGTGAGACAACCTGATCGCTACATGGGTTTAGCTGAAACCTCAGTTGTCGCTCCTGATGATGACTGTGAGGATCCATTGACCTATGATCAGGCAATGGTTGATGTTGAGAAAGACGAGTGGATTAAAGCTATGGACCAGGAAATGGAGTATATGTACTTCAATTCTGTATGGGAACTTGTGGATCAACTTGATGGGGTAAAACCTATTGGTTGCAAATGGATCTACAAGTGTAAACGTGGCATAGATGGGAAGGTGCAGACCTTCAAAGCCCGACTAGTGGCAAAGGGTTTTACCCAAGTTGAAGGGGTTGACTATGAGGAGACCTTTTCACCTGTTGCCATGGTAAAGTCGATCAGGATCCTTCTGACCATTGCCACGTATTATGACTACGAGGTATGGCAGATGGACGTCAAGACAACCTTTCTGAATGACAAACTTGATGAGACCATCTACATGGACCAACCCAAAGGGTTCATTGCCCAAGGCCAAGAGCAAAAGATTTGTCGGCTTCATAGGTCCATTTATGGGTTGAAACAAGCTTCGAGGTCTTGGAATATAAGGTTTGATGAGGCGATCAAATCTTATTGCTTTGATCAAAATGTCGACGAGCCTTGTGTCTACAAGAAAATTGTTAGCCCCATACAAAAAACTAGGGCATTTAAACCCTTTGTACAAAATACTCCCACTTGTCCTAGTTGGGGAAGACTTGTAAACCTAGACCTTTTAGGTCTCAAATACTTTAGCCGTGAGAGCCTTTGTAAAAGGATCAGCAACGTTGTGCTCTGAGGCTATCTTCGTGACAATCACGTCTCCTCTATGCACGATTTCCTGGATGCGCTCAATGTGCTTTCCCCTCTTGTGACTTTGGGGTTCTCTCGAATTTGCCACTGCACCATTGTTATCGCAATACAGCGTGATGGGTAAAATCATATTTGAAACAACTTCCAAATTTAGCATGAATTTCCTTAACCAAACGACCTCTTTAGCTGCTTCACAAGCTGCTACATATTCGACCTCTATGGTGGAATCAACGATGCATTCTTGCTTGACACTTCGCCATACTACAGCTCCTCTGTTAAGAGTGAAAACTGACCCTGATGTAGATTTTCGAGAATCTTTATCAGTCTGAAAGTCACAATCTGTGTATCCTGTAAGGATCAAATCCTTAGCCCTATACACAAGCATGTAGTTCCTTGTTCTCCGTAGATACTTAAGGATTGTTTTAACCGTTGTCCAGTGTTCAAGTCCTGGATTGGATCGATACCTACTGACCATTCCAACTGCAAAACAGATGTCAGGCCTAGTACACAACATGGCGTACATCAGGCTCCCAACAACTGATGCATAAGAAATTCGTCTCATATCCTCAACTCCTTGAGTGTCTTAGGACACTGTTCCTTAGACAAATGGACTCCATGTCTAAAAGGCAATAAACCCTTTTTGGAGTCTTGCATCTTAAACCTTGACAACACTTTGTTTATGTAAGATGTTTGAGACAAGGCTAGTGTTTTATTCTTGCAGTTCTGGACAATCTGGATCCCAAGAACAAACTGTGCGTCACCCAAATCTTTCATTTGGAATTGCGTAGCTAGCCAGTTTTTAATGTCAGTAAGATATCTTTCATCATTCCCAATGAGTAGGATATCATCCACATATAGAACTAGGAATGCGATAGAACTATTGATGATTTTCTTGTAGACACAAGATTCATCATCATTCTGGTCAAAACCATAAGATTTGATTGCCTCATCAAATTTTATATTCCAGGACCTAGAGGCTTGTTTTAGTCCATAAATTGACCTTTTAAGCCTGCAAACCTTTTGCTCTTGTCCTGGTTCAATGAACCCTTTGGGTTGGTCCATGTAGATGTTTTCCTCAAGATGTCCATTCAAAAAGGTTGTCTTGACATCCATTTGCCATACCTCATAGTCATAATATGCGGCAATGGCAAGTAGAATACAGATAGACTTTACCATAACACCAGGTGAAAAGGTTTTCTCATAGTCAACCCCTTCTACCTGGGTATAACGCTTTGCTACTAGTCTAGCTTTAAAGGTTTGCACCTTCCCATCTACACCACTCTTTCTCTTGTAGATCCACTTGGTTTTATTCCCATAGGGCGTGTTGGTTACGTACCTCACTACTCTATGCTCGCTTATTGTGTTGTGAGAGCATGGGGTACGTCCCCGTTAGGGAGTGGTTGCATTCCATTATCCTGTGCTGGCTTAGGGGTGATTCCCCATAGGGCGTGTAGGATACGTACCTGCTCTGCTCTATGCCAGTGTGTAGTGGCGTGAAAGTTTCTTTCTCTCATTGCATCGTCAATCAAAGTTCCAGGACCAAAGGTAGAGCTCGAGTTATTACCGCAGGGGGTTAAGAGCGAAGTGTGTTAAATGTGAGACTGGTTTGGGATTAAGCGAGTTTAGAAGTTGAGTTTTGTTTTGTTTGCATGTTAGCTTGTTTGGACGTGAGTGAGTTGCTTACTGAGTATTTTTATACTCACCCGTCTACTTTGTTGTTTTTTTGTTGCAGGTAAGAAACCCTGAGGTAGTTGACGACGATAACGACCCGACGAGGCTGTGGGACCCTGTTCCCTTCCTGTCTTCTTTTTGCTTAGAGTTCTCGCTTGACACTATCATGTTTTAGTCTCTACTTTATTTGTCTGGACGTGTGACCCTTTGTTTTCTCTTGTACTTCTTAGTTAGTGAATCTTCATTTTTGGTTGCGTTCTCTTTCCGCTGCGTGTTCGTTTGTCTAAGAGATTGTGGTTTTGAACTCTGGTTGTAGCCCAACCCATTCTCTGATTGTAGTTTGGTGGGGGTTGCGCATTTTTTGAAACTGTTTGAAGTGCTTTCTGCTTGTTAGGTTTCAGGAAAAATTTCGGTTTTCTCCTTGTTATGCCGTTATGCTGCCGAAATTTCGGCAAACGGTGTGGCAGAGTAACTTCCCTAACGTAGGTTTGTCTCGAATTTTAGGGTCGTTACATCTTATTTATTACATAAAAGTCATTGTCTATTTACTAAATTGCCCTCATGCACTTTTTGACAGTTTAAAAAAATATAAATACGGTAAATAAACAACTTTTCATACATTGTCAAATATTAGAAGAGAGTTTTTATGTTCAAGGATTTTTAAAAAGAAAAAAATAGTTTCATCTATGTGATTTTGGTTGAAGAAAATTTGCTCTCTACCGACAACTAAAGCCCTAGAATATTGATAGAAGAAGAAGATAAAAAATTATGGAAATAAGAAGGAGAAGACGGTGGCGTGCCTATAGACTACCACTTCTACAAAAACCACATTACTTTACGCTTGCAACTTTTAATTACTTGACGTTTTTGTGAAAAAACGTCAAGTAAAATGGATTTTAAACAAAAAAACGTCAAGAAAATGACAAAAACGCGGAGGTTGATGGAATTTTTCAGATTTTTTCACGCTACGACAAAACTTGACACTTTAAAAATGTCAAGTTTCAAAACCCTAAAATATTGGGGGCGACAAATGCACAGACAGGCTGCCGCTTCATTTTGTGAAAAAAAAAAAAGAAAAAACATTCAAGACTTGTGCCCCGTATTCTCCCTCCTCTCACGCTGCCACTCTCACCATCGCTCTCCTCTCTCTCTGAAATTTTGAAGAACACAAAATCGATCACTCTCACCGTCACTCTCCCCTCTCCAACGAACCCGTTTCAGTTTTTTATCCAAAAACCTTGTCACCGCCAACCCTGCAACATTACTGGAAGTGGCCAAATCTCTCAAAGAAATCTCGACCTGCAACTTGCCCCCACCACCCTTCTTCTCTATCGTCGATTGCATGTCGCTTCTTTTCTTCTTCTTTTGTTGGTTCTTCAAATTGTTAGCTCATTTGCACAATGACAAGCAATTGAATAGACGACAAGTGAGTTATTACTAGATGCCCTAGAATTGGTTGTAAATATAGTCAAATTATCAAAAAATTCTGGTTCATGTTTTATGTTATCTGTTTTGGAATTTCCCTCAGGTGGGGTGAAGTATAAGAGTTATCGAGATATTCCAAAGAGAAAAGGGGGAGGTTTGAGAGGCCTTCCTGATTTGGAAAGATGAAGAAAGCAGAATCTTGGAGAAGAACTCTCAAACGCTACATTTGTACCTTGTTAGGCTTGTTGATATTTGTCAGATTGATGTTGGCAAAGTCGCTCTATGGAAGCTGGAGCTCAATGACAAGAAATACCCAGTCAAGCTTTGAAAAAGGGCCATCAAGAAAACACACGCAAATCAGCTATCAGGACGATTGCAATGAAAATGGTGGAAAAGATGTAGACCGCACCAAAAGCGGTGACAACGATAAAGAAGCGGCATACGAAGCAAAGTGATGGTGTCTCTTCTGAACTTTGGTATGATTTTATTATGTCTTTATGACTTGACTTGGATAGCTTCTAAATGTTGGTGTCATTTGTCATGACTCTTCTCTTGTGAGTATATTTAATGGTGTTGGGTTTTATGTCCTAAAACTCGTGGTTTTGTAAACTGAATGTATATTCTATATCACAATAAAGTTGTTATTGAAATTTATTCAGTAAAGGTGTTATTAACTATTGTGTATTGTGTAACCTTAATCCAATAAAGAACCCTTGGCTATAGGATGAATACTTGAACTTTATGTGTGACATAAAAGTGGATCAAGTTCAAGTTATAGCCAGAACAGTCTATAGTATAAGGATAGGGTTGGGGACCTTATCACGGGGACACTATGGACGCGACCCACTTTGTAGAGAACAAGCGATGTGATCCTAAATCGTTCATGTGGAGACATGTGAGTGGGGGGCGCCCTATGCAATGAGTTTGCATAAGATGGATCGCGCAATAGTCACTTAGACTTTATAACTCCGTTTCTTGTCTTAATCGACTATATTCATACGATGACCTAGGTAACTCGATCTTAATCTCGAGCGTTCTATGGACTCTGTTTATTCGGATTATCCTTAGATTTGCATGGGTGAGAGTGGCTCGAGACCGCCACTCAATAAGCCTGCCATTTCGGGGATAAAATCGGGTAGATAGTTGGGAACATAGTTACGCAAGATGGAATTCACTCCTACCCGCTTTAGGGATTAGTAGAGAGGTTGTTCCCTTAAATCGACTCGGGTCTTGAACAATGGGCCCACCCCTCTCATTGGCCCGAGAGGGATTCAGTTTGCTGGTTGGACCACAAACCAATTGTTCATTAGAGGATCAGTGGGACTTAAGGAACAAAAGGTAATTACATGGGTAAAACGGTAATCTTGACCCAGCTGTAATTACGAACGACCTGTGAAGGATCGACTTACTAATCATGGTTATATCGAGTGGACAAAAATATATCTACAGTGAGGAGAATGCAACCACTGGGCTTTAGTGGAGTGTCCCGGTGGTTAACGAATGTTGATTAGCTAGGCTAAAGAGTTTGGCCGGTTATTCTCGTATCGTTGAAGCTCATGATCTGTAGGTCCATTAGGTCCTCCTTACTAGCTCGGACTAAGCCTTGTAACATTTTGAGAGAAAAGAATTTGAATTGCTCAAATTCGAGTTTGGAAGAAAGCGTTAATTATATGTGATATATTTAACGAATCATAGCTTAATTATGAATTAAACTATGATTAAAAAGAGGTGGATATATTTAAATATGATTTAAATATTGGATCGGTTTATTGCATGAATAAAGATTCATGTTCGGAAAAACGATCGGGATTGGACAATTTATTTAATTTAATATTTAATATTAAATTAAATTAAAAATTAATTAATTATATTAATTTTTAATTAATATAATTAATTAATTTTTAATTTAATTTAAAATCAATTTAATATTGATTTTTGAATTAAAATTAAATGAAAATTAGAGATTTTTCTTGGATTTTCATAAAATCCAAATTACAACTTGCCCAAATCCCTCTCATCATCAAATTCACCAAAATTGGCCACTTCCATCTCAAACCATCCTCATCACACTTGAGTTGTCACTCAAATGAAGCTTAATGAAGCTTTATTTAATGGTGATTTGAGGTGTTTTGAGTGAATTTTGCAGAAATTAAAAGAATTCACGTTTTGTGACCTTTAAGGTCTTTTCTTCCAAATTCTCTCAACCTAGGATCCCACAATCCGTTCTAAGGCCTGAGGATAGTAGGGAAGACTCTAACGGTTGTCCACGAAGTGTTCGTGTTGAAATCCATCCACCGGGTGAAGAGAATTTGATCTTCAAAGTTGAGTTTTCTATTCCTCTGTTTTTTCAGCTTTGAGCATGCATTTTATTTTACAAAATTGATCAACTTAGAGTCTTCAAGATCCAAAATTGCTTCCGCTTTCTTAATCTAGACTCTTTCAAATGGCACTTTCACTCATTTTGTCTTTTGCTAAGGACTTTTCAATTACAACACTCTCTAGCTATATACATGGTTAAAATTTCTCAACACATGCCTTTGTCGTTTGTTTGATGTTCAAATATAAATTTACTTTTATACTGAGTTGAGTAGAATGCTTAGATTAGCATTCTTGGTGGGGTGTTTTAAGAATGTGTTGGAAGCTTAGAACATGAGAACTACACAACACATCCAAGGCTGACACATGACAATAGCTAAGATCCTGTTTGATTATAATTTTGTTTTTGAAAATTAAGTTTGTTTTCTCATGATTTCTATACAATGAGATTCATCTTTCTTAAATAAACATTTGAATTCTTAGTCATATTCCAAAACAAAAACAAGTTTTACAAACTACTTTTTTTTTTTTTTCAAAACTTAGCTCGGGTTTTTAAATAGTTGGTATAAAGTAGATAACAAAAAGAAATTTATAAGTAGAAGTAGAGTTTATAAGCTTAATTTTCAACAACCAAAAGCCAAAAATCAAATGATCTTCAAAAGTAGCCTAAATGGTATATTGAATCTGTGTTGAGTCACATATCTCGTCTAATCTATTTCAACAAATTTTCTTTGCTTATCAAATTATAAAATTTTAGTTGTCCTTGTATTGTACCAGGTTTTGTCCTTGTATTGTACCAGGTTACAGGTGATGATAAGAATTCTAGAGATGCCAATGAAGGGAGCCTGAACAAGCAAGTTTAGCAAGTTTAGCAGAGAAATTCATTGATGGCAATAAGGAGCAACTGGAACCAATAAAGCATCTAGAGGAATTAAAGTTAAATTAAAGCTCTTTAGGCCAGTCTTCTATAAAATATTGCTCAAATATATTCTAAACTCCAAGCATAATGATGAAGTGGAAAAACTGTCCAAAAACCTTATTTTACTGTGAATTAAAAAGGTTCTGCAATGTGAATTCATAAACTTTAATTCCTTCCTTTTTTTAAGTAATGTCATATTGCTTTTAATGTTATGTAAGAGAATGAGGAGTAGAACATTGTGATTATTATTCTATTATATAAATCATATTTATTTGTGCTTAGCTTTCTTGTCATGTCTCACTGCAATAACATTTTCGTGTTGATTGGCTTATTTTAGCCAAAGCTCAACTTGTATTGCTAAACGAGTGTTATGGAGCAATAATGGGGTGCATATAGGTAGATTTCTCATGCCTAAGGCAAAACCATGTTTTGAATCTCCTTTTTATCATTTATTTATTTTTCAAAAACAAAGAATTCCCAACTATTTTTATTGATTAAAAAAAAAGACATTGGTGAAAGAGTGTCTAGTGAGTGTGCAGAAGAAGTCATTGGCCTAATTCCAAACATGTTTATAGTTGTAGGTTATAATAGCCATTAGCTTTGTAATAGAGCACTTCTGCTAAACATATAGCTATTTAAACATTTATTTCATTTTTTTTTCACTTGAATAGGTAGTATAGAGAAGGAGGGTAGCATTGGCAAAATCACAAGGCAACATTGCTAGCTAGGTTATTGAATGGCTCAACAAATATCTTGAAACGTGAGTAGAATTTTGCATACCTCTCATTTGAAAAGCTTTATAAAGTGTCTTTTGGGATTTTTTTACTAGTCTACAAAAAATCATGGTGGAAGCTCTTGTTTGTAGATTAGAACGAAGATCGAAGAGTTCGATTAAGGTTCAAAGCTTATTTGGGTAAGAAAGTCCTTTCGAATCACTCTCTCAATTTTGATTTCTGAATTGATTTCTAGCCTCTAACTTTTGTATGTATTGTTATGGGCTTGTTGAACTAATCTAGGAGATTTTAAGTAAGTAGTTTTTACCTGTTAGTTTGATAAGTTCTTCCGTGATAGTTTTATGAAGTTACCTATTATGTGTTTGGAATGTTGGTTTACTTGGTCAGGTTAGTTTATTTGGTAAAATTTTGATTGCTTTAGTTCATCATACAATGATGGGTTGATTATTTAGGTGTGTTTGTATATTGAGAATTTTTAGGCAAAACGCATATGCTTTGTAATTTGATGGCCGTTGCATGATTTTGTAACTTAGGTTTACTTAGAAAACTTTGATTTAGTTTACTTAGTTATATTCACGGTTGTTGTGCTTTAGATGCTATATATGTATATTGATAAGTTTCAGGAAAAACTCATATGTTTTGTAATTTGATGGTATACTTATTATGTTTGTGTAACTTTTGTGAGTTAGTAAAGTTAGTTTTAGTTTGTTGTCACTGAAATTATTTGGTTTGTTCGAGTGTTCAATGAAGCCATTGAGATGTATGACTACTTTTCCAACATAAATTTGTGAAATTGCTTCTTGTTGGTTTGTATAATTAGATAGTCTCTCTTATAAATCTTGAACCTACATCTGAATCTTCTTTTAGTCTATTTTGGGGCTTTGTTTCATTTTGTTATTCTAAATGACTTCATTGAGTTTTATGTCGTGTGCATAAGTTTCAGTTTAGGAACTTTTTTAGTTTCTTTGAGCATAAAAATGAGACTTAAACTCCTTTTATACACTTTTTTGTAACTTTGTATGTTTGATAGGTACTTTTAGGTCGTTTTGAGTTATTTTTGGACTCAAAGTGTGCTTAAGAGCCCTTAAGATACTTTTGAGGATTTGAGGGGTTGGTTGTGTGCCTAACTTTTAGTGTAGGAACTCTTTAAGTGTTGTAAGTATGTTAATCCCTGTAAGTGTTGTAAGTATGTTAAATGTCACTTAATTCTCCTTGGTCGGCGCTTATGACATTAGGCTAGATCTCATTCCCTCCCTTTGAGCATGCTTCTTAGGATTAGCGTGAGGGTTGCTTTCCTTCACTATTCCAATTGTTAAACTTGACAAAACATTATTTATTATAATATTTCACTCTTAATGTTTGTAGATTGATACAAGAAAAACATACTCGCAACCGGAGTTAGATGAAGTGCGAGTGGAATGGGCTGAATTTTTTGGTGGATACATATGATGAAGTTTGGATGGATACTACTTTGGATTGTTCATGACAATTTTTTAGGTGGCTACATATGAAGGTGCCAAATATTCTTTTTTTGTGTAAATGTGGTAGTCACATTTTTTGGGAGGATACTACTTTGGATTGATAGTCACATTTTTTGTATAGATGTTTTGCTTGAGATAAGATTGATAGTCACATTTTTTGGATGACTACCAAATATTTTTTTGTGTAAATGTTGTTCAGGCTAGGACTCATAAATTGAGTAGCTATGGTGGAGATGATTAGTGTTTGAACATGTATGGTGGAGATAACTGTAGTTTGACATTGTGAATGTATAACCATGATGGGAGTTACTAATGTTCGAGGTTGAACTTTCTTGTCATTTTAGAATTGTTCATATGGGAAGAAGATTTGAATTTTTGTAGGTATTATTGATGGAATTTTATTTCATACATCTTGAATATAATTAAATAAAATTTATTGGAATGCAATGCAGAAAATTCTAGATTTTAGGGAATAACTGATTGAAAAATAAAATCACTAACCAACAAGACATGTATAATGTGTCAAGATTTCATTCAAATTGACACTTTTCAAACGTCAAAAAAGAACATTACATTTGACACTTTACAATTGTCAAGGTTTACCTTCAATTTGACGTTTTAGGACTGTCAAGATAAACTTATATTTGACACATTTTAAGCGTCAAGTAACTTTTATTTGACATTTCTGCAATGTCAAGATAAACCTATTTTTGACACAGTGAAAACGTCAAGTATTAACATAAACTTGACACTTTTTCAAAGTCAAGATAAAACTACATTTGACGAATAAAAAGTGTTAAGATTGTATGTTCAAAATGACACGTTATAAGCGTAAAAAAAAGACTATACATAACACTTTATAAGTGTCAAGTATTGTGTATTATTCTTGACGGTGGATTCCTTGACGGTTTGAAAAACGTCAAGTAAAGCAAAATACGACATTTTATAAGCGTCAAGAAAACTAGTTTTTCTTGTAGTGTACCAATATGTTCTCCTTCCTTCAATCTTTCTCTTGGTATGAAGAAAATATATTAGATATTTGCTTTAGGATTTTGATGTTACTTTTTTTCTAAATAAATCAAGTTATTTTCTCCAAAATTTTTGTTCCAATGAACAGTGTTAATTGATGGATGTTTATGAAATTTCTTCACAATCTAATGAAAAAGACAATATCCACTAATAAAAGTTTGAAATATGTTAGGTTGTGAAAAATGAGTGGAGGAGAAATACAGTGTCTATGCGACATTTCTATAATACATACTTCTCACATTGCAATCGAGTATGCAGTGTGTATATGTTTAACAAACCGTCTACTATTAATTTTAATATTGAATACTCTGAAGTATATATAGTTTATTAAGTTATCGTTGTGCCCACTATTTCTTATTTCTAAAAATGTATGTTTTATTAATCATCTTATATATGTTGGAATAAATATTTTCACTTTGATACAATAATGAATGCTTCTTAGGTGTTTGAATATTATGTGAAACATTTGTAATGTAATTTTATATACCTATGCATATATGATATATATTAGGTGAGGTTTAGAAACTATTTGATCTAATTTCAATAAAATATTTTGACTATGCTTAGTTATGGAGATTTAATGATTGTATGTTTGACATATTTTGAGGTATATGTTTTATGATTCAATGAATATATCTTTTTGATGGATATGCTATTTGACTCTCTTTATAAATATAGTGTATATGTTATTCTATATGCTATAAACTATACCATAAATCACAAGTAGCAATATATATACTATGTAGTTTCAAGAATTATGTATATTATATGTGATATTGACTTGTCTTATTAGAAATTGGTAGATATAGATGTGGTGTACAATATGTAATTGTGATTTAAGAACAAGCAAGAACGGTTTGCTCACATAACATTGGGATACCAACAAGATCTCAATTCTCCAATCCGCATTCGATTCATCAATCAAAGCCTCAAAGTTATCGTTTGTAGCAAATATAATCACTTCCATTTGCAAGTGTTAGTAATTGGGGTAAAATGCAACAATAGAGTAGTTTTTGGAACTAAATACAAAAAAAAAGTGGTTTGGAAAACTATTTACAAAAATGGGGTGGTATTTTTGTCTTATTAGAATGACATTCAACCAAACAACAAATCAGTCAAAAAGACGCATTCAACCTAACAACACAACCATTAATAAAAAAAAACCAACCAACCACCTTAAATAGGATCTTTTATTTTACGTTAAGCCAACCAACTACCCTAAAAACCCTCTTCATCTTCTTTTAAATATATCATTTAGTCATTATTTAGTCTTTATAATTCTTTGTAATTCTTTTTTCTTCTTTTATTTTTTTTATAATATTATATATTTTATAAGATGGCTTTTTACTTATATTATTAATAATCTTATGAATTTTATAAAATAGACAAAGTTTTCAAACAAAACCTATATTTGGTATAAAAATACATTTTTAATTAATACAATAAATCTAATAATGAAAATTTAAAACTAAATCAAGGACATTGGAAACATGATAAAAAAGTGTATACAAATACAAAAGAAACAAAAAAAACGTAGTAAGAATAATTTCGGCCTGCACCCTCCTAGTGTATACATTCAAAGCTATAAACCTCCAACTTAAAAGTAGATTTGCACAATTAAATTATAAAAAAAGAAAAAATGCAACAAAAATAAAGATAAAAGAAAATATCTCGATTAGAACTTTTTTTTAGAAATAGAAGGTATGAAGAGAAGATGAAGGGTTGGGGGAGAAAATGAAGAAAATATGAAGAGGTGAGAGAAAATGAAAAGAAGATGAAGAGGATTTTTAGGGTGGTTTGTTGACTAAACCTAAAATAATGGATCCTATTTAAGTGGTTTAATGCGTGAATGCGTATTTCCAACCGACACATTTCAATAAAGACAAAAAATTTACTCGTTTTTTTCAAATAGTTTTGTAAGAACTTTGTTTTTTGCAATAAGTTTTAAAAAAAACTTCATTTCTATAATTCACCCTAGTAATTGTCCTCCTCAGATGCTAAATAATGTTATTCCTATTCCACATATGAAACAACCACTACGAGAACCCTTTGAATCCAGTTTTATCGACCAATAATTTTGGTCCCATTGGAGGTTGCTCAGGGGTAGTCGCACAAGTCCCAAAGAAGTGGAGTTTTTTTTTTCTTAAAAACAATATGGTTCTTTATGATTGTATATGAGTTGTATATACCATGTATATATTTTCTAAATATTTGGGTATATTTAATAATATGAGATATATATGTTATATACAACTTTTCTTTTAGATTATACATAGACACACACCCCCAACATATGTATACCGAGTGAATATAACATAATTCATGATAGGTGAAGTACATGATGACGGTGACGAACAAATATACCAGACATATATTTACAAATAATTAAATATATTGAATGTACATGGTGAAATTTATAATATTTTAAATACATAATATCAAATACTTCAGTGTGTTTGATATACTGAATATATTGCATATTCAACAGACAACTTTATGTTTTAAAAAATACTCTTGGTGTGTTTGATATGATATATACACATTCTAATTACATGGTACATTTAAATATCAAACGATAAAAGAACGTAAATGAGATTTTGCAACGAAACCACACAACAAACAAATAACTTGTTGAGCAAAAATTTCATACCCATTGAAATGAATTCACGAAATGGGGTCTACAAAATGTAGGTTACGAGAGAATTTGTTGAACAAAAATGGTAGCTTAGAGGAGAAAACAAGAGATGAAATAAAATGGTGACAGAAATGACAAGAAAACGAGAAATGAAAGTGAAAAGGAGAGGTAAATGTAAGATATCAATTATAGAAAATCAAACAAATCCAACCCTAAAATCATGTTATAATTAATAAAATAAATATATAGAGAGAAATAGTATAATTGACCAAAAATCATAAAAATATCTACAAATGTAATAAATAAGATATTTGTACATAAATGTAAATACCTATTTTAAATATATTTATTTATGTAAAAAACTCTAAAAGTTATATAAAAAAATGAAACTTGAAATAACAAATAGATTTTTTTTTCTTTTTCATGAGAATTATAGAAATTTTATGGAATTAATTTTAAAATATAATGTATTAAAAGTAAAAAAATAATTTTTTTGTTCTTTCTCTAGAAAAGAAAAACTAAATCGAAAAAATAATCATAATATCATATATTTGTTATTATATATAAATTTAAATTGTATTAAAAAGCAGGAAAATCAATTTTGACCCTAAATTTGTCATGTTGAGTAAATTTTTATTTTAAACTTTCAATTTCATCAAATTCTACCTTAAACTTAGATAAGTATTACAATCTTAACCTCAAACTTTAAAAATGTTCAATTTTAACCCTCTAATAAGCTTTCATGAAAGATCAATAAAAAAAATATCCCCACATACATTATTTGAATTCTAAAACATATGTATTGTACAAAATCGATAACATTTCGAAGAAAAATGAGATTAAAGCTAAGTTTTGTTGAAATTTGTGAATTTTAGCAAAGTTTTCAATATTTAATTTGTGCATCGATCAAATTAAATTTTGTACCAAGCTTAATTTTATTGAAATTGGTGACTTTATGGAGATTTTTACTTTCCTTGTTGTTAAATTTAGCATGTGAATTAGTGAAATTGAATAGAGGGTAAGCATGCAACACAAGTATGAATTTATGATCTAACTTGATGAAGTTGAGAGCTTAGATTAAAAAACGACATAACTATACAAATTTAGGGGTGAAATTGAATTTTTTTCTTAAAAAAATATGAGAAAACAAATATTACTTTTGTCAAAAAAGACCCAAAAAATGAAAGAAAAAAAACCAAAAGCCATGGAGAAAAAAAAGAAAAAAGAAAAAGAAGGTAAAAAGGACCCAAAATCGAAAAAACAAAAAGAAAAATGAAAAAAGAGGTCAAAACGAAGAAAAAACTAAGGATGCCCATATTTCTCGCGGTGCCCAACATTCCCGTTTAGGCGGGGAACGGGGGAGGGAGCAGAGACTATTTTTTCTCCGTTGGCTAAACGGGGACTGGGATGGGGAGTACATTCCACGTCCCTGACCCCGTCCCCACCCCAATTTATTTATTTTTAATATATATAGATATATATATAAAATAAACTAGAATTCTAAATCTATATTAATATTGTAACACCCCGTAATTTTGAACACTTCCTACTCGAGGCATTACTCCAAATTGTACCGCTCGCGCCGAAAATTCGACAGCATAACGACGCAACCTAGACAAACAAAAAATTTTAACTTGAACCTAAATAAGGAGGCACTTCAAAAATAGTCTCACAAGGGTACCCAACCTCCACCAAATTATAAAGAAATTAAAAGGCTGGGCTCCAATCCCTTGGAGTTCACAGACAACCAGAAACACAAAACACACGCTTCAATTACGAAAGTTAACAATAAAAATGCTAAGTTAAACAATACACTAAGTGAGAAGATACGAACTTGAGAAAACATAGTGTATAAAGGCAAAGTGAAAAAAAAACTAAACTCCTAACAACAAACCCTTAACTAAAAGCTAACAAGCCTCTTATAGCCTCGCAGGGTCTCGCCAACGCTGGTCACCTCATGGTTTCACCTTACCTGCAACCAAAATAACACAAAACGATGGATGAGTATAAAGTACTCAATAAGTAGCCCACTTCGTCCAAAATAAAGCAACAAAGGTCAAACTCTAAGCCTAACCACTCACAACTCGCCAGCCCGCTCCACAGAACTCCATCTTCACCCTGAACCTGACTCAAATTCAGGCTCGTTAATCTCATGTCCTACCCTTAGCTACTAGACTAGGTTGGTGCCAAGTAATAACTGGGGCTCACTCTATGAGTCACCCTACTGGATGGAGGGCGTCCCCACATCCCAAATCTCATCACATCTGGATGGAGGACGAACCCCACATCCCATATCTCATCATAACTAGATGGAGGAAGGACCCCACATCCCATATCTCATCATAACTAGATGGAGGATGGACCCCACATCTCATATCTCATCATAACTGGATGGAGGACGAAGCCCACATCCCATACCTCATCACATCTGGATGGAGGACGAACCCCACATCCCATATGTACCTCACCAAACCTAGAGCCATAGCTAAGGGTTATACATGAGTCTTGGTCTACAGTAGGGTTGGTTGTGTTAGCCACGATCCTAAGGCTACAAAACAATTTTTCGAGCTATCACAGAATCAAGATCACAACCGATAAGCCTCTACTTTGAGGGAACGTACGACATGGTTCAGATTCAAGCAACATAGTATGCATAGTATTACAGTATGAACTTAACATCAAGCATCAACATACAGTTCTAAACCAGGCACAAGTATGAAGAAAGCGCCACATGCTATCACAGGGTTCCAAGCAACCAAATTCAACTTCTAATTACTCGACTACATGCAGTTTGACCCTAACCCCTACTCTTATGGGCGGGGTAATCGAAAAGACTACTTACCTAAATCCAACTGATGCACGATTCAAGAAAGACAAACGAGCTGCAAACAATGCCTCAGCTTCCACCTAAGTCTTAACGGCGACATGGACACGTATTAGAAAAATCGAAGACAAACAAGGCTACAAGACTTGCAAGGACTCAAACTTACCCACGAAGGTCCGAATGAGTTGAAGAACAAATTGAAAGAGTCCCACAAACTCTGGTGATCGACAGGCTCAACGGCAGCGGCGCGTGACTCCGGCGGCGATGGTTGGTTGGTACCATATTCGGACTCCTCACGACCCGATCTACCAAGAACCAGACTCTGTTTAATGAAATCAGCCAGAAGGACCTCGAACCGACCAAAGCAAAGGGTGAAATCTCGCAGATCTGACACGGTTTCGATCGGGCGACTGGCTTCGCAGCGACTCGACTAAGAGAGAGACGACGTGCCGAACGGGACAGTGTCGGCGGCAGCGAACTCCGATGACGACTGGAAAACTAAAAGCAGAGAGAAGGAGAGAGCGATCTGAGAGAGAGAGAGAAAGAGAAACAAGTTAGAGAGTGAGAGAGACGGTCTGAGGGAGGGAGAGGTAAAGGAAGAGTGGTTGGCGGCCGCTTCGCAACATGCGCAACGAAGGAGGGGGGTAGGGCGAAGCCCTCCCCGATTTTTTCCCTCCTCTTTCTATATATTTTTTTAAAAAAACTAAAACCACCTATTGTAACAAATATCATTTTATTTTTCTAAGAAAATTGAAAAAATGCCTCTTAAATAGAAATCTCGAATTAAGAATTAACTATTTAAATAAAATTTTTCAAAAAAAAAGAAATTATTTAATAAAATTTAGAAAAATAAAAATGAGGAATGAGGAATTATTCCCACTGGAAACTGATCTTATGAATTCCCATCCCTGCTTTCGCATAAAATTAAATGGAGAATTTTCGGGGACGCATTTAATGAAAATGGGGGGTGGGGAGCCATTCCCCGACCTTGCTCCGTAGACATCTCTAGAAAAACAAGAGTAGAAAAAAAAGAAAAAAAAATGAAAAACGAATAAAAGAGGTAAATGATGGAGGAAAAAGAAGAAAAAAGAAACAAAAAATCTACCTCAGATAGAGCTTAAACCAAAGTTCTTCTGATTGTTAAGGGGCTTGCTCCAACAGCTAATAATGATATTTATTTGTGACATTTAATATTAATTTGTAAAGTTTAAAAGTTGAGAGGAATTCGAGCTCTCATGGTCTGAGCTCAACATAGCTCCGTTGCTGACAACATGAGGATTCGAATCTACAACCCTATAAAAGAGGCAAAATATTGTGGTTTAACCACAAAGTTACAAAGCTGATCATAAGATTTGTATTTCATTTTTAGCTATGTACTTATAATTGTAACTTTAAACCGTTTCAATTTTATCTAAATATTTTAATTTTCATTAGTCATTTTAATTGTAATAATAATAATTGTTAAAGAAAGCTTTTGTCCTTTTATTTTTAAACAAAATAAAAATTGAAGATAGAATTGAAACTTCTAAAATGTTAAAACACAAAACTAAACCGATTATATAGGTTTGGGTGGGCATTGGTATAATTTTATCTTTTTTTGGGGGGAAAAGGGGGCATTGGTTTAATTTAGCCTAAAACTCAAACAAAAATAGATGCAGATACCTGGTAGAAATTAATGGGTGGGTCATGACTATCTTATACCCAAAGTTTAAATTTTCGATATCGATGGAAATATTGAGGTCTCGATTTCATGGAAATATCGATGAAAATATCTATAAAATATCGATGTCGATGATATTTTTTAAAAGATTTTAAAAACAAAAAAAATAAAAAATGTATTAAAATTAGAAAATAAACTTTCTACACTTTTTAAATGAGTTAAAATACTCGTTATAATAATATATTCACATTTTGTTGCTATTTTTTTTAATATTCTATTAATTTTGTACGATATAATAGAAATGTCGATTCACATTTGGTATCGATGTCAAACTCATGAACATGTAAAAGTATCGATGGAAATATCGACATATCGACAGAAATTCAATACCATGCTTGTACCATCGTATATTGATATAAAAGTCTCTTTCATAATTTTAGTTTAGGGTAATTGCAGTGAATAGCAAAAGAGGTCAGTATTTGTAAATCTAAGTTAGGGTCTTTAGAATCTGCAAATATAGCGAAAATTTCAATATCTAAATTCGGTTTTTTTCTTTCTAATATTTCAATTTTACCCTTTTAGCAATTTTTAAAGTATATTAGGTATGTTTAATTTGGTATACTAGTTCACATATATACTAAATATTTTAAAGTATACCAATTGACTAATACATTAATGTATACTTGAAATGTATTTTGAATGAATACTGATATACTACTGAAACACCAATGTTATACTTTAAATGAGTTTTGAAAGAGTGTTGATAATATTAGTTGAAATTACACTTTTAAACATGCAATATACTATTGATACGTACGCTAACGATATACTTGAAATGCATTTTGAATGAGTATTGATATACCATTGATACATAATGTTATACTTTAAATGAATTTTAAATGAATGTTAATGAATTTTAAATGAGTATTGATATACTACTGATATACTAATGTTATACTTGACATTGCATTTAAAATAAGTGTTGATATACTATTGATATACTAATGATATGCTTGAAATCATGACTTCTTTTTTTTTTTAATGAGTATTGATATACTATTGATGCACTAATGCTATATTTTAAATGAATTTTGAATGAGTATTGATATATCATTGATATATCCTTATTATACTAGAAATAAATTTTGAATGAGTGTTGATATATTACTGATACACCAATTGTTGATGCCGGAATTTGGTTAGACGGATCAACGGTGAATTTGTATCATTGGGGACAACGATCTCCTGCAAGAAAGAAAACTAACACCGGTGTGGTGCTCTGCCACACGCGCTCCGACGCTCAAGTTAGAGAGGATAATCTCGCACAAAGATAAATCTCAAGCTAGAACTCACAGGACAAATGATTGCTTACTTTTGTTGGGCTTTCCAACGAGTTAATATAGACCTCACGTTCGTAACGGTCTTTCAAGGTTTTATTATCTATTAACTCTCCATAATTGAGCGTGCTTAATGACGACGGTTACGGGAAAGGAACCGTTTCACGACGCCCTTGTTTCTCTTCCTATCCGTCATAACAACGTTCGCGACAGCTGACCCTCTACGACCGGGCCGACCTCAAGGGGTCGGCCTCGTCGTCTGAAGCCGCCGAGCCCGACCTCTGAAGCGATAAAGGTCGGCCCATCTTGGACCGGGGCTGACCCCCTTGGGGGGTTGGCCTCCCGGTCTTGAACCGGTCGGAGCCGACCCCTTGGGGTCGGCCCACCTTCGACCGGGACCAACTCCAGGGGTCGGCCTCCCGGTCGGAGTCGACCCCTTTGGGTCGGCTCCTTCTGGCTCGGAGCCGACCCCATAGGGTCGGCTCCTTGAGCCGGGTCGACCACACGGGGTCGACCCCCTTGGGGTCGGCCTCCCGGTTCTGAACCGGTCGGAGTCGCACCCAAGGGGTCGGCTTCGACTCTCCGATTTCAACCGGTCGACTACTCATTCACCTCTCTTCGACGCTGTCGGACCGAATCCTATTTTTGGCCATAACGATTTGTCCCCACTTCTAGTCTAACTTGTTCTCCTCTTATAGTTTAGACTTGAAGTAAGTGGACATACCCCTCGGATGATCCTCCTTCCACCTCGATAGGCGTGTCTGTAAGGCTTTAAAAGCTCATCTCAGCTTCATTCTTCTCATACCTTCATTCCATTCCAAACCTTAGTTTCAAGATCATACTCTCCCCCGACTTCTTTGGCGTTTGGCAGCGCGCGCCTTCGAGTAACCCCACTTACGTTTACGAGCAATGGCTAGTAGTGTACCTCTCATTGTCCGCGCCGGTTCTTACGATCCGGGAAGACGAGATTTTTGATCCTAACCCACCCCCTAGAGTCTGAAACCCTCGAGTCTCTAGGAGTCTGCCTGGTAGAGCTCCTAGTAGAGTTAGAACAATTACCGACTCCGCTTTAGGAGAGCTTCGTTCTTTTTACGGCATCCCAAACTATGTCACTATGAGGGTTCCCGGGAGAGGAGAGGAACCTGGCTCCCCTCCCCCAGGAGAGGTTGCTTTCTATCCTGACATGCTGGCTAGTGGAGTTAGGTTGCCCCTTATTCCCATAGTTCAGGATTTCCTTACTCTAACAAGACTGACACCTTTTTAGATACTACCGAACTCCTGGTGCTCACTCATGGGATGTTATGTCCTTTGGCATCAGACTGGGAACCCGACTCCCATGTCGGCCATTGACTTCCTTTCCTTCATATCTTTAAACAGAAAAGACAGATCCAAGCCCTTCTACTATACTCGCCCCGCCCCACGCCGAGGCTATCGTCAAGAGCCCAAATCGATCAAAGACCGGAAGAAACCATGGTTCTTTGTGGGTGGGCTTTGGTCGTGTGTCTGACGAGGCAGGGTCTACCCTCCGGGTTCCAACCAGCTTCAGAACGTTAGGCGAGTCCGCTTTTGATGCGCGAACGAGACCGTTACCCTGCCGTTTACGACTCTGCTTTATGGTTTTATTTTTCTCGTTCTTTGACACTATGCTAACTGACTTTCTTTTTCCTCGGCAGCTGACGTCAGACCGAAGCCGACTCCTACTGCGCTTGCCTTTCGAGCTTCCGTTTGGAGGATTGCCGAGTCTCGACGGTGGGGTCCTGAGTTAGTTACGAACGAACTCCTTTCAACGTGCAATCTTATTCCTCCTCTAATTGACACACCAGAAGGTTAGGCTCTCTCTCTCTACAATGCTTTTGCACGACATCTTCTTATTACATTCTCTCACGATATTCTCTTTCTACCAGAGATGACGTCAAACTTGGTGGAACAAGAGCAGGAGCTCCTGACCGAACGGGAGCTTCCGGTAACTGGGGGCGTCCTTCGAGCCAGTCACGTTTCAAACATCGATAATTGTGCCACCAGGCGTCCTTGCAGGCGATCGTCCCCCGCACGCTCCTCTTTCCCGGAGATCTTACCTGATCCTGTCCCTCCTCCTACCAATCTGGGGAGTAGGTCTGACCAACCTGATCCTTTCAGGGATATCGGCAATAGGGGCGCTCTCCGCCTCACCTACGCTGGACCTTATGATTCTCCTTTTGATACGACTGTCGAAGTGGAGCGAGTCTTCGCTCTATGGGGTGGCCTTTCTGACAGTGGCTCCTCCCGTGGTTCTTCCGAGCGCTTTGATGTCAATCACTGCCCAGAGTCTACTCTGAATGCCGCAATACATTACACTCGCGAGGTGAGCGCCTTTTTTTATGACCTCTCTTCTCTTCTTCATTTTCTGCTAATTTTGCCTTCTATGTGCAGGCTTTCATTCTCACAACCTTGGCTTCTCGTCGTATGTCGAGCGAACTCGTTCACCTCCGTCAGAACCGAGTCTCACGGGTTGAGTTGGAGCAAGCCCAATTCCTTCATGCCCAAGCAGCGCAGTCTCTTCAATCTTTGCAAGCGAGATTCGATTCTCTACAGGCTGAGCATCAGGACTATCATACGCGTACTGAAGGTGAGTTATCCTCTCTTCGGTCTGAGTTATCCTCACTCCGATCTCAACTGAAAGGGATCGAAGATAAGCTCAACGACATTGACTACCTGACCGAAGCCTTCAAGCGTTCTGATGCGTACAATGACTTCTCGAATAGAGCTATGCTTTGCGGCGTAAATTGGTCGATCCGGAAGGTTCGAGAGCGACATCCTGAGACTGATTTGGCATGGGTGAAATCTTCCTTCTTGGAGTGCATTGAGGCTTGTAATCCCCCTGGATTTGACATCGACCAAACTTCTGGATCTAGGGGTCCAGCTTCTGCTCTGGAGAATGTGGTTCTAGACGAGAACTTCCTCGATGACATCTCCATGGACCAACTACCTGACCCTAGATGCATCTGAGTACTTCGGTCGAATTAGCGTTGTCTTTGATTGTCTTTTTTTTTTTTAATCTTGTATCTCTTTTAATGGACTTCTTTTGTTTGTACTCTTATCGTATCTTAATCGAGCTCTATCTTTATTGCAACGTACCTACCCCCCACTCACGCAGTTTTGATTCAAAGCAAATTGCTTGAGTAGAACGTTTTACATTAATGATAACAAATAAATCCGAATACAAAACAAAACAAAGAAAAGAAATACAGAACTACTGATAATAAATTTTTAGATGCTCTGCATTCCACGGGTGTGGCATCCGTTTTCCGCTCATGTCAACAATCTCGTAAGTTCCAGGACGAACTATCCTTGTAATTTTGTATGGGCCTTCCCAATTGGGACCCAAAGCGCCCGAGGTCGGATCTCTGGTGTTCTGCATAACACGGCGGAGTACGAGGTCACCTTCGCTGAAGCTACGCTGCTTCACACGGGAGTTGTAGTATCGAGCGACCCTACACTTGTACTCTTCTGTCCGCAACCTGGCTTTTTCCCTCCATTCTTTCAATAGATCTAGGTGCAGACTCAGGGAATCAGGATTCATACCGGGGTTAAAATGTTCTACCCGGGGAGACGGGAGTCCAATCTCCACTAGGATAACAGCCTCGGTACCGAACGAGAGGGAAAAAGGAGTCTCCCTAGTCGAATTTCGAGCGTCGTTCTGTAAGCCCATAATACGTTCGGCAATTCCTCCGCCCATGAGCCCTTCAACCCTTCCAGCTTGGTCTTGAGGATCTTATTCACTGCTTCCACTTGACCGTTGGCTTGTGGGTGGGCTGGAGAAGAGAAGAAATGCTTGATATTCAACTCCGAGCAAAACTTTCGGAATGTTTCATTGTCAAATTGGCGTCCGTTATCTGTCACTAAGGCATAAGGTATGCCGAATCGGCATATGATGTCTCGCCATATGAAATTAGTCACCTTTTTCTTGGTAATAGTTGCGAGTGCTTCTGCCTTTGCCCACTTCGTAAAGTAGTCTACTGCGACCACTGCAAACTTTGTTTGTCCCTTACCCTGCGGGAGAGGTCCAATGAGGTCTACCCCACCGAGCGAAGGGCGGGGACTCATCACATGGTGAGCGGTTGAGGAGGTTGTCTCTGTATTACCGCAAACCGTTGGCATTGGTCACACGATTTGATGAACGTTCATGCATCGTTATGCATCGTGGGCGATGAGTAGCCGCCAGTATTGCCTTCCGCGCGGAGAGACCCGAGCGCAGAGTGATTACCGCATATTCGCCGTGTATCTCCCGTAAGACATATGTCGCTTCGTCAGGCTCGAGACATCTGAGGAGCGGCATAGAGTAGCTTCTCCGATATAACTTATTGTCTTGTAGGACATATCGCGCCGCCTTATACTTTAACCGACGTTCTTCAAGTTTGTCGGAAGGGAGTCTCCCGTCCTTAAGGAACTCGACCAAAGGGGATATCGAGGTTTGCTGCTCGGTGGACGTACCATCCAACTCCATGACTTCACTCTCTTCGACACTTGGTTCATCCAAGATCTCAACCGGGACGGTTCTCCGTAGCTAAGTGTCGTATGCCGCAGCCAATCTTGCGAGCGAGTCAGCGTTGGCATTCTCAGATCTTGGGATCCGTCTGATTTCGAACTTATCGAACGTCTCCAGGTACTGTTTTGCCTTGGCTAGGTAGGCGACCATGCGCTGTTCTTTTGCCTGATACGCTTCCGCTACCTGGTTCACAACAAGTTGAGAGTCACTTAGAATGATCAAGTTTTTTACCTCGAAAAGTTTGGCGATTCTCAACCCTGCTAGCAATGCCTCATACTCTGCTTCGTTGTTCGACGCTCGAAACTTGAACCTTAAAGCATACTCGAACCTTTCCCCGTTAGGAGATATCATAAGCAATCCTGCTCCGCATCCACGACTGTTAGATGATCCATCGACGTACAGTCGCCAAGGTAGATCAGCGCCCTTCTGTAGTTGGACTAAATTTATCTCCTGCGAAGGGGTCATCTCAGCTACAAAATCTGCTACGACTTTCCCTTTCATGGCAGTTCGAGGTCGAAACGAGATGTCATACTCGTTGAGTTCCACCGCCCATTTCATCAGTCGTTTGGAAGCCTCCGGCTTTTGTAGAACCTGTCTCAATGGATAGTTGGTCAGTACTGCTATCTTATGAGCTTGAAAATAAGGGCGAAGTCTCCGTGTAGAAATTACTAAAGCCAAGGCCAACTTCTCTACCTGTGGATATCTGGACTCTGCCCCCATCATGGACTTGCTCGTGTAGTAGACAGGGGACTGTTGACCGTCTACCTCCTTTATCAGGACGGAACTTACAGCAGTGTCGGAGGTGGCTAGGTACAAGACGAGCTCCTCCCCTGGCGTTGGTTTGGACAGCAACGGAGTTGAACTAAAGTATTTTTTTAGTGACTCGAATGTCCATCGCATTCGTCAAATCCATTCAAAATTAGCTTTCTTGCGTAAGAGTTTAAAAAATGGGAGACATTTATTTGTCGCTCTACTTACGAAGCGATTTAGCGCTGCGATCTTTCCATTCAGACTCTGCAGCTGCTTCATAGTTTTTGGAGACTCCATCTCCAAGATTGCTCGGATTTTGTCGGGGTTCGCCTCGATTCCTCTTTGGTTGACCATGAACCCTAAGAACTTACCAGAAGTTACTCCGAAAGCGCATTTGTTGGGTTTAGCTTCATCATCCGGTACTTAGTAACGTATGAAGGCATCCCTGTGTCGATCTGGTGTAGATCAGCATGTCTACTCTTGACGAGCATGTCATCGACGTAGACCTCCATACTCCTGCCAATAAGATGAGAAAACATCTTGTTAACTAGCCGTTGATATGTTGCCCCCGCGTTTTTTAACCAGAAGGGCATAAAGTTGTAGCAATACAATCCTCTGCTAGTAATGAAGGATGTTTTCTCCTGATCTGGAGTGTACATTCGTATTTGATTATACCCGGAGTACGCGTCCATGAAACTGAGCATTTCGTGGCCTGTCGTCGCATCCACCAGCTGATCGATCCTTGGTAGCGGGAAGCTGTCCTTTGGACACGCTTTGTTCAGGTCGGTGAAATCTACGCACATCCGCCACTTCCCGTTAGCCTTTTTCACCAGTTCCACGTTGGAGAGCCACTGGGGATAATTAACTTCCCGGATGAACTCGGTCTCCAAGAGATCCTTGACTTACTCAGCTACAATCTCATTTCGAGCGTGGTTGAAGGCCCGTCGTTTACGCCGAAGCAGCTTGTAGTCTCTGTCGACACATCTCGATGTGTGATCACCTTTGGATCTATGCCGCATATCACATGTCTTCCATGCGAATACATCGACATTCCTTTGGAGAAACTCGATAAGATTCGCTCTCTGGTCAGGTGACAGCTTGGTTCTAATGTTCACACATTGCTCCGGATAGATAGCTTGTTGTCAGACTCAGGCCAATGAGCCAGCGAGTTCGCCTCGCTCGAATGTGGGCAGTTCCTCCGTGTCGTCCTCTACGACTTCTGGTTCAGCCGATGCCGGTGCCGAGATGTCAATGTCCATCTCGGCCTCTCCTGCACCGCCAAACTTTTCTGGATACCCTTCTATGGCTGCCACCTCTTCTACCTCCCCATTTGATTCTCTCATCGCATTGTGGTAGCATTCCCGAGACATTTGTTATTCTCCATATACCACCCCGACTCCACTGGGAGTTGGGAATTTCAGCATCTGGTGGTAAGTCGAAGCTACCGCCTTCATAGTATGTATGGTGGGACGTCCAAAGATGGCATTATAGGCTGAGTCGTGATTTACCACCAGAAATTATACCATAGTTGTTACACACGTCGATCTGCCGCCAAACGCCACCTAGCGATTCGATGCTCCCCTCGGGATACACCTTACTTCCCGAATCCCACTAAGGGAGATATGCTAACCTTGAGCTTCTGGCCTCGTCCTATCTTCATGGCGTCATAGGCGCTTAAGGATAACACGCGTCGAATCGCTCTCGTCAACCAGGATACGACGGACTTTGATGTTGGCTATCAGTAAAGAGATCACCAATGCGTCGTTATGAGGTTGGTGCAATTTGACTGTTTCTCCTTCTGAAAAACTAACAATTTCGTTAGATTAGGAAGTCGAACAAACCTCCCAGTCCGCCGGCGGGGACCGGGCGGCCCGGGCCTTCGCCTTCCTCTTTCAATTTGAGTCGCCTCCGGCTGATCCCCCAAGAATAGTCCGAATTTTTCGGGGAGGGGGTGACCCTCCTCCCTTATTGCTTGGCTCCTGCTGATCCGACCTGGTCTCACGTCGTCCACTTCCACCTACGTATTCTTTCAGCTGTCCGGTCTGGATCAATGCTTCTATGGCCTCTTTCAGGTCGTAGCAATCTGAAGTTGAATGTCCATGGTCGCGGTGGAATAGACAGTATTTGTCCTTATTCCTCCTATGGGACCCTGCCTTCAACTTAGCTGGCCATTTAAGGATATTTTTGTCGCGTACCTCCATCAGGATCTGCTCGATAGGTACGCTTGTCGGGGTGTACCGCTCAAATCTTCTCGGTGGCAAACCCTTCCTCACGGGTTTCTCGCTGACGTCGGACCGCTCCTCGTGCTTTCGCTTTCGAGAGTCGCTTCGGTCTTCCTCCGATCGACCCTTATTTTTCTCGCGGTCCCTGCTTTGCTTGTCGTCTGGCGCACGTCTCGAGCGAAGCAATTCCCCTGCACTCATGTATTTTTGAGCTCTAGTTAGTAACTCAACATAACTCGTAGGAGCTTTCTTACCTAGTGACCACAAGAACCTTTCGTCTCGCAAACCGGCTACGATGGCTGTTAGGGCTACCCCATCGGTATATCCATCAATCTGTAGGGCCTCGCTGTTGAAACGAGACACATATTCCCTCAACGTTTCGTTATTGCCTTGTTTGATGGTCAGGAGGTGTGTCGCAGGACGCCGCTGATCCCTTCCTCCGAGGAATTGAGTCACAAAAGCTCGGGCCAACTCCCGGAAGGAAGCAATCGACTTCCTCTTTAGCTGTCTGAACCACTTTCGGGCTGGTCCCGTCAACGTAAACGAGAATGCCCTGCACTTGATCGCATCTCGGACTCCATGGAGTTCCATCCATGACCGAAATGTATCAAGGTGCTCCACTGGGTCTTTCGATCCATCGTAGGCTTTGATTGTCGGAAGTTTGAACTTCGGGAGGACTTCCTCCTGCATTATTTCGTCAGTAAAAGGAGGGTCTACCTGGTCAACAAGATTCTCCAAGTCCAATCCGCCGTGGTCTTGAGCCTTCTTCATGTCTCCGAGCTCATTCTGGATCCTCCGTAGTTCTGATGCCCAAGGTTGACTTTCAACCTCCACTTCTTTTCTCTTCTGGTTGATCAATTCTCTAAGATCTGACCCCGTGCTAGGTCTCCTTGATCGATCGTCCCTTCGGTCATGCTGTCGCTTGACTTCAGACGCATGGTGGTTGTTGTATCCTCGGTTCCCGTGGATCACCTGAGTCCTGACTTGGGATTCTCCCACTCGAGATGCGACCCTCTGCTGCTCCGCATGATGGGATCGCCTTTCGTTGCCTCCCAACCATGGCTTGTCATCAGGTTTACGAGGTGGGACCCGAGATTCGCCCTGCCCCTCTTCCGCCGGGCCCTTACCTTTGGCCTGGTCTCGAACTGAAGGCAAGGACTTACGTGGTGCCGGAGCATTAACCTGTTCTTCGTTCCGGACGTCGTTGAGATTCTGCTCCGGTCCATCTTTTAGAGCCTCCACGATTGGGTTTGGACGATTTAGTATCTCCAGAATTCTGGCGATGTTTTCGTCCAGGCCCCGAACCCTCTAGTGTCGCGTACTGATCCGCCCCCACCGGTACAGCACGTTGGTTAACTTCCTCAGGTTGGGCATTCTGCGTCCTTGCCGGAATTCGGCGTGGATGTCGGTCATTATCCGACTCCTCTCCATCGTTCATTGGGTTGAGTTGATTCAAATGGTTACTCATGGTAAACAGTGTTAGGGTTTCACAACACGTGACACTTTGCAAGAAAAATGTGTTCCCACAGACGGCGCCAACTGTTGATGCCGAAATTTGGTTAGACGGATCAACGATGAATTTGTATCGTTGGGGACAACGATCTCCTGCAAGAAAGAAAACTAACACCGGTGTGGTGCTCTGCCACACGCACTCCGACGCTCAAGTTAGAGAGGATAATCTCGCACAAAGATAAATCTCAAGCTAGAACTCACAGGACAAATGATTGCTTACCTTTGTTGGGCTTTCCAACGAGTTAATATAGACCTCACGTTCGTAACGGTCTTTCAAGGTTTTATTATCTATTAACTCTCCATAATTGAGCGTGCTTAATGACGGCGGTTACGGGAAAGGAACCGTTTCACGGCGCCCTTGTTTCTCTTCCTATCCGTCATAACAACGTTCGCGACAGCGGACCCTCTACGACCGGGCCGACCTCAAGGGGTCGGCCTCCTGGTCCTGAACCGGCCGAAGCCAGCCCCTCGGGGTCTGATAAAGGTCGGCCCATCTTCGACCGGGGCTGACCCCCTTGGAGGGTTGGTCTCCCGGTCTTGAACCGGTTGGCTCCTCGAGCCGGGCCGACCCCAAGGGATCAACCCACCTTCGATCGGGACCGACTCCAGGGGTCGGCCTCCCGGTCAGAGCCGACCTCAAGGGGTCGGCCCACCTTAGATCGGGCCGACCCAGAGCCGACTCCCAGGGTCGGCCCACCTTCGGCCGGGGCCCACCTTGGGGTTGATCTCCGGTCTTGAGCCGGCTGAGCCGAGCCCTCTGGGTCGGCTCGAGGCCGGCCGACCTCACACTGGTCGGCCCCTCTTCGGTGGTCGGCCTCTCCGATTACGAGCCGGTGAGTCGCACCAAGGGGTCGGCTTTGACTCTCCGATTTCAACCGGTCGACTACTCATTCACCTCTCTTCGACGCTGTCGGACCGGATCCTATTTTTGGCCATAACACCAATATTATTATTTGTATTTAGAATGAGAATGATGAGGAAAAAAAAAACTATCCACCCTACCGTGGAAGGCAATGGTTTCAAACCATTTAGAAATTGAGCTCAAATCGACTTTGGGAGCGTTTGGAAGTGAGTTGGACATGTGTTTAGCTCACTTTAAACATTCTTTTGGTTACTTAAGCACTAAGAATACTTTTTAGTCATGTCTAAGCTTTGTCAGTTCACCAACTGTGAAGGTATCTTTTGTTTTTGACTCACTTGACATTTGGACGTAATACTTATTATCAACTTCTATAATACTCTTAATGAGAATGGTCCCAATAGGACAAATTGAACAATTATAAGTTGAAGATGATGTACTAACAAAATAATTCTTTGAAATAAATGAATAAAAATTCAAATTACATCCACGGATAACAAGTACACGACCACATGCTGATTGATAAATGTGGTATATCAGTGGTATAATTTGGTATATCAATTGTATAACTGATACACTTAATATTTTGTATATCAATTGATTGATGTAGGGAAGATAAAATATATTTGATATACTTGCTAATATACCAATGGGAATAAAATTGGAATGACAAAAAAAATCTAGATTAAATTTTTGCTATGTTTGCAAATTTCAAAAACATTCATAGATTTATAAATGTACTAACGTTTTTTTGCTATTCTTCTAAATGCCTCTTTAGTTTATGTTTTTTTAAACTAGTTTATCTTTACCTTGAAAGATATACGGGGAGGTTGGAAATAAAATATTAGAAAAATTACATTTTTAGTCCCTGAATTTACAACTCAGTTTCTATTGAACCCTTAAATTTTAAAATCGGACAATCAAATCTCTTAATTTGATGAAATGGTTCAATTTAGTCCTTCCATATTAACCACCATTAACTTTTTAACAGTTTGTTGATGTTGTAATTTTTTAATATTAAAATAATAATTTTTAAATAGAAACAATAATTATAATAATAAAATTAAATAAAACTATAATAATAATAATAAGTATTATTATTATTATAAAAATAATTAAAAAATATATCCTTCTCCTTCCCTTTCCTCTCTCCCTTCTCCTCTCTTCCTCAACTCATCTTTCCAGATTTGTTCTTCTTTTTTTTGTTCAACCCGTCTAATTTCTAGATCACTTTCCCTTTTTTTTTCCTATGGCTTCTCCAACCCATCTCTTCCCCTTCCCCTTCCCCTCCCCCTCTCTTCCTCTCTCATCTCTTTTTTCTTCATTTACATTCTAATCAAGCACCAACCTGCAACATTTTCTCGAATCCCTTCCTCGGATAACACTCTCTCACAAACAAATATTATACATTTATCCCATGTTTTCCTAAGAACGATGAAAATTAGATAAAGTATAACAAATCCAACCACCACAACATCAACCCCACTTTCGATTCGAAAACTCCCTCTCCATATCCTCAAATCGGGCGTCCAAACTCATGAATGTGAGTTCCAAGGAGAGCTTTGAGGAAAGGCGGTGACAGTGAGAAACAACGACGAAGAGAAGGGATTGGATTCGGTGCCAGAGAAGAGATGGATGAGGTGTTCGAAGATGGCATGAGACGACATGACGGATGCGGGAGAGGAGATGGTGGCCGAATTCTGATGGGATTGTAGAGGTATGCGGCGGAGTGATGCCTTTTTGGTTGAATGACCTAGATTTGGAAACTGGAAAGATGAAAGAAGAGGAGTCGGGAGGGAAGGAGAAAGTCAACCATATTTTTGTTATTATTTTTATTTTTAGTTTTAGTTTTAAAATTTTATTATTATAATTATTATTTTTATTTAAAAAATTATTATTTTAATATTAAAAAATGCCACGTCAGCAAACTGTTAAAAAGTGGATTAAATTGAACCATTTCATCAAATTAAGGGACTTGATTGTCCGATTTTGAAACTCAGGGACTCAATAGAAATTGGGTTGTAAACTCAGGGACCAAATATGTATTTTTCTCTAAAATATTTAAATTTTGGTTACAATATCAATTTGATTCCAATATTTTGACTCATTTCCTTTTTGTCACTATACTTTCAAATGTTCAAATTTAGTCCATGTACTTTCAAATGTCTAAATTTAGTACATGTACTTTTAATAAATCCTAAAATTAGTGTTATTGTTAGTTTGAAGTTAACGTTTATCAAACTCTATAAAATAATAATAATAATAATTTTCATTCTAGAAAAAACACAAAGGTAATATGAAATATGAGGGAAGAGTAATAGAGATTATAGTTATTTTCTTATTATAGTTATTTTCTTTCATAATTTTTTGAAGAAAAAAGTTAACAATAAACTTATAATAGAGTTTGATTTTAAGATTTATTTAAAGTATATGACTAAATCTAGACATTAGAAAGTACACTAAATAAAATAGAACAAATTTCAAAGTACACGAGTCATAATTTTACGATAAAAATCCTAATATTGTGTAAAACAATAATTATCTAGATCTTGAACAAGACAATTTTTACTAATGTTGAATATTAAGACTAAAAAACCTAAATCTTGATCCATGCATGATATCAATTTTATAAAACAATCTGTTATAATTCGGACCACAAATTTAGTTTGGATATAAAACTCTCATGACTTTACTTTTGCTCCCACTAAAAAAATCTAATACGAATGGAGATAGTTATCCTCACTTATAAGTTATATACTCACGATCACTCCCTATCCTACTCAATGTGAAATTTTCCTTGCACTCTTAATAAGGTTGAGAGAAAACCAATCAAAAGATTTTATTTTTATGTTCACACCGTTCATCAAAGTGTTTAATTTAGAAAATTACTTTTCAATTAAGGATAGTTTCATATATAGTATGTGACCTTTCAATTTAGAGTGGGCAAAGTCAGATTGTGCTTGATCTAGGGGGTTGAGGAATTTTGCACCATGCATTCTGAGTGTAAGGAGGCAATTAGTCAAAGTGATTCTTGGGGGTTGGTCAGTTCCAACTTTTACCTCTGCACAAAAATCTGGAAAACTATGCACGTGCCATGGGAAAGTGGGACAGATAAATTTGTTCAAATTAACTAAATTTTGCATATATGAACTTCTGCTATTTTTTAAAATATTATTATGTTTTTATTTGGACGAAAATACCCTTACTAACTCACGTTTATGATTATTTGTTATTATATAATTTGTATGGATCATTTCCTTAAATATAATTAGGTTAAATTCTAAAGATTTGTCGTTTATCTTTTATATTTATTTGATTCCTGACCCATCATAATTAATGTTTAGACCATTTATTATTAATTTGATCCCATAATTATCAAATTATAATTATCTATATTACCACATCTTCTTCTATCTCATATCCATTTGCCAAAAGTTGATGTCCATCATTTCTTCTTTCTTGCATTGTTCGTGATCAACCATTTTCATTATTCACCGAAACAATCATGTTGAAGCTCATGGTTATCTTTCGTATATACCAAAAAATATATATATATATATTATGAAATATAATCATGAGTTTATGAAAAATAACATTATAGTAATTAATGTTATCCTCAAATCTCTTGTTGGTTCGTCTCCACAAGTCCTTCCATTTTTCTTACTTCTTCTGCATCCATTCCCAAATATTCGATTGACGGTCATACTTTTCATTCGTCAACTGAATGATTTTATTGCATTTTAAATTTTAGTATTTTATTCTATTTAATTTTTCGAATTCACTTCCATCAATTTAATCAGTTGATTTGTTTGTCTCTTAGAACTTTTGTTCGTAATTGTTAGGTAATATAAACTTCATATTTTTATATCATACCATTTAATTTGATTTTGCTTAATATAATTTGTAACTGTTACATAAATACATATGCCATTTTTATATCATATCTATCTTAATATGATAATATTTATTATAGTTTGTAGCTGCTACGTAATATAAAATTTATATTTTTATATCATACTGATTCTAGTCTAATAGTGCTTAGTATAGTATGTAACTGGTATATAGTATATACATTCATATTTTATTTATATCATATGAAATAATAATCTAATAGAATTTTATTGTAGTTTGTAACTGCTATGTACATAATATATATATCCCATATTTTTTTTTTATATTATATTCTTTTTAATAAGATATATATTCCACCTATTTTATCATCTACATTGTATATTTAGTAATTTTAAAATATATACTTTGGTATATTTATTCATCGTCATCATCACGTCTTTTACAAAAATTTTCTTGTTATTTATATATATTAAAAAAAATGCTGCAGAGAAATTATATACCTCATAATTATTAAATATACTCATACATTTAGTAAATATAAAACGGTATAAAATAATGTACAATCTGATAATACCAATCTTGTTCTGTTTAATATATAAAATAACTATGTATATATTCATTCGAACACTATTTAATCATGTTTTGTTTACATAATAAGATCTTTATATATTACTTCATCTAACATAAAAATACTATTTAGCAAGCTTTTCTTATGAAAATCTGTTTTAACAATTAGATATGTAAAATCGAAGTAAAAAATATGTATATATACTTCTTCCATATGTTGTAATATACCACTAATTAAACAAATACATAATATCATTATACTTGCTTAAATATCTTCTAGATTGTTGATTCTCCCCAAAACGATCACTCATCCAAAAATTTTTTTTCGTAACAGACAAAATCAGATAAATGTACTTTTAGGTTTTCGCTCTAAATATACCTTACTTTATACGTTTTTCACCATTCAGAACGTGCATTCCCATTATATATGAAAAATGAAAGATACTAAAACTTAGAAGAAAATGCAAAACTTACCTACCGAAATATACAATGTAGAAGAAAATACAGGACTTACTAGCCCATTTTCTTAAAAAAAAAATTACTACTGCAGTTAATGGAGAAGAAGATGATGTTGGTTTATAAAACCCAAGTATCATTCAGCGTTCAAACCAGTAGGGAGGAAGTTTTTTCATCGTTTCGTTTTTTGGAGAAGAAAATGATTTTTTATCGTTGTTTCAGAGTTGATTTGTCAGTTTTGGAAAAATTCTTTGAAATGAATCTAAATATTAAATGAGGGTTTCCATTTTGGGTTTTTCCAATTTGAAGCCTATATATTACACAGGTTCTTTTAATATGATATCATTTTTGGATTTTTTTTAAAGGAATCTAAGTATTAAAATGGAGTTTCCTTTTTGGGGTTTTCCATTTTCTTTTCAATTTTGAAAAATATTGGGGTATTATTGTAATTGAGCTTATATATTAACCAGATTCTTTTAATATGATGGACATGAATGTAAAATTGAAACTTTTTGGACATTTTTACAAAAATCCTAATATAAAAAGTCCATTTATATAGTTAATCCTTCCAGAATTGATAGGAATAATGAACACTTCATCTTGCAGCGAAAGATTATGATTTTTAAACAATATAGAAATTAATTTATGGATGACTTTTATTTGTTTAAAATAAACTAAAAACAAGGTTAAATAATAAATAATTTGAAGAAAATAAGGGAGAAAATATTTGGCAGGTCTTTACTATTAGATTATTTAAATATAAAATAATCATTAATATGATATATTAACATTTATTTACACGATAAAGTGAGCCAATTAAGTAAAAGATAATTTCTCTAATTTAAACACCATGATGGAAATGCATATATAAAGATAAAACTCTAGGGATTGGTTATCTCTCAACCGAATAAAATAGAAGTTTCTCTCTATCAAGAAGTCTAATTAAGCTCTAAAGGAAGGCCAAGAGAGAGAAACACAGTCCTTCTCTACAATAAAATATAATGGATCCAAGTATGTTATTCTAACTCATGTATTATTGTTAAAATCATCTAGTTCAAAGATCTTGATTTTATTGAATTATACAATGTTAGGATTTTATTGTACAATCATGTAATCTAAAGTCTACATGTGGTATTAGAGCCAGGTTGAGAACATGGGATTTTCCATTGATGTTTTAATGTATGAATTTATGTTTTCGCTGCAAATAACTACGTTTGGCTTTTCCTTAATGAATCAAGTAATCAAATTTATGAGGGTCAAGAATTCATTGTTAATGCATTAAAAAATCTTGCATTTTTTATTATTTCTTTCATTCTTCCATTCAAGAATCTTGTATATCTTGATTGATTTTTATTCTTATTCAAGAATTCATTCTTATTGCATTCAAGAATTAAGTTTCTTGATTGATTTAAATTAATATCTAAGTTTTTAATGTATCGAGTGATCTGTTTGAATTAAGTTCCTATTTTCAAGATTTCATGTGAGTTTTATATGAGTCATTGATTAAGAAAGATTTTTTTTTTGTTTATGATTTATTTTAAGTTATTGTATTCAAGAATTCATATGAATTTCACATGTGTTCATTAATTAGGATTTTTTTATTGAATTGTGTATGAATTCTTGTTGTTGGAATAAAAATTTTGACAAATCCGAAATTGCCACATCATCCCCCAAGATTGATGGCGAAACCATATTTAATAAGAGATTATTTAAATTTCAAGGATCCCTAAATTAAATTATGGCAAAATTCAGGTACACATTTGGGCTCTACCCAAATTGAAGACAAGTCTAGCCCGAAAGTCCAAGCCCAGTCCAGAGGCGGAGAACCAAATCAACTTTGCCCACCCAAAAGATCGCCCAAAGTCAAGCAGGCCCAGTCAAAAGAGCGCCCAAAGTCAACAGAGCTCGGCCGGATGATCGCCCAAAGTCAAATAGGCTCAACCCAAAAGATTGGCCCAACATCAATTTGGCCCATCCAAGTGAGCCCAAGTCCATCGAAGAAAGCCGGAGGAACTCTATAAATAGAGACCTCCCTCTTTCATCTTAAGGTTGAGAACTGAAGAAGCTTAGAGAGAATTCAGAAACAAAGCTGTGAAGTCTCCAGAAGCTCTTGAAGATCAAACACTGCCTGAACGAAGAACACTTCACGGAGATCGTCAAGAACACGTCACGAATCCATTGAAGTTTCCAACATTGAGAACAAGCTGTTTCAGCCCTCGATCACAACACACAAGTAGGAGAAAGAATCAGAGGATCAAACACTAGAGATTGTACTCACAATTACCTGAAATCAATACAAATACGAAATTCATTTACACGTGTCTCATTTCCATTCGCTGGTTGAAGTCTCGTGTGAACAGATTGGCACGCCCAGTGGGACAACTCTACCTCTCATCTCTTTCTCCTTCAAATCAAAGCAAACCAATGCAATCAAAGAAAGCGACATCAACTGTTGCTGCTGCAAGCAACATCTACATGGGGCCGGTAACTCGTTGTCGTTCTAAAGGGGTCGAGACAAGCGATGATCGAACTCCTGATGCAGTGGCAAACCACCTCACCAAATTACTGAATGAAGCTTCCAAAGCTAAGATTGTCATCAAAGACAACCCCTTGTTTGACCAATCGCCCTGCTCCAAATCCATCAAGGAGACGCTAAATCAAGATATAATGTCGGTCATGATGGCTGATGTAGACCCTGATGAAAGTATGGCGGAAGTAGAGAAAAAAATCAATCTCCTGATGAAGGCGATGGAAGACAAAGATCTTGAAATCGCCTACCTCAAAGTCAAATTCAAAATAGGGATACAGCTGAATCAGCCACACCCCTGTACCAAGAAATAGTGACAAAGGGAAAACTGTTCTCCATGAAGAACAACCATCACAACCTGCTTCGGTTGCTTCTTTATCCGTCCAACAGCTGCAAGACATGATTATGAACTCTATCAGAACTCAGTATGGTGGACCCAGCCAAAATCCTCTCATGTACTCCAAACCATACACTAAGAGGATTGATAACCTGAGGATGCCCACAGGATACCAACCTCCAAAATTTCAACAGTTCGACGGAAAGGGCAACCCAAAGCAACACATTGCACATTTTGTTGAAACCTGCGAAAATGCAGGGACGCGTGGTGACCTTCTGGTGAAGCAATTCGTGCGTACCTTGAAAGGAAATGCTTTCGACTGGTACACCGACTTAGAGCCAGAAACAATCGATAGTTGGGAACAGTTTGAAAAAGAATTCTTGAATCGCTTCTACAAAGACGAGGCGAACAACAAGATGATGGAACTCACCAATACCAAACAACGCAAAAGGGGAGCTGTCGTTGATTACATCAACCATTGGAGGGCTCGAGCCTCGATCGCAAGGACCGACTCACGTAAATATCACCGTTGAGATGTGCACCCAAGGTATGCATTGGGGGCTACTTTACATTTTGCGGGGAATCAAACCTCGCTCTCTTTCGAGGAGTTGGCGACTCGCGCTCATGACATGGAGTCGAGCATCATCGCTAGAGGGAATAAAGACCTCTTACTCCCATAAGCAAAAAGGAGAAGAAAGAATTTAAAGCGCAGAGAAGACTACGAAGAGCGCCACTAAAGAATCAATGGTCACCAACACAATCCCTCCAAGTTTTCCTCAAAAGGAAAGGAAGTTAAGCCGATGAGGGCAACAAGAAGCGCGTAAAAACGCCGCCCAACTCGAAAGAAAGGCAAGAGAAAACATATCCATTTCGGACTCGATGTCCCGGATATGTTGGAGCAACTCATCGGAAAAAACGTCTTATTGAGCTTCCGAATGTAAACGACCGGAGAGCTCTGGAAGGTAAATAATCCTAATTATTGTAAGTACCACCGAGAGTTATTAGCCATCAGGTGGAGAAATGCTTTGTCTGAAGGAGCTAATTTTAAGATTGGCTCATGAGAAGAAAATTGAGTTAGACCTCGATGAGGTAGCTCAAACAAACCATGCAAAGACAATAGTGGCGAACCCAAGTGTCCACTCGCGCTTGCAGTTCCTTTCTACGAGAATGCGAGAATGTTTGATCGGTTTGGGTCTCTCGAACCAATTGTAATTCGGTTCCAGAGATTTGTATCAAGGAAGGACGTTCGAGAGATAAGTTTGCCAAAAACAAAGCATTCAAGAGAAGAATGAACAAATTGAAAATGACGATGGCGAATGGACTATCGTAACTTTCGACGCAAGAAGCGGCGACAAAACTATGCTCTCGAAGGAAGCACACATCTTTCGGGAGCGAAAGAGAAGAAGTAAACTCTCGAAAAGAAAAAGCGGGAAGATTACTAGAAAGGCGAAGATGATTGTGCAAGAGAATGAAGAGTTCATCCGACCTCGCGGACCGTCACTTTGGCGAATTCTTCCCAAGAAACTTAGAAGCGGTCGAGTTTGTTGCATGCCATGTCGTCAACATTAATGAAGATCCAAGCGACAGCTCGTCAAGAGGAGCGGTGAGTTTGAAACCTCATCTACCTTCGTGAGATAGAAGACTTGTTGTCACTTCCCCAGCGGCCAAAGGCGTTCTCATCGAAGCCTTGATCAACTCTAATGACGCAAGCGCTCAACCTCTCGTGAACACGCTCATGTGTTACGTGTTGCTTGTCAATAGGTTTTACCGACGAAGATTTATTGCTAGGGTCAAAACCTCATGCGAGCCATTGTTCGGTCTCAGGATATATCCGAGAACAAGAAGATTGGTCGCATTCTCATCGATGATGGATCACCGTCAACATAATGCCCAAGTCAACTATGAAACAGTTAGGCATCTCGATGGAGGAGTTGATGAATAGCAAATTGGTAATCCAGGGCTTCAACCAAGGAGGCCAACGAGCAATTGGCATGGTTCGTTTAGAGCTCATCATTGGTGACCTAAAAGCCGAAACATTATTTCATGTCATCGACTCCAAAACCACCTACAAGTTATTGCTAGGTCGCCCCGGATCCATGGAAGCGAGTGATAACTTCCACGTTGCATCAATGCTTTAAATTCTACCAAGATGGCGTCAAGAAAGTGGAGGTGATACAAATCCATTTCGGAGGTGAATCCCATTTCTTTGATGCGAAGTTCTATTTGAAGGGTGACAACATAGGGAAGTTGTGCAGGTGGGAGTCCCCATGATTGAAGCCAAAGACAAGGAGCGAATCGAAACTTGCTATTTGGAGAATAAGAAAGTAGCCAAAGAGGCAAATGTGACTAGCCCCAGGAAAAATCGGACTTCAACAAATCTACCAGGGGAAAAGTTTCAAAAGATAGGGTGCCACAAGTCTTCCTATTTTTTGCGTTACATTCCCCTTATCTCAACGCAAAAAGGATGAGTCACCTTTCGCGGAATGTTCAAAAATCTAAAAGTTGGCGATGTAGAGAGATCTGAAACAAAACTTCGTTATGGCTCTCACAAAGATAACAAAACAAGAAGCTAGGAAACCTGATGATGAGCAGGCAAAAACAGTGTTACCTGAGAGACGAACGGAAGACGGATTTGACCCAAAGGCATACAAGCTTCTAGCAAAAGCAGGGTATGACTTTTCAAAGCACACCAAGTTCGAAAAGTTGAAGATTGTCGACGAAAGGCCCGAAAATGCTATGATAAATGAGGTAGGCTCGAATTTGAGGGTTCCTTTATGTGTTTCGATTTTCACATATCAAGTCATACGTAATACTTCATTTGTGTTACACATGTTAACTCGGGTTTCATTCTCATAATACCCAACATTTTCTAGTAATTAATTCTCATTAACTACCTTGTGAAGTTTCACATATCAAGTCATACGTAATACTTCATTTATGTATGAATTTGTCAAGTTTTAGTAAGGTTAACTTTAATTTCTCATATTGTGAAAATTAGAGAAATTGATTAATTTTTCTTTGGTTTTAATTGAATTTAGGTGCATGAATTTAACTTTGTTATGGAAGTGGATTAATTCAACAATTCAACTCAATTAATTGGAAGGCTTTTTACACATGTTGCAAACCAAAGAGGCTTATGGAAGAAGTCAAAGAGAGGCTTTTAGAGGAAGATAAAGAATGGCTTATGGAAGAAGCTAAAAGGGGGGCTTGTTGGAGAAGCTAGTCAAACTTGTTCTCCAAGTTTGACCATTTGACCCATTTTAACATTGCCATTGCTGAAAATAGAGAGGAGGGGAGAAGGAGTATTCTACCAAATTTCCATATCTTTTGTATAGAGAAATCAAGATTTCTCAAGGCTTGAAGGGACATTGGAGACCGTTGGAGCTTGTCTACAAAGGGGGATTCTTTTCTTTTCACCTTGTTTACTTGATTTCCCTTCTTCTCCATTGTAATTAGTAGTTATGTTGCATTCTAGATTAGCTTGTAGATTTTCTTTTGTTGTAAGCATGAACTAATTTTAGAAGGCAAGGATTTGAGTATACTTTATGTAATAAAGTTTCACATGTTGAAGAGTATGCTTATTTGTGATTCATTATGGTTGTATTTATGGTTTATTGGACATATGCTTGGCCAACTTAAGTCCATATTTCTTTCTTTTCTATGAGAAGTAGGAAGTTAGCGGAGTGTCGTAATCACCTTAGGTCATGTAAAGGGTGGATACTCGAGACGAAAGTGAAAAGATTAGAATTAATCGATTCACCTAGGGTACTAAAACATGAAACTTCACAAGGTAGTTAATGAGAATTAATTACTAGAAAATGTTGGGTATTATGAGAATGAAACCCGAGTTAACATGTGTAACACAAATGAAGTATTACGTATGACTTGATATGTGAAAATCGAAACACATAAAGGAACCCTCAAATTCGAGCCTACCTCATTTATCATAGCATTTTCGGCATATCCTATTCATCATAGCATCTCTCGGCATTGCATGTTGCATTCGACATAGTAGATTAATTTATCACATCATTGAATAGTTAGTATAACTTACATGTTCATTGCATCCTTTATGCTTTTAGTTTAATTAGGTCAAACTTCACCATTGATTTGTCTTTACTTGTGTTTTGCATCAAAATTACTACAAGTAGCTTAAACTAGGTAGATCTTGCCTCTAATCCCTGTGGAAACGATACTCGGTACTCGGATACTATTTATTTTATTACTTGTTGCAATCGACTGTGTATACTTGCACATCTGGTGCGTAGTTTGCATGTTAGTTCACTGCACGCTTCGCACGCGCATCACTCACTTCATTCGTTAACTCTATACACTACTAATATTTATATCAAACATAAGTTCTATTACAAGTAATATGGATACTATTATGAATCCATTCCCTATTTTTTAGTTTTTGATGGGTGATTCATTAGTTAATCCTTGAATTTTGAAATAATACAGAAAGAAAATAAAAAGAATCCACGTTTGTTACTGTGGAGTTGATTTACATACGCATAAAAATTTATCTCCACCAATTCACCAAAATACCACAACTATATAATATGCAAATAATATTTGCATATCATATAATATAAAGTATCTCATACCTTATTATACAAATTACATTTGTATAATTGTGGAATTAAAATTGAATCATATTCAATTTAATTTCTCTCAAATCAATTTCTCCACATTAGCCCTAATTAAATAATTAGGCTACACTATAGTTTATTATGAATCTCATTCACATTAAACTATATATTATGTTCATTATATCACATATAAATGACATAAATACCCTTTTAATGAATTTGAACACTTCAAATCCACTCCAAACTGTAAACCCTGATTTAGTCCAATTTGAGTCAACCGAGGGACCTAATAGACTTACAGATGATGAGCTCCAATGATACGAGATTAACCGATCAAACTCTTTGACTCAGTTAATCAACATTCATTAACTACAGTAACACTCCACTAAAGCCTGTAGTTGCACTCTCTTCATTGTAGGACAAGTTGTGTCCATCGATATAACCAATACCCATGAGTCGACCCTTCACAGCTTGTTCGTAGTCACAGCTGGGTTGTATTACCGTTTTACTCCTGTGTCTACCTCTTATTCCTTAAGTTCCACTGCTTCGCTAATGAACAAATTTGTTGCATGGTCCAACTATAAACAACATCCTTCTCGGGCCAATGAGAGCGTGGGGCCCCATTGTCCAAGCCCTGGAGACAACACTTAAGGGAACAACCCCTCTAGTTTTCCGAGCTCTTTAACGAGTAAATTCCATCTTGAGTAGTTAAGTTCCCAACTCCCCACGAGGTCCTGTCACCAACAAGATAGGCATATTGGGTGAGCAACACATGTCACCCTCACCCGTACTATTCAAAGGACAGACCCCCGCAAACAAGAGTCGTAACATGCTCAGGATTAAGAACGAGTCACTAATGGTCATCTACGAAGTTATTAGTCCTATATTGTTAACGGGCTACATCAGTAGGTCTAATAATTCACGGTCTGATCTTATACAATCTCATTGCACAGGATGGCCCCACTCGCATGTCAACCACATGAACGAGCTGAATCACCTCGTTTGTATCTAATACAAAGCAGGTCGCATCCACAGTGTTGCCAGGATAAGGTTCCCAACCCTATCCATATACTGTAGACCGTTCGAGTCAATAACTCGAATGTGATTCTCCCCATGTGTCCACTACACACCGTTCAAGTTCTCTCATATAATATGACCTTGGTGGTTAATTTATTGGATTAAGTTTATAAATTGTGAGATATAAAGTTTGATGAATAAATAACTTTTATTTATTAAATTAAATGTATTACAAACTACACGAGATTAGGGCATACACCCCAACAATTTGAAGTTAATCAAGAGTATATCAGTAACTAACATATGATTTATACGTGATATAGAATGTATCATTGGTGCACTATTGATATACTTTATTTTTCATAGGTGTTGTTTATAAAAAGTTTTCAGTAGTTTATCAATAGTATATTGTTGATAGACCAACAATATACCTAATATAAAGTATATCACTGATAAACTACTGATAACTTCTATGAAGTTTATCAAGAATGTATAAGTATGCCACATATGATATTAGACATAATATAGAAGATATCGTTGATACACTATTGATATATTTTATTTTGTGTATTTTAATTTGAGGGTTGTCAGTAGTCTGTCAATGATATATCGTTGAATAACAATGATATATCTAATATAAAATATATAATTGATACATTGCTAATATACTTATATAAAGTTTATTGAGAGTATATCAATAATTCACATATGAGTTATACATAATATAGAGTATATCACTGATATGTTATTGATATACCTTATTTTAGTTCTTTACTTTATCAATGATTTATATTTACTAGTTTTTAGTTAGGGGAATTATAATGGTAGCAAAATATTGAGATAATTACAATTTTAGTTATGGTTTTTGGAGATTTACAAATATAGCAAAAAAAAAAAATTAAAACTAATTTCTATTTTTATTGTTCCAGTTTTACCCTCATTAATGAAACAATAGATATATCAATAATATATCTGATATACTTTATATTTAGTATATCAGTAGTATATCAGTAATATATCTAATATACTTTTCACTTTTGATATATAAATCAACTTATATTTGATAGTTTGCATAATTGGTATATAACTAATATACCTAACATGGAGTATATTCGTAGTCTATCAGTAATATAATTCGTTTAGTGATAGGATTCGTTACTTTTTTTAAAAAAAATAATGATTCGTTACTTTAAGTGATAAATAATGTATCATTCATTCACTATTAATATAGTGCATCAACAAAAAAACTAGTGACAAAAATTATTAATAAAGTCAAAAATGCTAAAATAAGGTATATCAGTGGTATACCACTAATATGCCTACCACAAATATACCTTATATTACATATATCTCATTTTACTGATATACTTAAGTATAGTATATGAGGATTTTATCGATAATATTCACGTTAGATATATTTGATATATTGAATATAAATTATTTTCAATACTATTTCATATTAGTCATTTTTTATATACGGATGATAATTTGAATATTAGAAATTCAACTTCATTGATATACTTAAATAATGTACGTCGATAGTATATAACTGATATACTTCATACTAGGTATATCAGAGATATATCAATAGTTTATCACTGATGATATACCCCTGATAGACTATTGATAGACGTCATATTGCAAACACGAGAATTAAACGTGAAGGTTATTTTGGATATTTCGCAAAACAGTTGACACACCTGCAATTTTTAAAAAACTGATAACACACCCACAATTGAGCTTTTTTCTTTTGCTAATGATCCAACTCCCCCTTTTAGTTAATAGACTTGTTTAATTGATACACTTGATTTGTAATATATAAAAAAATTCATATTTAGTATATCAAATATATCTAAAATGAAGTATATCAGTGATATACTAAATATACAAAACACTCACATATGCTCCACACATATAAGCCTAAAAAGTGTATTGATAGTATATCATTAATACATTGTTAATATACTTTGTTTTATGTATGTACTACTTGACTGATATACCAAATATATGTTGGGATTTTTGTCCTAAACTCGTGTTTGTAAATTACTATTTGAAATTAATAAGAGTTATTTATTTCATTACTTTGTGTCTCGCAAATTTTACAATCTTTTCCAATAAACTATGCTCCAGGGTCATTGAATTTATGAGAGAACTAGAACATGAACGGTGTGTAGTGGACACACAGGGAGGCTCACGTTCGAGTTAATGACCCGAACGGTCTACAGTATATGGATAGGGTTGGAGACCTAATCTTGGACACACTGTGGATACGGTCCGCTTTGTATTAGATACAAACGAGGTGATCTGACTCGTTCATGTGGTTGACATGCGAGTGGGGGCATCCTGTGCAATGAGATTGTACAAGACCAGACCGTGAATTATTAGACCTACTGATGTAACACCATTGACAATAATGACTAATAAATTCGTAGATGACCATTAGTGACTCGACACGAATCGAGCGACACGGACTCATGCTGCGGGGTCCGTCCTTTGACTAGTACTGCGGGTGAGGGTGGTCACGGTTACTCGCCCAATATGCCTATCTTCTCAGTGACAGGACCAAGTAGGGATCTGGGAACTTAACTACGCGAGATGAAATTCACTCGTTCTAGCCATTAGGGAAACTAGAGGGGTTATTCTCTTAAGTGCTATCTCCAGAGCTTGTACAACGGGCCCCACCTTCTCACTGGCCCGAGAAGGGTGTTGTGTATGGTTGAACCATCACAATATGTTGTTCATTAGAGGAGCAGTGGGGACTTAAGGAACAAGAAGTAGACACAGGGGTAAAACGGTAATTTGATCCAGCCGTGTCTACGAACAACCTGTGAAGGGTCGACTCATTGGCATTGGTTATATTAGTGGACACGTAATATTCTGCACTGACGGGAGTGCAGCTACGGGCTATAGTGGAGTGTTACCGTAGCTAATGAATGTTGATTAACCGGGTCAAAGAGTTTGATAGGTTAATCTTGGATCATTGGAGCCCGTCATTGTAGGTCCATTAGGTCCCTCGGTTGGCTCAATCTGGGTTAAAAGAATGGTTAATGTTTTGGTGTGAAATTGAAGTGTTCAATTTTACTTAAAGGCATTTATGTCATTTATATGAGATATGAATGATATAATATATAGTTTAATGTGAATGAGATTCATAATAAACAATAGGTTAGCCTAATTGTTGAATTAGGGCTAATTGGAGAAATTAATTGAGAGAAATTAAATTGGATGTGATTCAATTTAACAAGTCCACAATTATGCAAATGTGATTTGTAAAATGAGATATGAGATATCTTATAATATATGGTTATGCAAATATGATTTGCATAACCTATGGTTGTGGTAAAATGGTAATAATGTGGAGATTTTAACTTCATGATTTTTCCATTATATAAACCCTTCTTGAAAGAAGGGAAGCACTCTCATTCTCTCATTTTTTGGAAATCTCACAAAAAAGAAGAGAAATCTCTCTCAAATTCTCTCTAACTTTCTTCTTACCAAAACACCAAGATCCCACCATCTTCCTTCTTTCAAAAGAAGAACAACCGAGACTCCAAGTGGTTGTGTTGTGTTCTTGTTCGTGGGAAAAATTCAGGATCGAAGAGATCGAGAGAACACGAATAGTTCGTGATTTCGTTGGAAGGAATTGTAAAGAAAGTCTTCAACAAGTAAGTTTACTCAACTTTACTGTTTTTCCTTTCCATTTATTGCATGTTTAGCCTAGATCTAAGTGTTAGATTAATTTTAATGAAATCTAGTTGCACGATTTTCACCACGACGATTCAATCGTCTTCCGCTGCGTGGGATTCTCATTCCCTTCAATATAAAGTATATCAGATATACTATTGATATACCAAATATTAAGTATATCGGATATCTTACTGATACACAATTGAGGGTAAAAATGGAATAATACAAAAACAAAAATTAGATTTAAAATTTTTTTTGCTATATTTGCAAATCTAAAAAATCATGGTTAGATTTGAAAATATTATAATATTTTTTTTGCTATCCATTATGTAACGCCCCTAACTTTTAGGACTTACTTTCTAGGAACGTTACTACTCATGCATGCCATTTTATGCCATTAAAATATGATCAAATAAATTAAATCAAATCACAGTTGAAAATTCACCTTTAGGGATCCCAAAACAGAAACTCAAAATATTTAAATAACGTAAATAATGTTTGACCTCAGTTTCAAAATCTTTATGCTACTTAAGCGGAAAACAAATCGTTTAAAAGACTATTAATTCAGAAGGTGCGGAAAACATGATTGTGTGGTCCCCATGGCCTTCGTAACGTATCCCGTCATTCACCTTGTATGCCTTTGTCTATACCTAAAAACATTTTAAAAAGAAAGGTTGAGTATTAAAAAAAATAATACCAGTAAGTGATCTCGCTACCGAAGTTTGGGATATGCATACACATACAATCATGACTTTAAAACATTCATGTGTGGGACCTAACTTTCTCATAAAACTATCATGACTCTTTCCTTTGGCTTTTAGTTGTCAATTAAGTTCTCCTGAGAGCATGTTGAGTCCGAAGACTCCTAAATCATGTTGAGTTCGAAGACTTCTTTGCCATATGGGGTCTTCTCAAAACCCTGGGAGCATGTTAGATCCGAAGACTCCTTTGTCATATGAGGTCCTCTCAAAATCCCGGGAGCATGTTAGATCCGACCACTATGTCATGTGGAGTCCTCTTAAAATCCCTAAAATATTATGGAGCATAATTGCCAAGACCATTCATATCTCTATCATGTACATACAATCATGCATGAGGTCTCATCATCCTTTCATATACTATGATGCACATGTTATAGAATCATAGTAAATCACATCTCATAACATATTTTTTCATAACATTTAAGCTTAAATCAATTAATCATAAATCATAGCATATCTTTCATAGTTTTCAATTTAAAATACTTTAAAACACATTACTTTCAAAATATATAAAATAATCAAACATAATAAAATTCATGACTTTTATCCCATTTTAAAAAGGTTTCGCATGAGGTCCCTTACCTTAGCCTTAGCTTCGAGATCTCCTAAAATTCCTTCTTAGTTTAACATCGCTCTCAAATTGGCCTAAAGAATACTCGTTAAAATCAAGTTCATAAATCCTAAATTAGTTCATACACAAAATTAATCTTATCTTTGAAGTTCAACAATAACTAGATCGAATTACCACTAATGGAGGCTTAAAACGGACTCGAGAGAGCGAAACAGATGGGATCGGACGAGCTCCAGCGAGCGGCGGTCAGCGGTGCGTCTCGGAGCGTGGAGGTCAGATCCGAGGAGCTTGTCGGTCGATCTATCCAAAATCGGTCTCTATACTCTGAAAAGCGATCAGAATCACATCAAACACTCGAACCAACTTCGTTCGGCTTGACTACTCAATCGCGAAGTTGGCATGTACAATCCAGACCTGGCGGGGCTGGTCGACGACAATGGACAACCACAGGATGGATGCGGCTCGAGTCGATGGCAACCGGCGGCGACTGCAACTCATGGTTGCGCTAACCTTCAACCTGGGCGGCGTTGCTTGCTGCGAATGACCAACGAGTCGATCTGGTAGGCGGCTCGTCTGTGATGCCCGACTTCGTGTGGTTGATTCGACGACGTACGTGAAGGGAATCGAAGTCCCCACAGCGGAAGCGATTGCGAATCGCACACTCTTGATTTAGTTACAACGGAAAATTCAAGAACGTAAACATGGATTAAGCATATAATAAGAGTATGGACAGCAAGTATATACCTTTGAAGAACCTTTCTTCAAGTGCTCCTCTCTCCACGGTCACGATCTCAGTAACAAGAACTCGTACGAACACCGACACCACCACCGGATCTTCTCCGTTGTTCTCTAGGTGAGGGAGGAAGGTGGGTTCCCTTTAGGAGTGGTGAAGTATTTTGTGAGAGAGATTTGTGTTTTGGAACTCTTCCAACAACACAACAATGAGGTTAGGAATACTCTTTTTGAAGTCTTGACCTAGTTGCATCTCATGCAACTATATATAGGGGAATGGTATGGAAATGACCACTCTACCCCTCCTTTAATCTCTCTTTGGTATATAGTTTATATATGAATCTAATTCACATTAAAACTATATATTATATCAATTACATCATATATAATTGATATAACTCCTCATGTATGAAATTGAACACTTCAATTTCACTCCTAACTTTATACCCTCAATATTACCATATTGAGCCAACGGAGGATCTAATGGACCTCTGGATCATGAGCTCCAATGATGTGAGATTAAGCCGATCAAACTCTTTGATCCAGTTAATCAATATTCATTAACTACAAGTCACTCCACTATAGACTTGTAGCTGCACTCTCCTCACTGTAGATATTATTGTGTCCACTGATATAGTCATTACCCATGAGTCGACCCTTCACAGGTTGTTCGTAATCACAGCTGGGTCAAATTACCAACCCATGTGATTACCTCTTTGCTCCTTAAGCACCACTGATCCTCTAATGAACAACAAGTCTAAGGTCCTACCTTAGACTCATACCCTCATAGAGGGTGGGGCCCCGTTGTTCAAGACCTGGAGTCAGTTCTTAAGGGAACAAAATTACACAAGTTTAGGGCATAAATCCAAACAGTACGGTGGCTCGATCTCCAGCTGTAAGGGGCTTCCAGCTAGCGGAGATTCCGATCAGCAGTGATTGCTTGAAGCTTCAAGCTTCTTCCATGGAGGCCCCTAAAACGTGGAGGTTGGAGGAGGTTGAAGATGAACTCTTGGGAGGTGTGCATAGAAGGGACAAACAAAAACCCTAATTCCTTTTTCCTTTTACCAAAATGTCCTCTAACTTTCCTTAAACCACAAACATGCCCTTAGACTTAATTAAATAACCTCAAATGCTTAATTCCTTAGGTTATACAAAATTAAACTTTTAAATCATGAACTTCCAAAGCTCACTTAACAAAACTTCATATAAATTAACCCAAAACATAAAATAAAATAAAATAAAATAAAAGGTACCTGAAGTTCAGGGTCGTTATGTTGGGTTTTATGCCATAAAACTCGTAGTTTGTAATAATATTCTAATTAACTCAATAAAGTGTTATTGTTTAATTCATTATTTTCTGTATTGGCTTAAGTTAACCCTAAATCCAATAAACTAACATCTGAGGTTGTCGTATGTATCTTGAACTGAATGTAGTGGACATATAAGGATCTCAGTTCGAGATACAACCTAAAGGGTCTATAGTAAGGGGATAAGGTTGGGTACCTCATCCTAGTAATACTATAGATATGGCTCTTTGTACTTGATACAAACGCAGTGATCCTACGTGTTCGTGTAGACGACATGTGAGTGGGGATATCCTATGTGATGAGATCACATAAGACCGGACCACGAAATAGTAACCATTAGATGTAACTTCGTTGACTAGTTAGATTTCTATTTTAATAGGATGACCTAGGCAACTTGATCTCAATCATGAGAAGGTTACGAATGTTGGGATTTGTGCTCTAAAACTCGTAGTTTGTATATAATGTTCTAATTAATGTAATAAAGAGTTATAATTATCAATAAAGAGTTATTGTTCATTATTTACGATATTGCCCTTTTATTAACTCTAAATCCAATAAACTAACATCCAAGGTTGTAATATGTCTCTTGAACTAAATGTAGCATACATATAAGGATCTCAGTTCGAGATACAACCTAAAGGGTCTATAGTAAGGGGATAAGGTCAGTTCGAGATACAACCTAAAGGGTCTATAGTAAGGGGATAAGGCTTACCCTAGTAATACTATGGATATGGCCCACTTTGTATGTGATACAAACACAGTGATCCTAACGTGTTCGTGTAGACGACATGTGAGTGAGGATATCCTATGTGATGAGATTGCATAAGGCCGGACCACGAAATAGTAACCACTAGGTGTAACTCCGTTGACTAGTTAGGTTTCTATTTCATTAGGATGACCTAGGCAACTTGATCTCAATCCTAAGTAGGTTACGAACTCCTGTTTGCAAGAGATTTCCCTTTGACTAGTATGGGTGAGAGTGGTTCGAGTCGCCGACTCAATAAGCCTACCTTCTTGGGGACAAAATCGAGCAAACAGCTGGGGACTTAATCTAACAAGATGGAATTCACTCCTTCCCGCCTATTTGAGTAAGTAGATGAATGTTCCCTTAAGTGGTGTCTCCGAGACTTGAACAAAGGATCCAACCCACTCATTGGCCCGAGAGCGACTTCTTTTTGTTGATAGGACCATAAATAAATTGTTCATTAGAGGAGCACTGGGGCTTAAGGTAAAAGATGTAATCTAGGGGTAAAACGGTAATTTGACCCAACTGGTGTTACGAACATTCGTGAAGGATTGACTTGTTGTTATTGGTCAATATCCATGAACACAAAAATATATCTGCAGTGAGAAGAGTGCAACTGCGAGACTTTAGTGGAGTGTTCCCGCAGTTAACGAATGTTGATTAGGAGGTTAATGAGATTAAACGAATAATCTCGTATCGTTGGAGCTTCTGATCTGTAGGTCCATTAGGTCCACCTTCTAGCTCGTAAAGAGTTTTTAGATCATTTTAATTTGAAATGTTCAAATTCAATTAGGGAATAAACATTGATGTATAAAGATACATTATAATATAAAGTTCTGGAACTTTATATTATAAATTTAATTTGAATATGATTCATATTAAATTATATGAGAGAATTAAAAATTTGAAAGAGTTCAAATGTTAATGTGAATGAGATTCATATTTAAAACTATAGGTTAAAATTTAATGTGCATATGATGTGCATTAAAACTATAGGTTAAAGGGTAAAATGATTAAATATGATTTAATCATAATTAAATATTTGATATTTAAATATTTAATTAAATATGATTTAATTAAAATAAATATTAATATAATTATATTTAATTAATAATTAATTAATTTATTATTAATTTATTGGGAACGTGTCACGATGACACGTTCCCACCACTCGGGAGTGGGGGAGTTACCCTGTTGCCTTCTTCTTCTCCGGTGAGTAGAGTGAAGGCATCGATGAATTGATGCATTTGGTGAATTGCTGAAATTTTTCTCTCAACCAAAATTCCTTTCCTTTTTCCAAAAGTTGGATTCCTTCCCACCAAGGAATTGGTCTAAGTAGAATCCAGAGGATAGAAGGTTTTCCTATTGGTGTTGTCATGTTTTACAGAGGAAGAGAAAAACTTGGTTGTTGTTGTTGTGTTGATTTGAAAAGCAAGGAGTTGTTGTAAAATTGAAACTACAAAGGTAATTTTTTTTTTTAGTTTAAGAAACTTACAGCATGCTAATTAATTGTTAATCCATGCTTTAGTATTTAATTTGCTTATCTTTTTGTTTAAATTGGCAATATATGAGTTTTTGGAATAAACTAAAACAATCAAGCATAATACGATCTAATTACACATTTTCGTTGCTCATGGGGATTCGATTCCCTTTAACGAATTCATGTTTGCAAGGGATTGCCCTTTGACTAGTATGGGTAAGAGTGGTCCGGACACCGACTCAATATATCTACCTTCTTGGGGACAAGACCGAGCAGGTGGCTGGGGACTTAACCTACCAAGATGGAATTCACTATTTTCCGCCTTTAGGGTAAGTAAATGAATGTTCTCTTCAGTGATGTCTCCGGGACTTGAACAAAGGGCTCGCCCCTCTCATTAGACCGAAAGGGACTTCTGTTTATTGGTAGGACCATAAACAGGTTGTTCATTAGAGGAACACTGAGATTTAAGGTATGAGATGTAACTGGGGGTAAAACGGTAATTTGACCCAGTTGGTGTTACGAACATTCGTGAAGGATTGACTTGCTATTATTGGTCAATATCCGTGGACACAGAAATATATCTGCGGTGAGAAGAGTGCAACTGCGGGACTATAGTGGAGTGTTCCTATAGTTAACGAATGTTGATCAGGAGATTAATGAGATTAACTTAATAATCTTGTATCGTTGGAGTTTCTGATCTGTAGGTCCATTAGGTCCACTTCTTAGCTCGTAAAGGGTTTTTAGATCATTTGAATTTGAAAGATACATTATAATATAAAGTTTTTATGTGCATTAAAACTTTATATTATAAATTTAATTTGAATATGATTCAAATTAAATTAATTGAGAGAATTAAATATTTAAAAAAGTTCAAATATTATTTAAATGTGAATGAGATTCATATTTAAAACTAAAGGTTATAATTGAATGTGCATAAGATGTACATTAAAACTATAGGTTATAGAGAAAAATGATTAAATATGATTTAATCATTAATAAACTAAATTAAATATATGATATTTAATTTAATTTTGGTTAAATGTGATTTAATTAAAATTAATATTAATATATAATTAAAATTGATTTAATTATATTATTAATATTAATTTAATTAATTAATTATAATTAAATTAGTTAATTTTAATTTAATATTAATTTAATTAAGGGAAATGTGTCAGTGTGACACGTTCTCACTACCCCTCAACTTCCCTCCCGATAGGGACAGAGAGAGTGGGGTGAATGTTGAAGCTTCAATCGATGAGATAGATTGGCGGTTGAACGAATTTGATGATTTTGTGAAATTACCTACTCTCACTAGAATTCTCTCTCTCTCAAAATCTCTTCCTCCCAATTTGTTGGAAGCCTCCCACTAGGTTGATCTAAGGGTCCAGAGATAGAGGAAGTTTTCACTTGTGGTGGTGTCATGTTGTACCAGAGAAGAAAGTTGTTGCTGTGTTGTGTACAATTTGGAAAGAATTGCAAGGAGTTGCTGATTTCTGGTAACTACAAAGGTAAATATTCGATTTCCTTTAGTTTAGTTTTTCACAGCATATTGTTATAGCTTTAATCTATGCCTACTAGCGTATCTTTGTTTTATTGCCAATGTATTGGTATTTGTTATTTAACCAATAACAAAACAAGCTTAACGATCCAAACACGTTTCCGCTGCTCAAAGGAATTCAGATTCCTTCACATTACACATTACAATTCCACTTATTATTATCATCATCATCTTCAATCAAATAAATGTTTAAAATAATGATAATAATACTTTATTTGATTTATCTCAACTTATCATTATTTTATCATGATATCAATGTTATGGATAGTTATTATTATCATTATTTTATCATGATATCTATGCTATGGATAATTATTATTATCATTATTTTTATCATGATATTTATGTTATGGATTATTATCATCATGATATCTATGTTATGAATAATTTATTAACTACCAAAGTAGCCGAATTAGAATGTTTTGTAGATATCAAATTAAAGTTATTTCAATGGCACAATTTAGAATAAACGAAGTTTTCTTAAACTTTATATTAATAAAATATTTGCCATATATATTAATATTTTATAAATTGTGTAATGTAATTACTTTCATTAAATTTATCATAATATCTATGTTATGAATAATTTGTTAGCTACCAAAGTAGCCGAAGTAGAATATTTTGTAGATATCAAATTAAAGTTATTTCAATTACATGATTTGGAATGCATGAAGCGTTTCTAAATTTTTTATTGATAAAATTATTTGCAATATTAATGTCTTGCAAATTATGTGATGAAAATTACTTATTATTATCATGATATCTATGTTATGGATAATTTGTTAGTCACCAAAGTGCCCTGATATAAAATTAAAGAGGAATTAAAATCTAACAACCTTGTTACCAAACAAGACCTTAGATCTAGAACCCAAAAACTCCAAAATCAAGATGAAATCAAAGAAGCCAAAGACTCTAATGTCCAAAATGTTAAGTAACCTTTGATAATTGGATCTAACAACCTTGCTAAAGAAACAAGACCTTTAGAACTCAATCTCAAAGACCCCAAAATGAACTGTGAAAATCACTCAAGGAAATTAAAACCGAGTTATCTCGTCGATCAAATATCTCAAGGCAAGAAAACTTGTTTGAAATCTGAATCACTCAACAAGCAAGATTGACTACATGATTGAATTATTCTAAGCATGCAACCTAATTTATATAGAATTGCAAAGAAATAGCTCTAGGCTATAATAAAGCTAAAATGTTCCTTTTGATTATATTTTCAAATCTTTCTTTCTCTTTTCTCATATACAAGTTACATGGCTTTATATAGCCTCAAAATTAACCCTAGTGTGACCTATGGTCTATTGAAAGGTTGGAACTCTCCTTCCCATCATTACCAAAATGCCCACTAGCTTAATTGTAACTTAGAACATTGAAAACAAAACTTTAAAGCTGAAATTTACATTGAAAACTCCATAAATCAGAGAATTAAACTTCTAATAAGCCCCCCAATAATTTGTAACCATCCAAGAATAAATGAAGCCACGCTTGAACTAGCTTGAAGCTTTTGTTGTATAAATGAAGCTTGACTTGTCTTTAATAAAGCATAAGTTGCACTTGAGTTCATTAAATGGATCTTTAGTTCATCATAAATGAAGTTTGACAACGTTTAATTCAACTCAATTTTTGAAGTTTTTCTTTACTTTTGAATAACACGGTAGGATTCATATCATGACTGAAATTAGTATGTTTAATGGATATCAAATTAAAGTTAATTCAACTACTCATGTTTATGTGATGCTAATGAATGAGATAATATTAATGATTTTTATCGTGAGTATATTGTCGTTCATTATTATAAAACATTTTGAATCTCCCAAAGGTTAATTAGCAGTTTTATAATGTTGAACATTATCGTGGTCAATTGAAGTGCTTGATTAGATATTTTTTTGTATATCTAAAGATAACTAATGTATCCAATTTGAGTATTTTAATTACCAATTATGTAAAACTAAATCTAGCATCAATTATGTATTAAGGATTGTTGCGTAAAATAATATTGCAATACCGCAAGTGTACGAGTCAAGTTTTAATATAGTGATTTGAGTTCAAAGTATCGTCCTCAGGAATGGTTTTCGAGATTGAGTAACTACCAAAATACTAAAGCAACAGAAATTAGAAATAAGGTAAAAATAAAGATAAAAACATAGAAATACAAGTGGAGACACGAATAAGATAGAATTGTTAGGGGGATAGATTTCACAAGTTAATTCCTTAATTAGCACATGCAATTGATTATGGTTGTGAGATTATAAACAAGAAGTAGAGATATTCAAAAGACTCTCTTGAGAACTAATAATTCTCATGCATAGAAATAAATCCTAAAGTTTTCTTATGAATTTTAAAAGCATGCACGACATTAAGCAAGTTCTTAAAACGTTTCCCAAAGAACCAAAGTCACTTTCGTGCACAGATTTACTAAGGGTCTTGGCAACTATGCTCTAATCTAAGTCTATTCTATCGAATCAACTTAAACCAACAAATCATGCTAAACTTGGCCAAAGTAAAGCAAGTAATTTAAGAAAGAATTGCCAAAAATAAACCAACACAAACATAAGTTCAATACAGTAACTAAAACAAGTTCAAAACAAGCTACATCAATCCCCTACTATGGAATTTAGCTACTCATAATCACCATAAAAACATGTCAATCCCATAAAAGAGTCTATAAACTAAGCTACAAACTAAAAGAAAGAGAAATAAAACTTGAATGTGTCGATGTCGGTCTCTTGTTCACGAGCTCCCATCACGATCTCGAGCCTCCACTCACGTCTTGGCTCTCCAATGAATGCTCTTCTGCTCCTTTTAGAGTATGTATTTCGAAATTAGGTCCAAAAACTATCAAATTCGACTACCTTTGAAAAGGGTTAATCATGTTCTATTTATACACAAAATCAGCACGGTGTTGCAACGCTGAGCATGACGTTGCAACGTCATGCCCTAGGCGGCAAACAATGATGGAAAATTCCTGCGACATTGCAACACTGAGGGCAGCGTTGCAACGCTGCTACCTAACGCACAATTTTCCTTATCAAACCAGTGTTGCAACGCCGTCACCACAGGTTCTCCTTGCCAATTATCCGCAAGAATGGCGTTGTGACGCCCAGAATGGCGTTGCAACGCCATGGGCTCAGGTCACTATGCTTGATTTGGTTCTTCTTCTTCCACTTGATGTCCTTTTTAGCTCCAAAAGCCTTGAATTGAACTCGAGTACTCCAAAATATCTCCAAATTACCTGTAAATGCTCTTAACCTGAAATTCAATGATTTAAACATGTAAAAACCCTGAAATTATCATAAAAACTAGCAAAATACAAACTTAAAGATAGCACATTTTGTGTGCTATCAAATACCCCCAAACTTAAACTTTTGCTAGTCCTGAGCAAAAAAACAGAACTAAACCATAAAAGATATTTCTTATGCATACATCTGACTCAAGCCTCAGAGATTTAAAAGGAAAATTTTAGCAATCACGGGAAACAATCAAACACAATACTTCAACAACCAATTTAAAAATTTTCCTAAGTGTTCCTACGTGTGTGTGTGATTAGCCTTCGTTCCCTTCATCTTTACTAGCCCGGAACAACTTAACCAAGTTCTCCGTTCAACTTCCCCCTACACTGACCATAAGTCCTAATCTTTAAGTGTGACACCCCTAACTTTATGAATTCAACTCCTAGGGACACTACTAAACATGCATGCACTTTCAGGCCAACAAATAAAGTAAAGACAATTTAAACTTTAAGACATAATTAAAATCATCTTTAGAGATCCCAAAAATGTCAAAAATATTTAAATAATATTGCTAAGTTGGCATGCTCAAAATTCTGAAAGCGAAAAAAATGAAACAAAATCCTTTGACAATAATTACAACTATAAAAGAAAATGTGGAAATCATGGCTTGACCCCATGGTGGTTGTAACGCGTCCCCGTCACTCGCCCAGTACGCCCTTGCCTTTACTTGAAAACATTTAAAACAAAAGGATGAGTATTATAAAAATAATACCCAGTAAGTGACCTCGCTACCGAGGTTTGGGACATGCATACACATACAATCATGACTTTTAAACTTTACATCAAAACTTTCATATGTGGGACCTAAAATTTTCTCATAATAGATCATAACTAAAATACATGACTTTCTTTTGGCTTAGGTGGTCAATTGGTCAACCTGAGTCCTTTAATATTGAGTCCCTCATAGACCCCTATAGTTTGAGTCCCTCACAGACCCCTATAAGCTTTGAGTCCCTCACAGACCACTATGTGTTTTGAGTCCCTCACTGACCCCTATAAGCTTTGAGTCCCTCACAGACCACTATGTATTTTGAGTCCCTCACAGACCACTATGTGTTTTGAGTCCCTCACAGACCCTTATAAGCTGATCCATAGGGTTTCTAATGCATGTTTGACCATGCATAAAAGGCTAAGAAGGCCAATTGCCACAACCCCTCTTACAATCATTTCATGGCATATAGACAATACATAAGGTCTCATTTATCTATCATAACTTTGATGTACATATCATAAGAAGACAATAAAATAAAATTCATGGCATTGTTGGGATGTATGTCTTAATCTCGTACATGTTTGTAATATTCACTATTAAAATAAATAAGAGTTAATTTTTTCATCACTTTGTGCCTCGCATATTTACAAACTTTGCCCAATAAACTAAGCTCCAGGGTCACTGAATTAAGAGAGAACTAGAACTTGAACGGTGTGTACTGGACACACAAGGAGGATCACGTTCGAGTTAATGACCCGAACAGTCTACAATATACGGATAGGGTTGGAGACCTAATCATGGATACGTTGTGGATGCGACCCGCTTTGTATTAGATACAAACGAGCTAATCCGACTCGTTCATGTGGTTGACATGCGAGTGGGGGCATCCTGTGCAATGAGATTGTACAACACCGGACCGTGAATTATTAGACTTACTGATGTAACACCATTAATAGTATAGGACTAATAACTTCGTAGATGACCAATAGTGACTCGACCTTAATCCTGAGCGTGTTACGGACTCCTGTCTGCGAGGGTCAGTCCTTTGACTAGTACGGGTGAGGGTGGTCACAGTTACTCACCCAATATGCCTATCTTCTCAGGGACAGGACCATGTGGGTAGCTGAGAACTTGACTACGCGAGATGGAATTCACTCGTTCCCGACTTAGAGAAACTAGAGAGGTTGTTCCCTTAAGTGTTGTCTCCAGGGCTTGGACAACGGGTACCCACTCTCTCAATGGCCCAAGAGTGGTGTTGTTTATGGTTAGATCATACAACGTTGTTGTTCATTAGAGGAGCAGTGGGGACTTAAGGAGCAAGAGGTAGACACAGGGGTAAAATGCTAATTTGACCCAACAGTGTCTACGAACAACCTGTGAAGGGTTGACTCACGGGAATTGGTTATATCAATAGACACAACTTGTCCTACAGTGATGGGAGTGTATTTACGGGCTTTAGTGGAGTGTTACCGTAGCTAATGAATGTTGAATAACCAGGTAAAAGAGTTTGACAGGTTAGTCTCGGATCATTGGAGCTCGTCATCTGTAGGTCCATTAGATCCCTCGGTTGGCTCAAACTGGATAGATAGAGGGTTTACAGTTTGGTGTGGATTTGAAGTGTTCAAATTCATTAAAAGAGTATTTATGTTATTTATATGAGATATGATTGACATATTATATAGTTTAATGTGAATGAGATTCATAATAAACTATAGGTTAGCGTAATTGGTTAATTAGTGCTAATTTAGAGAAATTGGATTTAGAGAAATTAAATTAAATGTGATTAAATTTAAAAGCCACAATTATACAAATGTGATTTGTATAATAAGGTATGAGATATCTTATTATATGTAGTTATGCAAATACCTAAGGTTGTAATAAAATGGTAAATAGGTGGAGATTTCAACTCCACCTGTCTGATGGGGATACGATCCCCTTGAGCAGCGGAAACGTGGTTAAAAGATCGAAATTGCTTGATTTTTTTTGGTTGAAAACAAACACCAGTACATTGGCAATAAAACAGAGATAAGCATACAATTCCTAATCTAATTAGGCATGAAAATTAAACATGCAAACATGTTATTTAACAATTAATCTAAAAGGATAGAGATGATTACCTTTATAGTTTCAATTCAGCAACTCCTTGCTAATCGTACAACAACACAGAGAACACCACGCAGTAAACCTCCTATGTCTCTGAGTAGCTTAGATCAACCTTGTTGGGAAGGTTTACAACAATTTGGAAGGTGGGAAATTTCAAAGAGAGAGAGTTTTTGCCTGTGAATGTCAATTCATTGATCCGTCCATCGATTAGATTTTCTATTCTCCCAATTGGAGAAGAAGAAGCACTCCAGAGGGCAACTCCCCACTCCCTATCGATTAGGGAATTGGGAGACATGGGGAACGTGTCCTGACACGTTCCCTCTTATTTAATTAAATTATTTAATAAATAATCAAAATATAAATTAAATAATATTATATAATTAATTAATTAAATCATATTTAATTAATCATAATTAAATATCATATATTTAATATAGATTAAATCACATTTAATCAATTATCCCTCTATCCTATAGTTTTAATGCACATCTTATGCACATTAAATTTTAAACTATAGTTTTTAAACATGAATCTCATTCATATTTAAATTAATATTTGAACTCTTTCAAATATTTAATTCTCTCACATAATTTAATATGAATCATATTCACATTAAATTTATAATATATAGTTCCAAAACTTTATATTATAATGTATCTATATACATTAAATTTATTCCCTAACGAATTTGAACATTTAAACTCAAACGATCTAAGAACCTTTTACGAGCTAGAACGTGGACCTAATGGACCTACGGATCAGAAGTTTCAACCATACAAAATTATTCGGTTAATCTCATTAACTTTCTAATCAACATTCGTTAACTGCGGGAACACTCCACTAAAGTCCTGCAGTTGCACTCTTCTCACTGCAGATATATTTCTGTGTCCACGGATATTGACCAATAACAGCAAGTCAATCCTTCACGAATCTTCGTAACACCAGTTGGGTCAAATTACCGTTTTACCCCTAGGTTACATCTTGTACCTTAAGTACCAGTGCTCCTCTAATGAACAATTTTTTTGTGGTCCTACCAACAAACAGAAGTCCCTCTCGGGCCAATAAGAGGGTCGGGCCCTTTGTTCAAGTCCCGAAGACACCACTTAAGGGAACATTCATCTACTTACCCTAGTAGTCGGGAAGGAGTGAATTCCATCTTGCTAGGCTAAGTCTCCAGCTACTCACTCGGTCTTGTCCCCAAGAAGGTAGGCATATTAAGTCGGCGAATCTGGCCACTCTCACCCATACTAGTCAAAGGACAATCCCTCGCAAACAGGAGTTCGTAACCCGCTCATGATTGAGATCAAGTTGCCTAGGTCATCCGAGTGAAATAGAAACCTAGCTAGTCAACGGAGTTACATCTAGTGGTTACTATTTCGCGGTCCGGTCTTATGTAATCTCATTACATAGGATATCCCCACTCACATGTCATCTACACGAACACGTTAGGATCACAGTGTTTGTATCATATACAAAGTGGACCACAACCATAGTGTTACCAGGGTAAGGTACCCAAACCTTATCCGCTTACTATAGACCCTTTAGGTTGTATCTTGAACTGAGATCCTTTATATGTACACTACATTTAGTTCAAGATACATTTTACAGCCTTGGATGCTTAGTTTATTGGATTTAGGGTTAAAATAAGGGCAATATCGTAAATAACAAACAATAACTCTTTATTGAAATAATAACTTTTTATTACAATAATTAGAACAAAATTACAAACTATGAGTTTTAGGGCACAAACCCCAACAAACTCCCACTTGAACTAAAACTCTAGTGGGGTACATCATAATCTAAAACAGTGGTTACAGAGATACAAATACAATAAACTAGGGCATCCATATACCCATTACATATCTCCCACTTGCCATAGACCTAGACTTTCCAGATGACCCTCGAACACTTTAGCCGTGAGAGTTTTTGTAAACGGATCAACAATGTTGTGCTCCGAAGCGATCTTCGTGACTGTCACATCTCCTCGTTACACTATTTCTCGTATCAGATGATACTTCCTCTCGATGTGTTTGCCTCGCTTATGGTTGCGAGGTTCCTTCGAATTGGCTACCGCACCACTGTTGTCACAGTATAAGGTGATGGGAAATTTCATATTTGGAACAACTTCCAAATCAGTAAGGAATTTCCTTAGCCAAACAGCCTCTTTAGTTGCTTCACAAGCAACGACATACTCAGCCTCCATCTTGGAGTCAGCGATGCATCCCTACTTGATGCTTCGCCATACTATAGCTCCCCCGTTAAGGGTGAAAATTGATCCCGATGTAGATTTGCTAGAATCCTTATCGGTCTGCAAATCAGAATCAGTGTATCCAGTAAGGATCAAATCCTTAGTCCCATACACAAGTGTATAGTCCCTCGTTCTCCTAAGATACTTGAGGATATTTTTAACTGCGGTCCAGTGGTCTAACCCTGGATTGGATTGGTACCTACTGACGATTCCCACTGCATAACAAATGTCTGGCCTCGTGCACAACATGTCATACATTAAGCTACCTACTACAGAGGCATAGGGAATACGTCTCATATCCTCAACGTCTTGAGGTATCTTAGGACATTGTTCCTTAGACAGATGAACTCCATGCCTGAAGGGTGATAAGCCCCTCTTGGAATTCTGCATCGAATATCGGGCCAACATTTTGTCGATATAAGATGCTTGAGACAGAGCTAGCGTTTTGTTCTTGCGATTCCTGAAAATCTGAATCCCAATAACATATTGCGCCTCTCCCAAAATTTTCATTTGGAATTGGGTCGCCAACCAATTCTTTATGACAGTTAGGTATCCTACATCATTCCCAATGAGTAGGATATCATCCACATAAAGTACTAAGAAAGTTACTTTGTCGTTGATGATCCTCTTGTAAACACAAGACTCATCAACGTTTTGGTCAAAGCCATAAGACTTGATCGCAGTATCAAATCTTATGTTCCAAGATCCGAATGCTTGTTTCAACCCATAAATGGATCGATTGAGCTTGCAAACTTTTTGCTCCTGACCTTGGGTTATAACTCTTCTGGCTGAGACATATAGATGCTCTCGTCAAGATTACCATTCAAAGAGGCAGTCTTGACGTCCATTTGCCAAATTTCATAATCATAAAATGCGGCTATGGACAAGAGTATCCTAATAGACTTAAGCATAGCAACAGGGGAAAAAGTTTCCTCATAGTCAACTCCTTCCCTTTGGGTAAAACCCTTTGCTACAAGTCTAGCCTTAAAGGTCTGTACCTTTCCGGTTGCATCTCTCTTTCTCTTGTAGATCCATTTACACCCTATGGGTCTTACCCCTTCAGGTTGGTCTACAAGTTCCCATACTGAATTGAAGTACATTGACTCCATTTCAAGGTCCATGGCTTTGATCCATTGGTCCTTATCTACGTCATTCATTGCCTGTTTATAGGACAATGAATCCTCTACACCGTCATCAGGTATGACAACTTGAGTTTCAGCTAAACCCATGTAGCGGTCAGGTTGGGAAACAACCCTCTCACTGCGTCGAGGCATTCTCAACGATTGAGAAGGACGAGACTGACTTGATGTGCTGGCTTCTTCATCAACTCTTGATGAAGGTCCAGCTTGATCAACAACTCTTGTTGACTCATTTGTAGCTTCATTTAATACTAACTTACTATGTGGTTTATGGTTCCTCATGTGATCTTCCTCCGAGAAAGTGGCGTTTGTCTATACAGTTACCTTGTTTTCTTGTGGGTCGTAGAAAATACCACCTCTCGTTTCTTTGGGATAGCCAACAAATTGGCATAATCTTGAACGAGGTTCCAGTTTCTTTGGGTTTGCCACCAGCACGTGTGTTGGACAACCCCAAATCCTGAAGTGTTGTAAACTAGGTTTACACCCCATCCATAATTCAAAAGGTGTTTCAGAAACACTCTTTGATGGAACAGTGTTCAAGATTTGAACTGCAGTCTCTACTGCGTATCTCGAAAGTAAGGCAGGCAATTGAGCATAGCTCATCATAGACCGAACCATGTCTAACAAGGTTCTATTTCTCCTTTCTGACACACCATTTTGGTGTGGTGTATTAGGTGCTGAGAGTTCAGATTTAATTCCATGTTCTATCAAATAGTCCTGGAATCTCAAATTCATATACTCTCCACCTCGATCAGATCAAAGTGTTTTAATGGTTTTCCCTAATGCATTCTCTACTTCAACTTTATACTCTTTGAACTTTTCAAGAGCCTCAAACTTATGATGCATTAGGTATAGATAACCATACCTCGAATAATCATCTATAAAAGAGATGAAATATTCGTACCCTCCACGAGCTTCGACATTCACCAGACCACAAAGATCCGAATGTATGAGCTCTAAGGGCTTTACGGCTCTATAACCTTTTCTAGTAAAAGGTCGCTTAGTTATTTTTCCTTCCAAGCATGATTTGCAAGGAGGTAAAGAATCATCTTCTAACTTCTTTAGAAGTCCATTCTTGGATAGTCTCTCAATTCGGTTGAGATTTATATGACCAAGTCTAAGGTGCCAAAGATAGGTTTTATTAGGAGAATATCTTTGCGTTTTACTTTGAGTATTAGCAGTTTTAAACATCTCATGATTTAAAATTACTTTAGTTTGTTTCGGTTTAAGTACATACAAGCTGTTTTCTAACTTAGCAAAACAAATATTGACACCATTTTTTGAAATGAACACTTCATTAAATGAAAAAGAAATACGATATTCATGTTCAATCAGACAAGAGATAGAAATCAAATTCCTCTTAATCTTAGGAACTATGTACAGAATTTTTAAATATAAAAATCTATATCTAAAAAACAGCTTGGCATCTCCCCATCGCACGAGCCGAGACGAGCCTCTCCGTTCGACCGACGGCGTCATCTCACCCTCTTCGAGCTCCTTGAAGGAACTAGTTTCCTATAAAGAAAAGCAAACGTGATTAGTGGCTCCTGAATCAGGTATCCAGGTAAAATCATCATTTTTCACTAAGTAAGTTTCAAAAACAAGTAAATCGGATTTACCTTTCTTCTCTTTGAGCTCAGCAAGGTACTTTGGGCAGTTTCGCTTCCAGTGCCCGTCCATGTTGCAGTGGAAACACTTTCGTTTGTCTGCAACCTTGGCCTTTCCCTTGCCCTTATCAGCAGCAGGTGTCTTCCCTTTCCCTCATATCTTCTTCTTTTGGGTCTTCTTAAGCCCAGAAGATGGACCACAGGACTTAGTCCCAGAGGATGAACCCTTCTGGAACCTTCTGGAATGGGCAAACAAATTTGCCTCTCCATCAACATGTCCCTTATTCTTCATAAGAGACTGGAAAGTCTGTAGTTCATTGAGGAGAGTAGTCAGGTTGTACTCTCTTGTTCATCATCGCATTGTTGCGGAATTGTAGGAAACTCTTCGGAAGAGATTCCAGGATGAACGACACCTGACTTTGCTCGTCTATGACCGTGCCATTCATTTCAGCCACGTTGAAGTGGACCATCAGATCGAAAACGTGTTCTCTCACCGACGACCCCTCCTTCATACGAGAGTTATAAACGTACTTGAGGGATTCGTGTCGAAGTTGTCCAGACGATTGTCCAAACATGTTCTGCAATGAGCTGATGATCTCACGAGCTGAGACCATGCCCTCATGCTTTTTGGCCAGAACTTTAGAAACACTAGCCAAAATGTAGACCTTGGCCTTATCATTGGCCTTGATCCAGCGGTCGTACGCATCCTTAATAGATTGACGAGCGTTTCGAGTAGGGACCTGAGGACATTCCTCAGTCAGTACAAACTGAAGGTCGTCAATAACAAGAATTGTATTCAGGTTGGACTATCACGTAGTATAGTTTTCGCCAGTTAAACGTTTGCTTTTGAGTAAGGCTATAATTGAGGACGACATGCTGAAATTCCAAAAAGTAGTTCTAATTAGTTATGCCTTTAACCCATTATAAACCAATCAATTTTAGCAAAATTATTAAAGAACCCTAGTGTTGAAATTAAACCTTTAATTTTGCAACGATACTTCAAGGGTTTAGAACAAAAGCCACCGTCGGGTGGTCAGTCACTCCTCCCCTGAATTGAGACTATCTCAGCTAATTCTCACTACCAGAACATCTCATGTCCCAATGATTCTTAGATACTATTTGTTTGGTCAAGGACTTGTTAACTACCTTAACTTATCTCGTAAATGTGACCCTACCAGATCCAATAGGTCCGAGCCAACAGGCTACTATTAAGAAAGACAACTGTTGGCAAATTACCTAAGAGACCCTATCTATTTCTGGAGTTTGCGGTGTTCTGATCCCTAGAGTCAGGCACTCCGTAGAGATTGGTTGTTCCAGGACAACCTAGAAGGCGGACTATAGAAATCTCACGGTGCGACCTAATGGAGGAGACCGTAGGATACGTTGACACGCGTTCTGCTCCCATTTACTATGGATACTTTCCTCATTCACCTTGTTATTGAACCATGCAAACACTTAGCGTAGGGGGACGCCCTATTGACGCCGCGTAGCCGAGCATGGAACTCACGGTTTGAACTCTTGAGGACGTGAGAGTAAACTCAATGCGAACATCTCGTTTCTCCCACCGAAGTTCCTAAGGTTAGGGTGTAGGTTTAACTTAGTTGGATTCTTGCTAAAAGAATCTATCTAAGTCTATGCCTATTATAACTATTATAACTAGGTCTTTTAACCTTATGTCTAGGTGAATAAACATTTTAATTACCTAGATATAAAACAAGACTAAGGTTAATTCAACTCAAGCTCCAAGTCGGTTTCGGTGTAGGAGGTGTTAGTTAACAAGTCACCTTAAGTACTGACCTTAGACAGAACATCACTGGTAGAGTTCCCTTATAACCAAAGTCCTATGGTCCTACTATATTTTAAACTATTTAAAATACTATGTAAGACTAACTTCTAATCCTATTAGAAATTAAACTTAGGTCTAAATTAATTTTAAACAATTTAAAACTATTTCAATTAACCCGAGTTCCTATGTTTGCATGCAATTCTTTGTTATAGGTTATGGTTTCTAAAACCCCTTTATTTATAACTTTTATAAATTTTAATAATTAACCCATGACAAGGAACTATGTTATTAAACCAACAAATAATTTCAAATTGGAATTATAGATGATATTCAACTAATTGAATAACACAAATTACTTAAATAAAATAACATTTATTTTAAACTAAGTAATTTCATGATCCATGCAATTTATTTTCCATATAATCTAATTATAACAATTATAATTAATTACCCATGAAAAATAAATTAATCATGCATTTCTACCATATTTATATAACACTTATACAAATAAAAAAAATGCATGAACATGCTTATCCTAAGGTGGGAAAAATTCTAAATAACATTCATAAAGAAAAATAGCTGTAAAATCGAAAAAATTTGGCCCCTAAAGTGCAAAAATAATAAAATTACATTAATTTCATTACAATCGGTCCAAAACACCTTGAACCGGGCTCAAGCCGCTCGAGCCGAACCAAAACCGACCCAAACCGCCTAAAAGAGGTATGCACCTTCAGGTTGGCGTCACGGCGTTGCAACGCTGAAGGGAGTGTTGCAACGCCGGCTTCATCCGCGCTTGCGTCAGGCATCAGGGTAGCGTTGCAACGCTGCTGACCCCTGAAACTTCCGCATCGATAGGGACTTCAGTGTTGCGACGTTGTTCCTCAGCATTGCAACGCTAATGAACGGCGTTGCAACGCTGCTGGTAGCGTTGCATTACTGTTGTTTCGACAACAACATTTTCCTTCAAACACAGCAGCTTAAATCGCCAATTTCTCCTTCGATACTAATCGAATTGCACGAAACTGGTCCCGAACGAATCACAACTCTATTACAGACTCAATTATGCACTTTAATGCCCAAAAACGCAGGGGCCTTTACATTTAAATTGATCAAATCAAACCAAACTAAGGCCAAAAAGTTCCTAAACAGTTTTACAGCAAACCCAAATGCAATTCCCACCCAACCAATGCAATTTTTCAACCAAAACAAAACAAGCATTGCTCTAATACCAATTGATGGGGATCCGATCCCCTTGAGCAGCGGAAACGTGGTTAAAAGATCAAAATTGCTTGATTGTTTTTTGTTGAAAATAAATACCAGTACATTGGCAATAAAACAGAGATAAGCATACAATTCCTAATCTAATTAGGCATGGAAATTAAACCTGCAAACATGTTATTTAACAATTAAACTAAAAGGATACAGATGATTACCTTTGTAGTTTTAATTCGGCAACTCCTTGCTAATCGTACAACAACACAGAGAACACCATAGGGACAACACCACGCAGTAAACCTCCTATGTCTCTGAGTAGCTTAGATCAACCTTGGTGGGAAGGTTTCCAACACTTTGGAAGGTGGGGAATTTCAAAGAAAGGGAGAGTTTTTGCCTGTGAATGTCAATTCATCGATCCGTCTATCGATTAGATTTTCTCTTCTCCCAATTGGAGAAGAAGAAGCACTCCAGAGGGCAACTCCCACTCCCTATCGATTAGGGACTTGGGAGACATGGGGAACGTGTCCTCCTGACACGTTCCCTCCTTATTTAATTATATTATTTAATAAATAATCAAAATATAAATTAAATAATATAATATAATTAATTAAGTCATATTTAATCAATCATAAATTAAATATCATATATTTAATATAGATTAAATCACATTTAATCAATTATCCCTCTAGCCTAGTGTTTTTGGGCAATTAGAAAGTAAATCAAGTATGTAAGTCCGTGCGTTCATGGCAAGAGTTGCTCTAAAGAAATCAAAGCAAAATCGAGCGAAAAACGACGAAAAACAGCAAAGGGGTTTGTTGTTCTGTTTACGGCGTTGAGACGTTGTTATTCGGCGTTTCAACGTTGTCCGCACGGTTGGAGGCTGAGCTGCAGGTCAGCGTAGCAACGCTGGGTGTAGCATTGCAACGCTGAGGCGTTGGGCGCGCTGAGTACAACGCTGCACACTGCAGCGTTGCAACATTGGCCACGACGTTGCAACGCTGCAAGCGTAGTGGGCAGTTCGCTAGCAGTTTGCGCACATAGTGGCAGTTGAGGCCAAAATTTTCATTCGTGGGGCGTTATTTTCTTATTTTAATTATTTTTGTAAAATGTATTTTTATACTAATTATATTAATTAATATTAATATAAATGTTATATTAATGTTAATTAATTTAATTAATGTCCCTAAGGTGCCAAAATCGGTCCAATTTTGCTATTTAATTTATTTTATGCATGAGATGTATGAAATTTATTATTTCTATGTGCATAATGTATGTCATATAGATTAAAATCTCATCTTAGATTAAACATTTCATGCATCATGTTTATATTATTAGAGGTTATAATATATAGTATGCATGATAGGATTATATTATAAGAGTTATAATATAATGTATGCATGTTTTAATTTAATTAATTGAAGTGTTATATTTCTTAGATTAAAAGCATAGACATGCATTTATTCATGTGATGAATGTATGTTATATAGTTTATTATTCATGTGATGAATGATCAAGCACTATAACATAGAAATGGATGTAACCTAAGTTAATTATTAGTTTTAAAATGTTTAGAACTTGAATAATTAGACTTAGGTTTTCTAGTTCTAATAAGATTAGAATTAGGAAATTAAATATGACTTATGAAGGGAGACTAATTAGTAACTCTTTCTAAGGAAGGTTTTGTCTAAGGTTGGGGTATTTAAGCTGACGCTTTGCGGAACAACCCTACCTGGGAACCGATCTAGGAGTGAATTTTGTCCGGAGATTCATAGGTTATATTCTCGTGAGTGTCGTTAATTAAAAGTTAATTAATTTACTCACATAAACCTAAGTTAATAATGTGATTATAGACCTAGGCTAATCCAGTATAAGAGTTATATTGGTAAACTTGGGTAAATATTAGCCGATTTATCTAGGTCAATCCCGATTAACTTAAAGTGTTGAGTGGGAGGAAATAAAGTGTATAAGATACATTTAATTTTTCGACCACAAATCTCCGTTAAGTTCACACCGTGAGATCCATACTCGGCCTCGTGACGCAAATGAGAGTGTCCCCCTTCGGATGGTATTTGTATGGGTCAATATCAACGTGGATGGAGAGAGTACTTATAGTGAGTGGGAGCAGGACCTGTGAAAATGGGACCCACGGTCTTTTCTTTCGATTCACACCGTGAGACGCCTATGATCCGCCTGCTAGTTTGGCCTGGACCAGACAATCCCTTCGAAGGGCCTTGATCATGGGAGTCGGAACACTGTGAATTTCCGAAAGGGAAACAATTTCCTTGTTGATTTTCCTTCGTGGTTCACCCTTCGGTGGCTATTGTTTGGATGGATACATGGAAATTAAAGATAAATGGTGACACTCACAGGATTCATTAAGAGTTAATGGATTCATAATGAATAATGGTAACTGGATGCCTAATGGAATAAGAGGTATTCTGGTATTAGGGTCTGGTCGAGAAAGTCCCGTCCCAGAGGAGGAGTGTTTCTGTTCACCCTTCGGTGGCGGTCATTCTAAACCTTTGGGGTATCATTGAAAATTTTAATGACTTAGGGATCATAGGATAAAAATTTTGCTAAAACATGATTGGATTTCTAAAAGTTTTTTGCGAGACTAACACAAAGTTTTACTTGTTTTCAGCAAAAAAATGTCTAGCTCAATCATTGCGCTATTAGCTTCTGATAAACTCATGGGAGATAAATTTCAAACGTGGAAAAATAATATCAACACAATACTCGTAACTGACGACCTAAAGTTCGTGTTCACTGAGGAGTGTCCTCAGGTGTCGGGCTCAACCGAATCACAAAGTGTTCGTGATGTGTACGATCGATGGATCAGGGACAATGAAAAGGCCAAGGTCTATATCATTGCCAACTTATCTGAAGTCTTGGCAAAGAAGCATGAGGTGATGACCACCGCTAAGGAGATCATGGAATCTCTACAGGAAATGTTTGGACAACAGTCCTTTCAGGTCCGACATGATTCCCTCAAACACGTCTTGAATGCGCGGATGAAAGAATGAACGTATGTCCGTGAACATGGTCTGGACATGATGACCCACTTTAATCTGGCAGAGATGAACGAGATTTCGATCGACGAGTCGAGCCAGGTCAGCTTTATCTTGGAGACTCTTCCGAAGAGTTTCCTTCAGTTTCATGGCAATGTTGTTATGAACAAAATTAGCTACACTCTGACCACCCTTCTCAATGAACTACAGAACTTCCAGTCCTTGATGAGGATCAGGACACCGAAAGCTGAGACAAATGTTGCCTTCAGGTCCTTTCACAGGGGTTCGACCTCTGGGACAAAATCTGTAGGTTCTTCAGGCCCGAAAGGGAAGAAGAAGAAGATGAAGAAGGGCAAAGCTGACCGTGTTACCGCCCAAAAGGGCAAGAAGGTCAAGGAAGTTGCAGAGAAAGGAAAGTGTTTCTACTGCAATGGGGACGGACACTAGAAGAGAAACTGTCCAAGTTCCTTGCCGACAGGAGGAAAGAAGGTAAATGTGATTTACTTGTAACTGAAACCTATTTAGTGGAGAGTAATGACTCTTCATGGATACTGGATTCAGGCGCCACTAACCATGTTTGTTCTTCTTTTCAGGGAATTAGTTCCTGGCAGGAGTTGCGAGAGGGTGAGATAACGCTACGGGTTAGATCCGGGGAGGTTGTCTCTGTTGCAGCGGTCGACATGGTGAAGCTCTATTTTGGCAGGAAATACATTTTATTAGATAATATGTATATAGTGCCAGGGTTTACTAGAAACCTTGTTTCTATTTCCTGCCTACTTGAACACTGTATTTCTATTAATTTTTCTAGTAATTGTTGGGATGTATGTCCTAATCTCGTTTAGTTTGTAATTTACCATTTGAAATTAATAAGAGTTATTTATTTCATTACTTTGTGTCTCGTAAATTTTACAAACTTTATCCAATAAACTAAGCTCTAGGGTCATTGAATTTATGAGAGAACTAGAACTTGAACGGTGTGTAGTGGACACATAGGGAGGATCACGTTTGAGTTAATGACCCGAACGATCTACAGTATAAGGATAGGGTTGGAGACCTAATCCTGGATACGCTGTGGATGCGGCTCGCTTTGTATTAGATACAAACGAGGTGATCTGACTCGTTCATGTGGTTGACATGCGAGTGGGGGCATCCTGTGCAATGAGATTGTACAAGACCGGACCGTGAATTATTAGACCTACTGATGTAACACCGTTAACAGTATGGACTAATAACTTTGTAGATGACCATTAGTGACTCGACCTGAATCCTAAGCGTGTTACGGACTCCTGTCCGTGGGGGTCTGTTCTTTGACTAGTACGGGTGAGGGTGGTCACAGTTACTCACCGAATATGCCTATCTTCTCAGGGGCAGGACCAAGTAGGGAGCTGGGAACTTAACTACGCGAGATGGAATTCACTCGTTCCCGTCTTTAGGAAAACTAGAGGGGTTGTTCCCTTAAGTGTTGTCTCTAGGGCTTGGACAACAGGCGCCCACCCTCTCACTGGCCCAAGAGGGGGTGTTGTGTATGGTTGGACCATTATAACGTTGTTGTTCATTAGAGGAGCAGTGGGGACTTAAGGAGCTAGAAGTAGACACAGGGGTAAAACGGTAATTTGACCCAGCAGTGTTTACGAACAACCTGTGAAGGGTCGATTCATGGGCATTGGTTATATCAGTGGACACAACTTGTCTTACACTGACGGGAGTGCAACTACGGGCTTTAATGGAGTGTTACCGTAGCTAATGAATGCTGATTAATCGGGTCAAAGAGTTTGGCAGGTTAATCTTGGATCATTGGAGCTCGTCACTGTAGGCCATTAGGTCTCTCGGTTGGCTCAAACTGGATTAATAGAAGGTTTACATTTTTTGTGTGAATTTGAAGTGTTCAAGTTCACTAAAGGGTAATTATGTCATTTATATGAGATATGATTGACATATTATATAGTTTAATGTGAATGAGATTCATAATAAATGATAGGTTAGCCTAATTGTTGAATTAGGGCTAATTTGGAGAAATTAGATTGAGAGAAATTAAATTGAATGTGATTCAATTTAAAAATCCACAATTATACAAATGTGATTTGTAAAATGAGATATGAGATATCTTATTATATGTGATTATGCAAATATGATTTGCATAACCTATGGTTGTGGTAAAATGATAAATAGGTGGAGATTTCAACTCCACCTATCACCATTATATAAACCCTTTTGCAAGAAGGGGTGGCAAGACTATTGCACATTTTTTTATTTCTCACTAAAAAGCAATTTGCAATTTTCTCTCAAACAACTCTCTCTCAAACTCTCCTCCCTACACCAAAGAAGAGAATCCCACCATTCTTCTTCTACCAAAAGAAGAACAACCGAGAAACCAAGTGGAGGTGTCCGGTTCGTTGGTTCGTACGAGAAGATCGAGATCGTTGAGAACAACACGAAGAGTTCGTGATCAAAGGAGGAGGAAATCGTGAAGAAAGGTTCTACAACAAGTAAGTGTTGCTTGCGGGTTTTTCCTTCTTTATTAGCATGTTTAGCCTAATTCTATATGATAGTCTAATTTTAAGAAAACGAATTTCACAACGATACCACGACGATTCAATCGTCCTTCCGCTGCACGGGATTTCATTCCCTTCAATTGGTATCAGAGCCAATCGTTGGCTTCTTGTTGTGCATTTTTTTTTCTTAAAATTAGGTGGGTAAATGCTTTAATTCATGTGATGAATTGTGGTTTTGCAAAATGGATGTTTCGATTTTTGGCACTTTGTTTTAGATTTACATTAATGTTGATGAGATCAATGTAAGGGCCCGGTGTTTTGGGTATTTTTAACGTAAATCGAGTCTATAAGTCCGTGTCGTTCGTGGCATGAGATGCTGTGAAGAAATCAGAGCGGAAACGGGTGAGAAACGACGAAGAACAACAAGAGGAGCTTGTTGTTTAGTCGACGGCGTTGAGACGTTGTTCTTCGGCGTCTCAACGCTGTCATCGCGAGAGCAAGGCGCACTGCAGGACAGCGTTGCAACGGTGCTGGCGTTGGGAACGCTAGCACAACGTTGGACGTTGCAGCATTGCAACGCTGCGAGCGTTAGTGGGCAGTTTGCGAGGCTGAAGTGCGAGATGTGGGGCGTGCAGCATTTCAGACTTCGTGGGCAGTTTTTTTTGTATTATTTTATTTAATTATTTTGTAAAATGTATTTTTCATTTAATTAAATTAATTTTATTAATTAATATTAATATAATAGTTATATTAATGTTAATTAATTAAATAAATGCCCCTAAGTGTCAAAACCGGTCCAATTTTTGTTGTTTAATTATTTTATGCATGAGATGTATGATTTAATTATTTCTATGTGCATAATGTATGTCATATAGATTTAAAATCCCACCTTAGGTTAAACATTTCATGCATCATTTTATATTATAAGTATTATAATATATAGTATGCATGTTAGGTTATATTATAAGTGTAATAATATAATTTAAAGCATGTTTTAATTTATTTAATATAAGAGTGTTATAGTATGGTGACCTTTGAATGGTGATTGATAAGTAACTTTGTCTAAGGAAAGTTTTGTCTAAGGTTGGGGTATTTAAGTTGACGCTTGCAGAACACCCCTACCTGGAAAGCGACCTGGGAGTGAATTCGGTCTGGAGATTCTTAGGTTATATTATCGTGAGTGTCGTTAATTAAAAGTTGATTAATTTACTCACATAGATCTAAGTTAATAATGTGATTATAAACTTAGGTTAAATCAATATAAGAGTTATATTGGTAGACTTAGGTAAATTTTAGCCGGTTTATCTAGGTCAATCCCGAAAAATATAAAGTTGAGTGGGAGGAAATAAAGTGTATAAGATACATTTGATTTTTCGACCACAAATCTCCATAAAGTCCGCACCGTGAGATCCATACTCGGCCTCGTGGCGCAAATGGGAGCGCTCCCCTTCAGATGGTATTTGTATGGATCAATATCAACATGGATGGAGAGAGTACTTATAGTGAGTGGGAGCGGGACCTGTGAAAATGGGATCCATGCTATCTTCTTTCAATTCACACCGTGAGACTCCTATGATTCGCCTGCTAGTTTGGCCTGGACCAGACAATCCCTTCAGAGGGCCTTGATCATGGGAGTCGGAACACCGTAAATTCCCGAAATGGATACAGTTTCCTTGTTGATTTTCCTTCTTGGTTTACCCTTTGGTGGCTATAGTTTGGACGGATACTTGGAAACTTAAAGATTGAGGGTGACACTCACGGAGTTCATTAAGAGTTAATGGATTCGATCAAATAATGGTAATTGGACGCCTAATGGAATAAGAGTTATTCTGGGATTAAGGCTTGGTCGAGAAAGTCTCGTCCTAGAGGAGGAATGTTTTTGTTCACCCTTCGGTGGCGGTCATTCTAAACCTTTAGGATATCATTGCAAATTTTAAATGACCTAGGGATCATAGGATTAAATTTTGCTAAAACTTGATTGGTTTTCAAAAAGTTTTTTGCGAGACTGACACAAAGTTTTAATTTGATTTTTTCAGCAAAATGTCTAGCTCGATAATAGCATTACTTGCTTCCGATAAATTAGTGGAAGACAATTTCCAAACATGGAAGAACAATATTAACACGATACTTATAACCGACGACCTTAAGTTCGTGCTTACTGAGGAGTGTCCTCAGTTACCGAGCTCGACTGCATCACGAAGTGTTCGTGATGCATACGATCAGTGGATCAGGGCCAATCAAAAGGCCAAGGTCTACATAATTACCAGTTTATCTGAAGTACTGGCAAAGAACCATGAGCTGATAGTCACCGCTAAGGAGATCATGGAGTCTCTGCAGGATATGTTTGGACAACAGTCCTTTCAGGTCCGACACGACTCGCTCAAACACGTCTTCAACGCCTGGATGAAAGAAGGGACGTCTGTCGGTGAACACGTTCTAGACATGATGACTCACTTTAATCTGGCGGAGATGAACGGGGCTTCGATCGATGAGTCGAGCCAGGTCAGCTTTATATTGGAGACTCTTCCGAAGAGTTTTCTTCAGTTTCGTAGCAACGTTGTTATGAACAAGATTAGCTACACACTAACCACCCTTCTGAACGAGTTACAGAACTTTTAGTCCTTGATGAGGATTAGGACACCGGAACCTGAGGCAAATGTTGCCTTCAGGTCCTATCACAGGGGTTCGACCTCTGGGACTAAACATGTAGCTCATTCTCACCCGAAAGGGAAGAAGAAGAAGATGAAGAAGGGTAAAGTTGACCGAGCTGCCGCCCAAAAGGGCAAAAAGGTCAAGAAAGTTGCAGAGAAAGGAAAGTGTTTCCACTGGAAGCGAAACTGCCCCCAAGTTCCTTGCCGAGAGGAAGAATACAGGTAAATGTGATTTACTAGTAACTGAAACATGTTTAGTGGAGAGTAATGACTCTGCCTGGATATTGGATTTAGGGGCCACTAACCACGTTTGTTCTTCTTTTCAGGGAATTAGTTCCTGGCAGCAGCTGCGAGAAGGTGAGGTGACTCTACGGGTTGGATCCGGGGAGATAGTCTTTGCTGCAGCGATCGACAAAGTGAAGCTTTTTTTTAGCAGGAATTACATTTTATTAGATAACTTGTATATAGTCCCAGGGTTTACTAGAAACCTTGTTTCTATTTCCTGCCTTATTGAACAATGTATTTCGATTTCCTTTGAATATAATAAAGCGTTTATTTCTTTCAAATGCAATTTGATTTGTTCTGTTTCATTTGAGTCTAATCTGTATGTTTTGAAACCAAATTAGGTCAAAAGCGTTTTGAACACTGAATTATTTAAAACTGCAGAAACACGAACTAAAAGAGTAAAAGTTTCTCCAAAAGAAAATGCCCATCTTTGGCATCTAAGGTTAGGCCACATTAATCTCAATAGGATTGAGAGACTAGTGAAGAGTGGACTTCTAAGCGAGTTGGAAGAAAACTCTTTACTGGTGTGTGAGTCATGCCTCGAAGGCAAAATGACCAAACGTCCTTTTAGTAGAAAAGGATATAGAGCCAAAGAGCCCCTTAAGCTTATACATTCTGACCTTTGTGGTCCGATGAGTGTTAAAGCACGAGGTGGTTACGAATACTTTGTATCTTTTATAGATGACTATTCAATGTATGGGTATATTTACCTAATGCATAAGAAGTCTAAAACTCTTGAAAAGTTCAAGGAGTACAAGACTGGGGTTGAGAACCTGTTAGGTAAAACGATAAAAACACTTCGATCGGATCGAGGTGGAGAGTATATGGACAATGAATTCCAGGACTTTATGATAGAACACGGAATTACGTCCCAACTCTCAGCACCTGGTATGCCACAGTAGAATGGTGTATTGGAGAGGAGAAACAGAACCCTGTTGGACATGGTTCGGTCGATGATGAGCTATGCTCGTCTCCCTGATTCTTTTTGGGGTTACGCAGTGGAGACTACGGTCTATATTTTGAACAACGTTCCGTCGAACAGTGTTTGTGAAACACCTTTCGAACTCTGGAATGGACGTAAAGGCAGTTTACACCATTTCAGAATTTGGGGATGCCTGGCTCACGTGTTGGTGTCAAACCCGAAGAAGTTGGAACCCCGTTCAAAATTGTGCCTATTTGTAGGTTACCCAAAAGAGACTAGGGGTGGTCTATTTTACGATCCTAAGGAAAATAGGTTGCTTGTGTCGACAACTTCCACTTTCCTTGAGAAAGACCACGTCAGGGATCATTTGCCTAGGAGCAAAATCGTGTTAAATGAAATGGACAGTACATCAGCAAGAGTTGCTGATGGGGCTAGTACTTCAACAAGTATTGCTGATCATAGGTCAATTGATCCTAGCACGTCTAATCAAGTCCGTTCCCAAGAGTTAGGAATGCCTCGACGTAGTGGGAGGGTTGTGAGACAGCCTGAACGTTACATGGGTTTAGCTGAAACCCAAGTCGTCACCCCTGATGATGAATGCAAGGATCCATTGACCTATGATCAGGCAATGGCAGACGTTGACAAGGACAAATGGATTAAAGCTATGGACCAGGAAATGGAGTCGATATAGTTCAATTCTGTCTAGGAGCTTGTGGATCAACCGGATGGTGTAAAATCTATTGGTTGCAAATGGATCTACAAGCGTAAACGTGGCGTAGATGGGAAGGTGCAGATCTTCAAAGCATGACTAGTGGCAAAGGGTTTTACCCAGGTTGAAGGGGTTGACTATGAGGAAACATTTTCACCTGTTGACATGGTAAAGTCGATCAGGATCCTTTTGGCCATTGCCACATATTATGACTATGAGTATGACAGATGGATGTCAAGACTGCCTTTCTGAATGGCAACCTTGACGAGACCATCTACATGGACCAACCCAAAGGGTTCATTACCCAAGGCTAAGAGCAAAAGGTTTGTCGGCTTCATAGGTCCATTTATGGACTGAAACAAGTCTCGAGGTCTTGGAATATAAGGTTTGATGAGGCGATCAAATCTTATGGCTTTGATCAGAATGTTGACGAACCTTGTGTCTACAAGAAAATCGTTGACAAAACTGTCGCATTTCGGGTATTGTACGTGGATGATATCCTTCTCATTGGGAATGAGGTAGGTTTTCTGACTGACGTAAAGAAATGGTTGGTTTCGCAATTCCAAATGAAAGATTTGGGAGAAGCACAGTATGTTCTAAGTATCGAGATAGTCCGAAACCGGAAGAACAGAACGTTGGCCATGTCTTAGGCGTCTTATATTGACAAGATGTTGTCTAGATAGAAGATGTAGAATTCCAAGAAGGACTTGCTGCCTTTCAGGCATGGGGTTCACCTGTCTAAGGATCAATGTCCTAAGACTCCTCAAGAGGTTGAGGATATGAGACGAATCCCTTATGCTTCAGCTGTTGGGAGCCTTATGTATGCCATGTTGTGTACTAGGCCCGACATCTGTTATGCAATAGGGATTGTCAGTAGGTATCAATCCAATCCAGGATTAGATCACTGGACAACCGTCAAGGCAATCCTCAAGTATCTTAGGAGAACGAGGAACTACAACCTAGTGTAGGGGAATGGGGATTTGATCCTTACGGGATACACAGATTTTGACTTTCAGACCGATAAGGATTCTAGCAAATCCACTTCGAGGTCAACCTTCATTCTGAATGAAGGAGTTGTAGTATGGTGAAGCATCAAGCATGGATGCATCGTTGATTCCACTATGGAAGCTGAGTACGTTGCGACTTGTGAAGCTGCAAAGGAAGCTGCTTGACTTAGGAAGTTCATGACAGATTTGGAAGTTGTTCCAAATATGAACTTGTCGATCACGCTGTTTTGTGACAACAGTGGTGTTGTAGCCAACTCCAGATTGTCTCGGAGTTATAAGAGAGACAAGCACATTGAGCGAAAGTATCATCTGATACGGGAGATTGTGCACCGCGGCGACGTGACAGTCACGCAGATAGCGTCGGAGCACAACGTTGCTGATCCATTTATAAAGGCCCTCACAGCTAAGGTGTTTGAGGGTCACCTAGAGAGTCTAGGTATTCGAGTGCTTCCTGACTAGGGCAAGTGGGAGTATTGTAAAGGGTATTCAAGTCAAGTTCGTTCTCAAGAGTTAAGAATACCTCGACGTAGTGAGAGAGTTGTGAGACAGCCTGAACGTTACATGGGTTTAGCTGAAACTCAAGTCGTCGCCCTTGATGATGACTGCGAGGATCCATTGACCTATGATCAGGCAATGACAGACGTTGACAGAGACGAATGGATTAAAGCTATGGACCAGGAAATAGAGTCGATGTACTTCAATTCCGTTTGGGAGCTTGTGGACCAACCGGATGGGGTTAAACCTATTGGTTGCAAGTGGATCTACAAGCGTAAACGTGACGTAGATGAGAAGGTGCAGATCTTCAAAGCCAGACTCTTGGCAAACGGTTTTACCCAGGTTGAAGGGGTTGACTATGAGGAAACCTTTTCTCCTGTTGCCATGGTAAAATCTATCAGAATTTTTCTGGCCATTGTCGCATATTATGACTATGAGGTATGGAAGATGAATGTCAAGACGATTTTTCAGAATGGCAATTTTGACGAGACCATCTACATGGACCAACCCAAGGAGTTCATTGTCCAAGGCCAAGAGCAAAAGGTTTGTCGGCTTAAAAGGTCTATTTATGGATTGAAACAAGTTTCGAGGTCTTGGAATATAAGTTTTGATGAGGCGGTCAAATCTTATGTCTTTAATCAGAATGTTGATGAGCCTTGTGTTTACAAGAAAATCATCAGCAACACTATCGCATTTCTGATATTGTATGTGGATGATATTCTGCTCATTGGGAATGACGTAGGATTTTTTACTGACATTAAGGAATGGTTGGCTTCACAATTCCAAATGAAAGATTTGGGAGAGGCTCAGTATGTTCTAGGTATTGAGATAGTCCGGAATTGGAAGAACAGAATGCTAGCCATGTCTCAGACATCTTAAATTGACAAGATGTTATCTAGATATAAGATGCAGAACTCCAAGAATTGCTTGTTGCCTTTCAGGCATGGGGTTCACCTGTCTAAGGATCAATGTCCTAAGACGCCTCAAGAGGTTGAGGATATGAGACGAATCCCCTATGCTTCAGCTGTAGGGAGCCTCATGTATGTCATGTTGTGTACTAGGCCCGACATCTGTTATGCAGTTGGGATTGTCAGTAGGTATCAATCCAATCCAAGATTAGATCACTGGACAACCATAAAGACAATCTTCAAGTATCTTAGGAGAACGAGGAACTACAACCTTGTGTATGGGAGTCGGGATTTGATCCTTACAAGATACACAGATTCTGACTTTCAGACCGATAAGGATTCTAGGAAATCCACTTCTGGGTAAGCCTTCATTCTGAATGGAGGAGCTGTAGTGTGGTGAAGCATCAAGCAGGGATGCATCGCTGATTCCACGATGGAAACCAAGTATGTTGCGGCTTGTGAAGCTGCAAAGGAAGCTGTTTGGCTTAGGAAGTTCATGATGGATTTGGAAGTCTAAGGCTGGGGTATTTAAGTTGACTGCATGAACACCCCTACCACCGAAACCGACACGGGAGTGAATTCGGTCCAGAGATTCTTAGATTATACTTATCGTGAGTGCTGCTAATTAAAAGTGTTTTAATTAACTCACATAGACTTAAGTTATAATGTGATTATAGACTTAGGTAAATACCATATAAGAGTTATATTGGTAGACTTAGGTAAATTTTAGCCGGTTTATCTAGGTCAATCCCTATTAAAATTAAAGTGCTGAGTGGGAGCAAATAAAGTGTATGAGATACATTTGAATTTCCAACCACAAATCTCCTTATAGTCCGCACCGTGAGATCTATACTCGGCCTCGTGGCGCAAATGGGAGCGTTCCCCTTCGGGTGGCATTTGTATAGGTCAATATCATCGTGGATGGAGAGAGTACTTATAGTGAGTGGGAGCGGGACCTGTGAAAACGGGACCCACGGTCTCTTCTTTCGATTCACACCGTGAGACCCCTATGATACGCCTGCTAGTTTGGCTTGGACCAGACAATCCCTTCGGAGGGCCTGATCATGGGAGTCGGAACACCGTGAATTCCCGAAAGGGATACAGTTTCCTGGTTGGTTTTCCTTCGTGGTTCACCCTTCGGTGGCTATTGTTTGGACGGATGCTTGGAAACTTAAAGATTGAGGGTGACACTCACAGAATTCGTTAAGTGTTAATGAATTCGACCAAACAATGGTAATTTGACGCCTAATGGAATAAAAGTTATTCTGGGATTAAGGTCTAATCGAGAAAGTCTCGTCCTAGAGGATGAGTGTTCTGTTCACCCTTCGGTGGCGGTCATTCTAAACCTTTAGGGTATCATTGCAAAATTTTGAATGACCTAGGGATCATGAAACAATTTTGCTAAAACTTGATTGGATTTCAAAAGTTTTTTGTGAGACTAATACAAAGTTTTCTTATTTTTTCAGCTAAAAATGTCTAGCGCAATAATAGATGTACTCGCGTCCGATAAGTTAGTGGGAGATAATTACCAAAGTTGGAAAAACAACATTCACACGATTTTGGTAACTGACGACATAAAGTTCGTCTTGTCTGAGGAGTGTCCTCAGATGTCGGGCTCGACTGCATCGCGAAGTGTTCGCGATGCATACGATTGGTCGATCAGGACCAATGAAAAGGCCAAGGTCTACATAATTGCCAGCATGTCTGATGTATTGGCAAAGAAGCATGAGCTGATGATCACCGCTAAGGAGATCATGGAGTCCTTGCAGGAAATGTTTGGACAACAGTCCTTTCAGGTCCGGCATGATTCACTCAAATACGTCTTCAACGCACGGATGAAGGAGGGGTCGTCTATCCGTGAACATGTTCTAGACATGATGACCCACTTTAATCTGGCTGAGATGAACGGGGCTTCGATCGATGAGTCGAGCCAAGTCAGTTTTATTTTGAAGAATTTTCCGAAGAGTTTCCTTCAGTTTCGTAGCACTGCTGTTATGAACAAAATTAGCTACACTCTGACTACCCTTCTCAATGAGCTACATAATTTCCAATCCTTGAACATGGTCAAGGAATCTGAGGCAAATGTTGCCTATAGGTCTTATCACAGGGGTTCCACTTCTGGGACGAAATCTGTTGCTCATTCACGCACGAAAGGGAAGAAGAGGATGAAGAGGGGTAAAACTGACCGAGTTGTCACCCAGAAGGGCAAGAAGGTCAAGGACGTTGCAGAGAAAGGAAAGTGTTTCCACTGCAATGGGGGCGGACACTGGAAGAGGAACTGTCCCAAATTCCTGCCCGAGAGGAAGAATCAAGGTAAATGTGATTTACTTGTGATGTAAACTTGTTTAGTGGAGAGTAGTGACTCTGCTCGGATATTGGATTCGAGCGCCACTAACCATGTTTGTTCTTCTTTCGTGAGATTGATTCTCGCACCTGCATGAGAGAGTGAGGTGACTCTACGGGTTGGATCCGGGAGCTTGTCTCTCTCACTGCAATGATCGACACGGTGAAACTACATTTGGCAGAACTACATTTTGTTGGACAATTTGTACATAGTTCCAGGGTTTACTAGAAACCCTAGTTTCTATTTCTTGCCTTTTAGAACAGTGTATTTCCGTTTCTTTTCATGGTAATAAAGCGTTTATTTCCAGAAATGGTAATCTTATTTGTTCTACTTCACTTGAGTATAATCTGTATGTTTTAAAACCTAATTCGGTCAAAAGTGTTTTGAATATCGAATTGTTTAAAAGCGCATGAAACACGAACTAAGAAAGCGAAAGTTTCTCCAAAGGAAAATGCCCATCTTTGGCATCTACGGTTAGGCCACATTAATCTCAATAGGATTGAGAAATTAGTGAGGAGTGGACTTCTAAACGAGTTGGAAGAAAACTCTTTGTCGGTGTGTTTGTCATGCCTTGAGGGCAAGATGGTCAAACGTTCTTTTAGTGGAAAAAGGATATAGAGCCAAAGAGGCTCTTTAGTTAGTACATTCTGACCTCTGTGGTCCGATGAATGTTAAAACTCGGGGCGGTTATGAGTACTTCGTTTCTTTCATAGACGATTACTCCAGATATGGGTATATTTACCTAATGCACAAGAAGTCTGAAACTCTTGAAAAATTCAAGGAGTACAAGACTGAGGTTGAGAACCTCTTAAGTAAATCGCTTAAACACTTCGATCGGATCGAGGTGGAGAGTACATGGACACTGAATTCCAGGACTATATGATAGAACACGAAATTACGTCCCAACTCTCAGCACCTGGTATGCCACAGTAGAATGGTGTATCGGAGAGGAGAAACAGAACCTTGTTGGACATGGTTCGGTCGATGATGAGCTATGCTCGTCTCCCTGATTCTTTTTGGGGATACGCAGTGGAGACTGCGGTTTATATTTTGAACAACGTTCCGTCGAAGAGTGTTTGTGAAACACATTTCGAGCTCTGGAGTGGACATAAAGGCAGTTTACATCACTTCAGAATTTGGGGATGCCCGACCCACGTGTTGGTGTCAAACCCGAAAAAGTTGGAACCCTGTTCGAAATTGTGCCTATTTGTAGGTTACCCTAAAGAAACTAGAGGTGGTCTATTTTACGATCCTAAGGAAAATAGGGTGCTTGTGTCGACAAACGACACTTTCCTAGAGGAAGACCACGTCAGGGATCATATACAAAGGAGTAAAGTTGTGTTAAATGAAATGGACAATACATCAACAAGAGTTGCTGATGGGGCTAGTACGTCAACAAGTGTTGTTGATCCTAGCACGTCTAGTCAAATCCGTTCCCAAGAGTTGGGAATACCTCGACGTAGTGGGAGGACTGTGAGACAGCCTGATCGCTACATGGGTTTAGTTGAAACCTCAGTTGTCGCTCCTGATGATGACTGTGAGGATCTATTAACCTATGATCAGGCAATGGTTGATGTTGACAAAGACGAGTGGATTAAAGCTATGGACCAGGAAATGAAGTCTATGTACTTCAATTCTGTATGGGAGCTTGTGGATCAATCGGATGGGGTAAAACCTATTGGTTGCAAATAGATCTACAAGCGTAAACGTGGCGTAGATGGGAAGGTGCAGACCTTCAAAGCCCGACTAGTGGCAAAGGGTTTTACCTAGGTTGAAGGGGTTGACTATGAGGAGACCTTTTCACTGTTGCCATAGTAAAGTCGATCAGATCCTTCCCGCCATTGCCGCGTATTATGACTACGAGGTATGACAGATGGACGACAAGACAACCTTTCTGAATGGCAAACTTGATGAGACCATCTACATGGACTAGCCTAGAGGGTTCATTGCCCAAGGCCAAGAGCAAAAGGTTTGTCGGCTTCATAGGTCCATTTATGGACCAAACAGAGCCGAGGTCTTGGAATATAAGGTTTGATGAGGCGATCAAATCTTATGGTTTTGATCAAAATGTCGATTTGAGCCTTGTGTTTACAAGAAAATTGTTGACAAAGCGCCGCATTTTTGGTGTTGTATGTGGGCGATATTCTTCTCATTGGGAATGAGGTAGAATTTCTTCTCGACGTTAAGAAGTGGCTAGCTTCGCAATTCCAAATGAAAGATTTGGGAGAAGCTCAAGACGTTCTAGGTATCCGCATTGTCGGAATGGAAGAACGTAACGCTAGCCTTATCTCAAAGCGCCTTATATTGACAAGATGTTGTCTAGATATAAGATGCGAGAACTCAAGAAGGGCTTGTTGCCTTTCAGGCATGGGGTTCACTTGTCTAAGGATCAGTGTCCTAACACTCCTCAAGATGTTGAGGATATGAGACGGATTCAATATACTTCGGTTGTAGGGAGCCTGATGTATGCCATGTTGTGTACTAGGCCCGACATCATTATGCAAGAGGAATTGTCGGTAGATATCACCCAATCCAGATTAGATCACTGGACAACCGTAAAGGCAATCCTCAAGTATCTTAGGAGAACGAGGAACTACAACTTAGTGTATGGCGTTGGGGTTTGATCCTTATAGGATACACGGACTCGACTTTCGGGACCGATAAGGATTCTAGGAAATCCACCCGGGGTCACCTTCATTCTCGAATGGAGGAGTTGTAGTATGGCGAAGCATCAAGCGAGGATGCATCGGCGATTCTACTATGGAAGCGGAGTATGTTGCGACTTGTGAAGTCGCAAAGAAAGCTATTTGGCTTAGGAAGTTCATGATGATTTGGAAGTTGTTCCAAATATGAACTTGTCAATCACAATCGCTCGTGATACTTGGTGGTGCAAAGAGCCAACTCACGTGAGCCTCGGAACCATCGAGAGAAGCAAACACATTGGAGCGCAAGTATCATCCGACACGGAGATTGTGCACCGCGAGACGTGGATCATCACGCAGAGATAGCGTCGAGCACAACGTAATGATCCATTTACAAAGCCCCTCACGGCTAAGGTGTTTGAGGGTCACCTAGAGAGTCTAGGTCTTCGAGAGCTTCCTGACTAGGGCAAGTGAGAGATGAGTAAACGGGTATTCAATGACCCTAGTTTATTGTATTACTTCAGTGTAATTTATGTACATTTCATAAATGTATTTTCTCCACTAGCTTAGTGCAAGTGGGAGTTTGTTGGGATTTTTGTCCTAATCTCGTGTTTGTAAATTACTGTTTGAAATTAATAAGAGTTATTTATTTCATTACTTTGTGTCTCGCAATATTTATAAATTTTTCCAATAAACTAAGCTTCAGGGTCATTGAATTTATGAGAGAACAAGAACTTGAACGGTGTGTAGTGGACACACAGGGAGGATCACGTTCGAGCTAATGACCCGAACGGTCTACAGTATATGGATAGGATTGGAGACCTAATCCTCGGATACACTGTGGATGGATGCGCCCGCTTTGTATTAGATACAAATGAGGTGATCTCGACTCGTTCATGTGGTTGACATGCGAGTGGGGGCATCCTGTGCAATGAGATTGTACAAGGCCAGGACCGTGAATTATTAGACTCACCGATGTAACACCGTTGTGATGAAGGACTAATAATATCGTAGATGACCATTAGTGACTCGACACTGAATCCTCGAGCGATTACGGACTCGCATGCGGGGTTACGTCCTTTGACTAAATGCGGGTGAGGGTGGTCACGATTACTCGCCCAATATGCCTATCTTCTCAAGGACAAGACCAAGTAGGAGCCGGGAACTTAACTACGCGAGATGGAATTCACTCGTTCCCGCCTTTAAGGAAACTAGAGGGTTGTTCCCTTAAATGTCGTCTCCGTGGCTTGGACAACGGCGCCCACCTTCTCACCGGCCCGAGAAGGGTGTTGTGTATGGTTGGACCATCACAACACGTTGTTCATTAGAGGAGCAGTGGGGACTTAAGGAACAGAGAGGTAGACATAGGGTAAAGCGGTAATTTGACCCACCGTGTCTCACGAACAACCCGTGAAGGGTCGACTCATGGGCATTGGTTATATCAGTGGACATGTAATATTCTGCACTAACGGGAGTGCAAACTACGGTCTATAGTGGAGTGTTACCGTAGCTAATGAATGTTGATTAACCGCATCAAAGAGTTTGTGAGTTAATCTCGGATCATGAAGCCAATCCATCGTAGGTCCATTAGGTCCCCGGTTGGCTCAATGCAGGTTAAAAGAAGGGCTAATGAGTTTGGTATGAAATTGAAGTGTTCAATTTCAGTTTAAGGGCATTTATGTCATTTATATGAGATATGGATGATATAATATATAGTTTAATGTAAATGAGATTCATAATAAACTATAGGTTAGCCTAATTGTTGAATTAGGGCTAATTGGAGAAATTAATTGAGAGAAATTAAATTGGATGTGATTCAATTAAATTAATCCACAATTATTGCAAATGAGATTTATAATATGAGATATGAGATATCTTATATTATGTGATTATACAAATGAGATTTGCATAACCTATGGTTGTGGTAAAGTGGTAATTATGTGGAGATTTTAACTCCATCAATTTCATTATTTAAACCCTTTGCAAGAAGGGATTGTAGGTTCACTCTTTCATTTTTTTGATTTTCATCAAAGAGAAGAAGAGAATTCTCTCAAACTTTCTCTCAATTCTCCTCCCTCTCCAAAATCGAGAAGTTCCCACAATCTTCCTTCTTTCCAAAGGAAGAACAACTGAGACTCCAAGTGGTAGTGTTCGGGTTCCGTTCGTGGGGAGCGTTCGTTGAGATCAAGAATCACGAAGTGTTCGTGACCGAGGAAGAATCCTTGAAGTTTTTGTCTACAACAAGTAAGTGAACTTCTTCTTACTGTTTTTCTTCCTCTTTTGCATGTGTAGCCTAGATCTAAGAGTTAGATCATTTTAACAAAATCGAGTAATGTAATGATACCATGACGATTCGATCGTCTTCCGTTGCGGGGAGATTTTCATTCCCTTCAATGTTGTGGATGCGACCCGCTTTGTATTAGATACAAACGAGGTGATCCAACTCGTTCATGTGGTTGACATGCGAGTGGGGGCATCCTGTGCAATGAGATTGTGCAAAATCGGACCGTGAATTATTAGACTTACTGATGTAACACCGTTAACAGTATAGGGCTAATAAATTCGTAGATGACCATTAGTGACTCGACCTGAATCCTGAGCATGTTACGGACTCGTCATGCGGGGTCCCGCCTTTGATTAAAATGCGGGTGAGGGTGGTCACAGTTACTCGCCCAATATGCCTATCTTCTCAGGGACAGGACCACGTGGGGAGCTGAGAACTTGACTACGTGAGATGAAATTCACTCGTTCCCGATTTAGGGAAACTAGAGGAGTTGTTCCCTTAAGTGCTGACTCCAGGGCTTGAACAACGGGGTCCCACCCTCTCAGTGGCCTGAGAGGGTTATTGTTTATGGTTGGACCACGTAACGGAGTTGTTCATTAGAGGAGCAGTGGGACTTAAGGAGCAAGAGGTAGACACAGGGGTAAAACGGTAATTTGACCAAGCTGTGGCTATGAACAACCTGTGAAGGGTCGATTCACAAGCATTGGTTATATCGATGAAAACAACTTGCCCTACAGTGATGGGAGTGCAGCTACGGGCTTTAGTGGAGTGTTATCGTAGCTAATAAATGTTGAATAACCGGGTCAAAGAGTTTGAAAGGTTAATCTCGGATCATTAGAGCTCGTCATCTGTAGGTTCATTAGGTCCCTCGGTTGGCTCAAATTGGACAAATTAAGGGTTTATAGTTTGGTGTGAATTTGAAGTGATCAAATTCATTATTTGGATATTTATGTCATTTATATGTGATATAGATGACATAATATATAATATATAGTTTGATGTGAATGAGATTCATAATAAACTATAGAATAGCCTAATTGATTAATTAGTGTTAATTGGAGAATTGAATTGAAAGAAATTAAATTGAATGTGATTCAATTTTAAAATTCCACAATTATACAAATTTAATTTATATAATAAGGTATGAGATACCTAATATGTGTTATGCAAATATGATTTGCATAACATAAGGTTGTGGTAAAATGGTGATTTAGTGGAGATTTCAACTCCACATCTCACCATTATTTAAAGGCTTGGTGAGAAGCCTTTGGTGGTGGTTGATCTCATTTTTTGAAAATTCAAGTTCAAAGAGATCTCCAAATTCTCTCAAACTCTCTCATCTCTCTCTAGAATTCTCCTCACCCAAAAACCAAAGGGAGTCCCACAACTCTCCCTCAACCTCCCGAGAACAATCGAGAAGACCCTTTGGAAGTGTCTTGTTGTTCGGTTCGAGGATCGAGTTCGTAGAGATCGTTGGTTCGAGAGGGATCGTGATCGAGAAGGAGAAAACGTTGAAGAAGAGTTTTTCAAGTGGTTAGTATAAACTTTACCTACTGTTTTCTCTTGTTATTATGCATGTTTAGCCTAGAATTAAAGTAGTTTAATTCAATTTTAAGAAATGAATTGCACAACGAAACAACGGCGTTTCACAACGTCTTCCGCTGCGGGAATTCTAATCCCTTCAAATAAAGTGTGCAAGCAATGTTTCAAATGTAAGGAAGCTAAGTCTAAGACACAACCACATGGTCTTTACACACCTTTAGATGTTTATAGGGAACCGTGGATTAACATTAGCATGAATTTTGTTCTAAGATTGCCAAAGAGTAAGAGACATCATGACAACATTTTTGTGGTGGTTGATAGTTTAGTAAAAAGGCACATTTCATTCCATGTAACAAAACAAATGATGCAACTAACATAACTAATCTATTATTTAGGGAAGTGGTTAGATTGCATAGCATTCCAAAACCATTGTAAGTGATAGAGATGACAAAATTCTAAGTCATTTTTGGAAAGTTTTGTGGGAAAAACTAGGAACTAAACTTTTGTTTTCTACAACTTGTCACTCCCAAACTGATAGACAAACCAAGGTGGTTAATAGATCTTTAGGAGCATTGCTTAGATCGCTAATTTCTAAGAATTTTAAGTGTTGGGAAGTGACTCTACCTTTTGTGGAGTTTGCATACAATAGAGCGATACATAACACCACTCATTGTTCACCTTTTGAGGTTGTGTATGGATAATCATTTAACTTCTCTAGATTTATCACCTTTACCACCTAATATGTTTTATAATGATGCAGCTGTTTCTAAGGTCGAATACATAAAAAATTTGCACAAAGAAATCAAGGAAAGGATTGAAAAGAAGAATAAAAAAACTAGTCACTCAAAAGAATAAAGGGAGAGAAATTGATTTTTAAACTAGGCGATTGGGTTTGGTGCATCTATGAAAGGAAAGGTTTCCGATCAAAAGAAGTCTAAGCTTCAAACAAAAGGAGATGATCCACTTCAAGCGTTATTGCGGATCAATGAAAATGCATATAAACTAGATTTACAAGGTGAATACAATGTAAGTTCAACTTTTAATGTGGGTGATTTGACTCCTTTTGATGTAGGAAATGAAGACTTTGATTTGATGACAAATCCTTTTAAAGGAAAGGGAGATGATGTGAATCCAACCATTAATCCATTGCATGTACCTGAAGGAGTAAAAACAAAAAGCAAGACAAAGAAGATTCAAGAGGCTTTCACACTAAATCTCCAAAATCTCATTAATGCACAAGGAGAGACAAAGATTTTCGAGCCCAAAATTTTTTATAATGTTAGCTCAACAAGTCAAGATGAGAATGAAGTAAAGATGGTACGGAAAAAATTGTCTAATTTGAAAGATGGCATGGAGGACAAAAAAAGTGTGCAGAAAACGTGAACAGGTGGCTGTCCAGATTGTACCTCTTGGGATTTCATGATGTCAAACCTTGTCAAACAACATCTTCATGCACGACACCTCCTATAGTAGTTAATTAAGACAATGTAAAACATTTTAATATTTTTTGTTCTGTATTTAGAACTTTCAAACGTTGTGTAATCAAGTTTGAATTTCCTAGGTCAAATTGTTCTTCATTTCACATTTAATGCTTTTTGAAGACTTTTGGTCTTGGGTGCTTTACATGACCTTTGAAGGCTTTTGGTCTTGGATGCTTTGCGCGACCTTTTTGGCCTATTTAAGGGCTTGTATTGGCATGGAAAAGACAAAATCTTTATGGAAAAACTTGTGTTTTGTTTAACCCCATTCGACGTTAATTTCATTCAAATCTTTCTTTAGGTTTGATGTTAAACCGAATAATTAGATTAGTCTCGATGAAGCTAATTCTGGAGTGATTCGTCTTAGGATCTAGGAGTGACCATCATAGATTCTAAGTTTGATCTAAAGTGATTCACCTTCTACCTAAACTCTTGGTGGAAATCAACTCGTTAAGTTTGCCTTATTCACGAAGTTCGCAAATCTCCTAAAAGAACCTCTAGCTCTGTAAAACCAAGAACGTTTGGTGCTTATCATTACCATTTAAGCCTATATTTTATTTTTAAATTAACAATATTCAATGTAACAAAAATAAATATTATTTTATTTTAAATTTATTAAAATAAAATAAATAAATAAAATGAAAGTATATGCATGATATTAGTATATGTATGATATTAATTTTGAATTTAGTTATATTAAAAAAAAACTTAAATATATGTTATTTTGTTTTTAATTTAGTCATTTTAAAATAATATATCAAATTAAAATTACAGAAATTGTGTACATTTTGCTCTATATTTAGTTTTCTATACTAATTTCACTTTTTCCATGAACCATGTAATTTTTTCTTCTCATTAACTACTTTAACTTAGAGATATTTGTATGGAAGACCCCTTTTTATTATAGTTAATGTTGAATGACCTGACGCTCAGATATAATGAAAACTGACCTATTCTGACGTGGCAATGCGCGTAAAATTACGCCGAAGGGCAGCCCACGTGAACGCTCGGACGCTGACTCGCACGCCCATGTGAACGCTCGAACGTTGACGCTCACGTTGACACTGACTCGCTCACGCAATCACGTTCACGCTGATTCCCTCACGCTTTTTTCACTGGAACGCCAACTGACTCGCACGCCCATGTGAACGCTGGAATGCTGACGCTCACGTGAACGCTGACTCGTTGGAACGTTATCGACGAGCGAATAAACGTGACTGATCTTCGAGTGAAAACTTCGTCTAAACGTGAGCATTCCTGCGAGTAAACGTGAGTGTAGACCTGCGAGTAAGCGTGAGCGTTCCTGCGAGTAAACGTGAACGTTTCTGCGAATAAGCATGAACGTTTCTGCGAGTAAGCGTGAGCGTTCCTGCGAGTACGCGAGAGCGAGTCCACGAGAGCGTGAGAGCGTGACCATGCGAGATGGGCTTAATACTGCCCTTCTGTGTAATTTGACACGCGTTGTCATGTCAGAATAGGTCAATTTTCATTATTTTGAAATGTCAGGTCAAATGTCATTAATAGGGGTGTGCAGAAATCGGTCCGAACCGGACCGAACCGAGGCCATCGGTTCGGTTTTTACAAATAAATTTGGTTTTTCGGTTTACAAAAAAGAAAACCGATAACATCGGTTTGGTTTTTCGGTTCTTTTCTTCAAAAAATCGAAAAAAAACCGAACCGAGTCTGGCCCAACCCACCTTTTTAATTTCTAAAAATTAAACTATAATGAAAAGAAGCCCAACCCAAAAGAGTTTTCTTAATGAAACATTGAAACCCTAGTTTCTTATTAACGATTTCTTCTTCTTCTCACATCAGTCCACGATTTCTTCTCCTTTAACATAGTGACAACCCACGATTTTTTCTTCTCAGTTCTCACAAATTGCCTTGGCGTGATCTTGGTTTGGATGCTTCGCTTCGCATGCAAGCAGCAATGGCAGAGGTCAGGCTTCACGATTTTTCTTCTTCTCTCAGTCCACTCACAATTTCTTCTTCTTCTCACATTTGAATTAATTTTTTTTGTATTTGAATAAATTTCTCAACCCACCTTCCTCCATAGTAGATGTTTGCATCTGTAATCATGGGATTATTTCTTTCCGATTGTTATTGTGATTGTTGTGATTTTTGTAATCTGGGGTTATTGTGATTGTTGTTATTGTGATTGTTTGATTTCTATAATCATGGGGTTATTTTGAATGATTCTAGGAAGGAATTTATTTAGACATGAAAGAGAATGACGTTGGTTTTAGTGATTTGGGTTGTTGGAAAAAACTGGGGAAAAAATGGTTTTAAACCGAATCGAACCGCCCATAACCGAACCGAGCGGTTCGGTTCAAAAACCGAAACCGAAAAAATCGGTTCATTTTCGGTTTAGAATTCTATGGAACCAACATGTTCGGTTCAGCCGAAAACCGAACCGAACTGAACCGTGAACACCCCTAGTCATTAATGCGCGGGAAAATGGGTCATCCGTACAAATATCCAAATAAAATAAATAAATAAATAAAATGAAAGTATATGCATGATATTAGTATATGTATGATATTAATTTTGAATTTAGTTATATTAAAAAAAAACTTAAATATATGTTATTTTGTTTTTAATTTAGTCATTTTAAAATAATATATCAAATTAAAATTACAGAAATTGTGTACATTTTGCTCTATATTTAGTTTTCTATACTAATTTCACTTTTTCCATGATCCATGTAATTTTTTCTTCTCATTAACTAATTTAACTTATGACACCTATCTAAATTTATGCAAATTTAGAAAAATACTTGAAAAAAGAGTTTATTTCCCAATATTTGAACGTTTTGTCAAATATTTTATTAAATATACTTTCAAAATCCCAAAACTTTAATTACAATACCCTTCTTACTTTGAGCTTATTCATATTTTATTAAATGAATTTGATAGGTCATTCCAAAATCAAGTATGGACCCATCCTAAACCTATTCTATATAATATTGAAAAACTAGAAAATCAACTCAAAAGGTTTGATAGGTCATCCCAAAATCAGACTTGGGACTCACCCAAATCTTTTTCTTATAAATATTGGAAAGCAAGAAAATCAACTCAAAGAGAACAAGGAACAATTGATGCGTACTTGAATTAAATATTATTACTCGAGGGAATATTTGCAAATCAATACCCCAAATTGAGCTTTAAATGTCCAATCCAAAAATGAGCTCAACCACAAATCTCAAGATGGGTCTGGCCTTCCCTAAAAACTAAGTCCAATTAGGTCTAGTTATACTTATAACTAATTGGAGGTAACTCATTCTCAATCTTTTAACTATACAACTTGCTACACTATTTTCAACTTAGACATTAGTTGTCCCAAGCACCACATAATCTTTTGTTTTACAACCACCTCATTCAACTCACATCAACAAATTCACTATTAGGCTCATGTGCAAATTAGGTGTGTTTCTCTGTCCGAATTTGTGCATCACACAAGTTATGTGGTACGTGTTTCTAGTAGTTTTATGTTAGGGAGATTGTTTATCAATAATTTTCTACCACGAAAATTATATTATGAATAATTTTGATAAGGTCATTGTTTAGAATAATTATTTTATTTTTAAAAACACTCTAAAAAAATCAATATCGTTTTTTTTTGGATAGAAAAGGTTGTTTTTTTAATTTGAACTAATAAATTATAGAGCGAGGATAGGATCATGGACGTTTGGAATGGTAGCGAGTGTATTATCTATCCCCACAAGCTCAAATTGGAAAAAGAAAAGGAAAGAAAAGAGTGTTATGCGAAATAAAATGTATAAATGATAAATGAGCATGGACCAGAATAATTTTAGGGCGAATAGGAATTAACCAGGGATTGAAGACTCGAAGATTTTGTTATTTCAGCTTTCGCATTCCAATCGGAGCGACGACGAAGACGGAGAAAGGGTGAGGGAGGAGCGAAACAACCCGCATCGGTCCTTCTCCTTCATCCACATCACAGTAGATACCTTCAACCAGATTCTCCTCAATCCATTACGAGTCCTTAATCTCCGTCAACTGCGATTCTTGGTAATATATATCTATACTTTCATGTCCGATCCTTTTTCTGCTTCTAATTAGGGTTTCGATTCCTCTTTATGCTACTCCTGTCTCTATATTAGGGTTTTCGCTGCTTTACATGCAGCCCCTTTGTGGATATTTCCGTCCGTCTGCTTCCTGAATCAAGCGTCCGGTTTGACCTTTATATTCATTCAATCGTTGGTTCCTCTTGTTTGCTCGCTATGTGATTTATGGAAATCAAAGAAGAAGTCGACTCCTCAAATTCAATTTCTTGATGTTTATTGGTTCTTTGTTTTATACATTATGTTTAGTACTAATGAAAGTAAATTTGTTTACAGAGCGAAGATTTATTCTTGTTCATACAAGATGCCTCGGGATTTATCTCGATCACCTTCGTATAGGCGGAGGCTTTCACCATCTCCCTTAGGACATAGGTATTCCAGGAGAAGTCGAAGAGACAGAAGCCGTTCACCGTATTCTTCTTACAGCAGGTGATCTCGTTTGTGTTCTTAGTTTTATTTACTTTCGTTTAATCGCGTGAATAATCTCCAACGAATTATGAAAAGATCGACGACACCCATGTCTTCTGATGCGGTTTGGATTTCACTGACACCGGAGTTTCTGCATGAATCTTGCCCCTTTTGCTGAAAATGTCCCCTTGTTTTTTCTTTCTAATATGAAGCCTGTTCAGTGTTGCTCTAAATTTACTTTTCTCTTGAACTTGTTCTGTGATGAGGTAAAAGGACTTTGATTACACTATTGAAGGTTCATTTATGATTTATTCTTGTTGTTATAATATTGACAGGAAACAGTATGGGTATCTTTGTTGCTGTGTTTATTGGGCTTTCCTGTGTTTTATTGTTTACTTACAAAAATGGATAATTTTATATAAGCAGTCAAAGTTAAGGTTTGGATATCTTTATTGCTTGATTCTTATGAAAAAAAAGTTAGGTTTGCGCGATGTTCTCTTCCAGAGCTTGTCTTGTCTTCCAGAACTTCTTGACCTCTTTTATTGTTTATGTGCTTACTGATTGGTAGGCTGTACTTGTGCTTTACTAATTTTCATAAAATTTCTGATTTTTGTGGCATAATTGTCAAGTACCTCTTGATAGTATTTAATCTATGAGAAACATTGTTTCTCATTTGTTGAAAATGGTGAGTGGGGGAGAAAATTTTAGAGGTCTTTGGGGGAAAACTCTAAAATGTGATGAGAAGCAAACAGAATAGACATGAACTTGGTAAGATAATTGAGAAATAAGTCAGTTCCTCCCATCATATGGGAAGTGACCAGGTTATGGGTGCCGATGGGTGTCCTGTCATTGCTCGATTGTGACTTTGCTTCTTCATGTGATGTGATAAAAGATGGAGCTCACAAAGGTTTATTCTTAACAATGTATGAGGTAACTGTACTGTGCTAAGTGGTAGGCTAGCTTGATACTTACATCTGTATAATAGTTTACTGAAGTTTTTATCTCTTGCTCAATAATTCCTATTCATTATACAGAAGAAAAAGCCGCTCAATTTCCCCAAGACGTAATAGAAGTCGTTCACGAACACCAAGACGCCACAGAAGTCGTTCTCCAACTTCAAGGAGTTACAAGAAGCAAAGACGACGAAGTTCCTCATCATCTCTGCATCGTAGATCTTCTAGTTCTAGCCTTGGGTCCATTGAGCAAAAAAGTACCAGTGAAAAATTGAGAAAGGAAGAGGAAGAGAGAAAAAGGTAGATTAACTGGCTCACTGATTTTATGTTCTTTTTTCTGCCTCTAAATTGTCTTTGGGTTCATCTGCAGGATAAGATAATATACTATAATGGAAATCTTATCACTTGTTGAATTTGGTAGTTCGTTTAAGTTCTTTGTGGGCATTAACCTTTTGAACCCTTCAACTGGGATATTACCAGAATTGCAGTCAGGCTCTCTAATTTTTTACCATGAAAAATTATGGCATAAAAAAACCCACATTAGAATGCCTAAGTGAATTTTTGTCCCAAGTACCAGTGGTATCCGTAAAAAAATGTTCAAAATAATGAATGCTCTTTAGCTTGAAAAGGATTTAAAAGTGGAGTCGAGACAACAACCTTGTTGTTTACATTGTCTCATCTTTATTCTTTTTAATCAAAATTTTAAACGCTTTTCTTTCATGACGGAAGGACGTGGTTTGTGTCCATGTTCAGTTTCTTATTTCTCATGTTTGATGTATTGCGATTCTCTTAGTTCTATTTCTAGACACCTCACATGTCTGTTGATGCTTCGTTTTTGCTGGTTCATTTGTTAAGTCAATATCATGTAATGGTCAGTTCCACACAACAGATGGTCACAGAATGTATAATCTTGAAACACTAAAAGTATAATTGAACTTTAGTATAATATGGCTGTTCCAGAAATGCCATCATAATTTTTTTTATAGGTGTGCATATGCTAGAACTTTCTGTGTACAGGTGACCTGCACCTGCCCCTGCAGTGGTTATGCAGATTCCTTAATAAGTTATAGCCCTATAGATGGATGAAAATTCAATATATTTGGAATTGCATCTCTAAACATAATGATTTTGGTTGAGCACATTCTTTCTAATTCCACATTGTAAAGTTCTATAACTAATTTTCTTGGAAATGATTGAAAATGGGTACAGATTTATATTATAACGTCACAATTCTGCGGGACCATCTTGCTTTCAGTTTTCTCATTGCAAAATCCTCAAAATCCTGATTGTATCTATTGGTAATGAGAGGGATACATATGTGATATGGATGATCAAGAACCAAATTTTACGTGGATTTTGCATTCTCATGGTCCATTATATGTAGTGTACTGAAAAGATTTATTGCTTAATTGGTTTGGGATGCCAGTCAAGGGAAGGTATTGGATGCTTTATTAATTTATTTTTCGTGGAACCTTTATTTTAGTTGGAGTTAAAAGAGTATGAAATGACTCACATTAAACCTATTAGTGGGATGCGTGCATTGTTTTTAACTTACGAATACCTGTTTAATTTTCTTTCAATTTGTTTTTATGGAATTTAACAGAGAAATCTTTATGTTTTTTTGGAGTCGGAGGAGTTTAATAGTCTGATGTTTCTAAATCTGGTCTTTTATTTCTACAATGAGCTCTTGCTATGTCGAAGTTACTCCATCTCTGACTTTTGCCTCCCATTTAGTGTTCGTACTGGATTAACTGGTTGATTTATATTCTTGTAAATTCTCTTGAGACTTCCATGTTTTTAGTAGTTCTCTTCTCTCTATGACTGTTGACTGTCGCTAATTTACCTAATCCTTAACTGAATTAAATTTAAGCAGGGCTTTTAAGATGCGAAGAACTAATGTAATATCTATTTTCTTCAATTGTTAGGTTGTTCTGCTTAACAGTCTGCGGTTATCATGCTCATTCACTTAAAATGAAAGGGGTGTACATGGGTTGGGTTGGGTCGGGTTATTTAGGATTTTTTTTTTGGACCAACCTAGGTTGGTCAATCCTCCAACCCGCTCAACCCTATTTATGAGAGCAACCCAACCCAACACATATTTTGGGTTGGGTCACTTTTTTTTTTTTTTTTTTATTTTAATTTCCTTTTATTTTGAATACAAATTTATGTTTTTCTGTGTACCTTCCATTTTTATATAAATTAACATAAATATATAAAAAAATCCCATGATTCTCTGTGATATGAACTAAACTCCGCCCAAAAATGGAGTGGAAGGACGGAAAATTTTCAACATAGAGATATACTTGAGAAGTCTTTTCCCCAAATCTTCTTTGAAATTGGAACTCCTAAACAAATTACATAATATGAAAAATTGAGAGTGAGGTCATATCGAGATTAGGTATATCATACGGAGCAGTTCTTAAGAGTTGAGACTGTCGAGTAACTCGATCAAATTGCACGTATTCATTAATATTCAGATGGATTGTGAAGAAACATATCTGTGGAGTAGACATCCAACAGAAAATAGGCAATAGAATTAGAAACACAAACTCACAGAATATGGAAGTTGGAACTTGGAAGACAAGCAGACGAGTTACGGAAGTTGACTAGTGGTGGCAAGCAAGTTATGGGAGTCGAAAGGGTGCGGCATGAGAGAAAGGAGAAGATTGGGATGAAGTCAAAGATGAGGAGATTGGAGAGGTGCGTTTTAGGGCTAGGGCTTAGCTTCTTATATATATATATTTTATATATATATGTTGTTTTTTAAAACATAATTTTCAGTTTGGTTTGGGTTGATCTGAGCCAAAAAAAAAAAAAAAGCTAAGTAAGAACCAAACTGGTTCTTCTAAAAAATAACACAACCCAACCCAAAAAAAACTAACCCATTCCAACTCTTACGGTTTGGGTTGAGTAGTCTGGGTTGTTCAGGTCATTTGTTTATTTGTACACCCCTAGTATGAATTATTTGTACGTCGGACACTTGTGAAGTTACAATTTCAGGAAGACAGTGGTTGTTGACTAGTTTGAGTTTGATAGGCCTCTAGGAACCTCGTCTTCCGTGAAATCACTACTGTTTTAGTTTAAGGGGTCTTTGTTTCAACTTTTTCCTTAACCACAAAAATGAAGAAACATTTCACCATTTCGATGTTTTAGAACTACATGGATAAAATTTTCTTTTTATACATAAGAAAAAGAAAAAGAAAACTAATATACTCCCCTTCAAAGAATGTTGTAGTGTAAGAATTTGAGTTTTTCTAGTGATCGGTTTTAAAAATGCGACAGGTTACTTGACATTCTTCTCCACAGGCTTTTCTGAAGGAAGATACTGCTATAGACTTGTTATAATTGATGATCAATTTGGTGCATCGTTAATATGCTGTTCACCAGTTTTGTAACTCTTTTGTATGGATCAGGATTGAGTTAGAGGTATGCCCTAAAAGGATAAGCATGTTTTAGTGCTCTTATCGTCATGGAGGTTAGTTTGTTAATTTATTATATGCTTATATGAACCGGGAGAGGAAAAAACAATGGACGGAGGCATTATATAAGTCAGTTGTCATTTAAATGTTGATTGAATTGGAGGATGCTTCAGGTTGTGCATTTTAGGGTAGCCATGGTTAGCTGTTTTCTTAAATATTTATTTTTCTGTCAGGCGACAACAGGAGACAGAGGCAAAATTGCTTGAACAAGAAACAGCAAAGAGAGTGGAAGAAGCAATTCGTAAGAAAGTTGAAGAGAGGCTGAACAACGAGGATGTTAAATTGGAAATAAACAGGAGGTTGGAGGAGGGACGGAGAAGGCTCAACGAAGAAGTGACAGCTCAACTTGAGAAGGAAAAGGAAGCTGCCCTTGTTGAGGCCAGACGGAAAGAGGTACTAAATTAAGGTTTTTTTTTTTTTTTTATTGTTTCGTTTTTGGGGAGAAAAAAAAAACTCGAACAGATATTTAAGAAGTGGTTTTTGGTTTGGTAGGAACAAGCTAGAAAAGAGAAAGAAGAGCTAGAAAGGATGCTAGAAGAGAACCGGAGGAGAGTAGAAGAAGCTCAGAGAAAGGAGGCTTTAGATAGACAAAAGAGAGAGGAGGAAAGATATAGGGAACTGGAAGAGCTACAAAGGCAAAAAGAAGAGGCTATTAAGAGGAAAAAACAGGAAGAAGAGGAACAGCGACTTAACCAGATGAAACTGTTGGGTAAAAACAAATCACGACCCAAATTGTCATTTGCTATTGGCTCTAAATAAATATATGTTCAAAACAAAGATAAGTAAATGCTTTATTTTTATTTTTATTTTGGTTTGAAGTCTTGTGAATTTGACTCGATTGGTTGGTCACACTTGTGTAATTTGGGAGAACAACATATTTTACTCGATGCCAGTCTGTCTTTTCTTCTCCCTCTGCTTTTCCTGGAAATGTTAAAATTGTGGAATTGTTTGTCTAGTGTGTGGTAGCTTTCACTTGAACCAACGTTCTAGATGTTGTCATGAGGCTCCCATGTCAGCATAAATTAAATATGGCTCGAGATAATAGCGTTCTGATAATGCTTCTACTTCTCCCCACCTAGCTCAAGTAATCTAGATTGACATGAAATGAAATGACAAGTTTGTTTTTCGACTCGTTTTAATATGGTATTATATTGCTCGTCCTTGTTGCATTGGAGTCTTTATGGTGCCACCAACACAATCTTAATACAGATCAAACACCATGATTATAAATAAGGACTTTATGCAATCGTATAAGATATGATAATGCCAAGTTCTCTATCTGTTGTTTTTTCATCATTCACCGTAATTATTACTGATAGAAAGAAAAGAACAATTGCAAGATTGAAGAAATTGACCATTGAGCCAATTATTCAACCTCAACTAACTAGAAGTTTGAAAGATTAAAGTTTAAAGTAAATGTAATATTTTACTAGTACTTATAGATGGACACGTTTGATCACATATTAGAGTTTGGAGATGAAAAACAGGCAAAACGATTATCACAATTTGATTTGGAACACAATTTCGTACATAGATAGATACCCATCAATCCATCTGCCTGCCTAAGGGATCCCCACATGCATTGACACATTGTGCCTTACTATCAGCCTGTGAAATATTAGTATTTTCTTTCAAAATATTTATGAAAGAAATATTAAAATTTCAGAATTTAGTTTTATACCTACTCATTAGGCATAATACCTCTACTCCCATGTTCCATCACATGATTGATTGTGATCATATCTTTCGTAATTTTACAAAGTTGGACATATCAGTAGTATTCTTACAAAAATATGGTGACCAAATATATACATATATTATATACTCATAATTAGAATACTTCTTGAACATCATCATCTTGCACATCAACTACAACTTGTTAAAGATTACATCATTAACTTGAGTTTTTCGTAAAATAGGCAATAGATATTGCAAAAAAATAAATAATAACCAAACAATTATTTTATTTGTTAATTATGAGGGTTATGGACGTCATTCTAACCATCTCCAACTTCCACTAAAATTGGTGAGACATATATATATACTAGGGCACACTCTATGCAACACCTATTAACATTTTTGTTTACGATCTAACCATAAACTTAGTTCCTCTTGAACTAGTGAGAGAGGGTGTTTGGTAGATTGACCCACTGTTCAAGTTCTAAAAGCAATACTAATTGAACTCATCTACTTTATTGTTATTATTTTATTGTGGTAAGAAGTGAATTCTAGCTCATTAAAAGTTCACGACTCCTTATTCAATCATATCCCTAAAATACTAGTCTTATTGAAAACAAATCATTCTCTCCTGTGTAAATCGAAGAATATGTCTTCAATAGTAGGAGTTCGTAACTTATATTTAAAAATAAGATTTAATAATATTACCAAGATAGGCTCCCAACATTATCTCTACTTAGACTCTTTAGATTACTAAATATGATAATTTGTATGCAACTTTAAGTTTACATTAGTAGTTTAAGATTTTCATAAAAAAGAAAAAAATAGATATTCCATGAAATATAAATAATCAAGATATGTAGGAGAAATAAGTTAATACCTCTAAACTTTGAAGGTTTTAAACAAGAAATCACAGAAAAAAGTTATAATTTAAAGAAAAGTAGAGATAACAATAAGCACTCAAAACCAAAGCAAAATAAATCATAAATCATGCGATCTAAGAAAATTAATAAGAAAATGAAAGCGCAGAAAGTAAAAATTTAAGGTAAAGGGAGGAAGACACGGAAGTTCGTTCGGCAAATTGCCTTCTCCACTACCGAAAACTCTTTCTTGGTTATTTTACTAATTGATCCTCTTGTGGGTGAGAACCAAACTAACACAACCCAATATTTTTTTCTCACAATTCAAATGTACCCACACCTTAATACAAATCTCAATGAACAAAGAAAAATAAATCTCACAAGAATACCTCTTAATAATAAAAATGCACAAATTTATCACACAACGAGACACTCCAAAGATTCTTCACAAAACTACAATTACCCGGTTCAAGAGTATGTGAGAAAATTGAAGAATTTTTGAACTTTTTAGAGAGCTAAGAGTATGAAAAGTTGCTGGAAATTTTCAAAAAGTAGGGAGGAAGATGATATTTTTAGGCTTAAAAGGGAAAAAATTCTCCTTCAAATACCCATCACCACTACCATGCGTGCCATTTTTTTTTTTAAAATGATCAAATAAATCCTTTTGAAATTGTAGATCGCGATATGAGGCCTCCATGTGTCAACCCATCATTTTTTAAAAATAATTCAAACAACTCGCCATGTGTTGCCTTGTTGTTTATCCACATGTGCCAAATCACCAAATTTGACTTGTAACGCCAAGTTAGTTGCCACGTTGGATGCCACATCAACACAATGCTATGCGTCATTGTTTAATTGACTTTTCCTTCCGATCTTTTTTTTCTCTCATATCTCATTCGTATGAACTCCGACTTGAACGATTCAAAAATGTATTAGAATTATCTTTTTGAGCTCTACAAGATAGACTCTTTGAAACACAAAAAAAGGTCGTACAAAAGTTTAAGTTTGTTATCCTCAAGATATATGGTTTCATTGAAGCTCTAAAACTAAAAGGAGGTTGAGCCTGAACAGATACAAGAATTTACTGAAGTAATTTCATTGCTTTACTTGAACGTACATCATCCCTTTATATACACACACGGGTAAAGGTTAACTACTTATTAACAAACTCTGGTTAACTAAACACTTACAAAAACTATTAACAACTTAACCATATTTATAACAACCATTAAGGGGTTGTTTGGGGCGTTGATTGAGTTATAATAATAGGGAGTTATAATAGTCTGTAGGTTATTATAGTTTGTGAAACATATAATATTATTTAAAATGCAGAGTGGTATTGTCTGGGGTTATAATAGTCTATGTTTGGGGTTATAATAGTCTATGTTTGGGGTGTAGAGTATTTCATAGGTTATTATAACACGGGTTATAATAACCAGTGGGCCAAACAGGCCCTAAGTTACACCTAATATACCCCTTCAAACTGAAGCATCTATAAGAGGCAAAAGTTTGCTAGTCAGCTTGGTAAACTGAGATGTGGCTAACGGTTCGATCAACAAATTAACCAGCTGATCATGAGAGGCCACATATGAAACAGTCAGATCACCTCGAACAACCTTTTCTTTGACAAAATGATAATCAACTTCTATATGCTTGGTCCGAGCATGAAATACCGAATTCTTAGCAAGAGCTAGAGCTGATACATTATCACATCGAATGACAGGAGCAAGAGGCAAAAAAATAGACAATTCACACAATAATTGTCGCAACCAAAATAATTCTATAGAGGTAATAGCTAGAGCCTGATACTCTACTTCAGTGGAAGATCTAGAGACAGTAACTTGCTTTTTGGAACTCCACGAAATAGGGACAGTGGCAAGAAAAATAACAAAGCCAGATGTAGATCGACGATCTCTAGAATCTCCAACCCAATCAACATCACAATAAGCAGACAAGTTTAAAAGAGCTTTTGAAAAGCAAATGCCAAGAGAAATAGTTCCAGATAGATACCTCAAAATCCTCTTAACAGCAACAAAGTGTGTAACAAAAGGACAATGCAAAAACTGACTCACCTTATTAACAACAAAGGAGATGTCAGGCCGAGTAAATGTTAGATATTGCAACAAGCCAACCGCTTGTCTATAGAGCAGAGGATCTGAGAAAGAAGGAACAACATCATTCAAGTTCACAGTAGTAGACATAGGAGTCAGACAAGACTTAACATTCAACAACCCAGTTTTCTCAAGTAAATCAGTAAGATACTTCCGTTGATTAACATATATGCCTTTATCGGACCGTTTAACTTCAAGTCCCAAAAAGTATCACAAACTTCCTAGATCAATGATTTGGAATTCTGTTTCCAAAGCAGCCTTTAACACAGTAATATATTGTGGGTCATTCCCTGTTATAACAACGTCATCAACATAGAGAAGCAAATATGTCAAAGACTGACCCTCTTTTCTGATAAACAAGGAGGTATCTGAAGGGAATGAAATCCCGTGTAGCGGAAGGGTGATTGAATCACCGTGGTATCGTTGCGAAAAACCGTTTTCTTAAAACCATTTCTATTTTATAGAAACTAGATGAAACATGTAATAAGAAAGAAAAACAGTGAGGGAACACTTACTTGTTGAAGACCAACTTCAAGTTTTCGTTCTCCTTTCACGAACGCTTCGTGATCACGATCTCAACGTCCTCGAACTCCTCGAACGAACAAGCAAACCAGACACTTCCACTCGATTTCTCGGTTGTTCTACGTTTGGGAGAAGGAGAGAAGTGAGTCTCTTTTGGTGAGAGGGGAGGAGAGATTGAGAGAGAGTTGAGAGAATTCTAGTTTTCTTTTGGTGTGAAATCCAAAAAAATGAAAACTAAGCTTTAAAAATCCTTCTTGCAAAGTGTTTATATAATGGTGATAAGTGGAGTTGAAATCTCCACCTATTTACCATTTTACCATAACCATAGGTTATGCAAATCATATTTGCATAACCACATATAATAAGATATCTCATATCTCATTTTACAAATCACATTGGCATAATTGTGGATTTTTAAATTGAATCACATTCAATTTAATTTCTCTCAATTTAATTTATCCAAATTATCCCTAATTCAACAATTAGGCTAACCTATAGTTTATTATGAATCTCATTCACTTTAAATATATAATATGTTATTTATATCTCATATAAATGACATAATTACCTTCTAGTGAACTTGAACACTTCAAATTCACACCAAAACTGTAAACCTTCTATTAACCCAGTTTGAGCCAACCGAAGGACCTAATGGACCTACAGTGACGAGCTCTAATGATCCGAGATTAACCTGTCAAACTCTTTGACCAGGTTAATCAACATTTATTAGCTACGATAACACTCCACTAAAGCCCGTAGCTGCACTCCCGTCAGTGTAAGACAAGTTGTTGTTGGGATTTTTGTCATAATCTCGTGTTTGTAAATTACTTTTTGAAATTAATAAGAGTTATTTATTTCATTACTTTGTGTCTCGCAACATTTACAAACTTTTCCAATAAACAAAGCTCCAGGGTCATTGAATTTATGAGAGAACTAGAACTTGAACGGTGTGTAGTGGACACACAGGGAGGATCACGTTCAAGTTAATGACCCGAACGGTCTCACATGATATGGATAGGGTTGGAGACCTAATCACGGATACACTCGTGGATGCGACCGCTTTGTATTAGATACAAACGAGGTGATCCGACTCGTTCATGTGGTTGACATGCGAAGTGGGGGCATCCTATGCAATGAGATTGTACAAGACCGAACCGTGAATTATTAGACCAACGGAGGTACCCCGTTGACAGTAAGAACTAAAAAACTTCGAGATGACCATTAGTGACTCGACCTGAATCCTGAGCGTGTTACGGACTCCTGTCTGCGGGAGTCCGTCCTTTGACTAGTACGGGTGAGGGTGGTCACAATTACTCGCCCAATATGCCTATCTTCTCGAGGAGAGGACCAAGTGGGAGCTGAGGGAACTTAACTACGCGAGATGGAATTCACTCGTTCCTGCCTTTAGGGAAACTAGAGGGGTTGTTCCCTTAAGTGTTGTCTCCAGGGCTTGGAAAACGTTAATTTGACCCAGCCGTGTCTACGAACAACCTGTGAAGGGTCGACTCATGGGCATTGGTTATATCAGTGGACACGTAATATTCTGCATTGACGGGAGTGCAACTACGGGCTATAGTGGAGTGTTACCAGTAGCTAATGAATGTTGATTAACGGGTCAAAGAGTTTGACAAAGTTAATCTCGGATCATTGGAGCCCGCCATCGCATGAGGTCCATTAGGTCCCTCGGTTGGCTCAATCTGCAGGTTAAAAGAAGGGTTAATGTTTTGGTATGAAATTGAAGTGTTCAATTTCACTTAAAAGAACATTTATGTCATTCATATGAGATATGAATGATATCATATATAGTTTAATGTGAATGAGATTCAATAATAAACTATAGGTTAGCCTAATTGTTGAATTAGGGCTAATTGGAGAAATTAATTGAGAGAAATTAAATTGGATGTGATTCAATTTAATTAAACCACAATTATTACAAATGTGATTTGCAATATGAGATATGAGATATCTTATATTATGTGGTTATGCAAATGAGATTTGCATAACCTATGGTTGTGGTAAAGTGGTAATAATGTGGAGATTTTAACTCCATCATTTCCACTATTTAAACCCTTTCCAAGAAGGGATTAGTGTGCAAGTCTCTCATTTTTTGATTTTGATCAAAGAGAAGAGATCAAAATTCTCTCTACTCTCTCAACTCTCCTCCCTCTCCAAAACACTAGAGTCCCACAACTTTCCTTCTTCCAAAGGAAGAACAACCGAGACTCCAAGTGGTTGTGTTCGGGTTTTGTTCGAGAGAAGCACTCGTTGAGTTCGAGAAGCACGAAGCGTTCGTGACCAAGGAAGGAATTTCGAAGATCTGTCTACAACAAGTAAGTAAACATCTTCTCGCTGTAATTTCTTCCTCTTTTGCATGTTTAACTTAGATCTAAACGTTAGATCGTTTTAACAAAACTCAAGTAGCGTAATGATATCTTGACGATTCGATCGTCTTCCGCTGCGCGGGGATTTTCATTCCCTTCAATTGGTATCAGAGCCATTTCGATGGTCCTTCATTATGCACTATTTTTTGTTAAAATAGGTGGGTAATTTACCTTTTATTCATGAGATGAATGCTGGTTTGCAAATTTGGATGTTTTCGGTTTTGACATTTTAGATTTACAATTTTTATGTTGATGAGATCAATGTAAGGGCCCGTTGTTTTTGGGCATTTTGTTGTAAATCGAGTCTGTAAAGTCCGAGTCTTTAGTAGCAAGAGTTGTTGTGAAGAAATCAGAGCGGAAACGGGCGAATTTCAAAGCATAACAGCAAAGGAGTTTGCTTACAGGCGACGACGTTGAGACGCTGTTCATTGGCGTCTCAACATTTGTGCCAGGAGGAGCAAGCGCTGCTGCAGATAGCGCGCTGCGCGCTCTTTGGCGTTGAGAACGCTGGGTTGATGCTGGAAGCGACAGCGTTGCAACGCTGCACGCGTTGAGGGGTAGTTCGCGAGGCAGTTTCGCAACGTGGGCAAGTTGCTTCTTAGAGTGGGCAGTTTTTCCCGAATTTCTATTATTTTATTTGATGTAAAATGTATATATTTATTTTATTTAATTATTTTGTTAAATAATATTAATATAAGTGTTATATTAATGGTATTTAATTAAATAATTGCCCCTAGGTGCCAAAACCGGTCTATTTTTTCTATTTAATTATTTTATGCATGAGATGTATGATTTAATTAAATTCTATGTGCATATTGTATGTCATATAGATTTAAAATCCCACCTTAAGTTAAACATTTTCATGCATCATTTATATTATAAGAGTTATAATATATAGTTTGCATGATAGGTTATATTATAAGAGTTATAATATAATAAAATGCATGTTTAATTTAATTAATATAAGTGTTATATTTTTAGATTAAAGTATGCTCATGCATTTATATTCATGAGATGAATAATATTATGTTATAGTATATAGTTATTCATGTGATGAATGATCAAGCACTATAACATAGAAATGCATGCAACCTAGTTAATTATTAGTTTTAAAGAGTTTAGAACTAGAATAATTAGACTTAGGTTTTCTTTTTTCTAATGAGATTAGAAATTAGGAAATCAAAGTTTAGTCTATGAATGGAGACTGATTAGTAACTCTGTCTAAGGAAGGTTTTGTCTAAGGCTGGGGTATTTAAGTTGACGCTTGCGGAACACCCCTACCTGGAAACCGACCTGGGAGTGAATTCGGTCCAGAGATTCTTAGATTATACTTATCGTGAGTGCCGCTAATTAAAAGTGTTTTAATTTACTCACATAGACCTAAGTTATAATGTGATTATAGACTTAGGTTAATACTATATAAGAGTTATATTAGTAGACTTAGGTAAATTTTAGCCGGTTTATCTAGGTCAATCCCTATTAAAATTAAAGTGCTAAGTGTGGGAGGAAATAAAGTGTATGAGATACATTTGAATTTCCAACCACAAATCTCCGTTAAGTCCGCACCGTGAGATCTATACTCGGCCTCATGGCGCAAATGGGAGCGTCCCCCTTTGGGTGGCATTTGTATATGTCAATATCATCGTGGATGGAGAGAGTACTTATAGTGAGTGGGAGCGGGACTTGTGAAAACGAGACCCACGGTCTCTTCTTTCGATTCACACCGTGAGACGCCTACGATCTGCCTGCTAGTTTGGCCTGGACTAGACAATCCCTTCGGAGGGCCTGATCATGGGAGTCGGAACACCATGAATTTTTGAAAGGGATACAGTTTCCTAGTTGGTTTTCCTTCTTGGTTCACCCTTCGGTGGCTATTGTTTGGACGGATGTTTGGAAACTTAAAGATTGAGGGTGACACTCACAGAATTCGTTAAGTGTTAATGAATTCGACTGAACAATGGTAATTGGACACCTAATGGAATAAGAGATATTCTGGGATTAGGGTCTGATCGAGAAAGTCTCGTCCTAGAGAAGGAGTGTTCTGTTCACCCTTTGGTGACGGTCATTCTAAACCTTTAGGATATCATTGCAAAATTTTGAATGACCTAGGGATCATGAAATGATTTTGCTAAAACTTGATTGGATTTCAAAAAGTTTTTTGCGAGACTAACACAAAGTTTTCTTGATTTTTCAGCTTAAAACATGTCTAGCGCAATAATAGCTCTACTCGCGTCCGATAAATTAGTGGAAGATAATTACCAAAGTTAGAAAAACAACATAAGCTAATATCCACTTCGGGCTCGACTGCATCGCGAAGTATTCGCGATGCATACGATCGATGAATCAGGGACAATGAAAAGGCCAAGGTCTACATTATTGCCAGCATGTCTGATGTTTTGGCAAAGAAGCATGAGCTGATGGTCACCGCCAAGGAGATCATGTAGTCCTTGCAGGAAATATTTGGACAACAGTTCTTTCAGGTCCGGCATGACTCGCTCAAGTACGTCTTCAACGCACAGATGAAAGAGGGGTCGTCTGTCCGTGAACATGTTCTAGACATGATGACCCACTTTAATCTGGCTGAGATGAACGGGGGCTTCGATCGACGAGTCGAGCCAATTCAATTTTATTCTGGAGACTCTACTGAAGAGTTTCCTTCAGTTTCGTAGCAATGCTGTTATGAACAAAATTAGCTACACTCTAACTACCCTCCTTAATGAGCTACAGAATTTTCAGTCCTTGAACAAGGTCAAGGCATCAGAATCTCAGGCAAATGTTGCCTACAGGTTTTATCACAGGGGTTTGACCTCTAGGACTAAACCTGTTGCTCCTTCACGCCCGAAAGGGAAGAAGAGGATAGAGAGGGGTAAAATTGATCGAGCTGCCGGCCACAAGGACAAGAAGGTCAAGGACGTTGCAGAGAAAGAAAAGTGTTTCCACTCTAATGGGGGCGGACACTGGAAGAGGAACTGTCCCAAATTCCTGACCGAGAGGAAGAATCAAGGTAAATGTGATTTACTTGTGATAGAAACCTGTTTAGGGGAGAGTAGTGACTCTGCCTGGATATTGGATTCGGGCGCCACTAATCACGTTTGTTCTTCTTTTCAGGGGATTGATTCCTGACAGCCGCTGCGAGAAGGTGAGGTGACTCTACGGGTTGGATCCGGGGAGCTTGTCTCTGCTGCAGCGATCGGCACGGTGAAGCTACACTTTGACGGGAAGTACTTATTATTAGATAATTTGTACATTGTACCAGGGTTTACTAGAAACCTTGTTTCCATTTCCTGCCTAATTGAACAATCTATATGTGTTTCTTTTGAATTAAATAAAGCGTTTATTTCTTTCAAAGGCAATGTTATTTGTTCAGCTTCACATGAGCATAATCTGTATGTTTTGAAACCTAATTTGGTCAAAAGTGTTTGAATACTGAATTGTTTAAAACTGCAGAAACACGAACTAAGAAAGCAAAAATTTCTCCTAAAGAAAATGCCATCTTTGGCATCTACGGTTAGGCCACATTAATCTCAATAGGATTGAGAAACTAGTGAAGAGTGGACTTCTAAACGAGTTGGAAGAAAACTCTTTGTCGGTGTGTGAGTCATGCCTTGAGGGCAAGATGACCAAACGTCCTTTTAGTGGAAAAGGATATAGAGCCAAAGAGCCTCTTGAGTTAGTACATTCTGACCTCTGTGGTCCGATGAATGTTAAAGCTCGAGGCGGTTATGAATACTTCGTGTCTTTCATAGACGATTACTCAAGGTATGGGTATATTTACCTAATGCACAAGAAGTCTGAAACTCTTGAAAAGTTCAAGGAGTACAAGACTGAGGTTGAGAACCTCTTAGGTAAATCGCTTAAAACACTTCGATCGGATCAAGGTGGAGAGTACATGGACACTGAATTCCAGGACTATATGATAGAACACAGAATTACGTCCCAACTCTCAGCACCTGGTATGCCACAGCAGAGTGGTGTATCGGAGAGGAGAAACAGAACCTTGTTGGACATGGTTCGGTCGATGATGAGCTATGCTCGTCTCCCTGATTCTTTTGGGGTTACGCAGTGGTGGAGATCGCGGTCTATATTTTGAACAACGTTCCGTGCCGAAGAGTGTTTGTGAAACACCTTTCGAGCTCGGGAGTGGACGTAAAGGCAGTTTACATCACTTCAGAATTTGGGGATGCCCGACTCACGTGTTGGTGTCAAACCCGAAAAAGTTGGAACCCCGTTTGAAATTGTGCCTATTCGTAGGTTACCCTAAAGAGACTAGGGGTGGTATGTTTTACAATCCTAAGGAAAATAGGGTGCTTGTGTCGACAAACGCCACTTTTCTAGAGGAAGACCACGTCAGGATCATTTACCAAGGAGTAAAATTGTGTTAAATGAAATGGGCGATTACATCAACGACGAGTTCTTTGATGGGGCTAATACGTCAACAAGTGTTGTTGATCCTAACACGCCTAGTCAAACTGTTCCCAAGAGTTGGGAATGCCTCGACGTAGTGGGAGGGGTCGTGAGACGACACCGATCGCTACATGGGTTTAAATTGAAACCTCGGTTGTCGCTCCTGATGATGACTGTAAGGATCCATTGACCTATGATTAGGCAATGGTTGATGTTGACAAAGACGAATGGATTAAAGCTATGAACCAAGAAATGGAGTCTATGTACTTCAATTCTGTCTGGGAGCTTGTGGATCAACTAGATGGGGTAAAACCTATTGGTTGCAAATGGATCTACAAGCGTAAGCGTGGCGTAGATGGGAAGGTGTGCAGACCTTCAAAGCCCGACTAGTGGCAAAGGTTTTACCCAGTTGAAGGGTTGACTATGAGGAGACCTTTTCACTGTTGCCATGGTAAAGTCGATCGAGGATCCTTCGGCCATTGCGCGCGTATTATGACTACGAGGTATGGCGGATGGACGTCAAGACAACCTTTTGAATGGCAAACTTGATGAGACCATCTACATGGACCAACCCAAAGGGTTCATTGCCCAAGCCAAGAGCAAAAGATTTGCCGGCTTCATAGGTCCATTTATGGGTGAAACAAGTTTCGAGGTCTTGGAATATAAGGTTTGATGAGGCGATCAAATCTTATGGCTTTGATCAAAATGTCAGCGAGCCTTGTGTCTACAAGAAAATCGTTGACAAAACCGTCGCATTTTGGTGTTGTATTTGGACGATATTCTTCTCATTGGGAATGAGGTAGAATTTCTTCCGGCGTTAAGAAGTGGCTAACCGCAATTCCAAATGAAAGATTTGGGAGAAACTCGGTATGTTCTAGGTATCCAGATAGTCCGTAATCTGGAAGAGCGTAACGCTAGCCTCTGTCTCAAAGCGTCTTATATTGACAAGATGTTGTCTAGATATAAGATCTGAGAACTCCAAGAAGGGCTTGCGCGCCTTTCAAGCATGAGGTTCACTTGTCTAAGGATCAGTGTCCTAAGACTCCTCAAGATGTTGAGGATATGAGACGGATTCCATATGCTTGGGCTGTAGGGAGCCTGATGTATGCCATATTGTGTACTAGGCCCGACATCTGTTATGCAGTAGGAATCGTCAGTAGATATCAGTCCAATCCAGGATTAGATCACTGGACATCCGTAAAGGCAATCCTCAAGTATCTTAGAAGAATGAGGAACTACAGCTTAGTGTATGGCAGTGGGGATTTGATCCTTACGAGATACACGGATTCTGACTTTCAGACCAATAAGGATTCTAGGAAATCCACTTCGGGGTCAACCTTCATTCTGAATGGAGGAGCTGTAGTATGACGAATCATCAAGCAGGGATGCATCACCGATTCCACTATGGAAGCGGAGTATGTTGCGCCTTGTGAAGCTGCAAAAGAACCTGTTTGGCTTAGGAAGTTTATGACGGATTTATAAAGTTGTTCCAAATATGAACTTGCCGATCACACTGTTCTGTGATAACAGTGGTGCAGTAGCCAACTCACGTGAGCCTCAGAGCTATAAGAGAGGCAAACACATTGAGCGCAAGTATCATCTGATAGGGGAGATTGTGCACCGTGGAGACGTGACAGTCACGCAGATAGCGTCGGAGCACAACGTAGCCGATCCAATTACAAAGCTCCTCACGGCTAAGGTGTTTGAGGGTCACCTAGAGAGTCTAGGTCTTCGAGAGCTTCCTGACTAGGGCAAGTGGAAGGAATTTCGAATACCCCTTTACAATACTCCCACTTGCGCTAGTCAGGAAGCTCTCGAAGACCTAGACTCTCTAGGTGACCTTCAAACACCTTAGCCGTGAGGGGCCTTGTAAATGGATCAGCTACGTTGTGCTTCGACGCTATCGCGCTGGATCGCCACGTCTCGCGCGGCACAATCTCCCGTGATCGATGATACTTGCGCCAATGTGTTTGCCTCTGTTATGGCTCCGAGGCTCACGTGAGTTGGCATCGCACCACCGTTATCACGTAACGATGTGTGATCGACAAGTTCATATTTAGAACAACTTCCAAATCCGTCATGAACTTCCTAAGCCAACAACTTCCTTTGCAGCTTCACAAGCCGCAACATACTCCGCTTTCATAGTGGAATCAACGATGCATTCCTGCTTGATGCTTTGCCATGCTACAACTCCTCCATTCGTAATGAAGGACGATTCAAGTTGATTTCCTAGAATCCTTATCGATCTGAAAGTCAGAATCTGTGTATCCCGTAAGGATCAAATCCCCACTCCCATACACTAGGTTGTAGTTCCTCGTTCTCCTAAGATACTTTAGGATTGCCTGTACGGTTGTCCAGTGATTTAATCCTGGATTGGATTGATACCTACTGACAATCCCTACTACATAACAGATGTCGGGCCTAGTACACAACATGACATACATCAGGCTCCCTACAGCTGAAGCATAGGCGATCCATCTCATATTCTCAACCTCTTGAGTAGTCTTAAGACATTGATCCTTAGATAGGTTAACCCCATGCCTGAAAGGCAGCTAGCCCTTCTCGGAGTTCTGCATCTTATATCAAGACAACATCTTGTCAATATAAGACGCCTGAGACATGACCAATGTTCTGTTTCTTAGGTTGGGACAATCAGATACCAGAACATATCTTGTGCTTCTCCCAAATCTTTCATTTGGAATTGCGAAGCTAGCTATTTCTTTACGTCAGTAAGAAATCCTACCTCATTCCTAATGAGAAAGATATCATCCATGTACAATACTAGAAATGCGACAGTTTTGTCAACAATTTTCTTGTACACACAAGGCTCGTCAACATTCTGATCAAGCCATAATTTTTGATCGCCTCATCAAACCTTATATTCCAAGACCTCGAGGCTTGTTTCAGTCCATAAATATACCTATGAAGTCGACAAACCTTTTGCTCTTAGCCTTGGGTTATGAACCCCTTGGGTTGGTCCATGTAGATTGTTTCGTCAAGGTTGCCATTAAGAAAGGCAGTCTTGACATCCATCTGCTATACCTCATAGTCATAATATGCGGTAATGACCAGAAGGATCCTGATCGACTTTGCCATGGCAACAGGTGAAAAAGTTTCCTCATAGTCAACCCCTTCAACCTGGGTAAAACCCTTTGTCACTAGTCGTGCTTTGAAGATCTGCACCTTCCCATCTACGCCACGTTTACGCTTGTAGATCCATTTGCAACCAATAGGTTTTACCCCATCCGGTTGATCAACAAGCTCCTAGACGGAATTGAAGTACATCGACTCCATTTCCTGGTCCATAGCTTTAATCCATTCGTCTTTGTCAACGTCAGCCATTGCCTGATCATAGGTCAATGGATCCTCGCAGTCATCATCAGGTGTGACGACTTGGATTTCAGCTAAACCCATATAACGTTCAGGCTATCTCACAACCCTCCCACTACGTCGAGGAATTCCCAATTCTTGGGAACTTGACGTGCTAGGATCAATAACACTTGTTTATGTACTAGCCTCATCAGCAACTCTTCCTGATGTACTGTTCATTTCGTTCAACACGATTTTGCTGTAGGGAATGAAAGTCCCCGTGTAGCGGAAGACGATCGAATCGTCGTGATGATGTTGTGCTACTTAATTAAGTTAAAACTAATTATCACATAACTATAGGCTAAACATGCAATTTAAGAAAGAAATCAGTAAGGTTATGAGTAGTACTTACTTGTTGAAGACTTTCTTCAAGATTCCTTTCTAGATCCACTAACTCTTTGTGCTTTCCTCCATCTCAACGATCTCGAACTCTTCTCACGAACATCGACCGAACACCACCACTTGATTTCTCGGTTGTTCTTCTTTTGGAAGAAGGAGGATGGTGGGATCCTTCTTTTTGGTTTGGGAGGAGAAATGTAGAGAGAATTTGAGAGAGAAGAAGAACTCTTCTTTTGGTGAGATTGCCAAAAATGAGAGTAAGAGCATACCACCCTTCTTGTAAAAGAGGTTTAAATAATAGAGATAGGTGGAGTTGAAATCTCCACCTATTTAACATTTTACCAGAACTATAGGTTATGAAAATCATATTTGCATAACCACATATTATATGATATCTCATATTTCATTTTACAAATAAAATTTGCAATATTGTGGATTTTCAAATTGAATCACATGAAATTTAATTTCTCTCAATCTAATTTCTCCAAATTAGCCCTAATTCAATAACTAGGCTAGCCTATAGTTTATTATGAATCTCATTCACATTAAACTATATATTATATCATTCATATCTCATATAAATGACATAAATGCCCTTTAGTGAACTTGAACACTTCAATTTACACCAAAACAGTAAACCTTCTTTTAATCCAGTTTGAGCCAACCGATGAACCTTATGGACCTACAGTTACGAGCTCCAATGATCCGAGATTAATCTATCAAACTCTTTGACCCGGTTAATCAATCTTCATTAGCTACGGTAACACTCCACTAAAGCCCGTAGCTACACTCCCATTAGTGCAAGATATTACGTGTCCACTGATATAACCAATGACCATGAATCGACCCTTCACAGGTTGTTCGTAGACACTAATGGGTCAAATTACCGTTTTACCCCTGTGTCTACTTCCTGTTCCTTAAGTCCCCACTGCTCCTCTAATGAATAATAACGTTGTAATGGTCCAACCATACACAACAACTCTCTCGTGCCAATGAGATGGTGGACGCTCGTTGTCCAAGCCCTGGAGACAACACTTAAGGAAACAACCCCTCTAGTTTCCCTAAAGATGGGAACGAGTGAATTCCATCTCGCGTAGTTAAGTTCCCAGCTCCCTACTTGGTCCTGTCCTTGAGAAGATAGGCATATTGGGCGAGTAACTGTGACCACCCTCACCCGTACTAGTCAAAGGACGGACTCCATGCAGACGAGTCCGCTTACGCTCGGGATTGTGTCGAGTCACTAATGGTCATCTACAAAGTTATTAGTCAATACTGTTAACGGTGTTAGATTAGTAGGTCTAATAATTCACGGTCCGGTCTTGTACAATCTCATTGTACAGGATGCCCCCACTCGCATGTCAACCACATGAACGAGTCAGATCACCTCGTTTGTATCTTAATACAAAGCGGGCCGCATCCACAATGTATCTAGGATTAAGTCTCCAACCCCATCCATATACTGTATACCGTTCGGGTCATTTACTCGAACGTGATCCTCCCTGTGTGTCCACTACACATCGTTCAAGTTCTAGTTTTCTTATATATTCAATAACCCTGGAGCTTAGTTTATTGAATAAAGTTTGTAATAAATGCGAGACACAAAATGAAGAAATAAATAACTCTTATTAATTTCAAATAGTAATTTACAAACTATACGAGATTAGGACAAAGATCCCAATAAACTCCCACTTGGACTAAGCTAGTGGAGCAAATACATTTCTGAAATGTACATAAATTACAATGAAGTAATACAATAAACTAGGGAATTGAATACCCGTTTACATATCACCCACTTGCCCTAGTCAGGAAGTACTCGAAGACCTTGACTCTCTACGTGACCCTCAAACACCTTAGCCGTGAGGGGCTTTGTAAATTTATCAGCTACATTGTGCTCCAACGCTATCTGCATATCTGTCACGTCGCTGCGGTGCACAATCTCCCGTATCAGGTGATACTTCCGCTCAATGTGTTTGCCTCTCTTATGGCTCCGAGGCTCTCTAGAGTTGGCTACAACACTACTGTTGTCACAAAACAACGTGATCGACAAGTTCATATTTGGAACAACTTCCAAATCGATCATGAACTTCCTAAGCCAAACAACTTCCTTTGTAGCTTTACAAGCCGCAACGTACTCCGCTTCCATAGTGGAATTAGCGATGCATCTCTGCTTGATGCTTCGCCATATTACAGCTCCTCCATTCAGAATGAAGGCTGACCCCGAAGTGGATTTTCTAGAATCCTTATCGATCTGAAAGTCAGAATCTATGTATCCCGTAAGGATCAAATCCCCACCGCCATACACTAAGCTGTAGTTCCTCGTTCTCCTAAGATACTTGAGGATTGCCTTTACGGTTGTCCAGTGATCTAATCCTGGATTGGATTGATACCTACTGACAATCCTTACTGCACAACAGATGTCGGGCCTAGTACACAACATGACATACATGAGGCTCCCTACAGCTAAAGCGTAGGGGATTCGTCTCATATCCTCAACCTCTTGAGGAGTCTTAGGACACTGATTCTTAGACAGGTGAACCCCGTGGCTGAAAGGCAGCAAGTCCTTCTTGGAGTTCTGCATCTTATATCTAGACAACATCTTGTCAATATAAGACGCTTGAGACATGGCCAATGTTCTGTTCTTCTGGTTCTGGATAATCTGGATACCTAGATCGTACTGTGCTTCTCCCAAATCTTTCATTTGGAATTGCGAAGCTAGCCATTTCTTTACGTCAGTAAGAAATCTTACCTCATTCCCAATGAGAAGGATAACTTCCACGTATAATATCAGAAATGCGACAGTTTTGTTGACGATTTTCTTGAAGACACAAGACTCGTCAATATTCTGATCAAAGCCATAAGATTTAATTGCCTCATCAAACCTTATATTCCAAGACCTAGAGGCTTATTTAAGTCCATAAATAGACCTATGAAGTCGACAAACTTTTTGCTCTTGGCCTTGGGTTATGAACCCTTTGGGCTGGTCTATGTAGATGGTTTCGTCAAGGTTGCCATTCAGAAAAGTGGTTTTGACATCGATCTGTCATACCTCGTAGTCATAATACGCGACAATGGCCAGAAGGATCCTAATCGACTTTACCATGACAACAGGTGAAAAGGTTTCCTCATAGTCAACCCCTTCAACCTGGGTAAAACCCTTTGCCACTAGTCGTGCTTTGAAGGTCTACACCTTCCCATCTACGCCACGTTTATGCTTGTAGATCCATTTGCAACCTATAGGTTTTACCCCATCCGGTTGATCCACATGCTCCCAGACAGAATTGAAGTACATCGACTCCATTTCCTGGTCCATAGGTTTAATCCATTCGTCCTTGTCAACGTCTGCCATTGCCTGATCATAAGTCAATGGATCCTCGCAGTCATCATCAGGATTGACGACTTGGGTTTCAGCTAAACCCATGTAACGTTGAGGCTGTCTAACAACCCTCCCACCACGTCGAGGCATTCCCAACTCTTGGGAACGGACTTGACTTGACGTGCTAGGATCAACAACACTTGTTGACGTACCAGCCCCATCAACAACTTTTGCTTATGTACTGTCCATTTCGTTCAACACGATTTTGCTCCGAGGCAAATGATCCATGATATGGTTTTCCTCAAGAAAAGTGACGTTTGTCGATACAAGCACCATAGATTGAAAAATAGACCACCCCTAGTCTCTTTTGGCTAACCTACGAATAGACACAATTTTGAACGGGATTCCAACTTCTTCGGTTTTGACACCAACACGTGGGTCGGGCGTCCCTAAATTCTGAAATGGTGTAAACTGCCTTTACGTCCATTCCAGAGTTCGAAAGGTGTTTCACAAACACTCTTCGACGGAACGTTGTTCAAAATGTAAACCACAGTCTCCACTGCGTAACCCCAAAAAGAATCAGGGAGACGAGCATTGCTCATCATCGACCGAACCATGTCTAACAGGGTTCTGTTTCTCCTCTCCGATACACCATTCTGCTGTGGCATACCAGGTGTTGAGAGTTGGGACGTAATTCCGTGTTCTATCATATAGTCCTGGAATTCTGTGTCCATATACTCTCCACCTCGATCCGATCGAAGTGTTTTTATCGTTTTACCTAACAGGTTCTCAACTTCAGTCTTGAACTACCTGAACTTTTCAAGAGTTTCAGACTTTTTATGCATTAGGTAAATATACCCATACCTCGAATCGTCATCTATAAAAGATACGAAGTGTTCGTAACCACCTTGTGCTTTAACACTCATCGGACCATAGAGGTCAGAATTTATAAGCTCAAGGAGCTCTTTGGCTCTATATACTTTTCCACTAAAAGGACGTTTGGTCATTTTGCCTTCAAGGCATGACTCACATATCGGTAAAGAGTTTTCTTCCAACTGATTTAGAAGTCCACTCTTCACTAGTCTCTCAATCCTATTGAGATTAATGTGGCCTAACCTTAGATGCCAAAGATGGGCATTTTCTTTTGGAGAAACTTTAACTCTTTTAGTCGTGTGTTTCTAGATTTTAAATAACTTAGTGTTCAAAACGCTTTTGACCGAATTAGGCTTTAAAAAATACAAATTTGACTTAAGTGAAGCAGAACAAATAAGATTACCATTTCTGGAAATAAATGCTTTATTACCATTAAATGAAACAGAGATACATTGTTCTAAAAGACAGGAAATAGAAACAAGGTTTCTAGTAAACCCTGGAACTATATACAAATTGCCTAACAATAAGTAATTCCTGCCGGAAAAAAGCTTCACTTTGCCGATAGCTGCAGCAGAGACAATCTCCCCGGATCGAACCCGTAGAATCACCTCACCCTCTCGCAGCTGCTGCTAGGAATCAATTCCTTGAAAAGAAGAACAAACGTGGTTTGTGGCGCCCGAATCCAATATCCAGGACGAGTCACTATTCTCCACTAAACAAGTTTTAGTTACCAGTAAATCATATTTACCTTGATTATTCCTCTCGGCAAGGAACTCGGAACAATTTCTTTTCCAGTAGCCGTCCCCATTGCAGTGAAAACACTTTCCTTTTTCTGCAACTTCCTTAACCTTTTTGCCTTTTTGGGCGGCAGCTCGGTCAACTTTACTCTTCTTCATCTTCTTCTTCCCTTTCGGGCGAGAAGGAGGGACAGATTTGGTCCCAGAAGTCGATCCCCTGTGATATGATCTGTAGGCAACATTTGCCTCCGCTTCCAGTGTCCTGATCCTCATCAAAGACTGGAAGTTCTGTAGCTCGTTTAGAAGGGTGGTCAGAGTGTAGCTAATTTTGTTCATAACAGCATTGCTACGAAACTAAAGGAAACTCTTCAGAAGAGTCTCCAAAATAAAGCTTACCTGGCTCGACTCGTCGATCGAAGTCCCGTTCATCTCCGCTAGATTAAAGTGGGTCATCATGTGTAGAACATGTTCACGGACAGACGTCTCTTCTTTCATCCGTGCGTTGAAGACGTGTTTGAGCGGATCGTGCCTGACCTGAAAGGACTGTTGTCCAAACATGTCTTGCAACGACTCCATGATCTCCTTAGCGTTGATCATCAACTCGTGCTTCTTTGCCAAAACTTCAGATAAGCTGGCAATGATATAGACCTTGGCCTTTCCATTGGCCCTGATCCATCGATCGTATGCATCACGAACACTTCGTGATGATGTCGAGGTCGGCAACTGAGGACACTCCTCAGTAAACACGAACTTCAGGTCGTCGGTTACAAGAATCGTGTTTATATTATTCTTCCACGTTTGGAAGTTATATCCCACTAACTTGTCGGAAGCGAGTAAAGCGATAATTGAGCTAGATAGTTTAGCTGAAAAAATTCAAATTAAAATTTTGTGTTAGTCTCACATAAACTTTTTGAAATCCAATCAAGTTTTAGCAAAATTTAATCCTATGATCCCTAGGTCATTTTAAAATTTGCAATGATATCCTAAAGGTTTAGAATGACCGCCACCGAAGGGTGAACATAAACACTCCTCCTCTAGGACGAGACTTTTCGACTGGACCTAATCCCGAATAACTCTTATTCCATTAGGCGTCCAGTTACCATTATTTGGTCGAATTCATTAACACTTAACGAATCCCGTGAGTGTCACCCTCAATCTTTAAGTTTCTAAGTATCCGTCCAAACAATAGCCACCGAAGGGTGAACCACGAAGGAAAACCAACAAGGAAATTGTATCCCTTTCGAGAATTCACGGTGTTCTGACTCCCATGATCAAGGCCCTCCGAAGGGATTGTCTGGTCCAGGCCAAACTAGCAGGCAGATCATAGGGGTCTCACAGTGTGAATCGAAAGAAGAGACCGTGGGTTCCGTTTTCACAGGTCCCGCTCCCACTCACTATAAGTACTCTCTCCATCCACTTTGATATTGACCCATACAAATGGCATCCGAAGGGGGACACTCCCATTTGCGCCACGAGGCCGAGTATGGATCTCACGGTGTGGACTTAACGAAGATTTGTGGTTGGAAAATTAAATGTATCTTATACACTTTATTTCCTCCCACTCAACACTTTATTATTTTCGGGATTGACCTAGATAAACCGGCTAAAATTTACCTAAGTCTACCAATATAACTCTTATATGGTAATTAACCTAAGTTTATAACAACATTATTACTTAGGTCTATGTGAGTAAATTAATCAACTTTTAATTAACGACACTCACAAAAAAAATAATCTAAGAATCTTCGGACCGAATTCACTCCCAGGTCGGTTTCAAGGTAGGGGTGTTCATGGCGCGCCAACTTAAATACTGACCTTAGACAAAACCTTCCTTAGACAGAGTTACTAATCGGTCACCATTCAAAGATTACATTTTGATTTCCTAATTCTAATCTTATTAGAACTAGAAAACCTAAGTCTAATTATTCAAGTTCTAAACACTTTAAAACTAATAATTAACTTAGGTTACATGCATTTTTATGTTATAGTGCATGATCATTTATCACATGAATAACTATACTATAACATAATAATTCATCACATGAAATTAAAATGCATGAGCATACTTTAATCTAAAAAATATAACACTTATATTAAATTAAATTAAAACATGCATTTAATTATATTATAACTCTTATAATATAACCTATCATGCAAACTATATATTATAACACTTATAATATAAATGATGCATGAATATGTTTAACCTAAGGTGGGATTTTAAATCTATATGACATACATTATGCACATAGAATTTAATTAAATCATACATCTCATGCATTAAAATAATTAAACAACAAAAATGGACCGATTTTGGCACTTAAGGGCATTTATTTAATTAAATAACATTAATATAACAATTATATTAATATTATTTAATAAAATAAAATAATTATGAATATAAATTCATTTTACAATTAAAATAAAATTAAAAACTAATTTAAATTATGCCCCACGAAGCCACTTCAAAGAAACTGCCCACGTTCAATGCTCTAGCCTCGCGAACTGCCCACTAACGCTCGCAGCGTTGCAACGCTGCAGCGTCCAACGTTGTGCCAACGTTCCCAACGCCAGCAGCGTTGCAACGCAACGTTGTCCTGCAGCGCGCCCTGCTCCTGCAATGGCAGCGTTAGCGTCTCAACGCTGTCGACAGAACAACAAGCTCCTCTTGTTGTTCTTCGTCGATTATCGCCCGTTTTCGCTCCGATTTCTTCACAGCATCCCATGCCACGAACGACTCGGACTTACAGATTCGATTTACATTAAAAATGCCCAAAACAACGGGCACTTACATTGATCACATCAACATAGAAATGTAAATCTAAAAACAGTGCAAAAACCGAAAACATCCATTTCGCAAACCAACATTCATCTCATGAATTAAAGGCAATACCCACCTAATTTTAACAAAAATATGTGCACAACAAGAACCAACGATTGTCTCTGATACCAATTGAAGAGAATGAAAGTCCCCGTGCAGCGAAAGACGATCGAATTGTCGTGGTGATGTTGTGCTACTTAATTAAGTTAAAACTAATTATCACATAACTATAGGCTAAACATGAAATTTAAGAAAGAAATAAGTAAGGTTATGAGTAGTACTTACTTGTTGAAGACTTTTTTCAAGATTGCTTTCTAGATCCACGAACTCTTCGTACTTTCCTCGATCTCAATGATCTCGAACTCTTCTCACGAACATCGACCGAACACCACCACTTGGTTTCTCGGTTGTTCTTCTTTTGGAAGAAAGAGGATGGTGGGATCCTTCTTTTTGGTTTGGAAGGAGAAATGTAGAAAAAATTTGAGAGAGAAGAAGAACTCTTCTTTTGGTGAGATTTCCAAAAATGAGAGTAAGAGCATACCACCCTTCTTGCAGGGGTTTAAATAATGGTGATAGGTGCAGTTGAAATCTCCACCTATTTACCATTTTACCACAACTATAGGTTATGCAAATCATATTTGCATAGCCACATATTATATGATATCTCATATCTCATTTTACAAATCACATTTGCAATATTGTGGATTTTTAAATTGAATCACATCCAATTTAATTTCTCTCAATCTAATTTCTCCAAATTAGCCCTAATTCAATAACTAGGCTAACCTATAGTTTATTATGAATCCCATTCACATTAAACTATATATTATATCATTCATATCTCATACAAAGGACATAAATGCCCATTAGTGAACTTGAACACTTTAATTCACACCAAAATAGTAAACCTTCTTTTAATCCAGTTTGAGCCAACCGAGGGATCTTATGGACCTATAGTGACGAGCTCGAATGATTCGGGATTAACTTATCAAACTCATGGACTCGGTTAATCAACCTTCATTAGCTACGGTAACACTCCACTAAAGCCCGTAGTTGCACTCCCGTTAGTGCAAGATATTACGTGTCCACTGATATAACCAATGCCCATGAGTCGACCTTTTACAGGTTGTTCGTAGACACTGCTGGGTCAAATTATCATTTTACCCCTGTATCTACTTCTTGCTCCTTAAGTCCCCATTGCTCATCTAATGAACAGCAATGTTGTAATGGTCCAACCATACACAACACCCCTCTCAGGCCAGTGAGAGGGTGGGCGCCCGTTGTCCAAGTCCTGGACAGACTCCCGTAGACAGGAGTCCGTAACACGCTCAGGATTCAGGTCGAGTCACTAATGGTCATCTACGAAGTTATTAGTCCATACTGTTAACGGTGTTACATCAGTAGGTCTAATAATTCACGGTCTGGTCTTGTACAATCTCATTGTACAGGATGCCCCCACTCGCATGTCAACCACATGAACGAGTAAGATCATCTCGTTTGTATCTTAATACAAAGCGGGCCGCATCCACAACGTATCCAGGATTAGGTCTCCAACCCCATCCATATACTGTAGACCGTTCGGGTCATTTACTCGAACGTGATCCTCCCTTTGTGTCCACTACACACCGTTCAAGTTCTAGTTCTCTCATATATTCAATGACTCTGGAGCTTAGTTTATTGGACAAAGTTTGTAATAAATGCGAGACACAAAATGAAGAAATAAATAACTCTTATTAATTTCAAATAGTAATTTACAAACTATACGAGATTAGGACAAACACCCCAACATTTGCTGCTAGGAAAATGATCCCTGACGTGGTATTCCTCAAGGAAAATTGCGTTGGTCGACACAAGCACCCTATTTTTCTTAGGATCGTAAAATAGACCACCCCTAGTCTCTTTTGGGTAACGTACGAATAGACACAATTTTGAACGGGGTTCCAACTTCTTCGGATTTGACACCAACACGTAGGTCGGGCATCCCCAAATTCTGAAATGGTGTAAAGTGCCTTTACGTCCATTCCAGAGTTCGAAAGGTGTTTCACAAAAACTCTTCGACGGAACGTTGTTCAAAATGTAAACCGCAGTCTCCACTGCGTAACACCAAAAAGAATCAGGGAGATGAGCATAACTCATCATCGACCGAACCATGTTTAACAGGGTTCTGTTTCTCCTCTCCGATACACCATTCTGCTGTGGCATACCAGGTGCTGAGAGGTCGGACGTAATTCCGTGTTCTATCATATAGTCCCAAAATTCTGTGTCCATATACTCTCCACCTCGATCCGATCGAAGTATTTTTATCGTTTTACCTAACAGGTTCTCAACCTCAGTCTTGAGCTCTTTGAACTTTTCAAGAGTTTCAGACTTTCTATGCATTAGGTAAATATACCCATACCTCGAATAGTCATCTATGAAAGATACGAAGTGTTCGTAACCACCTCGTGCTTTAACACTCATCGGACCACAGAGCTCATAATTTATAAGCTCAAGGAGCTCTTTGGCTCTATATTCTTTTCCACTAAAAGAATGTTTGGTCATTTTGCCTTCGAGGCATGACTCACATACCGGTAAAGAGTTTTCTTCCAACTGATTTAGAAGTCCACTCTTCACTAGTCTCTCAATCCTATTGAGATTAATGTGGCCTAACCTTAGATGCCAAAGATGGGCATTTTCTTTTGGAGAAACTTTAACTCTTTTAGTTCGTGTTTCTGCTGTTTTAAATAATTCAGTGTTCAAAACGCTTTTGACTGAATTAGGTTTCAAAACATACAGATTAGACTTAAGTGAAGCAGAACAAATCAAGTTTTCATTTCGGGAAATAAACGCTTTATTATCACTAAATGAAATGGAAATACAATGTTCAAGCAGGCAGGAAATAGAAACGAAGTTTCTAGTAAACCCTGGAACTATATACAAATTATCTAATAAAATGTAATTCCTGCCGAAAAAGAGCTTCACTTTGTCGATCGTTGCAGCAAAGACTATCTCCCCGGATCCAACCCGTAGAGTCACCTCACCTTCTCGCAGTTGCTGCCAGGAACTAATTCCATGAAAAGAAGAACAAACGTGGTTAGTGGCGCCCAAATCCAATATCCAGGCAGAGTCATTACTCTCTACTAAATATGTTTCAGTTACTAGTAAATAACATTTACCTGTATTCTTCCTATCGGCAAGGAACTTGGGACAGTTTCACTTCCAGTGGCTGTCCCCATTGCAGTGGAAACACTTTGCTTTCTCTGCAACTTCCTTGACCTTTTTGCCCTTTTGGGCGGCAGCGCCGTTAGCTTTACCCTTCTTCATCTTCTTTTTCTTCCCTTTCGGGTGAGAAGGAGCTACAGATTTTGTCCCAGAGGTCGAACTCCTGTGATAGAACCTGTAGGCAACATTTTCCTTAGCTTCCGGTGTCCTGATCCTCATCAAGGACTAGAAGTTCTGTAGCTCATTGAGAAGGGTGGTCAGTGTGTTGCTAATCTTGTTCATAACAGCGTTGCTACGAAACTGAAGGAAACTCTTCGGAAGAGTCTCCAAGATGAAGCTGACCTGGCTCGACTCATCGATCGAAGCCTCGTTCATCTTCACCAGATTAAAGTGGGTCATCATGTCTAGAACGTGTTCTCGGACAGACGCCCCTTCTTTCATCCGGGCGTTGAAGACGGGTTTGAGCGAGTCGTGCTGGACTTGAAAGGACTGTTGTCCAAACATATCCTGCAGAGACTCCATGATCTCCTTAGCGGTGACCATCAGCTCATGCTTCTTTGCCAGTACTTCAGACAAGCTAGCAATAATGTAGACCTTGGCTTTTTTATTGGCCCTGATCCTAGGGGTGTGCACGGTTCGGTTCGACCCGGTTTTGGATGAAACCAATGACCGAACCGAACATCTCGGTTCTAAAAGATCTCAAACCGAAAAAAACCAAACCTCCCTCGGTTTCGGTTAAAAACCGAACCGGTCCATTTCGGTTTCACCGGTTCGGTTCGGTTTTTAACCGACTTTTATCATATCAGTAAACTAACCACACAACCTGCGAAAAACAAAGAAAAAAATCAAGAAAATACACACCAAAACAACCTTGAATGAAAAACCAAAACAATCCTTCACCACTACTTTGCAAAACCAAAACAATCCTTAAAAAAAGAATTTCAAAAGAAATCAAACCAAACATTTATTTTTAACTTTCATCTTGGAGATGATGGAGATGAAGATGGAGATGAAGAATGGTAGAGGGCCGACCATGAAGAAACGAGAAACGGTGCAGTGAGAGAGAAAGAGAGAGGAGAGGGAAGGAAGAGAAACGGGGAGAGAGAAGAGGGAAGGAAGGAGAGGGAAGGAAGAGAAACGGGAAGGAGAAAAAAGGTGTAGTCTGACTCTGTGAGAGAGAGAATGAGAGAGGAGAGGGAAAATGGTGATAAAATTAGGTTAGGATGCTTAAATACCTAGGGTTAGAGATAGGTTTGGGCTTTTGTGTATTGGGCCTTCATTAAGAAAAGGGTTAAAATGGATTGAGTTTTTTTTAAAATATATATTTTTTATTTTATTTAAAATGATCGGTTCGGTTCGGTTTTTTCGATTTTCAAAAGAGTGAAACCGTAAACCGAACCAAAAATATCGGTTTTTTAGAAGAATAAACCGAATGACTAAAAAAAAAATATAAAACCGGTCCGAACCGGTCGGTTCGGTTCGGTTTGCCGGTTCGGCTCGGTTTTTGCACACCCCTACCTGATCCACCGATCGTATGCATCACGAACACTTCGTGACGCAGTCGAGCTCGGACCGAGGACACTTCTCAGTAAGCATGAACTTAAGGTCGTCGGTTACAAGTATCGTGTTAATATTGTTTTTCCATGTTTTGAAATTGTCTCCCACTAGTTTATCGGAAGCTAGTAATGCTATTATCGAGCTAGACATTTTGCTGAAAAAATCAAATTAAAACTTTGTGTCAGTCTCGCAAAAAACTTTTTGAAATCCAATCAAGTTTTAGCAAAAAATTATCCTATGATCCTTAGGTCATTTAAAATTTGCAATGATATCCCAAAAGTTTAGAACGACCGCCACCGATGGTGAACATAAATATTCCTCCTCTAGGACGAGACTATCTCGACCAGACCCTAATCCCAGAATAACTCTTATTTCATTAGGCGTCCAGTTACCATTATTTGGTTTGAATCCATTAACTCTTAATGAATCCTGTGAGTGTCACCCTCAATCTTTAAGTTTCCAAGTATCCGTCCAAACAATAGCCATCGAAGGGTGAACCAAGAAGGAAAACCAACAAGGAAACTGTATCCTTTTCGGAAATTCACGGTGTTCCGACTCCCATGGTCAAGGTCCTCCGAAGGGATTGTCTGGTCCAGGCCAAACTAGTAGGCGGATCATAGGGGTCTCACGGTGTGAATCGAAAGAAGAGACTGTGGGTCCCGTTTTCACAGGTCCCACTCCCACTCACTATAAGTACTCTCTCCATCCACTATGATATTGATCCATACAAATACCATCCGAAGGTGGACACTCATATTTGCGCCACGAGGGCGAGTATGGATCTCACGGTGCGGAATTTAATGGAGATTTGTGGTCGAAAAATGAAATGTATCTTATATACTTTATTTCCTCCCACTCAGTACTTTATATTTTTCAGGATTGACCTAGATAAACCGGCTAAAATTTACCTAAGTCTACCAATATAACGCTTATATTGATTTAACCTACGTTTATAATCACATTATTAACTTAGGTCTATGTGAGTAAATTAATCAACTTTTAATTAACGGCACTCATGATAATATAACCTAAGAATCTCCGGACCGAATTCTCTCCCAAGTCGGTTTCCAGATACGGGTTTTCCGCAAGCGTCAATTTCAATCCCCCCAGCCTTAGACAAAACCTTCCTTAGAAAGAGTTACTTATCAGTCACCATTTAAAGGTCATATTTTGATTTCCTAATTCTAATCTTATTAGAACTAGAAAACCTACGTCTAATTATTCAAGTTCTAAACATTTTAAAACTAATAATTAACTTAGGTTACGTGCATTTCTATGAATAACTATATACTATAACAAATATTCATCACATGAATTAAATGCATGAGCATACTTTTAATCTAAGAAATATAACTCTTATATTAAATAAATTACAACATGCTTTTAATTATATTATAACATTTATAATATATACCTATCATGCATACTATATACTATAACACTTATAATATAAATATGATGCATGAAATGTTTAACCTAAGGTGGGGTTTTAAATCTATATGACTTACATTATGCACACAGAAAGAATTAATTCATACATCTCATGCCTAAAATAATTAAATAACAAAAATTAGACCGATTTTGGCACCTAGGGGCATTAAATAATTTAATTAACTTTAATATAACATTTATATTAATATTAATTAATTAATTTAATTAAAATAAATAAATAATTACATTTTACAAAAAATAAATAAAAAATACAAAACCGTCCACGAAGTGAAAAAAACTTCACGCCCACGTTGCTCGCGAAATCGCGCAAACCGCACTCTCTACGCCGCAGCGTTGCAGCAACGCGCAAAGACTTCGTCACACGCCAGCGTTCCCAACGCCAGCAGCGTTGCAACGCAACGCTGTCTTGCAGTGCGCCTTGCTCCAGCGGGCACAACGTTGAGATGTCGATGAACAACGTCTCAACGCCGTCGCCTGTAAAACAAACTCCTTTGCTGTTTGCTTCGTTTTTCCGTCCGTTTTCGTTCCGATTTCTTCACAGCAACTCTTGCCGCCAGAGACACGGACTTATAGACTCGATTTATTTTCTAATTTGCCCAAAAAATATGGGGCTTTACATTGATCTCATCAACAGAAAATAAATCTAAGAAAAAAATGCCAAAATCGAAACATTCATTTTGCAATCCACAATTTATCACATAAATTGAAACATTTACCCACCTAATTTTAAGAAAACAGATGCACAACGAGAAAGCCAACGATTTGGCTCTGATACCAATTGAAGGGAATAAAATCCCATGCAGCGGAAGGGTGATTGAACACCGTGGTATCGTTGCGAAAAATCGTTTTCTTAAAACCATTTCTATCCTATAGAAACGAGATTAAACATGTAATAAGAAGGAAAAACAGTGAGGGAACACTTACTTGTTGAAGACCGACTTCAAGTTTTCCTTCTCCTTTCACGAACCCTTCGTGATCACGATCTCAGTGTCCTCGAAGTCCTCGAACGAACAAGAGAACCAGACACTTCCACTCGATTTCTCGGTTGTTCTACGTTTGGTAGAAGGAGAGAAGTGGGTCTCTTTTGGTGAGAGGGGAGGAGAGATTGAGAGAGAGTTGAGAGAATTCTAGTTTTCTTTTGGTGTGAAATCCAAAAAGATGAAAACTAAGCTTTAAAAATCCTTCTTTCAAAGGGTTTATATAATGGTGATAGGTGGAGTTGAAATCTCTACCTATTTACCATTTTACCACAACCATAGGTTATCCAAATCGTATTTGCATAACTACATATAATAAGATATCTCATTTCTCATTTTACAAATCACATTTGTATAATTGTGGATTTTTAAATTTAATCACATTCAATTTAATTTTTCTCAATCTAATTTCTCCAAATTAGCACTAATTCAACAATTAGGCTAACCTATGGTTTATTATGAATCTCATTCACATTAAACTATATAATATGTCATTCATATCTCATATAAATGACATAATTACCCTCTAGTGAACTTGAAGACTTCAAATTCACACCAAAACTATAAACCTTCTATTAACCCAGTTTGAGCCAACCGAGGGACCTAATGGACCTACAGTGACGAGCTCCAATGATCCGAGATTAACCTGTCAAACTCTTTGACCAGGTTAATCAACATTCATTAGCAATGGTAACACTCCACTAAAGCCCGTAGCTGCACTCCCGTCAGTGTAAGTCAAGTTGTGTCCACTGATATAACCAATGCCCATGAGTCGATCCTTCACAGGTTGTTCGTAGACACTGCTGGGTCAAATTACCGTTTTACCCCTGTGTCTACTTCTTGCTCCTTAAGTCCCTACTGCTCCTCTAATGAACAACAACGTTGTAATGGTCCAACCATACACAACACCCCTCTCGGGCAAGTGAGAGGGTGATCGCCTGTTGTCCAAGCCCTGAAGAAAGCACTTAAGGGAACAACCCCTCTAGTTTCCCTAAAGGCGGGAATGAGTGAATTCCATCTCGCGTAGTTAAGTTCCCAACCCCCCACTTGGTCCTGTCCCTGAGAAGATAGGCATATTGGGCGAGTAACTGTGACCACCCTCACCCGTACTAGTTAAAGGACAAACTCCCGCAAACAGGAGTCCGTAACATGCTCAGGATTCAGGTCAAGTCATTAATGTTCATCTACAAAGTTATTAGTCCCATACTGTTAACGGTGTTACATCAGTAGGTCTAATAATTCACGGTCCGATCTTGTATAATCTCATTGCACAGGATGCCCACACTTGCATGTCAACCACATGAACGAGTTAGATCACCTTGTTTGTATCTAATACAAAGCGGGCCGCATCCACAACGTATCCAGGATTAGGTCTCCAACCCTATCCATATACTGTAGACCGTTCAGGTCATTAACTCGAATTTCACAGGTTGTTAGAATTTCATGCTTGTTATGTTCTTTTTGTCAATGTACGGATTTTTGTTTCAATTAAAACAATCAAGCAATTAACGATCCCAAACCATGTGTCCGCTGCTCAAGGAGATAAGATCTTCATCAATTGGTATCAGAGCAATGCTTGTATTGTTTTGTTTTGAAACAAAATTGCATTGATTTGGTGGGAATTGCATTTGGTTTCTTCAGAATATGTTTAGGAATTTTTAGGCCATAGTTTACTTTTGATTTTGATCAAATTTTATGTAAAGGCCCCTGCGTTTTTGGGCAAAAAGTACAAAATTTAGTATGTAATTGAGTTAGGAGTCGTTCGGGACAAGTTTCGTTCAATTTGGTTGAGAATCGAAGAAGAAATTGAAGAACAAAGTCGCTGTGTGTTCGTGGGAAGAAGGTCGTTGTTAGCAAAGCGCTAGCGTTGTAACATCGAAGAACAGTCGTCGCAACGCCGCCGTTCCCTATCGACGCGCGATCATCAGGGTCGTGGCGGCGGTAACGCGCCGCCCCTCAGCGTTGCAACGCCATCCCGATAGTAGGCGCGCGAGAGGATGAAGCAGCCGTTGCAACGCTAGCATCGGCGTTGCAACGCCGTGAGGCAGTTCAAGCAGTAGCAGACCGGTTCGAGCTGATTCGTTGGGTTTAGCAGACCGGTTCGAGCTGATTCGTTGGTTTTAGTCAAGGTGTTTTTGGACCGGTTTCATGAAATAAATTAATGTTATTTAATTTTTTTGCACTTTAGGGGCCAAATTATTCCGATTTTACAGCTTTTTATCTATATGAATGTCATTTAGATTATTCCCGCCTTAGGATAAGCATGTTCATGCATTTTATTTATATAAATGTTATATGAATATGGTTGGATGCATAACTAATTTATTTTTTTCATCAGTAATTAATTATAAGTGTTATAATTAGATTATATGAAAAATAAATTGCATGGAGCATGAAATTACTTAGTTTAAAATAAATGTTATTTTGTTTAAGTAATTTCATAATTCAAGTAGTTGAATTTCTTTTATAATTCCAATTTGAATTTTGATGTTGGATTTATAATATAGTTTCTTTATCATAGGTTAATTATTAAAATTTATAAAAGTTATAAATTAAAGGGGTTTTAGAAACCATAACCTATAATAAAGAAATGCATGCAAACATAGGAATTTGGGTTAAATTTAATTAGTTTTAAATCGTTTAAAATTAATTTAGACCTAAGTTTCAATTTCTAATAGGATTAGAAATAAGTCTTATGTAGTATTTTAAATAGTTTAAAATATAGTAGGACTTTAGGACTTTGGTTATAAGGGAACTCTACCGGTGAAGTTTTGTCTAAGGCTGGGGGTACTTAAGCTGACGGTTAACGAAATACCTCCTACCTGGGAATTGACCCGGAACCTGAGTTGAATTAACCTCAGTTCTATTTTATCTCTAGGTAATTAAAATGTTTATTCACCTAGACATAAGGTTTTAAGACCTAGTTATAATAGTTATAATAGGCATAGACTTAGATAGATTCTTTTAGCCAGAATCCGACTAAGTTAAATCCATACCCTAATTTTAGGAACTTCAATTGGGAGAAAACGAGTTGTTCGTGATCGAGTTTACTCTCATGTCCTCAAGAGTTCACACCGTGAGTTCCATGCTCGGCACACGACGTCAATAGGCGCCCCCTACGGTATGTGTTTGCATGGTTCAATACCAAGGTGAATGAGGAAGTATCCATAGTAAATGGGAGTAGGACGCGTGTCAACGTATCCTACGGTCTCCTCCATTAGGTCGCACCGTGAGATTTCTATAGTCCGCTCGCTAGGTTGTCTGGAACAACCAAACCTTACGGAGGGCGACTATAGGGATCGTGAACACCATGAACTCCGTAAATGGATAGGGTCTCTTAGGTTGTTTGCCAGCAGTTGTCTTTCTTAATAGTAGCTTGTTGGCTTGGGCCTATTGGATCTGAAAAATGGTAGGGTCACATTTACGGGATGAGTTAAGTTAGTTAACAAGTCCTTGACCAAACAAACGGTAGCTAAGGACCATTGGGACATGAGATGTTCTGGTAGTGGGAATTTGCTGAGAAACTCTCAATTCAAGGGAGGAATGACTGACCGCCCGACGGAGGCTTTTGTTCTAAACCCTTGAAGTATCGTTGCAAAATTAAAGGTTTAACTTAAACAATGGGTTTTAGTTTAAACACTAGGGTTCTTTAATAATTTTGCAAAATTAGATTGGTTTTTATAATGGGTTTAAAAGGCATAACTAATTAGAACTATTTTGGATTTTTAGCATGTCGTCCTCAATAATAGCCTTACTTAAAAGCGACCGTTTAACTGGTGAGAATTTTACTACGTGGAAGTCCAACTTGAATACGATTCTCGTTGTTGACGACCTTCGATTCTTACTAAGCGAGGAATGTCCTCGATTCTCGCCGTAACGCGCTCCTCAATCATAAGGAGGTGTACGATCATTGGATCAAGGCCAATGATAAGGCCAAGGTCTACATTTTGGCTAGTGTTTCTGAAGTTCTGGCCAAAAAGTACGAGGGCATGGTCTCAGCTCGTGAGATCATGAGTTCACTGCAAGAAATGTTTGGACAACCGTCTGGACAGATTCGACACGAATCCCTCAAATACGTTTATAACTCCTGTATGAAGGAGCGGTCATCGGTGAGAGAACACGTTCTTGATCTGATGGTCCACTTCAACGTGGCCGAAGCGGTCATTGACGAGCAGAGTCAGGTATCGTTCATCCTGGAATCTCTTCCGAAGAGTTTCCTGCAATTCCGCAAAGAATGCGCGATAAACAAGATAGAGTATAACCTGACTACTCTCCTTAATGAACTACTGAGACTTTCCGGTCTCTTATGAAGAATAAGGGACAGCCGATGGAGAGGCAAACCTGTTTGCCCATCCCGGTTGGTTCCGAAGGGTTCATCCTCCGGGACTAAGTCCGTAGCTCATCTTCTAGGCTTAAGAAGACCCAAAAGAAGAAAAAAGGAGGGAAAGGGAAGACACCTGCTGCTGACAAAGGCAAGGGAAAAGCCAAGCTTGCAGATAAAGGAAAGTGTTTCCACTGCAACATGGATGGGCACTGGAAGAGAAGCGCCCAAAATACTCTTTGAGCTCAAAGAGAAGAAAGGTAAATTAGATTTACTTGTTCTTGAAACTTGTTTAGTGGAAAATGATGATTTAACTCGGATACTTGATTCAGGAGCCACTAATCACGTTTGCTCTTCATTTCAGAAACTAGTTCCTTCAAGGAGCTCAAAGAGGTGATATGACGCTCGAGTGGTCTAACGAGAGACGTCGTCTCACTCAGGCGCGATGGGAGATGCCATGTTATTTTTCGGAGATAGATTTCTTTCTTTAAAAAATCTGTATATAGTTTCTAAGCTTAAAAGGAACTTAATTTCTATCTCTTGTTTAATAGAACTTGGTTATTGTATTTCTTTTTCAATCAATGAAGCGTTCATTTTGAACGAGGGTGAAAATATTTATTCTGCTAAATTGAAAAATTGCTTGTACGTACTGAAACCGAATAAAACCAAAGCAATTTTAAATCATGAGATGTTTAAGAATGCTAACACTCAAAATAAAAGGCAAAGAATTTCTCCAAATAATAATACCTATCTGTGGCATCTTAGACTTGGTCATATTAATCTCAACCGGATTGAAAGACTTTCTAAGAATGGACTTCTAAACAAGTTAGAAGATGATTCTTTACTGCCTTGCGAGTCCTGATTGGAAGGTAAAATGACCAAACGACACGTTACTGGAAAAGGTTATTGAGCCGTAGAACCCTTAGAACTTATACATTCGGATCTTTGTGGTCCGGTGAATGTTAAATCTCGAGGAGGGTACGAATATTTCATCTCTTTCATAGATGATTATTCGAGGTATGGTTATCTATACCTAATGCATCACAAGTCTGAAGCTCTTGAAAAGTTCAAAGAGTATAAGGCTGAAGTAGAGAATGCATTAGGGAAAAGCATTAAAACACTTCGATCCGATCGAGGTGGAGAGTATATGGATTTGAGATTCTAGGACTATATGATAGAACATGGAATTAAATGTCAACTCTCAGCACCTAATACACTACAAAGAAACGGTGTGTGTCGAAGGAGAAATAGAACCTTGTTAGACATGGTTCGTTCTATGATGAGCAATGCTCAATGCACGCCGCGTTTTGGAGATACGCAGAGAGACTGCAGATTCAAATCTTGAGCAAGTGTTCCATCAAAAAGTGTTTTGTAAATACCTTTTGAACTTTGGAAGGGGCGTAAACCTAGTTTACAACACTTCGAGATTTGGGGTTTGTCGCACACGTGCTCGTGACAAACCCAAAGAAACTGGAACCTCGTTCAAGATTGTGCCAATTTGTTGGCTATCCCAAAGAAACGAGAGGTGGTCTTTTCTACGACCCACAAGAAAATAAGGTGATTGTATCAACAAACGCCACATTCTTGGAGGAAGATCACATGAGAAACCATAAACCGCGTAGTAAATTAGTACGAAATGAAGGTACACACGAACCAACAAGAGTTGTTGATCAAGCCGGACCTCATCAAAAGTTGATGGAGGTGTCAGCACCTTAAGTCGATCTCGTCCTTCTCAATCGTTGGGAATGCCTCGACGCAGATGGGAGGGTTGTTTCCCAACCCGACCGCTACTTGGGTTTATTTGAAACTCAAGTTGTCATACCGAAGGCGGCGTAGAAGATCCATTGTCTTATAAACAGCAATGAATGACGAGACAAGGACCAATGGATCAAAGCCATGGACCTTGAAATGGAGTCAATGGACTTCAATTCAAAGATGGGAACTTGTAGACCAACACTGAAGGGGTTAGACCCATAGGGTGTAAATGGATCTATAAGAGAAAGAGAGATGTAGGAAAGTGCATGCACCTTTAAGGCTAGACTTGTAGCAAAGGGTTTTACCCAAAGGGAAGGAGTTGACTATGAAGAAACTTTTTCCTCTCGTTGTTATCTTTGAAGTCTATAAGGATACTCTTGTCCATATCGCGTTTTATGATTATGAAATTTGGCAAATGGACGCCAAGATCGCCTTTTGAATGGTAATCTTGACGAGAACATCTATATGTCTCGGCCAGAAGGGTTCATAACACAAGGTCGAGAGCAAAACGTTTGCAAGCTTAATCGATCCATTTATGGATTGAAACAGCCTCAAGATCTTGGAATATAAGATTTGATACTGCGATCAAGTCTTACGGCTTTGACCAAAACGTTGACGAGCCTTGTGTTTACAAGAGGATCGTCAACGACAAAGTGGCTTTATTAGTACTTTATGTGGATGATATCCTACTCATTGGGAATGATGTAGGATACCTAATCGACATAAAAATTGGTCATGACCCAATTCCAAATGAAAGATTTGGGAGAGGCGTAGTATGTTCTTGGGATTCAGATCTTTAGGAATCGCAAGAACAGAACGCTAGCTTTGTCTCAAGCGTCTTATATCGACAAGATGTTGTCCAGATATTTGATGCAGAATTCCAAGAGGGGCTTATTACCCTTCAGACACGGAGTTCATTTGTCTAGGGAACAGTGTCCCAAGACACCTCAAGATGTTGAGGATATGAGACGTATTCCCTATGCCTCTGCAGTAGGTAGCTTAATGTATGCTATGCTATGCACGAGGCCGGATATTTGTTATGTAGTGAGAATAGTCAGTAGGTACCAGTCCAATCCAGGGTTAGACCACTGGACAACAGTTAAAAATATCCTCAAGTATCTAAGGAGAACGAGGGACTATATGCTTGTGTATGGGTCTAAGGATCGATCCATCTGGATACACCGATCTCGATTTTCAGACCGATAAGGATTTCGGAAATCCACATCGGGATCAGTTTTCACATTTAACGGGGGAGCTATAGTATGACGAAGCATCAAGCAAGGATGCATCGCTGACTCCACAATGGAGGCTGAGTATATCGCTGCTTGTGAAGCAGCAAAGGAGGTTGTTTGGCTAAGGAAATTCCTTACTGATTTGGAAGTTGTTCTAAATATGGAATCTCCCATCACCTTATACTGTGACAACAGTGGTGCGGTAGCCAATTCGAAGGAACCTCGCAGCCATAAGCGAGGGAAGCACATCGAAAGGAAGTATCACTTGATACGAGAAAATAGTGCAACGAGGAGATGTGTGATCCACGAAGATCGCTTTGAGCACAATATTGCGATCCGTTTACAAAGAGACTCACGGCTAATGTGTTCGAGGGTCATCCGAAAGTGCAGGTCTACGAGATATGTACATAAGCTAATCTAGGGCAAGTGGGAGATATGTAATGGGGTATATGGATGCCCTAGTTTATTGTATTTCTATCTCTTGTAACCACTGTTTTAGATTATGATGTACCCCACTAGAGTTTTAGTGCAAGTGGGAGTTTGTTGGGTTTAGTGCCCTAAAATTCGTATTTTGTAATTATGTTCTAATTAATGTAATAAAGTGTTATTATTTCAATAAAGTGTTATTGTTCGTTATCTACGAGTTTGCCTTTATTTAAAACCCTAAATCCAATAAACTAAACATCCAAGGTTTTTAAATGAATCTTTAACTGAATGTAATGTACATAAAAAGGATCTCGGTTCGAGATACAACCAAAAGGGTCTATAGTTAGGGGATAAGGTTTGGGTACCTTACCCTGGTTAAACTATGGATGTGGCCCACTTTGCATTTGATACAAACACTGTGATCCTAACGTGTTCGTGTAGATGACATGTGAGTGGGGATATCCTATGTAATGAGATTACATAAGACCAGACCACGAAATAGTAACCTCTAGTCAGTAACTCGTTGACTAGTTAGGTTTCTATTTCACTAGGATGACCTAGGCAACTTGATCTCAATCTCGAAAGCAGTTTACGAACTCCCGCTCGCGAGGGATTGTCCTTTGACTAGTATGGGTGAGAGTGGCTGATTCACGACTCAATATGCCTACCTTCTTGGGGACAAGACCGAGTGAGCGGTGAGAACTTAACTTAGCAAGATGGAATTCACTCCTTCCCGCCTACTAGGGTAAGTAGAGGAATGTTCCCTTAAGTGGTGTCTCCGGGACTTGAACAAAGGGCCCGACCCTCTCATTGGCCCGAGAGGGACTCTGTTTGTTGGTAGGACCACAAACAAATTGTTCATTAGAGGAGCTTTGGTACTTAAGGCACAAGATGTAACCTGAGGTAAAGCGGTAATTTGACCCCGGTGGTGTTACGAACATTCGTGAAGGATTGACTTTCTTTGTTATTGGTCAATATCCATGGACACGTAAATATATCTGCGGTGAGAAGAGTGTAGCTCGGGACTTTAGTGGAGTGTTCCCCATGATTAACGAATGTTGATTGGGAGGTTAATGAGATTAACCGAGCAATCTCGTATCGTTGGAGCTTACGATCCAGTAGGTCCATTAGGTCCACCTTCTAGCTCGTAAAGGGTTGTTAGATCATTTGAATTTGAAATGTTCAAATTCATTAGGGAATATATTTGATGTATTTAGATACGATATAATATATAGTTTTGGAACTATATATTATAAATTTAATGTGAATATGATTCATATTAAATTATGTGAGAGAATTAAATATTTGAAAGAGTTCAAATATTAGATTAAAATGTGAATGTGATTCATATTTAAAAACTATAGGTTAAATTTAATGTACATTAGATGTGCATTAAACTATAGGATAGAGGGATAATTCATTAAATGTGTTTTAATGTAAATTAAATATAAGATATTTAATTTATATTTTGATTATTTAATTAATGTAATTAAATTAAATAATGAACGTGTCAGGAAGACACGTTCCCCCTCTCTCCCAACTCCCTATTCGATAGGAAGTGAGAGTTCCCATCTGCTGGGTTTAACTTCTCCTGGAGAGAGGTGAAGCTCTGATGATCGATGAATTAGATTGAAACTCACAGAAGAAATTCTCTCTCTCAATCTCTAGAATTCCCAAAAATCTTCCAACTGTTGGAATCATTCCCACAAAGGAAAGATCTAAGCATTCAGAGATATAGAAGGTTTTCCAATTGGTGGTTGTGTTCTTACTGGAAGAAAACAGAGAAGTCTCTGTACAATTCATTTGTTGTACAACATTTTGGAGCAACAAGTTGCTGGAGAATTAGAAACTACAAAGGTATTCTTCTTCTTCCCTTTAGTTTAATTGTTAAACACATGTTTGCATGTTTGCTACAATCCATGTCTAATAGGATTAGAATTTCATGCTTGTTCTGTTCTTTTTGTCGATGTACTGGTTTTTGTTTCAATTAAAACAATCAAGCAATTAACGATCCCAAACCACGTTTCCGCTGCTCAAGGAGATAAGATCTCCATCAGAACACATTCTTGACATCTAACTGGAACAAACCCCAATCAAAGGAAGCTGCTAAAGTAAGTATAACTCTGATAGTAGACTTCTTAACAATAGGACTAAACGTTTCATCATAATCCAACCCTTCTAATTGGCTAAAGCCCTTAGCAACCAACCTTGCTTTGTAACGAGCAACAATTCCATCAGTATTATACTTAGTCCAAAAGACCCACTTACACCCTACAATATTCATTTTATCAGAGGAAAGAATAAGACTCCCTTATTCCTGTAAAGCAGTGCTATGGCTTGCCTCCATTTGGGAACTTTAGAAGCAGAGGTATAAGAAGTGGGTTCTTTTAACACAACAATCCCATAGACTCTCTTCTTAGTTATACCAGACTTAGACCTAGTTTGCATAGGATGAACATTGGAACTAGGTACAGTGATGTCAAAAAAAACAAACTCAACTATAGAAACATTATTAACAACAGGCTTAACTGTAAGGGCAGAAGGTACAGACTCAACGACAACAATGCTCATACCCTCACCTTCACCACTTCTAGGTGCTTTTTCAGTCAGAAACTGATCAACAAAAAGTGGAAAGAAAGGATCCATAGGAACACTAGTATCTTCCTGCAACTGTTTGGCACATATATGCTTAAAAGGAAACACAACTTCATGGAATAGAACATGACGAAAAAGAACCATCTTCTTAGTTTCTAAATTATAACAAAGATAACCTTTGTGCTCAATAGTATAACCCATGAAAACATGTTGTGCTGTTTTTGGTAATAGTTTGTGGAAATTATACAGTTTTAGTAATGGAAAACAAGCACATCTGAACACCTTTAAGTGCATCAAATCAGGATCACACCCAAACAGCTTTTGAAACGGGGAAATCAATAAAGTCAAATGATGAAATTGAATTTAGTAGAACCTTTGCTTCACATTTTTGTCCAAAATTTGACCCATCATCCATAATTATCTTAAATACGCCACAAAGTGATGAGAACATTGAAATAAAACTCAATAAAGTATTATAATATGACCCCCATCGTGTATCTCCTGGATGTTTAATCATTGTTTCTTGATTTAATCCTTTCCCACTTGACAATTCACCATTATTCAAAGCTTCAAAAGTTACAACCCTACATTTTTCTCTTAAAGTATCTCAACATTTTGCTGATGCTCCAATAACATTGACCACATTTACAACTAAATAAAAAAAACAACAATCTCTACATGATTTTTTGCAATAACTACTAAAGTTAATTGAAGTTGATGAGAAAAACAATGAATAGAGGGAAGAGGGTCAAATAAGAGCAATCTCAATATTTTGTTAATAAGCTTTTTTTTTTTGTAGATTGTTGTACAAGCTTGTATATGAGACTTTCTCACTAAGCTAACCATATAGTGTGTTAAAGAAGCTACACACTCTCCATTGCCAAAAGCTAAATACCAAGAGAGGAAAAAGGGTCGATTCCAAGGAGAGTTCGGGGGAGTGCAATCTTGGAGGATCAAATAAGAGCAGAAAACCATTCTGTGTTGCCTTGCTCCAACAATTTGGTTTTTAGCTTTACTTCAACCACATTTTCAGCACTGGAGCATTCTGCACGGGGAATTCAATTTTAAATCATTTGGGCTTTTTACAATTGGGCCATTTAGATTATGGAGAGTATGAGGCATAAATGGGTCTTCACTAAACCTTACTTTCATCAATTGGGGGAGGTATTTAAGCTTTATTAGGGTTGTTTGACAAGTAGACGCTTAGAGGAGGAAAAAATTGGAGGCTTGGACAACAAGCTGTTGTCTTCTTCATGAAAGAGAAGGAGAACCTTAAGAATTGAGCCAATCTAGTACAAAGTGGGGCAAAAGCAAGGAGGGATCGTTGTTCTAACTTCCTACCATAAGCTTTTCTTCTCTTCTCTTGAACGTGCATCTTCTTTTCTTGCTTCTAAGTGCCTCACTGCTGAAAAATACTTTAACTTCGATTTTTTGCGTCTTTTTATTATATTTATGAACTAAGTTCTATTTAGGCAAGAATTGGAAAAACTTATGTAGCTTGGGAATTGATGCTAAGCTTATATGTGTATTCTTAATGTTGAAAATTGGTTGTTTTTATTGTTAATGTTGAAGTTGAGTTTGACTAACTTAGTTTCTTCAATGTTTCTTGCTTATGGGAAAAAGTAGGAAACCGATTTACCAAGTTCCACTCTATGATAAATTACAAGAGAAAGTTTGCAATGGATTGGATAGGTTAGAGATAACCATTCACCTAGGACACTAAAACAACAAGCTTAATTAGGAATTTGAATGAAAATTTACTTGCTGAAAACTTAGGTAATTTTGGGAAGAATTACCGAGAATCAATGCTGTAACATTGACTTTACAAAAGCTAAGCAAATACTCTAAATTGCATAAGAAGACCCCTCCTAATCTGACCCTTGCACTTGCTTAATTAGTTCTTGTTATAGGATTTTTGTTATTTATTTAGTTAAGTTTTAATCTATCTTTCATTCGGATAACATTTCAATTCGCTATAATTAACATGAGCTAGATAAACTTCGTGGTTTAATCCCTGCGGATTTTATACTCGATACTCACAATACCGTTTATATTATTTCTATCGCGTACACTTGTGTGCCACATCAAAATTTAATGGACATGAAAAATATAGATGCGCCACATCAAAATTTAATGGACATGAAAAATATAGAAGTTGAGGAAATGATTGTAATATTCGTATATATATCCTTGCATATGATATCAAAAATAGAGTTATACCACGACGTTTTGCATGTTGAAGAGAAACAATAAGTATAAACTTCAATGAATGGATTAAATATTCCAAAAAGTAACATGAACAATGTATGGATTGGTATATAACACTCTGTGTACACTCTCAAGTATTCAATTTAATTTAATTTTAGTTGTTATTATATATGTGTGATGCTGATAGCACACAAAAGTGTGCTATTTCTAAGCTTAAATTACTTGCTAATTTAGACTTTAAAATGTGTGTTCATCTACTTAATTCATTTATTTTTTAGGATTCGAGCAAGTATGGAGAAATAGAGAATTCGGAGAAGAAATGTGGTTCAATTAAGAAAAATGACATATTTTGGAGCACTAGAATCAATAAAAGAAGAGAAAATGACAAGAGGGCTTGAAGGCACAATATTGAGACGCTACAAATGGTGTCTCAACGCCATACTCACAATAATTCCAACCCATAATCTCAGCGTTGCAACGCCAAAAACATACATCCTTGAGGTGTTTTGTCTGTAGCGTTGAAAAGCTGCCCCAAATTTCCTTTATTAAAGAGTTTGCTAGGGTACATTTGTGAGACACTGTACCTATCGTCTCAACGCTGCCTGATCGAGCCAACTTTGAGTGGAAAATAATAAGTAAATACATTCAATCATAATATAAGTGTACACTACCGATGCAAGCATTAAAACAGGAGTATTCTTGAGTATTGATCACATAGTGAATGATGTAACAAAATTTATTACCCAGCAGATGTAAAGAGAATTACAACTTGAAACTAAAAATTGTAAAAAAAAGATTGGGTTGGTGTATTGGTGAAAACAAAATAAAGGCATAATCTAAATTGCAAGTTAAAGTGACAAAGATTGCAGAAACTAAATTGCAAAGATGGTAGAATATAAAAATTACAAGTTTAATAACTGAATTGCAGAATAAAAAATTGCAAGATTTAATATGGAAACAAAATGGACTTGACAAAAGAAATAAAAATTGCAAAAGAAATGTTTTAGAGAGAGGAGGGGCTCAAGAATGTCGTTGCCCCAAGTCGTAATTGCAAACCAAAATTGTAGTTCCAACATATTCTACATTCAATTGTAAACCAAAATTACTTCTCCTATTCACCATGAAATAAGTTTTAAGAGACTAAATGAGTGACCTATATGTCTATAATCCCTAGGTAATTTTGGCACAATAATTTCTTAGATTTTGGAGTCTTTAAACCTTATGTCTAGGGTAAAAAATTGACTTATGTCTAAACTCTTGTCTCCATCACTTGTGCGATATTCGCTTATCACTAACCCTATCGGTATTAGATCTAAACTTGAGTTGTTACCCTAGTCGATCAATCTAGGATCACAACGAAAATTTATTCAACAAAAGCGAATAATTGAAATGTAGACTAGGTTTTCATTAGAATTTTGGCTACAATAATTACTTCTTAGAGAATTCACATCCTTAAACTCCCAAGAAGTTTAGCTCATATTTAAATTCAAAACTATTTTTAGAAACACAAAATCCATACTAAGAAAAACTATCTGCTTAAAATCAGATTTAATTACAACTAAAACTAAGGAATTTGAAAACATCTTACTGTCAAGGTAAAATTGAATTTCAGAAGCAAACACTGCAATAACCAATAGATACTAAAATACTCCCTCTAGCATACCTAGAAGCAACGAAAGAAGAGTTCTACACAGAAATTAGATGTTCAAGGTAAAATTATGGACAAACAACCCATAGCTTGAAATTTCAAATGAGATGAATTTTAATTCTTCTTTCTTTCTAAACTCAAAGCCGATTGATTTAAGAATAAATTGGAAGCAACAATTGAAATTCTACCATCAACTTGGCTAAAACGGAAAATTAAATTAAAAACAGAGCAATATAAAAGCTATTGGATTCAACATTCATAAGCTTTTCCTCCTTCACCAATCAACTCAATCTCTCAACTATTTCGAGGAAGAGATTAAGTCTTAACAACCCACGTTTTCGCTGGAATCATATTGGAAAATTGAAGCAAAATAGAATTAAGAATTACAACAGTGATGAGAACCAAATCGGACACGCGTGGGAGATCAAAAGATATCCAACAACGACACCAAATTTGATTTGAAGCTTGTCGAAAGCTCCAATCAAAATAAAATTTATAAACGAACTAACTAGATTTGCAGTTTAATGGTCAAGTTGATCCACAGGGAGACGGTATTAATATTCTAATGTATTCTAAGTATTTTGTTCAGGTCCAGAGAACACGATGGAGGGTTTGTCATGTGCAAAAAATAAAATAAAGCTGAAATTAGAATGTATAAAAGTACGACAAGAGAGAAAAATTAAAGATGGAGAAGGAGGACTGATCGGATACCGATTCGTTAGGTTGTATCGGGGTATTTGTAATGCCAAATCATAGATGCTATAAATCAAATCAAAATTATCTAGCTTCTTTATACTCGCATATCCACAAATAAAACCTATGAACTCCTAATCTTGTCTAATCCAGTTTAATTAACAGGTAATTAGACCCAAAACTAGTCCAAAGTTGGGAATGAAACTAGTCATTGTTAAGCCTTAAACTCAACCAAGATTAGCTAGTTACTCAAATTAACCGTGGTGGCAAGCCTAAATTAACTCTTATACCATTTTTATTCTCTTTTTAGCCTTAGACCCATTAAGTCATTCATGACGCTAGATAACTCATAAACTCATTAGTTTTCCTAATTACTACTAATTGCATGTTGATTAACATACATAACAAAGCTAACACACATTTGATGTGTATAGGGTGTCAATCTTACCTATGAGTATGCTTAGTGATTCAAACTTAAAGAGAAACATAGATAAAGCAAGTAAGATAGTAATGATTTCATTAAAGTTCTAATCTCATGGAATTACAAAACCCACTTACCTCCGAATCGACATCTTCGCTTAGTCAGAACCGGTAAACTCGAGTATCACGTTCATAATTACAAGAAAATATAGAAATAACATAATCTAAGCCTAAATACAAACTAAAAAAGGTAAAAACAATAGATGTCTCGAAAATCTCACAAAAACTCTCCTCCCTTTAACCTAAAACGGTAAGGATGTATTTATAGAATATGTCGTAGTGTCGAGATGCTTGAACATAGCGTTTCAACGTTGGCTTCATCCGAGTGCTTCTTCCTTCGAAGTAGCATCAAGACACTTTTCTGTTCATTGCGCATTCTACCTTTCAGCGTCGAGGGAGGCTCTGTTTGAGCGTCTACATGCTCCTATCTTCTCTAATAACTATTTATCCCCTCAAAGCTTCTCTTTGCATTCGATAAGCTTTTAGATCCTCGTGAACACGTCCCAAACACTCCAAAAAGCTTCAAAACGTATCATTTTGCTCCAATTGCTCCTTGGACTCAAATATCTATAAAATAGACATTAAAGTACATAAAAACATTCTAAACAACAAAGAAAGGCTAGAAAAAATAGGATTGAGTCCTATCATATACCCCCAACCTAAAACTTGCTTGTCCTCGACCAAGACTAACATTCACTTCAATTAATCATGAAAAGAGAAATTGAATGTAAGGAGCATAATTCAAATCTCAATGCTCAAGATAGAGGAATTGAATGTAAAATGATAAAGCATAATTGTGCACACCATCAAAAGCATAATCAAAAGTATTTTCTAGAAATTTCATTGCATGAATGCACTAGCTTTCTAAATGAGGTTTTTACAGCGTGAAGTAGGCTTATGGGATTCTCTGAACTAGTTTCCCTCTATACTAGTTTAGAAATGCGTAAATAAGCGTAAAAACAATCATGCAATGATAATTTTCTTAGGTGCCTAATTCTTTTCTTTTTGAACTTCAAACATTTTTTTTTCGAAAAAGAGAGAGTTCCTTAGGTTTAACATGCCTTCACTCCAACTTACTAAAACTGAGGGTGAAGTAGCTTACTACGAGCATAACTCATGCTGAAACCACTCAAGCATACTCATTTCCTAAACAAGATTTTCATGCAAAGGAGATCATGGGTGTCATGAAAGCCCCTGATTACTCAACTCATTAGGGAAGCAGGAGCACCTTTCTTACCCTTTATCCACACATTTTTTTACCTTAAACTTTTTTTTAAAGTCGAATATAGTCAGAGTGATCAATTTTGAACACATATAAACTTGTTTTCAATAATTTTTTTTACTAGGTACATGATCTTTTCTTTCTCCTGAGCAACATGATCACTAACAATCATGCAAAAAAAAAAAAAACACTTATAAGTTAATTTAAGCCTATTGTGGTGACACAAGCCTTCAAATCCAAGAATACTACCCTAAACCTTCAAAACTTCAATAAGAAAGCTAGGTGCTATTCATGCAAGAAATTTAAAGAAAACGATTTTGAATATGCTAAATTAGGATAGTCAATCGTGCTTCAACAAACTGGAAACAACACATCTATGAAGATTATCTCATCAACCGTCCTAATTATGCTACTAACATACACATTTCGTTTTCTAAATAAGAACGCACATCATTCAAACATAAAAAATATTCAACAAAGATCAACAAACAAGAAAACATATTATTCAATCAGTCATACTTAGCCAATCAGTCAAGAAACTCGAGCTCGGTTCTTAAATACTATATAAAGAAAGCATATATTCAGACCAAATGATATAATAGTTCGAGCTTAGGTGCTCAAAGACTCAACAAACAGACTAAAACAATTATCGCAACTTCGAAGCTCAACATGAAAACTCTCATACCCACCCCAACCTAGATTATGTAACATCTAAAAACATGTAAAAAAGAGAGAAAAAAACAGGGAACTGAAACTTCCTTGACTTTTCAAGCTCATAGGTGGCGTGGTAAATGATGGTTCATTTTCAAATTTTCATCTTCTCATTTCACGCATCAAGTGAGATCCTACAAAAACAGACAAAAACCAACTCAAACGGTTAACAAAGCAAACAAACGAAACAAACTGAAAATAAGAAAGTAATAAAAGATGGAATTCACTATACAAGATGGAATTGACTCATTCCTACACTGAGGAATTAGATGGGTCGTCTAGGAAAGTAACGTTGACTTAACTATACAAGATGGAATTCACTCATTCCTACACTGAGGAATTAGATACGTTGTTCCCTTAAGAACTGACTCCAGGCCTTGAACAACGGGGAACAAAGAGGTAATCACATGGGTAAAATGGTAATTTGACCCAGCTGTGATTACGAACAACCTGTGAAGGGTCGACTCATGGGTAATGATTATATCAGTGGACACAACATAATCTATAGTGAGGAGAGAGTGCAACTACAAGTCTATAGTAGAGTGACTTGTAGTTAATGAATATTGATTAACTGGATCAAAGAGTTTGATTAGTTAACCTCACATCATTGGAGCTCATGAACTGTAGGTCCATTAGGTCCCTCCATTGGCTCAACATGGTTATATTGAGGGTATAAAGTTAGGAATGAAATTGAAGTGTTCAATTTCATATATGAGATGTCATATCAGTTATATGTGATATAATTGATATAAAATATAGTTTTAATGTGAATTAGATCCACATATTAACTATATACTAAAGAGAGAATGAAAGAGGGATAAGATGGTAATTTTCACCTTATTTCCCTATATATATAATTGCATGAGATGCAACTTAAGGCTAAGCTTTGGAAAACCCTAGTGTGTCATTTTGTTGTGTTGTTGGAAAGGTTCCAAAACACAATCTCTCTCATAAACATCTCATCTCACCTAAAGGGAACCAACCTTCCTCCCTCACCTAGAGAACAACGGAGAAGATCCGGTGGTAGTCCATGATCGCTTGGGTGCGTGGTACTGAGATCGTGGTCGTGGGAGAAGGAGCACTCGAAGAAAAGTTCTTCAAAGGTATTATTCTTGTTGTCCATCTTGTTATTATATGCTTAATCTAGATAGATTAGTTCTTGAATGTCATCCATGTAATGAAATTTAGAACGCGCGATTCACAATCGCTTCTGCTGTGGGATTCGATTCCCCTTCACGGGGTTTACTAGAAAGCTCGTTTCTATTTCCTGCCTACTTGAACACTCTATTTCTGTAAATTTTTCTAGTAATTAAGTGTTTATTTCTAGAAATGGAAATTTCTTGTGTTCTGCTTCACTTGAGAATAATCTATATGTTTTGAAACCTAATTCGATCAAAAGTGTTTTGAATACTGAATTATTTAAAACAGCAGAAACACAAACTAAGAGAGTGAAAGTTTCTCCTAAAGAAAATGCCCATCTTTGGCATCTACGATTAGGCTACATTAATCTTAGAGATTAGTGAAAAGTGGACTTCTAAGCGAGTTGGAAGAAAATTCTTTACCGGTGTGTGAGTCATGTCTCGAAGGCAAAATGACCAAACGTCCTTTTAGTGAAAAAGGATATAGAGCCAAAGAGCACCTTGAGCTTATACATTTCGACCTCGTGGTCCGGATGAGTGTTAAAAAGCACGAGGTGACTACGAATACTTTGTATCTTTTATAGATGACTATTCAAGGTATATTTTGAACAACGTTCCATCAAGAGTGTTTGTGAAACACCTTTCAAACTCGGAATTGACGTAAAGGCGCTTTACCATTTTGAGAATTTGGGAATGGTCGGTCTACGTGTTGGTGTCAAACCCGAAGAAGTTCGAACCCCGTTCAAAATTGTGCCTATTTGTAGGTTACCCAAAAGAGACTAGGGGTGGTCTATTTTTCGATCCTAAAGAAAATAGGGTGCTTGTGTCGCCAAACGCCACTTTTCTTGAGGAAGACTACGTCAGGGATCATTTTCCTAGAAGCAAAATCATGTTGAACGAAATAGACAGTACATCAGCAAGAGTTGCTGATGGGGCTAGTACGTCAACAAGTGTTGTTGATCCTAGCACGTCTAGTCAAGTCTGTTCCCAAGAGTTGGGAATGTCTCGACGTAGTGGGAGGGTTGTGAGACAGCCTGAACGTTAAATGGGTTTAGCTAAAACCCAAGTCGTCACCCCCTGATGATGAGTGCGAGGATCCATTGACCTATGATCAGGCAATGACTGAGGTTAACAAGATCACTAACAACATGAGCAACATGGCCCATTGACCCTATGATCACTAACCTATGATTCATTGACCCTGATCTTTTCTTTCTCCTGAGCAACATGATCACTGACAATCATGCAAAAAAAAAAAATCACTTATAAGCTAATTTAAGCCGGTTGTGGTGACACAAGCCTTCAAATCCAAGAATACTACCCTAAACCTTCAAAACATAGAAAGCTAGGTGCTATTCATGCAAGAAATTTAAAGAAAATGATTTTGAATAGGCTAAATTAGTATAGTCAATCGTGCTTCAGCAAACTGGAAACAACACATCTATGAAGAGCATCTCATCAACCGTTCTAATTATGCTACTAACATACACATTTCTTTTTCTAAATAAGAACGCACACCATTCAAACATAAAAAATATTCAACAAAGATCAACAAACAAGAAAGCATATTATTCAATCAGTCATACTTAGCCAATCAGTCAAGAAACTCGAGCTCAGGTTCTTAAATACTATAGAAAGAAAACATATATTCAAACCAAATGATATAATAGTTCGAGCTTAGGTGCTCAAAGACTTAACAAGCAGACTAAAACAATCATCACAACTTGGAAGCTCAACATGAAAACTCTCCTACCCACCCCAACCTAGATTATGTAACATCTAAAAACAAGGAAAAAAAAAGGGAACAGAAACTTCCTTGACTTTTCAAGCTCATAGGTGGCGTGGTAAATGATGGTTTATTTTCAAATTTTCATCTTCTCATTTCACGCATCAAGTGAGATCCTTCAAAAACAGACAAAAACCAACTCAAACGGTTAACAAAGCAAACAAACTAAACAAACTGAAAACAAGAAAGTAATAAAAGATTTTTTTTGCCTGGGTCCTCTAGGAAAGTAACGTTGACTTAACTATACAAGATGGAATTCACTCATTCCTACACTAAGGAATTAGATAGGTTGTTCCCTTAAGAACTGACTCCAGGCCTTGAACAACGGGGAACAAAGAGGTAATCACATGGGTAAAACGGTAATTTGACCCAGCTGTGATTACGAACAACCTGTGAAGGGTCGACTCATGGGTAATGATTATATCAGTGGACACAACATAATCTACAGTGAGGATAGTGCAACTACAAGTCTATAGTGGAGTGACTTCTAGTTAATGAATATTGATTAACTGGATCAAAGAGTTTGATTAGTTAACCTCATATCATTGGAGCTCATGAACTGTAGGTCCATTAGGTCCCTCCATTGGCTCAACATGGTTATATTGAGGGTATAAAATTAGGAATGAAATTGAAGTGTTCAATTTCATATATGAGATGTCATATCAGTTATATGTGATATAATTGATATAAAATATAGTTTTAATGTGAATTAGATCCACATATTAACTATATACTAAAGAGAGAATGAAAGAGGGATAGGATGATAATTTTCACCTTATTTCCTTATATATATAATTGCATGAGATGCAACTTAAGGCTAAACTTTGGAAAACTCTAGTGTGTCATTTTGTTGTGTTGTTGGAAAGGTTCCAAAACACAATCTCTCTCATAAACATCTCATCTCACCTAAAGGGAACCCACCTTCCTCCCTCACCTAGAGAACAACGGAGAAGATCCGGTGGTAGTCCATGATCGCTTGGGTGCGTGGTACTGAGATCGTGGTCGTGGGAGAAGGAGCACTCGAAGAAAAGTTCTTCAAAGGTATTATTCTTGTTGTCCATCTTGTTATTATATGCTGAATATAGATAGATTAGTTCTTGAATGCATCCATGTAATGAAATTTAGAACGCGCGATTCACAATCGTTTCTGCTGTGGGATTCGATTCCCCTTCACGGGGTTTACTAGAAAGCTCGTTTCTATTTCCTGCCTACTTGAACACTCTATTTCTATAAAGTTTTCTAGTAATTAAGTGTTTATTTCTAGAAATGGAAATTTCTTGTGTTCTGCTTCACTTGAGAATAATCTATATGTTTTGAAACCTAATTCGATCAAAAGTGTTTTGAATACTAAATTATTTAAAACAGCAGAAACACAAACTAAGAGAGTGAAAGTTTCTCCTAAAGAAAATGCCCATCTTTGGCATCTACGGTTAGGCTACATTAATCTCAATAGGATTGAGAGACTAGTGAAGAGTGGACTTCTAAGCGAGTTGGAAGAAAATTCTTTACCGGTGTGTGAGTCATGTCTCGAAGGCAAAATGACCAAACGTCCTTTTAGTGAAAAAGGATATAGAGCCAAAGAGCACCTTGAGCTTATACATTCTGACCTTTGTGGTCCGATGAGTGTTAAAGCACGAGGTGACTACGAATACTTTGTATCTTTTATAGATGACTATTCAATGTATATTTTGAACAACGTTCCATCGAAGAGTGTTTGTGAAACACCTTTCAAACTCTGGAATGGACGTAAAGGCAGTTTACACCATTTCAGAATTTGGGGATGGTCGGTCTACGTGTTGGTGTCAAACCCGAAGAAGTTCGAACCCCGTTCAAAATTGTGCCTATTTGTAGGTTACCCAAAAGAGACTAGAGGTGGTCTATTTTTCGATCCTAAAGAAAATAGGGTGCTTGTGTCGCAAAACGCCACTTTTCTTGAGGAAGACTACGTCAGGGATCATTTTCCTAGAAGCAAAATCATGTTGAACGAAATAGACAGTACATCAGCAAGAGTTGCTGATGGGGCTAGTACGTCAACAAGTGTTGTTGATCCTAGCACGTCTAGTCAAGTCTGTTCCCAAGAGTTGGGAATGTCTCGACGTAGTGGGAGGGTTGTGAGACAGCCTGAACGTTACATGAGTTTAGCTAAAACCCAAGTCGTCACCCCCTGATGATGAGTGCGAGGATCCATTGACCTATGATCAGGCAATGACTGAGGTTAACAAGATCACTAACAACATGAGCAACATGACCCATTGACCCTATGATCACTAACCTATGATTCATTGACCCTGATCTTTTCTTTCTCCTGAGCAACATGATCACTGACAATCATGCAAAAAAAAAAAAAAAAAATCACTTATAAGCTAATTTAAGCCTGTTGTGGTGACACAAGCCTTCAAATCCAAGAATACTACCCTAAACCTTCAAAACTTAGAAAACTAGGTGCTATTCATGCAAGAAATTTAAAGAAAATGATTTTGAATAGGCTAAATTAGGATAGTCAATCGTGCTTCAGCAAACTGGAAACAACACATCTATGAAGAGCATCTCATCAACCGTTCTAATTATGCTACTAACATACACATTTCTTTTTCTAAATAAGAACGCACATCATTCAAATATAAAAAATATTCAACAAAGATCAACAAACAAGAAAGCATATTATTCAATCAGTCATACTTAGCCAATCAATCAAGAAACTCGAGCTCAGGTTCTTAAATACTATACAAAGAAAACATATATTCAGACCAAATGATATAATAGTTCGAGCTTAGGTGCTCAAAGACTTAACAAGCAGATTAAAACAATTATCACACCTTGGAAGCTCAACATGAAAATTCTCCTACCCACCCCAACCTAGATTATGTAACATCTAAAAACATGTAAAAAAAAGAGGAAAAAAAAGGGAACAGAAACTTCCTTGACTTTTCAAGCTCATAGGTGGCGTGGTAAATGATGGTTCATTTTCAAATTTTCATCTTCTCATTTCACGCATCAAGTGAGATCCTTCAAAAACAGACAAAAACCAACTCAAACAGTTAACAAAGCAAACAAACTAAACAAACTGAAAATAAGAAAGTAATAAAAGATTTTTTTTGCCTGGGTCCTCTAGGAAAGAAACATTGATTACTTGATGGGCCTTGGGGCTCATTCCAACAACCAGGATCCATCAAACACGATCCTTTCCCATGAAACAATCTTTCCTCCATCATATCTTGAGCAAATAAAAACTTTCTTCTCCTTCCAACAAATCAAGATAAACTATAAACTATAAATGACATTTAGAGAGAGAAAAAACTCATATTACATATGTCAAAAAACTTGCAAGTGCATAGAAAAATAAGGATGTTATGATAAATAATGAAACTAAAAGAACAAAAAGTGTAAGAGATGGAATTTAGATGCTTGTACTAGGACAATGACACCAATTATAGCTACAATTATCAAATATGGAAAGTGGCAAAAAAATTTATGAAGTATGCCAACTTACAAGATTTTTGAGGTACCGATGGAGAAGAATGACTTTGAGCTCTTGATTGCTAGAATGGAACTATCACCAAGTTACTTCCTATCCAAAAGTGAAAATACTAATTTATAATGATTATTTCTTACTTGAACCATAAACCAACATAAATATTTCTAATTCATTTAAGTTTCACCGCAGAACTAACTTTTTCTAATTCATTTAAGTTTCACCACAGAACTAACTTTCTAACCACAACTTATGGTTAAACTTGAGATCAATGGGTTTCATCTCCAAAGTCGGTCATACACCTAAACATTTTAAATTTGCAATATTGAGATCAAACAATAGGTATCCTTCACATTAAAATCTTGTCCAGGGAAAATAAAACTTCACAACAAACAACAAACAGAAGTTCTAACTCATTTAACACAATATGTCGATTGATTTAACAAAAAAGAAGTCCATCTCAAGAGAAGAAGTGACTACAACTATATATCATTTTTGTTATAACTTGACGTTTTTTATGCATCAATTTTGTTTTTATCTTGACACTAAAGAAATGTCAATTTAATTAGTTCTTCACATATTTTACTTGTCATGTTTGTATTGTGTTTTTTTTCAATTCTAATAATTATTCCCTATTATCTGGAATTTCTTGCATTTTGTTCTAACATTTTTAATCTTGAAAAATAAAAAATTTCATCAACATCAACTCAAATATCCACCAATAATATTAACAAAGTTCTTCAAAATTACAAAATTATCAACCATATGAATAACTCTAAAATTACAAGAATTACCAACCTCATATGCGACCAATTAAAAAATTACGAGAACTACCAATTCCATATATGAACAACTGAGACCTCGTTTGATAACCATTTTGTTTTTTATTTTTAGTTTTTGAAAGTTAAGCTTATGTTCACCTAATTTCTCTATGATAGAGATCATCTCCTTAAGTAAACATTTGAACTCTTAGCCAAATTCTAAAAACAAAGTCAATTTTTTAAAAGCTACTTTTTTTAGACTTCAAAAGTTGGCTTGGTTTTTGAAAACATAGGTACAAAGTAGATAAGAAGACATATAAACTCATGGGTATAAGTAGTATTTTTATGCTTAAATTTTAAAAACTAAAAATAAAAAATAAAATGGTTATCAAACGGGGTCTTATGCCACGTTTGATAACTATTTAGGCCCCGTTTGATAACCATTTTGTTTTTTGTTTTTTGTTTTTGAAAGTTAAGCTTATGTTCACCTAATTTCTCCACAATAGAGATCATCTCTCTTAGGTAAACATTTGAACTCTTAGCCAAATTCTAAAAACAAAGTCAAGTTTTTGAAAGCTACTTTTTTTAGATTTCAAAAGTTGGCTTGGTTTTTGAAAACATAGGTACAAAATAGATAAGAAGACATAAAAACTCATTGGTATAAGTAGTATTTTTAGGTTTAAATTTCAAAAACTAAAAAAAAAAAACAAAATAGTTATCCGACGGGGCCTTAGTTTTTAGTAGTTTTTAGTTTTAGTTTTTAGTTTTTGACTTTTGAAGATTAAGCCTAAAAGTCTATGTACTTCTTCGATTCTATGTTTTCTTATCTACTTTGTACCAATGTTTTCAAAAACCAAGCTAAGTTTTGAAAACTAAAAAAGAGTAGTTTTCAAAAACTTGTTTTTGTTTTTCGAAATCTGGTTTTTCGAAATTTGGCAGATTGAAATCATTGTAGAGAAGATTAAGATAAATGTCGAGAATAATACATTTTTAACAAAAAAAAAAAAAAAAAAAGTCAAGAACATACCTTTTAAATAAAAAAAACATCAAGAAAAATGTAAAAAAATGCAGATTTTGATCACGCTAACACAAACTTGTCATTTTGCCCAGTTCTCACAAAAGAAAAAAACCAGTCTAAAATTTTGCTCGATATGTTGAAATTACGTTCGACCTACTAGATTAAATTCGTTTTCTCCCAATTTCGACGATATTTTCAAATTATCACAAAATATCCCAGATATCGCAACATTTAAACAAAATGTCATCGGCAGTTTTAATATTATACTAAAATTGGCCTATAGACCAACCCATTAATAAAGCTCGCTCTAGTTGTCCAAAAGGAGGCCGATTTTGAGTTGCAACTTGCAAGGAGGTAATGTGCAGACAAATATACTTATACTAAAAGTTTATCACCCGATGTGGGACAAAAAAATTAGAAAATATTTTATCTTAAGTCTTCAACTTTTCAATCTCACATACCGTGTTTATCTTATTTATAAATTTGAATTAAATAAGATGCTTTTTTATTTCTTCTTTTATAAAATTGAATTAAATAAGATGTTTTTTTTATTTATGAAGTCTAATTTAATGAAAATTGTAGTAATAGTAGTAATGAAATATCAATATTGTTAATTTATTAACCCAGACAGAACATTAATTAATGTGAGGAAAACAAACCTTCAAGGTAATTTCAATCGGAACCAAACCTGTTTTGAGTTTCCATACAATGTTGAGCTCTCTTAGTTAAACTATGTGTAGCTATGTTGGTTTTTTGATGATCATAAACGAAGCGAATTACAACCCACCTATTGGCCATATACCGTATATCCCTAGCATAGTTTGTTGCCCCAGTTAGGTCCTCACTCTCCCCATTAATTAAAGAAATTGCATTAAAAGAGTCTGATTCCACCTCCAACGGAATCTTAACATCTTGAATCAACGACAAGCCAACGCGGATAGCCTCTAATTCACAAATAATAATTGACCAAGAATGATCAAAATATTTGTGGTCTGCTCTCAAAATGTTACCATGATGATCTCGTAGAATCCAACCTAAGCCTCCTTTAGTTGTTGCTTCAATCCAAGCCGCATCCACATTTAATTTCATCCACCCTTCGTGTGGCGGCTTCCACACCATGACCTCTTGAGTAGGAGTGGTTGGGATGTATGTCCTAATCTCGTATATGTTTGTAGCATTCCTTATTGAAATAAATAAGAGTTATTTTTTCATCACTTTGTGTCTCGCATATTTACAAACTTAATCCAATAAACTAAGCTCCAGGGTCACTGAATTATGAGAGAACTAGAACTTGAACGGTGTGTAGTGGAGACACAGGGAGGATCACGTTCGAGTTAATGACCCGAACGGTCTACAGTATACGGATAGGGTTGGAGACCTAATCCTAGATACGCTGTGGATACGGCGACCCACTTTGTATTAGATACAAACGAGGTGATCCAACTCATTCATGTGGTTGACATGCGAGTGGGGGCATCCTGTGCAATGAGATTGTACAAGACCGGACCGTGAATTATTAGACTTTACGATGTAACACACCGCTAACAAAGATAGGGCTAATAACTTCGTAGATGACCAATAGTGACTCGACCTTAATCCTGAGCGTGTTACGGACTCCTTGTAAACCCGAGATCTTTCTCTAGAACTTCCATTTTATCAAACAACAAAAAGAAAGAAGAAATAAATGTTTAAAACTTGGTTTCCCATGTTATAAAAAGAAAAGAAATGAAGTGAAAGACAAAAGGAAAACAAGGAAGAAAAACTTTAAACCATTTTTTGTTCGGTTTGCTTTAAAAGATAAAAGAAGAAGAGAAAATGAAACAAATGTAAATCATGTTAAGTTTGTTTTGTAAAGAAAAGAAAAGAAGGAAGGAGATAAAGGAAAGGAAAGAAAAGGAAAAAAAAGGAATGAAAAAGGGAAAAGCAAAGTGGGTGGTAGACCCCATCATAGTTTTCTTTTTTTAAATAACCCTTTCCATCGATTTCTATCTCATTTTCAACAAGGAGCAGCAAGGGTTTCGTGGGAGAAGGTGAAAGGAAGAAGAAGAAGAAGCTTTTCATGAGTTAGAGTTGCAGAAGAAGGAAGGAGAGCTCAAAGCTTGGTTGTTTAGCAGCAAGGAGATCAACTCAGACAAGCTCTGATTTTCTGTTCATCTCGAGCTCCACAAGAAGAGGTAAGAGTTGAGATTTTGTTTCATGAAAGTTAACTCATATTGGAACAAAAGTCGTGAAGGAAGCTCGAGCCAATTCTGATGTTAAGTTGCTGTTTTGTGAAGAGGAAGACAGAAGACAGAATTTGCTGTCAAATCCGAGAGGTCTCTGATGTTTTTGTTGTTCTGATCTGTATACTTGGAGTTAGAAGCTCTATTAGGTATGGTTGGAAATCTTATTGAATTTCCTACAACGTTTGTGAAGAAACCGTGAACATAAAATGATTGGAAGATGTTGTAAATAGCAGGTCAAGTTTCGGGTTGCAGCAGAAAATCGATTCTGGAATAGCAGAAGTTGGTTCCTGGGAAAGAAGACTTCGAGGTATTTCTGAACTAATCTATTGGGAATCTCATTTTCATGTCTTCATAAGGGTTTTAGAGGGTTCAAAAAGGAAGAGTTTGGTATAAAGTACATTCTTTTTGGATAAGTAATGAAGAAGTTATGGCTGTGTGAAAACAGGACAGAAAATCTGAAAATGCTGAAATTTTTGAAAGTGTGTTTTCTTGTAGTTTTAAGGTTAAAAACCATGAGCTCGAGGTTCTAATACATGATTTTGGATTGTTTGACAGGCCAAGAGCAAATAGGTCGAGTGTACGGGCTAAGATTCTAGTTCAAACACTGTGAGTGATCAAACGAACTTCAAGAGTGTTATTATGCTTGAATCATGTTTCAAGAAATGCAAGTTTTGCTATAATGGAAGTCTTTCAATGCATTATGTTTTCTTTTGAACACATGTTTATGAGTATTCATGTTTTCTTAGAAATGTTTCAAGTGTTCATTGTGACCCTAAAAGTCTTTATAAAGTTTATACATGAGCATATGTCCAATGGTTGCAAAATTTATGGTAATGTTATGATTTCAAGCAAGCATGTACTAGCAAGTATGTTTTAAAGATTTCAGTTTATGAAAATTTGAGTAAGCTTGAGTTTTATGAAAGAAAAGATAAGCGGGCATGTTCAAATGTTTCATGTGATTTTACGAGATATTGAGCCCGAGGCTTTATGGTACCGTGCACATGCACGAGTCTTATTCTCGTTGTCGGCGTTGAGTGTACTCGTGACAACGGTATTTGTCGTGAGTCTTTGGCGGGCCCCACTACGACAAAGACGATGGGAGTCTTTGGGCGGGCCCCACTACATCGTAGAGTAAACGTTGGTTGTATCTTTGGCGTGCCCTACACAACGTGGATTGTGAAATGTTTTTAAAAGAGTTTATCTCATTTACATGCCTTACGAGATTTTGATGATATACTTGTTGGTTTTCTCGAAAGTCTATTATGATTCCACGTTTACTTTCAATGCTTGAATACAAATGCATATGCTCATAGTTTTGAGTCACATGTTTTACAAATTCTGAGATATTTAACATGATCACTCACCGAGCTTCATAGCTTATTCCTTCTATGTTTTCAAACCTTTTGGTAGAGATCGAGAGCTCCCGGCACTTTGAGTTATCGCCATAGTCTCTTTGAAGCTTCATAAGTTAAATACTTTGTACGTGGTTGGTTTTGTCTAGCAAGTCTCTATGTTTGTAAATTATTTGTGAGGACTTGGGTGCTATAGTTGTTTGTACATTAGAGGTTGTATAAACAATGGTTGTCTTGTGTTGTTTCTGATGCACTAGACTTTTAGTTTCCAAGAGAGACTTGTGAATGGTTTCTCCTTGTATATGATTAATAGTTGTCCATTTCCGCTATGTCATGTTTAAGTGTTCCATTTTCGAACATAGTATGTTTATCAGTGTATCAGGGTCACTGCGGTATTGTTAAGAGATAAACAATGTCCGTTGGTTTCACGCCGCCTTCGAGCCGTGAGTTAGCGTGTAGTTCGGGAGGGGGTGTGACAACTTGCATCGAGCGATTAGCTCCATGGGAATGAGACAGGCAAGTTAGCTCGAGAATAAAGTAAACGTCATAACAAGTTATTGAGTTAGTTTAGATCGAACTAGTAGAGTATGGTTCAAGTAAGGATAAGAACAAGTCCAGTTAGGGCTAAAATATGAATAGAAGTTTAGTATTGTGTATTTGAGTTAAGTATCCATAGTATGTCTAATATGTTGATATGTTATAGGAGTCATGCCACCACGCACTAGTAGGCACGCACGCAGCGGGATCGGGCGGGACACAGGATCCTACCCAAGGCCAATCCGAGAGGATCTAGTGCCCCGAGAGTCCAAAGCGAGGCCAGAGATCGCGAGCATGCCATTTCCTCACACAGGAGGTAGGCGAGGCGAGAGAGAGCGAGGGCCAAGTGATCCGAGAAAAGGCGTATGGAATAGAACGTCGCGAAGAAATTGGGAGCCCACAGTGTTTGAGGGTTCCACAGATCCACAGACGAGGTGTGGTGAATAAGCTTGAGAAATGTTTTGGCGTGATGAGCTGCCCTGAAGAGCGTAAAGTCAAGCTAGCCACATTCCTGTTAGAGAAAGAAGTAGTGGGATGGTGGAAGTCAATTTTAGCCAGACGGAGTGATGCACGCACTTTAGACTGGCAAACTTTCAGAGGAATATTTGAAGATAAATATTACCCTGGCACATACCGTGAAGCAAAGAAAGATGAATTTTTAGAATTAAAGCAAGGGTCACTATCAGTGGCTGAGTACGAGAGAAGGTATACCGAGCTATCACGGTATGCTGATGTTATTGTGGCATCTGAGAGTGACAGGTGTCGACGATTTGAAAGAGGGTTACGACACGAGATACGTACCCGATCCACGACCATTGCTAAGTGGGGTGACTTCTCTCGGTGGTAGAGACTGCCCTACGTGTTGAGCAGAGTATAGCAGAGGCGCAGTCACTAGTGGAGCCTGCTCGTGGGCCTTCAACGACGAGTAGTTTTCGGGGTCGCGAACAGCGAAGATTCACATCTGGAGTAAATGTTTCAAGTCGTCAGGACTTTAAGAATCGAAATGGGCGCCGGATGTCGAGGCAGATGAATGTTAGTGGTGCCTATCGAGGCAGAGTAAAAGAGCACCTAGTCAATCTGTCAGATCCACAGCAAGACCACAAACAATGCAGGAGTCTGTTGCCAGTGCAGCAAGGAGAACTCCATGTGCAAATTGTGGCAAGAATCATCGAGGCCAATGTCTTGTTGGTGTCTGGTGTGTGTTACCAGTGTGGGCAACTGGGGGCATTTCAAGAGGGATTGTCCACGGCTTAGAGCAATGCAGCAGAGAGGACCAGGAGTTAGATCCCGAGCGGTTGAGCGGTAAAGAGAGTTCCCGGTAGGCTGCAGGAGAGGCACCGGTGGTGCAAAAAGAGAAGGAGTTGTAGGAGACCCAGGCAACAGGAAAGGTCTACGCTATGACTCGGCGAGAGAAGCGAGAGGATGCACCGGATGTGATTATCGTACGATTTCTATTTGTAGTGTACTGCATGTGTTTTGATAGATCCAGTGCTACGCATTCCTCCTTTTCAGTATATTCCTAACTAAGCTAAGTAGGAAGCTTGAGCCTTTATTTGAGGAGTTAGTTATATACAAACCAGTTGGTGATGCTTTACTAGTCAATTCAGTGTTGCGAGATTGTGAGGTCTTAGTAGAAGGTCTCAATATGTTAGTGGATCTTCTTCCACTAGAGTTGCAGATGTTAGATGCAATCTTAGGAATGGATTTCTTATTCACTCATTATGCTTCCATGGATTGCTATAGAAAGGAAGGTGTTTTTAGAAAACTAGGGTTGGCTGAAGTTGTTTTCAGGGGTGAAAAGAAGATTATTCCTATGAGTTTGATTTCAGCAATCAAAGCTCAGAAGTTGTTGAGAAAAGGTTCCACGGCGTTTCTTGCACACATAGTGGATGTGCATGAAGAAAAGCTAAAACCAGAAGATGTTCTTGTTGTGAACGAGTTTCTTGATGTTTTTCCAAAGAGATCTGCTCAGGTTGCCACCTGATAGGGAAGTAGAGTTCACTATTGAATTGCTACCAGGAACAACACCTATTTCGCAAGCGCCGTATAGAATGGCTCCAAGTGAGCTCAAGGAGTTGAAAATGCAGTTACAAGAACTAGTTGATAAGGGATACATCAGACCTAGTGTATCACCCTGGGGAGCTCCAGTGTTATTTGTAAAGAAGAAAGATGGTACCTTTAGATTATGCATTGATTACAGACAGTTAAACAAAGTCACGATACGTAACAAGTATCCTTTACCCCGTATTGATGACTTGTTTGACCAGTTACGAGGAGCATCAGTATTTTCTAAGATTGATTTAAGATCAGGATACCATCAGTTAAAGGTAAGGGAATCAGATATTCCTAAGACAACATTCAGAACCAGGTACGGGCATTATGAGTTTTTAGTAATGCCATTCGGTTTAACTAATGCACCAGCAGTTTTCATGGACCTCATGAACAGGATTTTCCATCAGTATTTGGATCAGTTTGTGATAGTATTCATTGATGATATACTAGTCTACTCGATTGACACAGAAAGCCCATGAGGAGCGGTTGAGGATTATTTTGCAAACACTACGTGATAAGCGATTTATATGCTAAATTCACCAAATGTGAGTTTTGGTTGGATCGGAGTAGTGTTTTTGGGGCATGTTGTCTCAACAAATGGTGTTAGTGTGGATCCAAATAAAGTGAAAGCGAAGAGTCAATTGGGAAAGACCAACTAGTGCGACAGAGGCACGTAGTTTCCTAGGCTTGGCGGGGATACTACAGAGCGGTTTGTTGAGGATTTCTCACGATTAGCATTACCCTTACGGCTTTGACAAAGAAGAATGCTAAGTTTGAATGGTCGGACAAGTGCGACGAGTTTTTGTTTGAAAAAAGAGATTAGTTACACCACCTATTCGACACTTCTCAGAATGGGAAAAGAGTATGTGATTTCTTGTGATGCCTCGAGACAAGGTTTAGGGTGTGTTCGATGCAAGAAGGAAAAGTAATAGCTTATGCATCAAGACAATTGAAAAGCATGAATGAATGTAATTACCTACCCACGATCTCGAGCTAGCGGTGATTGTTCTAGCAATGAAGATCCGGAGACATTACTTGTTTGGTGAAAGGTGTCACATCTACACAGATCATAAGAGTCTCAAGTATATCTTTGATCGAGGAGTTGAATATGAGACAGAGAAGATGGTTAGAAGCGATTAAAGATTATGATTGTACTATAGAATACCATCCGGTAAGGCGAATGTGGTAGCAGATGCATTGAAGAGGAAGTCAAGACTTCCTAGGGATGCCTTGTGTGGTATTCGAGCAACATTTGTAAGAACTCTAAAGGATTCTAAGGCAGTTGTGAATGCAGAGAGTTCAGGGAGTCTTTTAGCTCAGTTCCAGGTCAGGTCTTCACTAAAAGCAGAGGTTGTGAGAAGACAACCAGAGGATAGTAACTTGCAGAAAATGTTTGGAAAGTCCAAACAAGGCCCAGAAACAGAGTTTAAGATGAGATCAGACGGGGCCATAGAAAGGCAAGGAAGACTTTGTGTTAGAATTTTAGTGAGCTTAAAGATGCTATTCTAGAGGAAGCTCACAGATTCAAACTACGCTATGCATCCGGGAAGCACCAAGATGTACAAAACTTTGAAGGGAACGTATTGGTGGCCTGGGATGAAACGAGAGATAGCTGATTATGTTGATAGATGTTTGATCTACCAACAGGTTAAACCAGTTAGACAGAGGCCAGGAGGACTCCTTAACCCACTGCCAGTGTCGGAGTGGAAATGGGAGCATATTACTATGGATTTTCTGTTTGGATTACTACGTACTTCGAGTGGGCATGATGGTATTTGGGTAATAGTGGATAGACTCACTAAGACAAAGACGATTTATACCGATTAAAGCGACGTCTATGCTTGATCACCTTGCTAAGTCATGACGTCGTGCAATTGTGAGTCGATGCGAGTACCGGTGTTCTATCGTTTGAGATAGAGATCCAAGATTTACTTCTAAGTTTTGGCCTAGTTTACGTAAAGCTATGGGAACAAAGTGAAGTTTAGTCTGACATTCCATCCTCGGACGGATGGCGATCAGAGAGGACCATCCGGACCTTAGAGGACATGTTGAGAGCATGTGTCCTTCAATTTAAAGGAGTTGGGATACACACCTATCGCTTATGGAATTTGCTTACAATAATGACTACCGGTTGAGTGTACTCGTGACAACAGCGTTGTCGTGAGTGGCCGGGCGGGCCCCACTACGACAAAGACGATGGGAGTCTTTGGCGGGCCCCACTACATCGTAGAGAGTAAACGTTGGTTGTACTGGCGCGCCCTACACAACGTGGATTGTGAAATGTTTTTAAAAGAGTTTATCTCATTTACATGCCTTACGAGATTTTGATGATATACTTGTTGGTTTTCGAAAGTCTATTATGATTCCACGTTTACTTTCAATGCTTGAATACAAATGCATATGCTCATAGTTTTCGTGTCACATGTTTTACAAGTTCTGAGATATTTAACACGATCACTCACCGAGCTTCATAGCTCATTCCTTCTATGTTTTCAAACCTTTGGTAGAGATCGAGCTCCCGCTTTGAAGTTCTTGCCATAGTCTCTTTGAAGCTTCATAAGTTAAATACTTTGTACGTGGTGGTTTTGTCTAGCAAGTCTCTATGTTTGTAAATTATTTGTGAGGACTTGGGTGCTATAGTTGTTTGTACATTAGAGGTTGTATAAACAATGGTTGTCTTGTGTTGTTTCTGATGCACTAGACTTTTAGTTTCCAAGAGAGACTTGTGAATGGTTTCTCCTTGTATATGATTAATAGTTGTCCATTTCCGCTATGTCATGTTTAAGTGTTCCATTTTCAGAACATAGTATGTTTATCAGTGTATCGGGGTCAATGGTATTGTTAAGAGATAAACAATGTCCATTGGTTTTCACGCCGCCTTCGGAAGTGAGTTAGCGGAGTAGTTCGGGGGGGTGTGACACTCTGTTCATGGGTGTGTCCTTTGACTAGTATGGGTGAGGGTGGTCACAGTTACTCACCCAATATGCCTATCTTCTCAGCGACAGGACCACGTGGGGAGTTAGAAACTTGACTATGCGAGATGGAATTCACTCGTTCCCGAATTAGGGAAACTAGAGGGGTTGTTCCCTTAAGTGGTGTCTTCAGGGCTTGGACAACGGGCGCCCACCCTCTCACTGGCCCGAAAGGGATGTTGTTTATGGTTGGATCATGCAACGTTGTTGTTCATTAGAGGAGCAGTGAGACTTAAGGAGCAAAGGGTAGATACAGGGGTAAAACGATAATTTGACCCAACAGTGTCTATGAAAAACCTGTAAAGGGTCGACTCACGGGCATTGGTTATATCGATGGACACAATGTAGGGATTTATGCCCTAAACTTGTGTAATTTTGTTCAATTAAATAAAATATTATATGTTTTGATAGAATTACAGTCTTGCTTTATAAATCCAATAAACTAAGCTCCAAGGTTATAACATTTATCTTGAACATCAGTGTAGTGGACACTATTTGGGTTGAGTTCAAGAATATAACCTAAATAGTCTATGGTATAAGAATAAGGTTGGAAACCTCATTCTGGTAACACCATGGATGCGGCTCACTTTGTAATTTGTACAAATGAGGTAATCCAACTCATTCATGTAGTTGACATGCGAGTGGGGGTATCCCGTATGAAGAGTTCATACAAGACTGGATCGCAAATTATTAGTCTAACCAGTGTAACACCCTTAACAGGATAAGACTAGTAATTTATAGATGGTCATTAGTGACTCGACCTGAATCCCAGGCAAGTTAAGAACTCCTGCTTATAGGGGTTTGTCTTTAGACTAGTATCGTTGAGAATGGTCTGTAGCCGACTCAATAAGCCTACCTTCTCAGGGACAGAACCTCGTAGGTAGCTGGGAACTTAACTGTGCAAGATGGAATTCACTCATTCCTATACTAATGAATTAGATAGGTTGTTCCCTCAAGAATCGACTCGAGTCTTGAACAACGGCCCCACACTCTCATGAGGGTATGAGTCTAAGGTAGGACCTTAGACTTGTTGTTCATTAGAGGATCAATGGTGCTTAAGGAGCAAAGAGGTAATCACATGGGTAAAACGATAATTTGACCCAGCCGTGATTACGAACAACCTGTGAAGGGTCGACTCATGGGTAATGACTATATCAGTGGACACAATATTATCTACAGTGAGGAGAGTGCAACTACAAGTCTATAGTGGAGTGACTTGTAGTTAATTTAAAATTGATTAACCGGATCAAAGAGTTTGATCGATTAATCTCATATCATTAGAGCTCATGAACCTGTAGGTCCATTAGGTCCTCGATTGGCTCAATATGATAATATTGAGGGTATAAAGTTAGGAATGAAATTGAAGTGTTCAATTTCATACATAAGGTGTTATATCAATTATATATGATATAATTGATATAATATATAGTTTTAATGTGAATTAGATTCATATATAAACTATATACTAAAGAGAGAATAAAATAGGGATAAGATGGTCATTTCCATCCTATTCCCCTATATATATGGTTGCTTGAGATGCAACTAGGTTAAGCCATTCCAAGCATTTGTTGTGTTGTTGGAAAGGTTCCAAGACAACAAACATCTCTCTCACAAAACACCTCACCTCTCCTAAAGGGAACCCACCTTCCTCCATCATCTAGAGAACAACGGAGAAGATCTGGTGGTAGTGCTGGTGTTTGTACGATTTCGTGTTACTGAGATCTTGATCGTGGGAGAGGAGGAGCACTTGAAGAAAGGTTCTTCAAAGGTAATTTTCTTGATGTCCATCATGTTCATATGCTTAATCTAGTTGTATATGTTCTTGAATTAAATCGTTGTAACTAAATCAAGAGCGCCCGATTAACAATCGCTTCCGCTGCGGGACTTCGATTCCCTTCAATTGGTGTCAGAGCCCAATTGCGTTCTTGATTTATGTTCTGGATTTTTCAAGACCAAGGTGAGATTTACTGTTTTTGCATGAGATGTATGAACGATTTTTCAAAATTAGATGGTTTCAATTTTGGCACTTAGATTTACAATTTCCATTGAATCGTTCAATGTAAGAGCCCGTTGTTTTGGGCAATTTTAATTGTCAATCGAGTCTGTAAGTCCGTGTCGATCGAGGCAAAGTGGTTGCTGAGACGATCGGAGCAAAAACGAGCAAGGAATAGCGGATTCCATGTGCTGTCTGTGTGCAGCGTTGCAACGATGTTCATTGGCGGTGCAACGCTGCGCTTGCGAAAGGAGGCGCGCATCAGAGGCAACGTTGCAACGCCGAAGGCGTTTCGCAGCGCGCTCCAACGGGCAGAAACGGACAACATACAACGTTACAATGCTGCCACCAGCATTGCAACGCCGAAGGCGTTTCAGCGTTTTTTTTTTCAAACGGGCGAAATTTCATTTTATTATATATAATAAATATAAAAACGTTTTATATTTATTTATATTTATTTTATTTTATTTAATTAATTTAATTATATTATATTAATTAAAATTGAATTTAGGGTGCTAAAATTGGTCTAATTTTTCTATTTAAATTATGCAATTGTTATGTAATTATTACCATGCATAATGTATGCTTATATTTTAGAAATCCCACCTTAGGTTAAGTATTTTCATGCATCATTATAATATAAGGAGTTATATTATGTAGTTTGCATGATTAATTAATATAAAGTTGTTATATTAATTTATGGACAACATTGACATGCATTATATATCATGAGATGAATATGCTATGAATGTCTTATTATTCATGTGATGAATGATCAAGCACTATAACATAGTATGCATGTCACCTAAGGTTAATTATTAGTTTTAAAGTGTTTAGAACTTGGAAATAATAGACCTTAGGTTATCTAGTTCTAATTAGATTAGAATTAGGAACCAAGTAATTTATAAGCTATGATTAAAAGAGGAACTCGTAAGTAAAGAAAGTTCTGTCTAGGTCAGGGTATTTAAGTGTGGAAACGGAACACCCGCACCTTGGAACCGACACGGGAGTGAAATTTAATCAGAGAGTTTTATAAATTACAGTAGCGTCAGCGGGTTTATTAAGGAGTTAATAAACTAGAAATCCTAGGTTTAATATAAGGAGTTATATTAACGAACTTAGGATAAAAATCAGTATAAGAGTTATATTGATTATCAATATAAAAGTTATATTGATAGAATTAGGTAAAACCATTAGCCGGATTTTAGCCTAAGTAAGATTCATATAAACTTTAAAGTATTCAGTGGGAGGAAAAAGTGTATGAGATACATATTTTTCACCTACGCTATCTCCGAGAAGTTCACACCGTGAGACTCATACTTGGCCTCGTGGCGCAAACGGGAGCGTCCTCCTTCGGATGGTGTTTGTATGAGTCAATATCAAGGTGAATGGAGATGATACTTATAGTGAGTGGGAGCAGGTTTAGTGAAAACAAAACCTACGGTCTCTTTTTTCGGTTTACACCGTTAGACCACTATGGTCGTCACCGCTAGTTTGGCTGGACCGGACAATCCTTCGTAGGGCTTGATCATGGGGATCGAACACAGAGACACCGAAAGGGATAAAGATTTCCTTAGACTATTTTTCAATCTAGTCCTCCCTTCGGCGGATTTTATTGGATGGAGACTCTGGGATCTAAAGACAGAGGGTTACACTCACGGGGTACATAAGTTGTGTATGTATCCTGACCGAAAAATGGTAACTAAAACCTATAGGAATAAGAGTTATTCTGGTATTAGGTTTGGGTCAAGAGTGTCTTGATCCAGATGAGGAGTGTTTTTTATTACCCTTCGGTGCCATACATTCTAAACCTTTGGAGTCCATTGCAAATTATAAATGGCCTAGGAATTATTTGATAATTAGCTAAAACATGATTGGATTAGAGTTATAGCAAGAAACTCATACAAGTTTGTTTGTAAATTTTCAGCAAAAATGTCTAGCTCTATGATTTCCTTATTGGGTGCGAAAAAAGTTAACCGGAAAGAATATAATGACTTGGAGGAATGGACTCAACATAATCTTGGTTACACATGATCTTAAGTTTGTTCTCAATGAGAGGAGTGTCCTAAATTTCCTACTCAAAACGCATCTCAAGCTGTTGAGGATGCCTATGACCGCTGGATCAATGCCACCGAAAAGGCAAAAGCATATATCCTGGATAGCATACCTGATGTTTTAGCCAGGAGGCTAGAGGGCAGGTCTCAGCTCGTGAGATCATGGATTTTGTGCTAAATTTGTCTAGACAACCGTCCAAACAAATTCGGCATGAAGCCCTAAAATTCGTTTACAACGCACGCATGAAGGAAGGAACATCAGTGAGAGAACATGTTCTCAATCTGATTGCCCACTTCAATGTAGCGGAATTAAACGGAGCGGTCATAGATGAGAAATGTCAGGTTTTATTCATCCTAGAATCTCTTCCGAAGAGTTTTCTACAATTTCATAGCAATGCAGCGATGAACAACATAGAATATGATCTGACTTCTCTGCTACATGAGCTGCAGAATTATCAGTTTCTTATGGATGATAAGAGACAACAAAATGGAGAGACAAATTTGTTTGCCCATTCCAAAAGTTCTCAGGAGGATTCATCCTCTGGGACTAAGAACTACAGACATACTTCTTAACTTAAGAAGATACAGAAGAAGAGGAAAATGAGCAGATAAAGCGCAATCATCTGACAAAGAAAAGCTGTTATTTGATAACATGTAGCTTAAGGGTTTATTAGAAACCTTATTTCAATTTCTTGCCTTAGCGAACATTGTACTTCTTTTTCTTTTCAATTGAATAAAGTGTTTATTTCATTGGAAAAGTATTGTACTATGTGTTGCTCTTCTTGAGAATTATTTGCAAACGATTTAATTCAGTTAAAATGGTTTTAACAAGTGAATTCTACAAAATTGCGAGTACACGAACTAATTTCTCCTAAAGAAAATGCTCGTCTTTGGCATATAAGATTGAGTCACATTAATCTCAATAGGATTGAGAGATTGGTAAAGAACGGACTTCTAAACGAGTTAGAAGAAAATTCTTTGCCAGTATGTGAATCATGCCTAGAAGACAAAATGACTAAAAGACCTTTTAGTGGAAAAGGTTATAGAGCGCCAGAGACCCTCGGAACTTATACATTCGGACCTTTGTGGTCCGATGAATGTTAAAGCCAGGGGAGGATATGAATATTTCATCTCTTTTATAGATGATTATTCTAGATTTGGGCATATTTACCTAATGCACCACAAATCTGAAGCACTTGAAAAGTTCAAGGAATTCAAGACTGAGGTTGAAAATCAATTAGGTAAAACTATTAAAACACTTCGATCGGATCGAGGTGGAGAGTACATGGATTTAAAATTCCAGAACTATATGATAGAACATGGAATTACATCCCAAATCTCAGCTCCCGGCACACCACAACAAAACGGTGTATCGAAAACGAGAAATAGAACCTTGTTGGACATGGTTCGATCAATGATGAGTTATGCTCATCTCCCTAGTTTCTTTTGGGGTTACACAGTGGAGACTGCAGTATACATTTTTAATAATGTGCCCTTCAAAAGTGTTTTTGAAACACCTTTTGAACTCTGGAAAGGACGTAAGGTAGTTTATGTCACTTCAGAAAATGGGGCTGTCCGGCAGATGTGCTTGTCACAAATCCAAAGAAGTTGGATTCACGTTCAAAGTTATGTCTATTCGTAGGATACCCAAAAGAAACAAGAGGTGGTTTATTTTATGATCCTAAGGAAGATAAGGTTTTTGTGTCGACAAATGCAATTTTCTTAGAGGAGGACCACATAAGGGACCACAAACAAAAAAGTAAAGTAGTGTTGAGTGAGTTAGACGGAACAATAGCAAAGGTTGCTAATAAGAACACTAGTACGTCAACAAGAGTTGTTGATACTAGTTTTTCTAGTCAAGAGAGTCCATCTCAAGAGTTGAGTATGCCTCGACGTAGTGGGAGGGTTGTAATACAGCCTGACCATTACATGGGTTTAGCTAAAACCCAAGTTGTTATACCAGATGACAACTGCGAGGATCCATTGACTTATAATCAAACAATGGTTGACAAAGACAAAGACAAATGGGTTATAGCCATGGACCAAGAAATGGAGTCTATGTACTTCAATTCTGTTTGGGATCTTGTAGATAAGCCTGATGGGGTAAAACCTATAGGTAAGAAAGCGTGGTGTAGATGGCAAGGTGCAAACCTTTAAAGCTAGACTAGTAGCAAAGGGTTATACCCAGGTTGAAGGGGTTGACTATGAGGAGACCTTTTCAGCTGTTGCTATGGTAAAGTCTATTCGTATCCTACTTGCTATTGCCGCATATTATGACTATGAGGTATGGCAAATGGATGTCAAGACAACCTTTTTTAATGACAATTTTGAGGAAAACATCTACATGAACCAACCCAAAGGGTTCATTGAACCAGGACAAGAGCAAAAGGTTTGCAGGCTTAAAAGGTCAATTTATGGAGTGAAACAAGCCTGTAGGTCCTGGAATATAAGATTTGATGAGGCAATCAGATCTTATGATTTTGACCAGAATGATGATGAACCTTGTGTCTACAAGAAAATCATCAATAGTTTTGTCGCATTCCTAATTCTCCATGTGGATGATATCCTACTCATTGGAAATGATGTAGGTTATCTTACTGACATCAAGGAATGGCTAGCTACGCAGTTCAAAATGAAAGATTTGGGTGATGCGCAGTTTGTTCTTGGGATCCAGATTGTCCGGAACTACAAGAATAAAACATTAGCCTTGTCTCAAGCATCTTACATAGACAAAGTGTTGTCAAGGTTTAAGATGCAAGATTCCAAAAAGGGCTTGTTGCCTTTTAGACATGGAATCCATTTGTCTAAGGAACAGTGTCCTAAGACACCTCAAGGAGTTGAGGATATGAGACGGATTCCTTATGCATCGGCTGTTGGGAGCCTGATGTACGCCATGTTGTGTACTAAGCCCAACATCTATTTTGCAGTTGGGATGGTTAGTAGGTATCAATCCAATCCAGGACTTGAACACTGGACAACGGTTAAAACAATCCTTAGTATCTTCGGAGAACAAGGAACTACAAGCTTGTGTATGGGGCTAAGGATTTGATCCTTACAGGATACACAGATTCTGACTTTCAGACTGATAAAGATTCTCGGAAATCTACATCAGGGTCAGTATTCACTCTTAACGGAGGAGCTGTAGTATGGCGAAGCGTCAAGCAAGGATGCATCGCTGATTCCACCATGGAGGCCGAATATGTAGCAGCTTGTGAAGCAGCTAAGGAGGTCGTTTGGTTAAGGAAATTTTGAAGGGAATCGAAGTCCCCGCAGCGGAAGCGATTGCGAATCGCGCACTCTTGATTTAGTTAGAATGGAAAATTCAAGAGTCTAAACATAGATTAAGCATATAATAAAAGTATGGACAACAAGTATATACCTTTGAAGAATCTTTCTTCAAGTGCTCCTCTCCCCACGGTCACGATTTCAACAACAAGAACTCGTACGAACAACGACACCACCACCGGATCTTCTTCGTTGTTTTCTAGGTGAGTGAGGAAGGTGGGTTCCCTTTAGAAGTGGTGAGGTATTTTGTAAGAGAGATTTGTGTTTTTGGAACGCTTCCAACAACACAACAAGGAGGCTAGGAATACTATTTCTCAAGTATTTTACCTAGTTGCATCTCATGCAACTATATATAGGGGAATGGTATGGAAATGACCATTCTACCCCTCTTTTAATCTCTCTTTAGTATATAGTTTATATATGAATCTAATTCACATCAAAACTATATATTATATCAATTACATCATATATAATTGATATAACTCCTCATGTATGAAATTGAACACTTCAATTTCACTCCTAACTTTATACCCTCAATATTACCATGTTGAGCCAACGGAGAGTTCTAATGGACCTACAGATCATGAGCTCCAATGATGTGAGATTAATTGATCAAACTCTTTGATCCAGTTAATAAATATTCATTAACTATAAGTCACTCGACTATAGACTTGTAGCTGCACTCTCCTCACTGTAGATATTATTGTGTCCACTGATATAGTCATTATCCATGAGTCGACCCTTCACAGGTTGTTCGTAATCACAGCTGGGTCAAATTACCATTTTACCCCTGTGATTACCTCTTTGCTCCTTAAGCACCACTGATCCTCTAATGAACAATAAGTCTAAGGTCCTACCTTAGACTCATACCCTAATAGAGGGCGGGGCCTCGTTGTTCAAGACCTAGAGTCAGTTCTTAAGGGAACAACCTATCTGATTCCTCCGTAGAGGAATGAGTGAATTCCATCTTGCACAGTTAAGTTCCTAGCTACCTACGAGGTTCTGTCCCTAAGAAGGTAGGCTTATTGAGTCGGCTACAGGCCACTCCCACCCATACTAGTCTAAGGACAAACCCCTATAAGCAGGAGTTCTTAACTTGCTCAGGATTCAGGTCGAGTCACTAATGACCATCTATAAATTACTAGTCTTATCCTGTTAATGGTGTTACACTGGTAAGACTAATAATTTTGCGATCCATCTTGTATGAACTCTTCATACAGGATGCCCCCACTCGCATGTCAACTACATGAATGAGTTGGATTACCTCATTTGTACTAATTACAAAGTGGGCCGCATCCATGGTGTTACGAGAATGAGGTTTCCAACCTTATTCTTATACCATAGACTATTTAGGTTATAATCTTGAAGTCAACCCAAATAGTGTCCACTACACTGATTTCAAGATAAACGTTATAACCTTGGAGCTTAGTTTATTGGATTTATAAAAGCAAGACAGTAATCTTATCAAAACAAATAACACTTTATTTAATTGATCAAAATTACACAAGTTTAGGGCATAAATCCCAACAATCTCCCACTTTACCTAAAGCATGTGGAGTACTAAACATTACAATAATGTAAATACAATAAACTAGGGCATTTAAACCCCTTTGTACAAAATACTCCCACTTGCTCTAGTTGGGGAAGACTTGTGAACCTAGACCTTTTAGGTGACTCTCAAATACTTTAGCCGTGAGAGCCTTTGTAAAAGGATTAGCAATGTTGTGCTCTGAGGCTATATTCGTGACAATCACGTCTCCTCCGGATGAGATGATACTTCCGCTCTATGTGCTTTCCCCTCTTGTGACTTCGGGGTTCCCTCGAATTTTCCACTGCACCACTGTTATCGCAATACAGTGTGACAGACAAAGTCATATTTGGAATAACTTCCAAATTTAGCATAAATTTCCTTAACCAAACGACCTCCTAAGCTGCTACACAAGCTGCTACATATTCGGCCTCCATGGTGGAATCAGCGATGCATCCTTGTTTGACGCTTCGCCATACTACAACTCCTCCGTTAAGAGTGAAAACTGACCCTGATGTAGATTTTTGAGAATCTTTATCGATCACCGAAAGTCGAGAAATCCGTGTATCTTGTAAGGATCAAATCCTTAGCCTCATACACAAGCATGTAGTTCCTTGTTCTCCGAAGATACTTAAGGATCGTTTTAACCGCTGTCCAGTGTTCAAGTATTGAATTGGATTGATACCTATTGACCATCCCAACTGCAAAACAGATGTCAGGCCTAGTACACAACATGGCGTACATCAGGCTCCCAACAGCTGATGCGTAATGAATCCGTCTCATATCCTCAACTCCTTGAGGTGTCTTAGGACACTGTTCCTTAGACAAATGGATTCCATGTGTAAAAGGCAACAAGCCCTTTTTGGAATCTTGCATCTTAAACCTTGACAACACTTTGTCTATGTACGATGCTTGAGACAAGGCTAGTGTTTTATTCTTGTGGTTCCGGACAATCTAGATCCCAAGAAAAAACTGCGCATCACCCAAATCTTTCATTTGGAATTGCGTAGCTAGCCATTCCTTGATGTCAGTAAGATAACCTACATCATTCCCAATGAGTAGGATATCATCCACATAGAGAATTAGGAAAGCGACAGAACTATTGATGATTTTCTTGTAGACACAAGGTTCATCATCATTCTGATAAAAACCATAATATCTAATAGCCTCATCAAATCTTATATTCCAGGACCTAGAGGCTTGTTTCAGTCCATAAATCGACCTTTTAAGCCTGCAAACCATTTGCTCTTGTCCTGGTTCAATGAACCCTTTGGGTTGGTCCATGTAGATGGTTTCCTCAAGATTGTCATTCAAAAAGGCTGTTTTGACATCCATTTTCCATACCTCATAGTCATAATATGCGGGAATGGCAAGAAGGATACGGATAGACTTTACCATAGCAACAGGTGAAAAGGTTTCCTTAAAGTCAACCCCTTCAACCTGGGTATAACCCTTTGCTACTAGTCTACCTTTAAAGGTTTGCACCTTCCCATCTACACCACGTTTTCTCTTGTAGATCCACTTACAACCTATAGGTTTTACCCCATCAGGCTTATCTATAAGATCCCAAACAGAATTGGAGTGCATAGACTCCATTTCTTGGTCTATGGCTATGACCCATTTGTCTTTGTCAATGTCAACCATTGCTTGATTATAAGTCAATGGATCCTCGCAGTTGTCATCTGGTATAACAACTTGGGTTTCAAACTAAACCCATGTAATGATCAGTCGTATCACAACCCTCCCACTACGTCGAGGCATACTCAACTCTTGAGATGGACCCTCTTGACTAGACAAACTAGTATCAACAACTCTTGTTGACGTACTAGTGTTCTTATTAGCAACATTTGCTATTGTTCCGTCTAACTCACTCAACACTACCTTACTTTTTGGTTTGTGGTCCCTTATGTGGTCCTCCTCCAAGAAAGTGGCATTTGTCGATACAAAGACCTTATCTTCCTTAGGATCATAGAATAAACCACCTCTTGTTTCTTTTGGGTATCTTACGAATAGGCACAACTTTGAACATAAATCCAACTTCCTTGGATTTGGCACAAGCACATGTGCTGGACAACCCCCATATTCTGAAGTGACATAAACTACCTTTACGTCCTTTCCAGAGTTCAAAAGGTGTTTCAGAAACACTTTTGGAGGGCACACTATTCAAAATGTATACTGCAATCTCCACTACATAACCCCAAAAGGAACTAGGGAGATGAGCATAACTCATCATTGATCGAACAATGTCTAACAAGGTTCTATTTCTCCTTTCAGATACACCGTTTTCTTTGTGGTGTCTTGTGAGAGTCGAGAGTTGGGATGTAATTCCATGTTCTATCATATAGTTCTGGAATTTTAAATCCATGTACTCTCTACCTCGATCCGATCGAAGTGTTCTAACTCTTTTACCTAATTGATTTTCAACCTCAGTCTTGAATTCCTTGAACTTTTCAAGTGCTTCATACTTGTGGTGCACTAGGTAAATATGCCCATATCTGGAATAATCATTTATAAAAGAGATGAAATATTCATATCCTCCCCTGGCTTTAACATTCATCGGACCACAAAGGTCTGAATGTATAAGCTCTAGAGTATCTTTGGCTCTATAACCTTTTCCACTAAAAGGTCTTTTAGTCATCTTGCCTTCTAGGCAGGATTCACACATACTCGCAAGGAATTTTCTTCTAACTCGTTTAGAAGTCCGTTCTTTACCAATCTCTCAATCCTATTGAGATTAATGTGACCCAATCTTAGATGCCAAAGATGAGCATTTTCTTTAGGAGAAAATTTTCGTTTCATAGTTTGTGCGTTTGCAGTTTTAAATAATTCAGTGTTCAAAACCATTTTGACTGAATTAGGCCTTAAAACATACAATCCATTTTCTGATGAAGCTGAACATATTCTAAACCTTTCTTAAAAATAAACACTTTATTCATAGAAAAGGAAACAAAAATACATTGTTCAATAAGGCAAGAAATGGAAATAAAGTTTCTAGTAAACCCTGGTATCACTAATATATTGTCGAACAATACATATTTCTTGCCAAAATAAAGCTTCATTATGCCTACTGCTACAGCTGAGACGACTTCTCCATTTCCAACCTGGAGTGTTATCTCTCCTTGTCGTAGCTGCTACCAGGAATCAATTCCCTGAAAAGAAGAACAAACATGATTAGTGGCGCCTGAATCAAGTATCCAAGTTGTATTATCATTATCCACTAAACAAGCTTCTAGGAAAAGTAAATCATATTTACCTTTCTTCTTCTTTTTCGCAATGTACTTCGGACAGTTCCGTTTTCAATGTCTGTCTTCGTTGCAGTGGAAACACTTTCCTTTGTCAGCAACGTCTTTGACTTTCTTGCCCTTCTGGGCGGCAGCTTTATCAGCCTGTTTCCCTTTACCAACCTTCTTCATGTTCTTCTTCTTATCTCTCAGGTTAGAAGAAGATGAAGCCACTGTTTTTGTCTTAGAGGTCGAACCTCTGTGATAACTCCTACTGGAAACATTTGCCTCACCTTTCGATCCCTGAATTTTCATCAAAGATTGAAAGGTCTGGAGTTCATTCAGAAGGGAGGTAAGATTAAAAGTAAGCTTGTTCATAACAAAGACATTACTTTAAATCAGTAGGAAACTATCCGGAGGGTTTCGAATGAAGTCGACTGGCTCGACTCATCGATGGAAGCACCATTCGACTCCACGATGTTAAAGTGTACCATCATATATCAGGACATGATCCGAGCAGATGAACCCTCTCGGCATCCTCAAGTTGAATATGTACTTTAGGGCATTATATCGGGCTTGTGTGGGTCGTTGTCCAAACATTCCTCGCAGAATCCATGATTTCCTTGGCGGTAATCATGCCTCATGCTTCTTGGCTAATATGTCGGACATATTTGCGGCATATAGACCCAGCCTTATCATTGGCCTTGATCCATCGATCATATACATCACGAACATTTCGTGGCGCATTCGAGCACAGTACACGAGGACACTCCTCAGTTAGCACAAACTTCAGATCATCCACTACCAAAATAGTGTTGAGTTTGTTTTTCCATGTCATCATATTCTCTCCGGTTAACTTTTCCGCACCCAATAAGGAAATTATAGAGCTAGACATTTTTGCTGAAAAATTACAAACAAACTTGTATGAGTTTCTTACTATTACTCTAATCCAATCATGTTTTAGCTAATTATCAAATGATTCCTAGGCCATTTATAATTTGCAATGATACTCCAAAAGTTTAGAATGTATGACACCGAAGGGTAATAAAAAACACTCCTCCTCTGGATCAAGACATTCTTGACCAAAACCTAACACCAGAATAACTCTTATTCCTATAGGTTTTAGTTACCATTTTTCGGTCTGAATACATACACAACTTATGTATCCCGTGAGTGTAACCCTTTGTCTTTAGATCCCAGAGTCTCGATCCAATAAAATCCGTCGAAGGGAGGACTAGATTGGAAAATAGTCTAAGAGAATCTTTATCTCTTTCGGGTGTCTACTGTGTTAGATCCCCTATGATCAAGCCCTCTGAAGGATTGTCTGGTCCAGGCCAAACTAGCAGGCTGACCATAGTGGTCTAACGGTGTAAACCGACAAAAGAACCGTAGGTTTTGTTTTCACTAAACCTGCTCTCACTCACTATAAGTACCCTCTCCATTCACCTTGGTATTGACTCATACAAACACCATCCGAAGGGGGACGCTCCCGTTTGCGCCACGAAGCCAAGTATGAGTCTCACGGTGTGAACTTTCCGAAGATAGCGTAGGTGGAAAAATATGTATCTCATACACTTTTCCTCCCACTGAATAGTTTAAGTCTATAGGAATCTTTCATAGGCTAAAACTCGGCTAATAGTTTTACCTAACTCTATCAACATAACTTTTATATTGATGAACAATATAACTCTTATATTGATTATATCCTAAGTTTGTTAATATAACTCCTTATATTAAACCTAGGATTTCTAGTTTATTAACCCCTTAATAAACCCGCTGACGCTACTGTAATTTATAAGGCTCTATGATTAAATTTCACTTCCAGGTCGGTTCGGTAGGGTGTTAGTTTAAAGTCGGCTTAAATACCCCAACCTAGACAGAACTTTCCTTAGACAGAATTCCTCTTTTAATCATAACTTATAAATTACTTGGTTCCTAATTCTAATCTAATTAGAACTACATAACCTAAGGTATATTATTTCCAAGTTCTAAACACTTTAAAACTAATAATTAACCTTAGGTGACATGCATACTATGTTATAGTGCTTGATCATTCATCACATGAAAAATAAAACATTCATAGCATATTCATTTCATGAAAAATAATGCATGTCAACGCTGTCTAAAAATTAATATAACAACCTTATATTAATTAATCATGCAAACTATATAATATAACTCCTTATATTATAAATGACGCATGAAAATGCTTAACCTAAGGTGGGATTTCTAAAAAAAATAAGCATACATTATGCATGGCAATAATTACAAAACAATTGCATAATTAAAATAGCAAAAATTAGACCAATTTTGGCACCCTAGAAATAATTTTAATTAATATAATCTAATTATATTAATTAAAATTAAATATATTAAATATAAAACGTTTTTATAATTAAATATATTAATAAAATTTATTTTCTGCCCGTTGCTCATCGCGTGAAACGGCTTCGGCATTGCAACGCTGCTTTTGTCATCTTCTGTCGAGCGTTGCAACGCTGCCTTCTCGTCTTCTCGACGCGCGCTTTGCGCGATGGTAACGCTGGTGAGGCGGCGTTACCGCGCCATTCGCGTAACAACCATAGGAATCTCCATTCCTTGCTCGTTTTCGCTCCGATCTTCTCAGCAACCGCTTTACCTCGATCGACACGGACTTACAGACTCGATTTGTCAAAAGGGAGCTTTTTGTTCTGTGTGCAGCGTTGTGTTGAGAAGAACGGAGCGAAAACGAGCAAAAACACAAAAGGGAGCTTGTTGTTACGTATGCGGCGTTAGTAACGCTGCATTCATCGCGTATAACGCCGCGCCGATTGAGGGCGATTTGGATCGTGGATAGACGCAGCGTTGCAACGCTCCTCCCAGCATCACAACGCTTGGACGATGAGGCATTAGCGTTACAACGTAAGCACGGGCGTCGCAACGTTGAAGGTAGAAGCGTTTTGCCTAGCGCTCCAACGGGCAGGAACGGACAAGCATCAGCGTTGCAACGCTGTAGGCGTTTCATGAAGGCTCCAACGGACAGAAACGTTTTGTTTTATTATATTTATTTAATATAAAAATATTTTATATTAATTTTATTTAATATTGTTAATTTTAATTAATATAATTAGATTATATTAATTAAAATTAATTTTAGTGGTGCCAAAAATGGTCTAATTTTGTTATTTAATTTATGCAATTGTTGTATAATTATTTCCATGCATAATGTATGTTATATTAATTTTTAGACAACATTGACATGCATATTTTTCATGAGATGAATGTGTTATGTATGTTTTATTATTCATGTGATGAATGATCAAGCACAATAACATAGAGTTTTTGGACAACATTGACATGCATATTTTTCATGAGATGAATGTGTTATGTATGTTTTATTATTCATGTGATGAATGATCAAGCACAATAACATCGAATTGCATGTCACCTAAGGTTAAATTCATTAGTTTTAAAATGTTTAGAACATGAAATTAATAGACCTTAGGTTATCTAGTTCTAATTAGATTGGAATTAGGAATCATGTAATTTATAAACAAGGATTAAAAGAGGAACTCTGTCTAAGGAAGGTTCTGTCTAGGATGGGGTATTTAAGTTGACGGAAACGGAACACCCCTACCTAGGAACTGACCTGGGAGTGAATTTTAATAAGAGGGTTTATAAATTATAGTAGCGTCAGCGGGTTTATTAAGGGGTTAATAAACTAGAAATCCTAGGTTTAATATAAAGAGTTATATTAGCAAACTTAGGTTAAAATCAATATAAGAGTTATATTGATAAGTTTAGGTAAAACCATTAGCCGGGTTTAGCCTAGGTCAATTTCCTATAGAGTTAAAGTATCCAGTGGGAGGAAAAGTGTATATGATACATATAATTCCACCTACGTTTCTCCGGAAAGTTTACACCATGAGACTCATACTTGGCCTCGTGGCGCAAACGGGAGCGTCCCCCTTCAGATGGTGTTTGTATTAGTCACTAACAAGGTGGAGAGGGTACTTATAGTGAGTGAGAACAGGTTTAGTGAAAACAAAACCTATTGTCTCTTTTTTCGGTTCACACCGTAAGATCACTATGGTCAGCTTGCTAGTTTGGCCTGGACCAGACAATCCCTTCTAGGGCATCGAACACAGTGGACACTCGAAAGGGATAAAGACTTCCTTAGTCTGTTTTTTAACCTAGTTCTCCCTTCGTCAGATTTTGTTGGATGGGGACTCTGGGGTCTAAAGGCAGAGAGTTACACTCACAAGGTACATAAGAAGTGTATGTATCCTGACCAAATAATGGTAACTAAATCCTATAGGAATAAAATTTATTCTAGCATTAGGTTTTTGTCAAGAATGTCTTGATCCAAAGGAGGAGTGTTTTTTATTACACTTCGGTGTCATACATTCTAAACCTTTGGGGTATCATTGCAAATTATTAATGACCTAGGAATCATTAGATAATTAGCTAAAATATGATTGGATTAGATAGTTTTTAGCAAGAAACGTATAGTTTTTTTTTTTTTTTTGTAAATTTTAGCAAAATGTCTAGCTCTATTATTTCCTTCTTCAAAAGTGGAAAAATTAACCAGAGAGAACATAATGACTTGGAAAAACAAACTTAACACTATCTTGATAGTGGACGTTCTTAAGTTTGTGTTGACTGAGGAGTGTCCTCAAAGTGCGGATTTTCGAATGCAACACAAAAATGTTCGTGATGCATATGATCGATGGATCAAGACCAATGATAAGGCCAAGGTCTATATATGCCGCAAATATGTCTTACATATTAGCCAAGAAAAGCACGAGGCATGATGACCGCTAAGGAAATCATGGATTCGATGCGAGACAAGTTTGGACAACGATACACACAAAGTTCGACGCAATGACCTCAAGTATAGATTCAACTCGAGGATGCCAGAGGGTTGATCTATTCAGGATCATGTCCTGGATATGATGGTACACTTCAACATCACGGAGTCGAATGTTGTTATGAACAAGCTTACTTTTTATCTTACCTCCCTTCTGAATGAACTCCAGACCTTTCAGTATTTGATGAAAATTCAGAGACCGAAATGTGAGGCAAATGTTGCCAGTAGGAATTATCATAGAGGTTCGACCTTTGGAACAAAATCAGTGGCTTCATCTTCTTTTAACCTGAAAGGGAAAAAGAACAACATGAAGAAGGTTGGTAAAGGGAAACGAGTTGATAACCCTACCGCCCAAAAGGACAAAAATGTCAAGGAAGTTGCTGACAAAGGAAAATGTTTCCACTGCAACAAGGATGGACATTGGAAACAGAATTGTCCAAAGTACCTGACCGAGAATAAGAAAAAATGTAAATATGATTTACTTTGTATAGAAGCATGTTTACTGGATAATGATAAAACTGCTTGGATACTTGATTCAGGCGCTACTAATCATGTTTGCTCTTCTTTTCAAGGAATTAATTCCTGGTAGCAGCTACAGAAAGGAGAAATAACGCTCTGTGTTGGAAATGGAGATATCGTCTCAGCTGTAGCAATTGGCACAATGAAGCTTTTGTTCGGCAAGAAATATATGTTGTTAGACAATGTATTAGTGATATCAGGGTTTACTAGAAACCTTATTTCAATGTCTTGCCTAATAGAACAATGTATTTCTGTTTCACTTTCTTTAAATAAATTGTTTATTTCAAAGAAAGGTGTGGAAATATGTTCAGCTTCATTAGAAAATGGTGTGCATGTTTTGAAACCAAATTTAGTCAAAACTGTTTTGAACATTGAATTATTTAAATCAACAAACACACAAACTAAGAAACGTAAAATTTCTCCTATGGAAAATGCTCATCTTTGGGATCGTAGATTAGGTCACATTAACCTCAATAGGATTGAGAGATTGGTAAAGAGTGGTGACAACACACAAAATGTGCTATCCTTAGGCTAAATTATTGCTAGTTTTATGATAATTTCAGGGCTTTAATGTGTTTAAATCATTAAATTTCAGGTAAAAAGCTCAAACAGGACATTTGGAGACATTTTGGATCACTCGAGATCGAAACGAGGTTTTTTGGAGCTCAAAATAACATCAATTGGAAGTAGAAAGATCAATCCAAGCTAGTAGACCCGAGGTGATGGCGTTGCAACACCGTGATTGCTGTTTCGAGGCTTTGAAGACTCCAGGCGATAGCGTTGCAACGCTGCCTAGCAGCGTCGCAACGTTATCTCGATAAGGAAGCGCACATGAATGACCGCTGCTTGGGCGGTAACGCCGCTTACAAAGACATCGCAGCGCTAGATCGATAAAGTGCGCGCGTTAGTTAGGTAGCGGCGTTAACGCAGCGCCTCAGCGTTGCAACACCATCGAGAGTTTCCTTATTTACCAGTCGCTTATGGTACAGCGTTGCAACGATGTCCCTAGCGTTGCAACGCTGCACCGATTGAACCTATAAGTATATCATTATGCATTCTTGTAAATGGAGCCGAAATTGATAGACAATCCACCCTAATTTCGAAATACACTTTGTAAGAAGAGAGAAAAGAGCGTTTTTGGGAGCCAAAGCACTCGTGGAGGTTCAAGATCGAAGACGGAAGCTCGGAGACGAATGACCGCAATGCATGTCGTAGGTTCATATGGAGACTATGGAGTTTATTGCATGTGTGAGGCTCACTAAGAATCGAGAGATTTTCTTGAGTATTTGACTTCTTGTTTATAAATTCATTGCATGTGTTAATTGAGTCATTAACTTGTATAATCACTTCCCTCAAATCTATCAATTCGTGTCTCCACATGTTTGTTTGTTTGCCTTTACTTTCAATCAACTATCCATGTTATGTTTCTTTAGCTAAAATTGAGAATTAGTATCTTAGTAATTAATTAATCTAGAAACCCATTCCCGATGACGATACTTGGACTCATAAATCACTATACTAAAACTTGACTCGTACACTGCGGTATTGCAATATCATAAATTATACGCAACAAGTTTTTGGCGTCGTTGCCGGAGAATGACGACTATTTAGATTAATTAATATTAGGAGAAAATTTGAAATTTTAGACTAAAGTGTGTTTGTGTATTTTTCCTTATTTGTTTGTGTGATTGTTTGTTTCCTTATTTGTTTTATTCCGATTTTGTGTTGTTCTTGAGTATTTGTCCCCTGTTTTTGGTTGTGCTACTACTGTATAAGTCTTGGAGTGAACTTCTGATTTTTTAGTATGACTTTGCATGATTTTGAGTTTCCACCATTCTATTGTCCCTCTCAGGACCCTAGGTATGTGCATCATGATTTATCTGAACACCATGTGTCTAATTTTCACTATTCTGTACCTAAATTTGATGAAAATGCTTATGATGGTAGTTATTTAGGCACTTGGAACAATAATTTTTCGTACCTTGACCAACCTGATGAAAAATCTTCTCTTGTGGACCAATTGATGGAATATAACCTTAGAATTGAAAATTAAAAATTTAGTTCATAATGAATTCGAAAGATTGAATAGGTTAGAAGCTGAGGTGGTAAGACTTTGGGAAATAGTGCAGGATAGAACCCAATATCTTAATCAGCTAGTAATTTCCCTTAACGTCTTACAGGAACAATTTCTTATCCTTACCACTCAGGAGGTGCCACCTAGGAGGATTGTTCTTATGATAACGAGGTTAGTTTGGGGGAGACTGAGGCACACCATAACCAGGTTAGTGAGGTAGACATTGGTGATATAGTCACTTCCACAGAGGAATCCCAGGTGATAGAGTTAGAGGCTGAGAAGTCTTATTTCCTTTTATCCCCAGAAAATTCCTTTATTTTTGATAACCAATTGTCTTACACTCAGGAGTCTTGTTTTGATTATTGTTATTTTGTGTTATTAAACAAAAATACCAAAAATAATTTTCTGTCTAGGGCTCAAGAAAAACAGGATAGCCTTTTACACTTAAAAGGCTATATTGATTCGAGCAAGAGGGGCCAAAGAAATATGAGCAATTTATGTGCCTTGATAAGTCACCGCCTAACTAAAGACGTTAAAGAAAGTGCTTCTTGGGAGGCAACCCAAGTTTTATGTTTCGTACCTTTATTTTTGTATTTTTCTTTCTTCTTTATTTTATTTCCTAGTTTTTTGTGTTTTTGACTAATTTATTTTTTTGTACCTTCAGGGTATGCCCACGGAGAAAACTGCAGACTTGCACCCTTTTAACCCTAAGATCGAAAGGACCTGTAGGAGACTCCTAAGGGAAGGAAAAGCAGAGCTTCAGGCAATGTCTGATCAGGAGCTCATCAATAACCCTAAACCTATCAGGGAGTATTTCCAACCTATGTTTAATTCTAAGCAGGCTGGAATAGTCCATGCCCCTATAAATGCTAATAACTTTGAACTTAAGACAAGGCTAATACAAATGGTTAGGAGGCTGTTTTTCGAGGCTTAGCCACAGAAGATCCTAACTCACACTTACAAAATTTCTTAGAAATCTGTGGTATAGTTAAAATGAACGGTATCTCTGCTGATAGTATTCGCTTACGTCACTTTCCTTTCTCTTTACAGGGTAGAGCCAAAGAATGGCTAGGGTCCCTTCCCTCAAGTAGTATCACTTCCTGGGAGGAGTTTGCCCAAGCCTTCATGACCAAATTCTTTCCACCTGTGAAAGCTACAAAGTTAAGGACAGAGATAGGAACATTCAAGCAGCAGGAGGGAGAACAACTATTCGAAGCCTGGGAAAGGTACAAGGACATGCTCAGGAGGTGCCCACAACATGGCTACCCAGATTGGCTCCAGGTACAACTGTTCTATAATGGTCTGGAAGGCAAGACCAGGACAATTCTGGATGCCACTGCTGGGGCTTTCATGGCAAAGAGCGTGCGAGGAAGCACGTGCCCTCACGGAGGAAGTGTCAAGCGCCAGCCTACCGGTGGCCTCTGGACAATGACAGATCTAAGCCGATGAGTTGGACTGTATCAATTGGATTAGGTAACTTCTCTTAGATCTCATATGGCATCTCTCACTCATGCTCTGAATAATTTTGCAGGATCACCATAAAAAGAGATGTCCTCTCAATGCTCCCAGCCCAATGGAGAATCCACTATGGAGCAACTACACTACCTGAACAACAGAAGCAACAACTATGGAGGAAGCCACACTCAGAATAACCTCCCAACACATTATAATCCAGGTTTGAGGTATCATGAGAATTTCTCTTATGCTAACAACAAAAATGTGTTGAATCCTCCTATAGGGCATGCTTCTACATCAGAGAGGAAACCATCTCTGGAAGAGACATTGCACTCCTTCATAGCTGAATCAGAAGTCGGTCCAACCAGTTGGAGAATGCAGTCACCAGTCTATCTGGTATTGTGACTAGTCATGGAGCGACAATAAAGAATATAGGGACCCAGATTGGCCAAATGAACACATCACTCCAGGCACTGCAAGCAAGGAAAGAAACACCTTGAGGGAGTACAGTCTAGCTAAAAGACGTTAAACAAAGAGATTCTTGGGAGGCAACCCAAGCTTCACTTATTTTGTTGTTTTCTTGCTTTAGTTGTTTTTTATTCAGTTCTTAGTATTTACTAGTTTGTTTGTTTTTCTTTGTAGGTTGTGACGATGTCATCCTTTGTTGAAATGCATGCTCCCGTTTTGAGAAACTCCAACACACATGCTTTGACTATCCAAGGAACTTAGAAAGATCTCCATAACTCAAGACAGTATTGTTCACTCTTACCCTTATACTTAATTTGTGCTTATTTCTGCAAACATTGGGGACAATGTTTAGTTTAAGTTTGGGGGTGGGATGTTATTTAATTGTTGTGACTGTCCTGAGTATGTGCTAGAATTGCGGATTGATCTTTTACATAAGTATGAGTATGATAGCCTAGGATGAGATATAATTGGAAATCTTTGTGATTCTGCTGAAACCTGAGAGCATGACATGAATTTGAGTTAATTTAAAAATTTTCTTAAGTTTCTCCTGCATTATTATGCACATAGCTTGTGTTCCTGTAGTTTTGAAATGCTTAGAACAAAGTTATTAGGTTTAGAAGTTTGATGTCACCTCGATAGGTCTGAGAACTGATTTGAGAGTTAAACTGCAGGATAGGGTAAATGGCAATATGAAGTGCATGATCTGTATAATATGTGAAATAGTTTGTTTTTGTTGTTTGTTTGCTAAAGAAAAAAATCGTGAGGGCAAAAAAGAGCTACCTTCACTGTGATAAGTTAGGACGCTATCTCGATAAGGAAGTGCACATGAAGGACCGCACAACGGGAGTTGCAACGCTGCCTTTGTTGGGATTTATGCCCTAAACTTGTATAATTTTGATCAATTAAATAAAGTGTTATTTGTTTTGATAGAATTACAGTCTTGCTTTATAAATCCAATAAACTAAGCTCCAAGGTTATAACATTTATCTTGAACATCAGTGTAGTGGACACTATTTGGGTTGAGTTCAAGAATATAACCTAAATAGTCTATGGTATAAGAATAAGGTTGGAAACCTCATTCTGGTAACACCATGGATGCGGCTCACTTTGTAATTTTTACAAATGAGGTAATCCAACTCATTCATGTAGTTGACATGCGAGTGGGGGCATCTGTATGAAGAGTTCATACAAGATGGATCCCAAATTATTAGTCTAACCAAGTGTAACACCGTTAATGAGGATAAGACTAGTAATTTATAGATGATCATTAGTGACTCGACCTGAATCCTAAGCAAGTTAAGAACTCTTGCTTATAGGGGTTTGTCCATAGAATAGTATGGGTGAGAGTGGCGTGTAGTCGATTCAATAAACCTACCTTCTCAGAGACAGAACCTCGTAGGTAGCTGGGAACTTAAGCTGTGCAAGATGGAATTCACTCATTCCTATACTAAGGAATTAGATAGGTTGTTCCTCAAGAACCGACTTGAGTCTTGAACAACGGGCCCCGCCTCTATGAGGGTATGAGTCTAAAGTAGGACCTTAGACTTGTTGTTCATTAGAGGATCGGTGGTGCTTAAGGAGCAAAAAGGTAATCTGGGGGTAAAGCGGTAATTTGACCCAGTACCGTGATTACGAACAAACCGTGAAGGGTCGACTCATGGGTAATGACTATATCAGTGGACACAATATTATCTACAATGAGGAGAGTGCAGCTAAAAGTCTACGGTAGAGTGACTTGTAGTTAATGGATATTGATTAACTGGATCAAAGAGTTTGATCGGTTAATCTCATATCATTGGAGCTCATGAACTGTAGGTCCATTAGGTTCCTCCGTTGGCTCAACATGGTAAGATTGAGGGTATAAAGTTAGGAATGAAATTAAAGTGTTCAATTTCATATATGAGGTGTCATACCAATTATATGTGATATAATTGATATAATATATAGTTTTAATGTGAATTGGATTCACATATTAACTATATACTAAAGAGAGAATGAAAAAGGGATAGGATGGTAATTTCTATCCCTATCTCCTTATATATATAGTTGCATAAGATGTAACTAGGTTAAGCTATTCCTAGCATTTGTTGTGTTGTTGGAAAGGTTCCAAGACAACAAACATGTCTCTCACAAAACACCTCACCTCTTCTAAAGGGAACCCACCTTCCTCCCTCACCTAGAGAACAACGGAGAAGATCTGGTGGTAGTCTCGGTGTTTGTACGAGTACGTGTTGTTGAGATCTTGATCGTGGTAGAGGAGGAGCACTTGAAGAAAGGTTCTTCAAATGTAATTTTCTTGTTGTCCATCATGTTCATATGCTTAATCTAGTTATATATGTTCTTGAATTAAATCGTTGTAACTAAATCAAGAGCGCGCTTCACAATCGCTTCCGCTGCGGGAATTCGATTCCCTTCAATTGGTATCAGAGCCCAATTGCGTTCTTGATTTATGTTCTAGATTTTTCAAGAACAAGGTGGGATTTACTGTTTTTGCATGAGATGTATGAACAATTTTACAAAATTAGATGGTTTCAATTTTGGCACTTAGATTTAAAATTTCTATTGAATCGTTCAATGTAAGGGCCCGGTGTTTTGGACAAATATAATTGTAAATCGACTCTATAAGTCCGTGTCGATCGAGGCAAAGTGCTTGCTGAGAAGATCGGAGCGAAAACGAGCAAGAATTGGAGAATTTCCTTTGCTGTCTCTGTGCAGCGTTGCAACGCTGTTCATTGGCATTGCAACGCTGCGCGCGGGAGGAGGCACGCACAGGAGGCAGGGTTGCAACGCAGCCTCTAGCGTTGCAACGTCGAAGGTGTTTCGGAACACACTCCAACGGGTAGAAACGGACAAGGCGCAGCGTTGCCGCAACGTCATCGTTACAGTAACACACACATACGTTTCACGCGAAGGAGCAACGGGCGAAAATTTGTTTTTATTATATATATTAATTATAAAAATGTTTTATATTTAATATATTTAATTTATATAATTTTAATTAATATAATTAGATTATATTAATTAAAATTGAATTTAGGGTGCCAAAATTGGTCTAATTTTGCTATTTTAATTATGCAATTGTTGTGTAATTATTACCATGCATAATGTAGGCTTATATTTTAGAAATCCCACCTTAGTTTAAGTATTTTCATGCATCATTTATAATATAAGGAGTTATATTATATAGTTTGCATGATTAATTAATATAAAGTTGTTATATTAATTTATGGACAGCATTGACATGCATTATATATCATGAGATGAATATGCTATGAATGTCTTATTATTCATGTGATGAATGATCAAGCACTATAACATAGTATGCATGTCACCTAAGGTTAATTATTAGTTTTAAAGTGTTTAGAACTTGGAAATAATAGACCTTAGGTTATCTAGTTCTAATTAGATTAGAATTAGGAACCAAATAATTTATAAGCTATGATTAAAAGAGGAACTCTGTGTAAGGAAAGTTCTGTCTAAAGGTCAGTATTTAAGTGATTGAAACGGAACACCCCTACCTGAAAACTGACCTTGGAGTGAAATTTAATCAGAGAGTTTTGTAAATTACAGTACCGTCAGCGGGTTTATTAAGGGGTTAATTTACTAGAAATCCTAGGTTTAATATGAGGAGTTATATTAACAAACTTAGGTTATAATCAATATAAGAGTTATATTGATTATCAATATAAAAGTTATATTGATTATCAATATAAAAGTTATATTGATTATCAATATAAAAGTTATATTGATAGAGTTAGGTAAAACCATTAGCCGAGTTTTAGCCTAAGTAAGATTCCTATAAACTTTAAAGTATTCAGTGGGAGGAAAAGGTTTATGAGATACATATTTTTCCACCTACGCTATCTCTGGGAAGTTCACACCGTGAGACTCATACTTTGCCTCGTGGCGCAAACGGGAGCATCCTCCTTCGGATGGTGTTTGTATGAGTCAATATCAAGGTGAATGGAGAGGATACTTATAGTGAGTGGGATAAGGTTTAGTGAAAACAAAACTTACGGTCTCTTTTGTCGGTTTACACCGTTAGACCACTATGGTCAGCTTGCTAGTTTGGCCTGGACCAGACAATCCCTTCGGAGGGCTTGATCACAGGGGATCGAACACAGTAGACACCCGAAAGGGATAAACAGTTCCTTAGACTATTTTTCAATCTAGTCCTCCCTTCGGCGGGTTTTATTGGATGGAGACTCTGGGCTCTAAAGACAGAGGGTTACACTCACGGGATAAAGTTGTGTATGTATCCAAATCGAAAAATGGTAACTAAAACCTATAGGAATAAAAGTTATTTTGGTATTAAGTTTTGGTCAAAAGTGTCTAGATCCAGAGGATGAGTGTTTTTTATTACCCTTCGGTGTCATACATTCTAAACCTTTGGAGTATCATTGCAAATTATAAATGGCCTAGGAATCATTTGATAATTAGCTAAAACATGATTGGATTAGAGTTATAGCAAGAAACTCATACAAGTTTGTTTGTAAATTTTCAGCAAAAATGTCTAGCTCTATGATTTCCTTATTGGGTGCGAAAAAGTTAACCGGAAAGAATATAATGACTTGGAGGAATGGACTCAACATAATCTTGGTTACACATGATCTTAAGTTCGTTCTCAATGAGAAGTGTCCTCAATTTCCTGCTCAAAACGCATCTCAAGCTTTTGAGGATGCGTATGACCGTTGTGTCAACGGAAAGGAAAAAACATATATCCTGGCTAGCATACCTGATGTTTTAGCCAGGAGGCTGGAGGGCAAGGTCTCAGCTCGTGAGATCATGGATTTTGTGCTAAATTTGTCTAGACAACCGTCCAAACAATTTCGACATGAAGCCCTAAAATTCGTTTACAACACACGCATGAAGGAAGGAACATCAGTGAGAGAACATGTTCTCAATCTGATTGCACACTTTAACGTAGCGGAATTAAACAGAGCGGTCATAGATGAGAAATGTCAAGTTTTGTTCATCCTAGAATCTCTTCCGAAGAGTTTTATTCAATTTCGTAGCAATGCAGCGATGAACAACATAGAATATGATCTGACTTCTCTGCTACATGAACTGCAGAATTATCAGTTTCTTATGGATGATAAGAGACAACAACATGGAGAGGCAAATTTGTTTGCCCATTCCAAAAGTTCTCAGGAGGATTCATCCTCTGGGACTAAGAAGCTATGAGACATACTTACGAACATAAGAAGAGATCAAGAAGAGAGAAAAAGAAGCGGATAAAGAGTAATAAATCGGCAAAGAAAAGCTGTTATTTGATAACATGTAGCTTAAGGGTTTATTAGAAATCTTATTTTCTTTCCTTAGCGAACATTGTACTTCTTTTTCTTTTCAATTGAATAAAGTGTTTATTTCATTGGAAAAATATTGTACTATGTGTTGCTCTTCTTGAGAATTATTTACAAACAGTTTAATTCAGTTGAAATGGTTTTAACAGGTGAATTCTACAAAATTGCAAGTACACGAACTAATTTCTCCTAAAGAAAATGCTCATCTTTGACATCTAAGATTGGGTCATATTAATCTCAATAGGATTGAGAGATTGGTAAAGAACGGATTTCTAAACGAGTTAGAAGAAAATTCTTTGTCAGTGTGTGAATCATGCCTAGAAGGCAAAATGACTAAAAGACCTTTTAGTGGAAAAGGTTATAGAGCCAAAGACCCTTTAAAACTTATAAATTCAGACCTTTGTGGTCCGATGAATGTTAAAGCCAGGGGAGGATATGAATATTTCATCTCTTTTATAGATGATTATTCTAGATTTGGACATATTTACCTAATGCACCACAAGTCTGAAGCACTTGAAAAGTTTAAGGAATTCAAGACTGAGGTTGAAAATCAATTAGGTAAAACTATTAAAACACTTCGATCGGATCGAGGTGGAGAGTACATGGATTTAAAATTCCAGAACTATATGATAGAACATGGAATTACATCCCAACTCTCAGCTCCCGACACACCATAGCAAAACGGTGTATGGGAAAGGAGAAATAGAACCTTGTTCGACATGGTTCGATCAATGATGAGTTATGCTCATCTCCCTAGTTCCTTTTGGGGTTACGCAGTGGAGACTGCAGTATACATTTTGAATATTGTGCCCTCCAAAAGTGTTTCTGAAACACCTTTTGAACTCTGAAAAGGACGTAAAGGTAGTTTATGTCACTTCAGAACATGGGTTTTTCCGGCAAATGTTATTGTGACAAATCCAATGAAGTTGGATTCACGTTCAAAGTTATGCCTATTCGTAGGATACCCAAAAGAAACAAGAGGTGGTTTATTTTATGATCATAAGGAAGATAAGGTTTTTGTGTCGACAAATGCCATTTTCTTAGAGGAGGACCACATAAGGGACCACAAACCAAAAAGTAAAGTAGTGTTGAGTGAGTTAGACGGAACAATACCAAAGGTTGCTAATAAGAACACTAGTACGTCAACAAGAGTTGTTGATACTAGTTTTTCTAGTCAAGAGAGTCCATCTCAAGAGTTGAGTATGCCTCGACGTAGTGGGAGGGTTGTAATAAAACCTGACCGTTACATGGGTTTAGCTGAAACCCAAGTTGTTATACCAAATGATAACTGCGAGGATCCATTGACTTATAATCAAGCAATGGTTGACAAAGACAAAGACAAATGGGTCATAACCATGGACCAAGAAATGGAATCTATGTACTTCAATTCCGATTGGGATCTTGTAGATAAGCCTGATGGGGTAAAACCTATAGGTTGTAAGTGGATATACAATTGAAAACGTGGTGTAGATGGGAAGGTGCATACCTTTAAAGCTAGACTAGTAGCAAAGGGTTATACCCAAGTTGAAGGGGTTGACTATGAGGAAACCTTTTCACCTGCTGCTATGGTAAAGTCTATCTGTATCCTTCTTGCCATTGTCGCATATTATGACTGTGAGGCATGGAAAATGGATGTCAAGACAGCCTTTTTGAATGGCAATCTTGAGGAAAACATCTACATGGACCAACCCAAAGGGTTCATTGAACCAGGACATGAGCAAAAGGTTTGTAGGCTTAAAAGGTCAATTTATGGTCTGAAACAAGCCTCTAGGTCCTGGAATATAAGATTTGATGAGGCAATCAGATCTTATGGTTTTGACCAGAATGATGATGAACCTTATGTCTACAAGAAAATCATCAATAGTTCTGTCGCATTCCTAATTCTCTATGTGGATGATATCCTACTCATTGGGAATGATGTAGGTTATCTTACTTACATCAAGGAATGGCTAGCTAGACAGTTCCAATTGAAAGATTTGGGTGATGCGCAGTTTGTTCTTGGGATCCAAATTGTCCAGAACCGCAAGAATAAAACACTAGCCTTGTCTCAAGCATCTTACATAGACAAAGTGTTGTCAAGGTTTAAGATGCAAGATTCCAAAAAGGGCTTGTTGCCTTTTAGACATGGAATCCATTTTTCTAAGGAACAGTGTCCTAAGACACCTCAAGGAGTTGAGGATATGAGACGGATTCCTTATGCATCGGCTGTTGAGAGCCTGATGTACGCCATGTTGTTTACTAGGCCCGACATCTATTTTGCAGTTGGGATTGTCAGCAGGTATCAATCCAATCCAGGACTTGAACACTGGACAACGGTTAAAACAATCCTTAAGTATCTTCAGAGAACAAGGAACTACATGCTTGTGTATGGGGGCTAAGGATTTGATCCTTACAGAATACGGATTTCGACTTTTTGATCGATAAAGATTCTTGGAAATCTACATCGTGGTCGTGATTCACTCTTAACGGAGGAGCTGTAGTATGGCGAAACGTCAAGCAAGGATGCATCGCTGATTCCACCATGGAGGTCGAATATGTAGCAGCTTGTGAAGCAGCTAAGGAGGTCGTTTGGTTAAGGAAATTCATGCTAAATTTGGAAGTTGTTCCAAATATGACTTTGTCCATCACACTGTATTGCGATAATAGTGGTGCAGTGGCAAATTCGAGGGAACCCCGAAGTCACAAGAGGGGAAACACATAGAGCGGAAGTATCATCTCATCCGAGAGATCATGCATAGAGGAGACGTGATTGTCACGAAGATAGCCTCAGAGCACAACATTACTGATCCTTTTACAAAGGCTCTCACGGCTAAAGTATTTGAGAGTCACCTAGAAGGTCTAAGTTTACAAGTCTTTCCCAACTAGGGCAAGTGAGAGTATTTTGTACAAAGGGGTTTAAATGCCCTAGTTTATTGTATTTACATTACTGTAATGTTTTAGAACTCCACAAGCTTTAGGTCAAGTGGGAGATTGTTGGGATTTATGCCCTAAACTTGTGTAATTTTGATTAATTACATAAAGTGTTATTTGTTTTGATAGAATTACAGTCTTGATTTATAAATCCAATAAACTAAGCTCCAAGGTTATAACATTTATCTTGAACATCGGTGTAGTCGACACTATTTGGGTTGAGTTCAAGAATATAACCTAAATAGTCTATGGTATAAGAATAAGGTTGGAAACCTCATTCTGGTAACACCATGGATGCGGCTCACTTTGTAATTTGTACAAATGAGGTAATCCAACTCATTCATGTAGTTGACATGCAAGTGGAGGCATCCCTGTATGAAGAGTTCATACAAGACTGGATCGCGAAATTATTAGTCTAACCAAAGTGTAACACCGCTAATGAGGATAAGACTAGTAATATATAGATGGTCATTAGTGACTCGACCTGAACCCTGAGCAAGTTAAGAACTCCCCGCTTATAGGATTTGTCCTTAGACTAGTATGGGTGAGAGTGGCCTGTAGCCGACTCAATAAGCCTACCTTCTCAAGAGACGAACCCTGTAGGTTAGTTGAGAACTTAAGCTGCAAGATGGAATTCACTCATTCCTATACTAAGGAATTAGATAGGTTGTTCCCTTAAGAATCGACTCGTGTCTTGAACAACGGGGCCCCGCCTCTATGAGGTATGAGTCTAAGGTAGGACCTTAGACTTGTTGTTCATTAGAGGATCAGTGGTGCTTAAGGAGCAAAGAGGTAATCTTAGGGGTAAAACGGTAATTTGACCCAGTCGTAATTACGAACAACCTGTGAAGGGTCGACTCATGGGTAATGACTATATCAGTGGACACAATATTATCTACAGTGAGGAGAGTGCAGCTACAAGTCTATAGTGGAGTGACTTGTAGTTAATGAATATTGATTAACTGGAACAAAGAGTTCGATCGGTTAATCTCATATCATTGGAGCTCATGAACTGTAGGTCCATTAGGTCCCTCCGTTCGCTCAACATGGTAAGATTGAGGGTATAAAGTTAGGAATGAAATTGAAGTGTTCAATTTCATATATGAGGTGTCATATCAATTATATGTGATATAATTAATATAATATATAGTTTTATTGTGAGTTGGATTCACATATTAACTATATACTGAAGAGAGAGTGAAAGAGGGACAGGATGGTAATTTCCATCCCTATCTCCTTATATATATAATTGCATAAGATGCAACTAGGTTAAGTTATTCTTAGCATTTGTTGTGTTTTTGGAAAGGTTCCAAGACAACAAACATCTCTCTAACAAAACACCTCACCTCTCCTAAAGGGAACCGACCTTCCTCCCTCACCTAGAGAACAACGGGGAAGATCTGGTAGTAGTGTCGGTGTTTGTACGAGTACGTGTTGCTGAGATCTTGATCGTGGGAGAGGAGGAGCACTTGAAGAAAAGTTCTTCAAAGGTAATTTTCTTGTTGTCCATCATGTTCATATGCTTAATCTAGTTATATATGTTCTTGAATTAAATCGTTGTAACTAAATCAAGAGCGCGCGATTCACAATCGCTTCCGCTGCAAGACTTCGATTCCCTTCAGCCTTGCAGCGTCGCAACGCCAGATCGATAAGGGGCGCGCGCGTTAGGCTAGCGGCGTTGCAACGTTCCTTATTTACCAGCTGCCTAGGGTACAACGTTGCAACGTTGTCCCTAGCGTTGCAACGCTGCATCGATTGAACCTATAAATATATCATTATGCATTCTTGTAAATGGAGCCGAAATTGATAGACAATCCACCCTAATTTCGAAATACACTTTGTAAGAAAAGAGAAAATAACATTTTTGGGAGCCAAAGCACTCGTGGAGGTTCGATATGGAAGACGGGAGCTCGGAGACGAAGGACCTCCATCGACACATAAGTTTAATTTTTTTTTCTTTCAATTTGTAATAGCGTTCTAAGACGTTTTCTACTTGTTTAGTTTGGTTTTCATGTGATTTAGAGTAGCTAGACATTGTAGTTAGGATTTGATTTACTTGTTATGACTTTCTTGCTATGTGTTGAAGCACGTTTTGTCCTTATTTTTGGCAATTCGTTCTTTACTTCATAATTTGTTGGTTTAAGTGGACTCAAGAGATAAAGCTTGAATTAGAGTAAAATTGTCAAATCCCTTAGAAATCTGGCATTAGAATGACTTAGAAATCTTAGGGAAACACATAAAGAAGTTGATTAAAGCCATGCATGTCGTAGGTTCATATGGAGACTATGGAGTTTATTGCATTTGTGAGGCTCACTAAGAATCGAGAGATTTTCTTGAGTATTTTACTTCTTGTTTATAAATTCATCTAATTGGTTCATTGCATGTGTTAATTGAGTCATTAACTTGTATAATCACTTCCCTCAAATCTATCAATTCGTGTCTCCACATATTTATTTTTTTGCTTGTCTTTACTTTTAATCAACTATCCATGTTATGTTTCTTTAGCTAAACTTGAGAATTAGTATCTTAGTAATTAATTAATCTAGAAACCCATTCCCGAGGACGATACTTGGACTCATAAATCACTATACTAAAAATTGACTCGTACACTGCGGTATTGCAATATCATAAATTATACGCAACAAGTGGACTTCTAAATGAGTTAGAAGAAAATACTTTACCTGTATGTGAATCCTGCCTAGAAGGCAAAATGACTAAAAGACCTTTTAATGGAAAAGGTTATAGAGCTAAAGACCTCTTGAGCTTATACATTCAGACCTTTGTGGTCCGATGAATGTTAACGCCAGAGGAGGTTATGAATATTTCATCTCTTTTATAGTTGATTATTCAAGATTTTGGCATATTTACCTAATGCATCATAAGTCTGAAGCACTTAAAAAGTTCAAGGAATTCAAGGCTGAAGTTGAAAACCAATTAGGTAAAACAATTAAAACACTTCGATCAGATCGAGGTGGAGAGTACATGGATTTAAAATTCTAGAGCTATATGATAGAACATAGAATTACATCCCAACTCTCAGCACTCGGTATGCACCAGCAAAATGGTGTATCGAAAAGAAGAAATAGAACCTTGTTGTACATGGTTCGATCAATGATGAGTTATGCTTATCTCCCTGATTCCTTTTGGGGTTACGCAGTAGAGACTGCGATATACATTTTGAACGATGTGCCATCAAAGAGTGTTTCTGAAACACCTTTTGAACTCTGGAAAGAACGTAAAGGTAGTTTATGCCATTTCAGAATTTGAGGATGTCCAACACATGTGCTTATTACAAACCGAAAGAAATTGAATTCACATTCAAAATTGTGCCTATTTGTAGGATACCCAAAAGAAACAAGAGGTAGATTATTCTATGATCCTAAGGAACACAAGGTAATTGTGTCGACAAATGCCACTTTCTTAGAGGAGGACCACATCAGGGACCACAAACCAAGAAGTAAAATTGTGTTGAGTGAGTTAGACGAAACAACAACAAAAGTTGCTGATAATACTAGTACGTCAACAAGAGTTGTTGATACTAGATTGTCTGGTGAAGAGTGCCCATCTCAAGAGTTGGGAGTGCCTCGACGTAGTGGGGGGGTTATAACACAACCTGACCATTATATGGGTTTATCTAAAACCCAAGTTGTCATATCAAATGACGATTGTGAGAATCCATTGACTTATAATCAAGCAATGGTTGACAAACACAAATGGGTCATAGCCATGGACCAAGAAATGGAGTCTACGCACTTCAATTCTGTTTGGGATCTTGTAGATAAACCTGATTGGGTAAAACCTATAGGTTGTAAGTGGATCTACAAGAGAAAGCGTGGTGTAGATAGAAAAGTGAAAACCTTTAAAGCTAGACTAGTAGCAAAGGGTTATACCCAGGTTGAAGGGGTTGACAATGAGGAAACCTTTTCACCTGTTGCTATGGTAAAGTCTATCCGTATCCTACTTGCCATTACCGCATATTATGACTATAAGGTATGGCAAATGGATGTCAAGACAACATTCTTGAATGACAATCTTGACGAGAACATCTACATGGATCAACCTAAAGGGTTCATTGAACCAGGACAAGAGCAAAAGGTTTGCAGGCTTAAAAGATCAATCTATGGGCTGAAACAAGCTTCTAGGTCCTGGAATATAAGGTTTGATGAGGCAATCAAATCTTTTGGCTTTGATCAGAATGATGATGAACCTTGTGTCTACAAGAAAATCATTAATAGTTCTGTCGCATTCCTAGTTCTATATGTGGATAATATCCTTCTCATTGGGAATGATGTAGGTTATCTTACTGAGATTAAGAATTGGCTAGCTACGCAATTCCAAATGAAAGATTTGGGTGAACCGCAGTTTGTTCTTGGGATCCACTTTGTCCGGAACCGCAAGAACAAAACACTAGCCTTGTCTCAGACATCTTACATCGACAAAGTGTTGTTGAGGTTTTAGATGCAAGACTCCAAAAAGGGTTTATTGCCTTTTAGATATGGAGTTCATGTGCCTAAAGAACAATGTCCTAAGACACCTCAAAGAGTTGAGGAGATGAAACGGATTCCTTATACATCAGTTGTTGGGAGCCTGATGTACGCCATGTTGTGTACTGGGCCAGACATTTATTTTTCAGTTAGGATGGTCAGTAGATATCAATCCAATCCAGGACCTGAACTATGGACAACGGTTAAAACAATCCTTAAGTATCTTCGAAGAACAAGGAACTACATGCTTGTGTATGGGGCTAAGGATTTGATCCTTACAGGATACACGAATTATGACTTTCAAACTGATAAAGATTCTCAGAAATCTACATGAGGGTCAGTATTTACTCTTAACAGAGGAGTTGTAGTATGGCGAATCGTCAAGCAGGGATGCATCGCTGATTCCACCATGGAGGTCGAATACGTAGCAGCTTGTGAAGCAACTAAAGAGATCGTCTGGTTAAGGAAATTTATGTTAGATTTGGAAGTTGTTCCAAATATGAGTTTGCCTATCACGATGTATTGTGATAACAGTGGTGTCGTGGCAAATTCAAGGGAACCCCGAAGTCACAAGAAAGGTAAGCATATTGAGCTAAAATATCATCTCATCCGGGAGATCGTGCATCGAGGAAACGTGATCGTCACAAAGATAGCATCCGAGCACAAGATTGCTGATCCTTTTATAAAGGCTCTCACAGCTAAAGTATTTGAGAGTCACCTAGAAGGTCTAGGTTTAAAAGTCTTCCCCAACTAGGGCAAGTGGGAGTATATTGTACACAGGGTTTAAATGCCCTAGTTTATTGTATTTTACATTATTGTAATGTTTGATGTACTCCACAAGCTTTAGGTCAAGTGGGAGATTGTTGGGATATGTGCCCTAAACTTGTGTAATTTTAGTCAAATGAATAAAGACTTACTTGATTTGATAGAATTATCTTCTCGTTTTATAAATCCAATAAACTAAGCTCCAAGGTTATAATGAATCTTGAACATCAGTGTAGTACACACTATTTGGATTGTGTTAAAGAGTATAACCTAAATGGTCTATGGTATAAGAATGAGGTTGGAAACCTTATTCTGGTAACACCATGGATGCGACCCACTTTGTAATTAGTTTAAATGAGGTAATCCAACTCATTTATGTGGATGACATGCGAGTGGGGGCATTCTATATGAAGAGTTCATACAAGACCGGGCTGCAAATTATTAGTCTAACCAGTATAACACCGTTAACAGGATACGACTGATAATTTATAGATGGTCATTAGTGACTCGACCTGAATCCTGAGCAAGTTAAGAAATCCTACTTATAGTGGTTTGTCTTTAGACTAGTATGGGTGAGACTGGCCTGTAGCCGACTCAATAAGCCTACATTCTCAGGTACAGAACCTCGTAGGTAGTTGGGGACTTAACTCTGCAAGACGGAATTCACTCATTCCTAGACTAAGGAATTAGATAGATTGATCTCTTAAGAACTAAGTCCAGGTCTTGAACAACGGGGGCCCGCCTTCTAAACTAGCTTAAGAAGGTTTGAGTTTATGGTAGGACCACAGACTTGTTGTTCATTAGAGGATCAGTGGTGCTTAAGGAGCAAAGAAGTAATCACACGGGTAAAACAGTAATTTGACCCAACTGTGATTACGAACAACCTGTGAAGGGTCGACTCATGGGTAGCGATTATATCAATGGACACAATATAATTTACAGTGAGGAGAGTGAAGGGAATGAAATCCTCGCGCAGTGGAAGACGATTGAATCGTCGAGGTATCAATATGCAACATGTGTTTATTAAAATTGATCTAACACTTAGATCTAGGCTAAGCATGCTTAAAGAAGAAGAAATTTACAGCAAGAATATATTTTACTTACTTGTTGTAGACAAACACTGCAAATTCTTCCTCGGGCCACAAACTCTTCGGGCTACTATCTCAACAAAAACTTCCACCAAAATGATCTTGAACACCACCAAGTGATCTTCTCGGTTGTTCTCTTTTTGAGAAGGGAAGATGGTGGGATCTTGTAAGAGTTTTGGGGAGGGAGGAGAATTGAGAGAGAATTGAGAGAGTTCTCCTTCTCTTCTTTGATGAAAAACAAGAAAATGAGAGAATGATCACCAAACCCTTCTTGCAAAGGGTTTAAATAGTGGGATGAGGGAGTTAAATTCTCCTCATTATTACCACTATACCACAACCATAGGTTATGCAAATCTCATTTGCATAACCACATAATATAAGATATCTCATATCTCATATTGTAAATCTCATTTGCAATAATTGTGGATTAATTAAATTGAATCACATCCAATTTAATTTCTCTCAATCAAATTCTCCAATTAGTCCTAATTCAATAATTAGACTAACCTATAGTTTATTATGAATCTCATTCACATTAAACTATATATTATATCATTCATATCTCATATAAATGACATAAATGCCCTTAAAATGAAATTGAACACTTCAATTCCATACCAAAACAATAACCCTTCTTTTAACCCAGGTGCTACACTCCCGTCAGTGCAGAATATTACGTGTCCACTGATATAACCAATGCCCATGAGTCGACCCTTCACAGGTTGTTCGTAGACACGGCTGTGTCAAATTACCGTTTTACCCTCTGTATCTACCTCTTGATCCTTAAGTCCCCACTTTGCTCCTCTAATGAACAACATATTGTGATGGTCCAACCATACACAACACCCTTCGGCCGGTGAGAAGGTGGGCGCCGTGTCCAAGCCCCCGGGAGGCAACACTTAAGGGAACAACCCCTCTAGTTTCCCTAAAGCGGGAAGCGGGTGAATTCCATCTCGCGTAGTTAAGTTCTCGGCCCCTACTTGGTTCTCGTCACGAGAAGATAGGCATATTGGGCGAGTAATCGTGACCACCCTCACCCGTACTAGTCAAAGGACGGACCCGCGCATGAGGAGTCCGTAATACGCTCGGGATTCGTGTCGAGTCACTAATGGTCATCTCACGGTTATTAGTCCCATCTTGTCAGCGGTGTTACATCGTGAGGTCTAATAATTCACGGTCCGGTCTTGTACAATCTCATTTGCAGGATGCCCCCACTCGCATGTCAACCACATGAACGAGTCCGATCACCTCGCCTCGTATCTAATACAAAGCGGGTCGCATCCACGGTGTATCCGAGATTAGGTCTCCAACCCTATCCATATATCATGAGACCGTTCGGGTCATTAACTCGAACGTGATCCTCCCCTGTGTGTCCACTACACACCGTTCAAGTTCTAGTTCTCTCGTAAATTCAATGACCCTGGAGCTTAGTTTATCGGAAAAGTTTATAAATATTGCGAGACACAAAGTGATGAAATGAATAACTCTTATTAATTTCAAACAATATATTACAAACACGAGATTAGGACAAAAATCCCATCAAACTCCCACTTGGACTAAGCTAGTGGAGAAAATACATTTCAGAAATGTACATGAATTACAATGAAGTAATACAATAAACTAGGGCATTGAATACCCGTTTACACATCTCCCACTTGCCCTAGTCAGGAAGCTCTCGAAGACATAGACTCTCTAGGTGACCCTGAAACACCTTAGCCGTGAGGGGCTTTGTAAATAAATCAGCAACGTTGTGCTCCGACGCTATCTGCGTGACGGTCACGTCTCCACGATGCACAATCTCCCGTATCAGATGATACTTGCGCTCAATGTGTTTGCCTCTCTTATGGCTCCGAGGCTCACGTGAGTTGGCTACTGCACCACTGTTATCACAGAACAGTGTAATCGACAAGTTCATGTTTGGAACAACTTCTAAATTTGTCATGAACTTCCTAAGCCAAATATCTTCCTTTGCAGCTTCACAAGCCGCAACATACTCCACTTCCATAGTGGAATCAGCGATGCATCCCTGCTTGATGCTTCACCATACTACAACTTCTCCATTCAGAATGAAGGTTGACCCCGAAGTAGATTTCCTAGAATTCTTATGGGTCTAAAAATCAGAATTCGTGTATCCCGTAAGGATCAAATCCCCACTACCATACACTAAGCTGTAGTTTCTTGTTCTCCTAAGATACTTGAGGATTGCTTTTACCGTTGTCCAATGATCTAATCCTGGATTGGGTGATATCATCGACAATTTCTCTTTGCATAATGCAGACGTCGGGCCTAGTACACAGCATGGCATACATGAGGCTCCCTACAGCTGAAGCATATGGAATCCGTCTCATATCCTCAACATCTTGAGGAGTCTTAGGACACTGATCCTTAGACAAGTGAACCCCATGCCTGAAAGGCAAAAGCCCTTCTTGGAGTTCTCGCATCTTATATCTAGACAACATCTTGTCAATATAAGACGCTCGAGACAAGGCTAGCGCTCGTTATTCCGATTACGGACTATCGGATACCTAGAACATACCGAGCTTCTCCCAAATCTTTCATTTGGAATTGCGAAGCTAGCCACTTCTTAACGTCAAGAAGAAATTCTACTTCATTCCCAATGAGAAGAATATCGTCCACGTACAACACCAAAAATGCGACAGTGTTGTCAACGATTTTCTTGTAGACACAAGGCTCGTCGACATTTTGATCAAAGCCATATGATTTGATCGCCTCATCAAATCTTATATTCCAAGACCTCAAAGCCTGTTTCAGTCCATAAATGGACCTATGAAGCCAACAAACTTTTTGCTCTTGGCCTTGGGCAATGAACCCTCAATTTGGTCCATGTAGATGGTCTCATCAAGTTTGCCATTCAGAAAGGTCGTCTTGGACGTCCATCCGCCATACCTCGTAGTCATAATACGCGGCAATGGCCGAAGGATCTTGATCGACTTTACCATGGCAACAGTGAAAAGGTCTCCTCATAGTCAACCCTTCAACTCGGTAAAACCCTTTGCCACTAGTCGGGCTTTGAAGGTCCGCACCTTCCCATTTATGCCACGCTTACGCTTGTAGATCCATTTGCAACCAATAGGTTTTACCCCATCCGGTTGATCCACAAGCTCCCATACTGAACTGAAGTACATGGACTCCATTTCTCGGTCCATAGCTTTAATCCACTCGTCTTTGTCAACATCAACCATTGCTCGATCATAGGTCAATGGATCCTCACCACATATCATCATCGGGAGCGACAACCGAGGTTTCAAACTAAACCCATGTAGCGATTAGGCTGTCTCACAGCCCTCCCACTATGTCGAGGCATTCCCAACTCTTGGGAACGGATTTGACTAAACGTGTTAGGATCAACAACACTTGTTGATGTACTAGCCCCATCAGCAACTCTTGCTGATGAACTGTCCATTTCATTCAATACAATTTTACTCCTTGGTAAATGATCCCTGACGTGATCTTCCTCTAGGAAAGTGGCGTTTGTCGACACAAGCACCCTATTTTCCTTAGGATCGTAAAACAGACCACCCCTAGTCTCTTTAGGGTAACCTATGAATAGGCACAATTTTGAACGGGGTTCCAACTTTTTCGGGTTTGACACCAACACGTGGGTCGGGCATCCCCAAATCCTGAAGTGATGTAAACTACTTTTACGTCCACTCCAGAGCTCGAAAGGTGTTTCACAAACACTCTTCGACGAAACGTTGTTCAAAATATAAACCGCGATCTCTGCGTGCACTTCAAAAGAATCGGGAGACGAGCATAGCTCATCATCGACCGAACCATGTCCAACAAGGTTCTCGCTTCTCCTCTCCGATACACCATTCTCATTGTGGCATACCAGTCTTGAGAGTTGGGACGTAATTCCGTGTTCTATCATAAAGTACTGGAATTCAGTGTCCTTGTACTCTCCACCTCGATCCGATCGAAGTGTTTTAAGCGATTTACCTAAGAGGTTCTCAACCTCAGTCTTGTACTCCTTGAACTTTTCAAGAGTTTCAGACTTCTTGTGCATTAGGTAAATATACCCATATCTGGAGTAATCGTCTATGAAAGACACGAAGTACTCATAACCGCCCCGAGCTTTAACATTCATCGGACCACAGAGGTCAGAATGTACTAACTCAAGAGGCTCTTTGGCTCTGTATCCTTTTCCACTAAAAGGACGTTTGGTCATCTTGCCCTCAAGGCATGACTCACACACTTGCAAAGAGTTTTCTTCCAACTGATTTAGAAATCCACTCTTCACTAGTTTCTCAATCCTATTGAGATTAATGTGGCCTAACCGAAGATGCCAAAGATGGGCATTTTCTTTTGGAGAAACTTTTGCTTTCTTAGTTCGTGTTTCTGCAGTTTTAAACAACTCAGTATTCAAAACACTTTTGACCGAATTGGGTTTCAAAACATACAGATTATTTTCGAGTGAAGCTGAACATATAACATTCCCTTTGAAAGAAATAAACGCTTTATTAAATTCAAAAGAAACTAAAATACAATGTTCTATTAGGCAGGAAATTGAAACAAGGTTTCTAGTAAACCCTGGAACTATGTACAAATTGTCCAACAATAAGTACTTCCCGCCAAAATGCAGCTTCACCGTGCCGATCGCTGCAGCAGAGACAAGCTCCCCGGATCCAACCCGTAGAGTCACCTCACCCTCTCGCAGCCAGTGCCAGAATCAATTACGAAAAAGAAGAACAAACGTGGTTAGTGGCGCCGAATCCAATATCCGCAGAGTCACTACTCTCCACTAAACATGTTTACTCACAAGTAAATCACATTTACCTTGATTCTTCCTCTCGGCCAAGAATTTGGGACAGTTTTTCTTCCAGTGACCGCCCCCATTGCAGTGGAAACACTTTCCTTTCTCTGCAACCTCCTTGACCTTTTTGCCCTTATAGGCGGCAGCTCGGTCAGTTTTACCCCTCTTCATCCTCTTCTTCCCTTTCGGGCGTGAAGGAGCAACAGTTTCGCCCTGCAGGTCGAACCCCGTGATAAGACCTATAGGCAACATTTGCCTCGATTCCTTGACCTGTTCAAGGATTGGAAATTCTGTAGCTCATTGAGGAGGGTAGTCAGAGTGTAGCTAATTTTGTTCATAACAACATTGCTACTGTAAACCAAGGAAACTCTTCGGAAGACTCTTCAAAATAAAACTGACCTGGCTCGACTCGTTGATCGAAGCCCCGTTCATATCGGCCAGATGGAAGTGGATCATCATGTCTAAAACGTGTTCACGGACAGACGACCCTTCTTTCATCCGTGCGTTGAAAACGTATTTGAGCGAAGTCATGTCGGACACGGAAAGGATGCTTGCCCAAACATTTCTGCAAGGACTCCATGATCTCCTTAGCGGAAACCATCAGCTCATGCTTCTTTGCCAAGACATCAGACATGCTGGCAATTATGTAGACCTTGGCCTTTTCATTGGCCCTGATCCACCGATCATACGCATCGCGAACACTTCGCGACGCGGTCGAGCCCGGCATCTGAGGACACTCCTCAGAAAGCACGAACTTTATGTCGTCATGTACCAAAATTGTATTGATGTTGTTTTTCAAACTTTGGTAATTATCTCCCACTAATTTATCTGAAGCGAGTAAAGTTATTATAGCGCTAGACATTTTTAGCTGAAAAATAAGAAAAACTTTGTATTAGTCTCGCAAAAAACTTTTTGAAATCCAATCAAGTTTTAGCAAAAATTGTTTCATGATCCCTAGGTCATTCAAAATTTTGCAATGATATCCTAAAGGTTTAGAATGACCGCCACCGAAGGGTGAACAGAACACTTCTCCTCTAGGACGAGACTTTCTCGATCAGACCCTAATCCCAGAATAACTCTTATTCCATTAGGCGTCCAATTACCATTGTTCGGTCGAATTCATTAACACTTAACGAATTCTGTGAGTGTCACCCTCAATCTTTAAGTTTCCAAGTATCCGTCCAAACAATATCCACCGAAGGGTGAACCAAGAAGGAAAACCAACCATGAAACTGTATCCCTTTCGGGAATTCATGGTGTTCCGACTCCCATGATCAAGCCCTTCGAAGGGATTGTCTGGTCCAGGCCAAACTAGCAGGCAGATCATAGGCGTCTCACGGTGTGAATCGAAAGAAGAGACCGTGGGTCTCGTTTTCACAAGTCCCGCTCCCACTCACTATAAGTACTCTTATAATATAATTCTATCATGCATACTATATATTATAACTCTTATAATATAAATATGATGCATGAAATGTTTAACCTAAGGTGGAATTTTAAATCTATATGACATACATTATGCACATAGAATTTAATTAAAATATACATCTCATGCATAAAATAATTAAATAGCAAAAATGGGTAGGTTTTTGGCATTTATGGGCAATTATTTAATTAAATAACATTAATATAACATTTATATTAATATTATTTAATAAAATAATTAAATTAAATAAAAAATTACATTTTATAAAAAAAAATAAAATTACGAAAATAACCGCCCATGAAGTGAAAAACCTCCCACTTCTCGCGAAAAAAACCGCCAGCAACTGCTAACCGCCCATGATGTGAAAAACCTCCCACTTCTCGCGAAAAAACCGCCAACAACTGCTAACCGCCCATGATGTGAAAAAACTTCCCACTTCTCGCAGAAAAAACGCCAGCAACCGCCCCTCAACGCGTGCAGCGTTGCAACGTCGTGGGCAGCGTTGCAACGCTGTCGCCTACACCGTTGAGCCGCGTTCTCAACGTCATCGGCGTTGCAACGCTATGCCCAGCGTTGCAACGCTGACCGCTGCAGGCCTCGGCCCGCAAGAACAACGTTGAGATGCCGTTGGACAGCGTCTCAACGCTATCGACAGAACAACAAACACTTTGTTGTTCTTCCATCGATTTCTGCCTGTTTTCGCTCCGATTTCTTCACAGCAACTCTTGCCACGAACGACCCGGACTTACAGACTCGATTTACAACAAAATGTCCAAAAACAACGGGCCCTTACATTGATCTCATCAACATAATTGTAAATCTAATCTAGTGCCAAAAATCGAAAACATCCATAATGCAAACCAAGCAATCATCTCATGAAATTATGGCAAAATACCCACCTAATTTTAACAAAACAGTGCATAAAAGAAGAACCATCGAAATGGTTGTGATACCAATTGAAGGGAATGAAATCCCCGCGCAGTGGAAGACGATTGAATCGTCGAGGTATCAATATGCAACATGTGTTCATTAAAATTGATCTAACACTTAGATCTAGGCTAAGCATGCTTAAAGAAGATGAAATTTACAGCAAGAATATATTTTACTTACTTGTTGTAGACAAACACTGCAAATTCTTCCTCGGACCACGAACTCTTCGGGCTACTCGATCTCAACAAAAACTTCCACCAAAATGATGTTGAACACCACCAAGTGATCTTCTCGGTTGTTCTCTTTTGGAGAAGCGAAGATGGTGGGATCTTGTAAGAGTTTTGGGGAGGGAGGAGAATTGAGAGAGAATTGAGAGAGTTCTCCTTCTCTTCTTTGATGAAAAACAAGAAAATGAGAGAATGATCACCAAACCCTTCTTGCAAAGGGTTTAAATAGTGGGATGAGGGAGTTAAATTCTCCTCATTATTACCACTATACCACAACCATAGGTTATGCAAATCTCATTTGCATAACCACATAATATAAAATATCTCATATCTCATATTGCAAATCTCATTTGCAATAATTGTGGATTAATTAAATTGAATCACATCCAATTTAATTTCTCTCAATCAAATTCTCCAATTAGTCCTAATTCAACAATTAGACCAACCTATAGTTTATTATGAATCTCATTCACATTAAACTATATATTATATCATTCATATCTCATATAAATGACATAAATGCCCTTAAAATGAAATTGAACACTTCAATTCCATACCAAAACAATAACCCTTCTCTTAACCCAGGTGGAGCCAACCGAGGGACCTAATGGACCTCGGTGGCGGGCTCCGATGATCCGAGATTAACTGTCAAACTCTTTGACTGGTTAATCAACATTCATTAGCTATGGTAACACTCCACTATAGCCCGTAGTTTGCACTCCGTCGGTGCGAGAATATTACGTGTCCACCGATATAACCAATGCCCATGAGTCGATCCTTCACAGGTTGTTCGTAGACACGGCTGGGTCAAATTACCGTTTTACCCCTATGTCTACCTCTTGATCCTTAAGTCCCCACTGCTCCTCTAATGAACAACATATTGTGATGGTCCAACCATACACAACACCCTTCTCGGGCGGTGAGAAGGTGGGCGCCTATTGTCCAAGCCCCAAGACAAAGACTTAAGGGAACAACCCCCTCTAGTTTCCCTAAAAGCGGGAGCGAGTGAATTCCATCTCGCGTAGTTAAGTTCCGTGTCTCTACTTGGTTCTGTCCCTGAGAAGATAGGCATATTGGGCGAGTAACTGTGACCACCATCACCCGTACTAGTCAAAGGACGGACCGCATGGAGTCCGTAATACGCTCAAGATTCAGGTCGAGTCACTAATGGTCATCTACGAAGTTATTAGTCCTTACTGTCAACGGTGTTACATCAGTTGGTCTAATAATTCACGGTCTGATCTTGTACAATCTCATTGCACAGGATGCCCCCACTCGCATGTCAACCACATGAACGAGTCAGATAACCTCGCCCTCAGTATCTAATACAAAGCGGGCGCATCCACAGTGGTATCCGAGATTAGGTCTCCAACCCTATCCATATATCAGAGACCGTTCGGGTCATTAACTCGAACGTGATCCTCCCTGTGTGTCCACTACACATCGTTCAAGTTCTAGTTCTCTCATAAATTCAATGACCCTAGAGCTTAGTTTATTGGAAAAGTTTATAAATATTGCGAGACACAAAGTGATGAAATGAATAACTCTTATTAATTTCAAACAATATATTACAAACACGAGATTAGGACAAAAATTCCAACAGAGAGTGCAGCTACAAGTCTATAGTGGAGTGACTTGTAGTTAATGAATATTGATTAACCAGATGAAAGAGTTTAATCAGTTAATCTCACATCATTGGAGCTCATGAACTGAAGTCCATTAGGTCCATCTGTTGGCTCAACATGGTAATATTGAGGGTATAAAGTTAGGAATGAAATTGAAGTGTTCAATTTCATATATGAGGTGTTATATCAATTATATCATCAATTATATGTGATATAATTGATATAATATAGAGTTTTAATGTGAATAAGATTCACAAATTAACTATATACTAATGAGAGAATGAAGGAGGGATAAGATGATAATTTCCATCCTATTTCCCTATAAATAGTTGCATAAGATGCAACTTTGGTTAGGACAATTACATACAACCCTAGAATTCTATCCTTTGTGTTGGAAAGAGTTCTAAACACATTTACAAAAGTTCACCTCATCTCATCCTAAAAGGAACCCACCTTCCTCCCTCACCTAGAGAAAAACGGAGAAGATCTATTGGTGGATCTTCACACGGTTCGGGTTCGTTGCTGAGATCGTGATCGTTGAAGGAGAAACTCGTGAAGAAAGTGTTCTTCAAAGATAAATTCTTGTTGTCCCATTTAGAATTGCATGCTTAATCTTAGTATATTGTTCTTGTATGAGATTTATGTAACAATATCATGAACACACGATTTACAATCGCTTTCGTTGCGGGATTCAATCCCTTCACTAGGGACCATAGGATAAAATTCGCTAAAACATGATTGGATTTTCAAAGTTTTTTTTGCGAGACTAATACAAAGTTTTTCTTATTTTCAACAAACAAAATGTCTAGTTTAATTATCGCTCTATTAACTTCTCTCAAACTCGTAGGAGATAATTATCAGACGTGGAAAAATAATATCAACACGATACTGGTAACTAACGACCTAAAGTTCGTGCTCACTGAGGAGTATCCTTAAGTGTCGGGCTCGACTGTATCACGAAGTGTTCGTGATGCCTACGATCGGTGGATCAGGGCCAATGAAAAGGCCAAGGTCTTCATAATTGCCAGCTTATCTGAAGTTTTGGCAAAAAAGCATGAGGTGATGATCACCGCTAAGGAGATCATGGAATCTCAGCATGAAATGTTTGGACAACAGTCCTTTCAAGTCCGACACGATTTCCTCAAACACGTCTTCAATGCTAGGATGAAGGAGGGAGCGTTTGTCCATGAACACGTTCTGGACATGATGACCCACTTTAATTTGACAGAGATGAATGGGGCTTCGATCGATGAGTCGAGCTAGGTCAGCTTTATCTTGGAGACTCTTCCGAAGAATTTCTTTTAGTTTCATAGCAATGTTGTTATGAACAAAATTAGCTACACTCTGACAACCCTTCTTAACGAACTACAGAATGTCTAGTCCTTGATGCAGGACACCGGAGCTGAGGCAAATGTTGCCTTCAGGTCCTTCCACAGGGGTTCGACCTCTGGGACAAAATCTGTAGGTTCTTTAGGCCCGAAAGGGAAGAAGAAGAAGTTGAAGAAGGAAAAAGTTGACCGTGTTGCCGCCCAGAAGGACAAAAAGATCAAGGACGTTGTGGAGAAAGGAAAGTGTTTCCACTGCAACGGGGATGGTCACTAGAAGAGAAACTGTCCCAAGTTCCTTGCCGGCAAGAAGAAATAAGGTAAATTTGATTTACTTGTAACTGAAACCTGTTTAGTGGAGAGTAATGACTCTGACTGGATACAGGATTCAGGCGCCACTAACCATGTTTGTTTTTCTTTTCAGGGAATTAGTTCCTGGCAGCAGCTGCGAGAGGGTTAGATCCTTGGAGGTTGTCTTTGCTGCAGCGGTCGACACGGTGAAGCTGTTTTTTGGTAGGAATTACATTTTATTAGATAATTTGTGTATAATTCCAGGGTTTACTAGAAACCTAGTTTCTATTTTCTGCCTATTAGAACATTGTATTTCCGTTCAATTTTCTGGTAATAAAGCGTTTCTTTCTAAAAATGGAAATTTGTTATGTTCTGCTTCACTTGAGAATAATTTGTACGTTTTAAAACCTAATTCGGTCAAAAGTGTTTTAAATACTGAATTCTTTAAAACGGCTGAAACATGAACTAAAAGAATAAAAGTTTCTCCTAAAGAAAATGTCCATCTTTGGCATCTAAGGTTAGACCACATTAATCTCAATAGGATTGAGAGACTAGTGAAGAGTGGACTTCTAAGCGAGTTGGAAGAAAACTCTTTACTGGTATGTGAGTCATGCCTTCAAGGCAAAATGACCAAACGTCTTCTTAGTGGAAAAGGATATAGAGCCAAAGAGCCTCTTAAGCTTATACATTCTGACCTTTGTGGTCCGATGAGTGTTAAAGCATGAGGAGGTTACGAATACTTTGTATCTTTTATAGATGACTATTCAAGGTATGGGTATATTTACCTAATGCATAGGAAGTCTGAAACTCTTGAAAAGTTCAAGGAGTACAAGACTGAGGTTGAGAACCTGTTAGGTAAAATAATTAAAACATTTCGATCAGATCGAGGTGGAGAGTATAAGGACACTGAATTCATGGACTATATGATAGAACATAGAATTACGTCTCAACTCTCATCACCTGGTATGCCAAAGCAGAATGGTGTATCAGAAAGGAGAAACATAACCATGTTGGACATGGTTCGGTCGATGATGAGCTATGCTTGTCTCCCTGATTCTTTTTGGGGTTACGCAGTGGAGACTGCGGTTTATATTTTGAACAACGTTCCGTCGAAGAGTGTTTGTGAAACACCTTTCGAACTCTGGAATGGACGTAAAGACAGTTTACACCATTTTAGGATTTGGGGATGCCCGATCCATGTGTTGGTGTCAAACCCGAAGAAGTTAGAACCCTGTTCAAAATTGTGTCTCTTTGTAGGTTACCCAAAAGAGACTAGGGGTGGTTTGTTTTACGATCCTAAGGAAAATAGGGTGCTTGTGTCGATAAACACCACTTTCCTTAAGGAAGACCACATCAAGGATCACTTACCAAGGAGTAAGATTGTGTTAAATGAAATGGACAGTACATCAGCAAGAGTTGTTAATGGGGCTAGTACGTCAACAAGTGATGTTGATCCTAGCTCATCTAGTCAAGTCCGTTCTCAAGAGTTGGGAATGTCTCGACGTAGTGGGAGGGTTGTGAGATAGCCTGAACGTTACATGGGTTTAGCTGAAACCCAAGTCGTCACCCCTGATCATGACTGCGAGGATCCATTGACCTATGATCAGGCAATGGCTGACGTTGACAAAAACGAATGGATTAAAGTTATGGACCAGGAAATGGAGTCGATGTACTTCAATTATGTCTAGGAGCTTTTGGACCAACCGGATGGGGTCAAACCTATTGGTTGCAAGTGGATCTACAAGCGTAAACATGGCATAGATGTGAAGGTGCTGACCTTCAAAGCTAGACTAGTGGCAAAGGGTTTTCCCCAGGTTGAAGGGATTGACTATGAGGAAACCTTTTCTCCTGTTGTCATGCATGGTAAAGTCTATCAGGATCCTTCTGGCCATTGCCGCATATTATGACTATGAGGTATGGAAGATGGATGTCAAGACAACCTTTCTAAATGGCAATCTTCATGAAACCATCTACATGGACCAACCCAAAGGGTTCATTACCCAAGGCCAAGGGAAAAAGATTTGTCGGCTTCATAGGTCTATTTATGGACTGAAACAAGCCTCGAGGTCTTGGAATATAAGGTTTGATGAGACAATCAAATCTTATGGCTTTGATCAGAATGTTGACGAGCCTTTTGTCTACAAGAAAATTGTCAACAACACTGTCGCATTTCTGATATTATATGTGGATGATATCCTGCTTATTGGGCATGAGGTAGGATTTCTTACTGACATTAAGAAATGGCTAGCTTCGCAATTCCAAATGAAAGATTTGGGAGAGGCCCAGTATGTTCTAGGTATCCAAATAGTCCAGAACTGGAAGAACAGAACGCTAGTCATGTCCCACGCATCATATATTGACAAGATATTATCTAGATATAAGATGCAGAACTCCAAGAAGGGCTTGCTGCCTTTCAGGCATGGGGTTCACTTGTCTTAGGATCAATGTCCTAAGACGCCTCAAGAGGTTGAGCATATGAGACGAATCCCTATGCTTCAGGTGTAGGGAGACTAATGTATGTCATGCTGTGTACTAGGCCCGACATCTGTTATGCAGTTGGGATTGTCAATAAGTATCAATCCAATCAAGGATTAGATCACTAGACAACCATAAAGGCAGTCCTCAAGTATCTTAGGAGAACAAGGAACTACAACCTTGTGTATGGGAGTGGGGATTTGATCCTTGCAGGATACACAAACTCTTGACTTTCAGGATTCTAGAAACTTCACTTCGGGGTCAGCCTTCATTCTAAATGGAGGAGTTATAGTATGGCAGTCCTCAAGTAGATGAGTATGTTGCGGCTTGTGAAGCTGCAAAGGAAACTGTTTGGTTGAGGAAGTTCATGATAGATTTGGAAGTTGTTCCAAATATGAACTTGCCAGTGACCCTGTTTTGTGACAATAGTGGTGCAGTAGCCAACTCGAGAGAACCTCGGAGTCATTAGAGGGACAAACACATTGAGCGGAAGTATCACCTGATACGGGAGATTGTGCACTGCGGAGACGTGACAATCACGCATATAGGGTCGGAGCACAACGTTGTTGATCCATTTACAAAGGCCCTCATGGCTAAGGTGTTTGAGGGTCACCTAGAGAGTCTAGGTCTTCGAGTGCTTCCTGACTAGGGAAAGTGGGAGTATTGTAAAGGGTATTCAATGCCCTAGTTTATTGTATTATTACTTTACATTTGAGAAATGTATTTTGTACTCCACTAGCTTAGTCCAAGTGGGAGTTTGTTGGGATGTATGTCCTAATCTCGTATATGTTTGTAGCATTCCTTATTGAAATAAATAAGAGTTATTTTTTCATGACTGTGTATCTCGCATATTTACAAACTTAATCTAATAAACGAAGCTCCAAGATCATTGAATTATGAGAGAACTAGAACTTGAACAGTGTGTAGTGGACACAAAAGAAGGCTCACACTCCAGTTAATGACACGAGCGGTCTACAATATACGGATAGGTTGGAGACCTAATCATGGATATGCTGTGGATGCGACCCGTTTTGTATTAGATACAAACGAGGTGATCCAACTCGTTCATGTGGTTGACATGCGAGTGGGGGCATCCTGTTCAATGAGATTGTACAAGACCGGACCGTGAATTATTAAATTTACTGATGTAACACCGTTAACAGTATAGGGCTAATAACTTCGTAGATGACCAATAGTGACTTGACCTTAATCCTCAGCGTGTTACGGACTCCTGTCTGCTGGGGTCTGTCCTTTGACTTGTACGGGTGAGGGTGATCACAGTTACTCGCCCAATATGCCTATCTTCTCAGGGACAGGACCACGTGGGGAGCTGGGAGTTGACTACGCGAGATGGAATTCACTCGTTCCCGAATTAGGGAAACTAGAGGGGTTGTTCCCTTAAGTTCTGTCTCCAAGGCTTGGACAACGGGCGCCCACCCTCTCACTAGCCCGAGAGGGATGTTGTTTATGGTTGGATCATGCAACGTTGTTGTTTATTAGAGGAGCAGTGGGACTTAAGGAGCAAGAAGTAGACACAGGGGTAAAACGGTAATTTGACCTAACAGTGTCTACGAACAACCTGTGAAGGGTCGACTCACGGGCATTGGTTATATCGATGGACACAGCTTGTCCTACATTGATGAGAGGCAACTACGGGCTTTAGTGGAGTGTTACCGTAGCTAATGAATGTTGAATAACTGGGTCAAAGAATTTGACAGGTTAATCTTGGATCATTGGAGCTCGTCATCAGTAGGTCCATTAGGTCCCTCGGTTGGCTCAAACTGGATAAATTGAGGGTTTACAGTTTGGTGTGGATTTGAAGTGTTCAAATTCATTAAAAGGTTATTTATGTCATTTATATGAGATATGATTGACATAATATATAGTTTAATGCGAATGAGATTCATAATAACTATAGGTTAGCCTAGTTGATTAATTAGTGATAATTTAGAGAAATTGGATTGAGAGAAATTAAATTGAATATGATTCAATTTAAAATTCCACAATTATACAAATGTTATTTGTATAATAAGGTATGAGATACCTTATTATATATGTTATGCAAATATGATTTGCATAACATAAGGTTGTGGTAAAATGGTGAATTGGTGGAGATTTCAACTCCACCTCTCACTATTATATAAAGACCATTGCTAGAAGCTTTAGTGAGCAATCTCTCATTTTTTGGAATTCCATCCAAAAGGATCTCTCTTTTCTCTCAAATTCTCTCTAGAATTTCTCTCTACCCTAAACCAAAGGGAGTTCCACCACTCTCCCTCAACCGATCAAGAACAACCGAGAAGATCAATTTGAGGTGTCCAAATTTTTTGTTCGAGAGATCGTGCTTGTAGAGATCGTAGTTGCGAAGAGGTTCGTTACCGGAGAAGGAAACTTTGAATAAGCGTTCTTCAACAAGTAAGTACCTTTTACCTTACTGTTTTTCCTTCTTAGAAATGCATGTTTAGCCTAGAATCTATGAGATAAGTTCGATTTTAAGAAATATTTTTCACAACGAACACCACGACATTCTAAGTCATTTTCGCTGTGGGAGTTTTATTCCCTTCAAGAGTAGGATTAACAACCAGACATCTAGAATTTTCAGAGTGAAAAAAGCCTCCCCTCTAGAGTATCTCTCGTAAATAGACTTCTGCAGATTGTAACACGTGTTCCCATCCGTTGGATCGTCCATCATTAGAGCCATGAACCTTCTCATTGAGATACACCCATATTCTCCAGACAAGAAACATCAGCGTGCTTGTGGTCTCCATACTATCCAAACTAGTGGTCCAGTTGAAATAGTCTGCCACTGTCCACCTGTTCCTGTTATCATGAAATAAACCTGCAAGGTTAGGTAAAAAATAATCCCAAAATTATGAAGTTACCTTACCGCCCCAAAGGATGTGCTCAATCGTCTCAGGTGACCGATTATAAAGTGGACAGCTGGCCGGAATCGAAAGTCCTCGTTGAATAAGAGCACATTTTGTCGGCAAAATATTATGGATCACCGTCCAACAACAAATCTTCATCTTCAATGGGATCTGCGCTTGCCATAATCTTTTCCAAAATTGTTCACTATGTAGAGTACTAAAAGTCGAAGGGAGATGGTATGTCCGACTATTAATACCTAACTTGTATGCGCTTTTTGAAGGGAATCGAAGTCCCCGCAGCGGAAGCGATTGCAAATCGCGCGCTCTTGATTTAGTTACAACGATTTATTCAAGAACACAAATAACAAGATTAAGCATAAAATAGAATGGACAGCAAGAATGTTACCTTTGAAGAACCTTTCTTCGAGTTATCCTCTCTCCCACAGTCACGATCTCAGCAACACGAACTCGTACAAACACCGACACTACCACCGGATCCTCTCCGTTGTTCTCTAGGTGAGGGAGGAAAGTGGGTTCCCTTTAGGAATAGTGAGGTGTTTTGTGAGAGATATTTGTTGTCTTGGAACTTTTCCAACAACAACAAAAGGCTAGGAATTGCTTAGAATGTCTTGACCTAGTTGCATCTCATGCAACCATATATATAGGGGAATGGGATGGAAATGACCATCCTACCCCTCCTTTATTCTCTCTTTAGTATATAGTTTATATATGAATCTAATTCACATTAAAACTATATATTATATCAATTATATCATATATAATAGATATAACATCTCATGTATGAAATTGAACACTTCAATTTCACTCCTAACTTTATACCCTCAATTTTACCATATTGAGCCAACGGAGGGATCTAATGGACCTACAGATCATGAGCTCCAATGATGTGAGATTAACTGATCAAACTCTTTGATCCAGTTAATCAATATTCATTAACTACAAGTCACTCTACTATAGACTTGTAGTTGCACTCTCCTCACTGTAGATATTATTGTGTCCACTTATATAGTCATTACCCATGAGTCGACCCTTCACAGGTTGTTCGTAATCACAGCTGGGTCAAATTACCGTTTTACCCCTGTGATTACCTCTTTGTTCCTTAAGCACCATTGATCCTCTAATGAACAACAAGTCTAAGGTCCTACCTTAGACTCATAACCTCATAGAGGGCGGAGCCCCGTTGTTCAAGACCTGGAGTCAGTTCTTAAGGGAACAACCTATCTAATTCCTCAGTAAAGGAATGAGTGAATTTCATCTTGCATAGTTAAGTTTCCAGCTACCTACGAGGTTCTGTCCCTGAGAAGGTAGGCTTGTTGAGTCGGCTACAGGCCACTCCCATCCATACTAGTCTAAGGACAAACCCCTATAAGTAGGAGTTCTTAACTTGCTCAAGATTCAGGTCGAGTCACTAATGACCATCTATAAATTACTAGTCTTATCATGTTAATGGTGTTACACTGGTTAGACTAATAATTTGCGATCCAGTCTTGTATGAACTCTTCATACAGGATGCCCCCACTCGCATGTCAACTACATGAATGAGTTGGATTACCTCATTTGTACTAATTACAAAGTGGGCCTCATCCATGGTGTTACGAGAATGAGGTTTCCAACCTTATTCTTATACCATAGACTATTTAGGTTATAATCTTGAAGTCAACCCAAATAGTGTCCACTACACTGATTTCAAGATAAACGTTATAACCTTGGAGCTTAGTTTATTGGATTTATAAAAGCAAGACTATAATCTTATCAAATCAAATAACACTTTATTTAATTGATCAAAATTACACAAGTTAAGGGCATAAATCCCAACACTTTTAACCGTAAGTTCTCCAGTCGGTGTGAGCTTCCATATGATTTCATCTAAAGAGCTCAATGAGGCGAATGGGATATTACGAATATGCTCCGCATCCACAAGCAGAAATTTCTCCCTAATAGTCCCCATCTTCCAAGATCTATCCGCATTCATTAAACTACTCACATTCTTATCATCAAGGGCGGGCCCTACCCATAGTGGCTTATTATTACCTGCATGAGGGAACCAGAGATCATTTTTAACTGAAATTTGAACTCCACACCCCACTTTCCACCTATACCCCTTAGCAAAAAGATTATGTCCCTATAAGACACTACGCCAGATGTAGGATGGATTATGACCTAGCTGTGCCTTTAAGAAATTCTCATGCTTAAAGTAGCGACCCTTGAGTACCCTGGATAATGTGTTATCTGGTTGTCTGAGTATCCTCCATCTCTGCTTGGCAAGCATGACCTGATTAAACAATGCAATATCTCGAAAACCTAGACCACCATCTGTCTTGCTCGTACACAGAGATGACCAGTTTTTCCAATGAATCTTTCGACCAGTCATCCTAGTTTTGCTTGTTCTCTCTTAGTTTTCAAAGCATGGAGATATTCAAAACTCAACATTATGTTATCTGAGATCAAACACCAAGGGATAAAAGCTGACTGTGTTGGGGATATTAGCTTTGGAAGGAAACCTTTCAACATTTTCCGTGGGCGATCAACTTTTGGGATAAGAGCAATTAAGGTATTATTAACACCCTTCAAACTCCCATTTTGATTGAGATATGTCGAACAAAAATTGACTGTGTCATCTCCCACTATCTCCCAAAAAGCCTAGTAAAAAATCGCATGCAATCCATCCGGACCCGGAGCCTTATTAGGGTGCATACATTTGAGCGCAATCTTTACATCCTCCCTTGTAAGAGGTCGTGTAATAAATCTATTGTCATCTGCAGTGACTCTGGTTTCAATACAATTCGTAACTTTTTCTATCATTTCGAAAGAAGGGCAAGAAGAGGAGAAAAGTTTGTGGAAGTAATTTGTGGCGATCGATCCCAACTCCTTTTCATTTTCCTTCCAAATGACCATCTCATCCTCTATTCCTATCACTCAATTATGTCTTTTCCTTTAGGTGGCTCGACTATGAAACCACTTAGTATTTGAGTCACCCCATTTAAACCAATCTTCTCTAGATATTTGTCTCTAATAACATTCATCCTCCTCCAAATACCTCTCCAACTGTTGAAATTTCTTCTTCCAAGTATGCCAGTTTTGTCCTCCTAAATTTCCTTCCAGGGCTTGAATCTCCTATTCCGTTCACCTTATTGCCCCCTTCAAGGAACCACCTAGACGTCGCCTATTCCATTTATTTAGTTCTTGCAAACAATTATCCAAGTTTTTATTATAGCTTATTCCCACAAGATGTCTGGTCGTTCTCCAAAAATTTTCCACTACCCCCTGCACTCCTCTATCTTAACCCAACCAGGTTTAAAGCGCCTTGTAACCAAATCTCATTCAATTTCCCCCTTCTTGGCCTCATTTCACTTGCACAAGATTGCTCTGTGATATGACGAGTAAAAGCCAAGATGTTTTACCTGGTGTGGCCTGTTTTCCTCAATGAAGTCTTGATTTATTAAAAAACGGTATAATCTTTCCCCTATAGATGTTCCGTCCCACTGGATACGGGTCGAAGTAAAATCATGTCTTGTGAACCCTGAATCATTTAAATGACAATCATCCAACACGTTTCTAAAGACCTCGATTTGCTTTTCATTCCTTAAAGGCCCCCCATTCTTCTCTGAATCAGAAATAATTTCATTGAAATCCCCACCAATCACCCAAGGGCCTTGGAACTAGGTATTTAGCTTCCTCAGGAGGTTCCATGAATGTTTTCTCTAATTTGTCGAGGGATTACCATAGAAACCTGTAAAACGCCACAAACCATCACCATCTTTTATAACTGATCAACATGACCTGGTGAGAATGAAAGAATATTTAAATTAATAATGTTGTTCCATAATAAAAGCAGACCACCACTCTTTCCTTTACTTAACTTAATAATGTTAATTTATTATTGTGCATTCACAATAATATCATTGTTATGTTATCAAATATTGCTATGAAATAGTGGAGTTTTTAATTAACTCGTTCTATGTCACCAAACTACTCTTCATTTTTATTATCTATCTATATATTAGACTAATATCTCATGATAATTAAAAATAGTCAATTATTGCTTAATTATCAACTTTACCTTTAAGACAATGAAACTCTTAGTTATTCATTCAAATAAATATTATGATTCTATATTTTTTTTTTAGAAAATCCTGTCGATATCAACATTTTCATACAAATAAAATTTATATTTTTAAGTATAATGATTAAAAATGGTCAACTATGACCATTATGAGCATATAGCTCAACTTGCATTAAATGTATACTCTCAACCAAGATGTCGGAAGTTTAAATTTTCCACCCTACATGTTGTAAAAAAAAGGCCAATTATAGTCTTATTAATCCACAATTAAAGTCTCTTTGAATTATTAACAAAACTTTCAACAATCTCAAAATAACTATTGTACATTTTTTTAGACGCGATAGTTAAAAATGAACAATTTTACTATAAATAGGCCACAATTAAAGTTTCATAAAATAATTCAAATACTTTTAATCAATTTTTTATATATTTTTTCTAAAATTTATGTTCGCATCAATATTTCCATTGGCATTAACATCAAAATATTGTCTTAATTTTTACATAAGATGATTAAAAAGGTTAATTATAGTCTAATTAAGTCACAATTAAAGTTTTAGTGATTAATTTAAATAATTTTCATCAATTTCCACGATTTCCATAAATTTTCTCAAAATTTTCATGCACATTTTCATTTCCATTGATATTTTCATAAAATTTAGACCTGCCATTTTAAACATTGTCCCCACCTTCAATGTTTTTTCTTTCGCGCCTTCTCTCCCCACCTTCAGTCTTTTTTGGACAACACCATTTTCCAACCTTATACCTGAAAAACCTTGATTAAACAACCACTGCAGCAATGTCGAGCCCACTTGAGGCCACGAACCCATGATCAAAAGTGACACTATGGTTGCTATTAGAATGAGAATCAGGCTTAATATGGTGAACAACGGGGTAGCAATTGACAATCCATCGGCTGGAGAACAGGAAGGAGTCACGACAGTGGAGGTGGTGGCGACCTTGAAGACTTTTGTAGGACCAAAGATGATCACTGGAGGACTATTGACTTTTGGTGTAATGCGAATTACGAAATTTTGTCATTAAAAATAAATGGGATTTGACGGATGGTGATGAAGGACATCGTTTTGGGATGCTTCTCGTTGCATGAATTTGAAGTGGTATGGTTCACAAAGAACTCAATTTTAGATAGCTAACTTGTTCTGTTCTTATTTATTTTCTTGGGATTTCAATTGATTTTAATTTCTTCTTGTATGTTGTATATGCCCCATTATTACTTATAAATTATTCATAGACTATGGAGTAACCTATCAGAGTACTAGTAGAGTATTCTATGGTGTATATGTGGTAGATTATTAGTATATCAGTGAGGTGTATTTTGGTAATTAGATTAAGGTGTCTTGATTATAAATAGTAGTGTTAGGGTCTTCTTTTTGGGTGTGCATCATCTTAGTAGAGTGTCTATTGTGGGATATAGGGAGAGAGATAACTCTCTCGAAAGGCTATTGGTTATTGTAATTTTCTTAATTGATATTGCAATATATTGGTTCCTTTGAGTTCTGAGTATTTTTCTAGTTTCAATACCTAACAACTTGGTATCAGAGCACGTCACATCCTGGGGAGAACAAGGAGTATGGCGTATAGGCCTATGGAAGAAAGAGTAGAAGGAATAGAGAGAGACGTTAGCGACCTTCAGGCAGCGGTTCTGGAACTGATGAAGAACATGAGAATTTTATATGATCGGGTGAATGAAAACCAGGGGAGTTCAGAAGAAGCAAAAGAATGTTTGCAGAGATAAACAGAAGAAATGCGAAAGAACCATAAGGCATTGATGATGATGATCACTGGAAAAGGGAAGTCGCAAGGAGATAGTTCCACCACAATCACGATGTAGTACCAAGCAGACTCCATGGTGGGAGAAATCGAGACTATAAAAGAAAAACACAAGCAAAGAGAGATGAAGAATGAGAGTTTGTCTAGAGTCAAAACAGAGCCATCACAAGGAGACACTCGCCAAGGAAGATAAAAACAATGAGAGGAAGAAGCAGAAGAGAAAGAAAAAAATAGAAAGAAAGGGAGCAAGAGAAATAGAGAATGCACCAGAAGGCACAAGTTACTCGAATTGGAGAAATAGAAAGTTGTGTCAAGTCCTCAACGACCGTGGAAAACGAGAGTCGCGAGATGAAGAAGTTGGAAGACGAAACCAGTTCGATTGAGATAAAAAGAGGGTAGAGAGAAGAGATCGAAGGGAGCCCAACATGTTTTGCCAAAGATCGAAGATCCTTCACAAGTAGGCTAGAAACAAGTTCAAGGAGATGGTGTCCAAGTCGGAATGTCAAGGGAAAAATCACCTACGATTACTGTTGAAGAGAAAAATTTGGAAGGAAAGTCAGAGGAGGCATCAACGACTTAAGATATTATCGAGTAGGGGAAAAATCAAAGAAAATCACCATTCGATTGGAAAAATAAGAGAATCGATTGAAGGAGGCCAACGTAGGTGGTGGAAGAAAATAATGTCGGAGATGAATCCCTACGGAAGTTGTCATTGTAAGTTATGTAGTATGTTTATGCTCACCCTTGTTGCTTAATATTGTACTTTACAAGTAATACTCAACTACATCATAGATGACAGAGATGTTGGTTTAGAAGAATTATGGTGACATTTTAAAAGTTTTGGTCATAGAACTGTAAATAAGTTGCATATTTAAATCCTTTACAGTGTGTTAGGCTAGTGAATGTGAAATTCTCTTGTTTGTTAAACATCCTTGAAAATGCTTGTGATGTATAATCGGTTTAGGCACAACTTTTGATTTTGTAGTATGCGGGTGTTGAGCTTTGGTCTCTGATTTATAGAAGTATGTGTGCTTTTTCTCCCAAGTTCTCTAGCTAAAATTTTTTATTCTTGATTCTACGTTGTTATGTTGTCAAAATTTTGTATTTGGGCAACTTTAGCTCAATAAAGGTCGGTGGTTAGTTAAGTTTATGGCTTAGGGTCGCTACAAATAGTTTTTGTAATTTTTGAATTGTTGGCATGAGGTTGATAAGTCTTATAATTTTTAAATTGTTCCTAAGCTTGATAGTTTGATATTGTTAAAGATATTAACTTTGTTAAAGTGTGAAAGGTTGATGCAATTATGTCTTTTTTAATATATCATATTGTTGGAACGCAATGTAAGATATTCAAGAAAATTAGAGAACAGTTATTACAATTAAAACAAAATAACAAACAAACATGACATGCAAAATACATCAACAATTAACTAAACTGACATTCATACAATGTCAAAATAAAAATACACTTAATAAATTAAAGTAGTCAAGTTGTAACAAAAATGAGACATAATAAGTGTCAAGAATTTATACACATGATGTTTTATGTATGTCAAAGCGTGTAAGGGCCTGTTTGGTAAGTAATCTGAAAACAGAAATTTGAAAATAAGGGATTCAATGAAAATAGAGTTGTATTTCATGTTTTCAGATATTCGTTTGATAGCAGATTTAGAAATTTGATTTCATTCTAAACAGTTGTTTTATGTGTGTCTTTTATAACATGTTTATAGATCATCAAATTAGTTGTAGTTGCAAAACTAATTATTAGATGAAATATAAGTCATTATTAACTAATTTATGAACATAATTTTTATAATCTTTATAAAATTAATTTTATAATATAATATTATATAATTTATAATATATTATATATTATATTATACGTATTTTAATTTAACAAAAATGAATTAAGTTTATAACATGAAATATTGTATTTATTAAGATTTTTATCTTTATTTAATATAATTCTGCATTTTAAAATTTTAAATTTAGAATCTGGATACAATGAAAACATAAAAATGTTGTTTTCAGAATTTCTACTATCTGGATCACAGAACCCGAAAATAGTTTTCGAAAACACATCTGCCAAACGCATATTCACTGAATTCAGTGAATCTGAAAACATAAAACAGAATCTGGATTGCATACCAAACAGACCCTAATATTCTTGACATATTGAAAACATCAAGAAAAATAAATCTTGACGTTTCTCGTTTGTCACGTTGAACACCTTATTCAAAAACGTCAAGGGTTTCAAACTTTGACATTTCATAAACGTCAAGTAATACCATTTTTGTTGTAGTGTGCCATGAAATTCTATGTTTTCTTATATAGTTTGTACAAATGTTTTCAAAAACCAAGCTAAGTTTTGAAAACTAAAAAAAGTAGTTTTCAAAAACTTATTTTTATTTTTGAAATTTGGCTAGAAACTTAAGTGGTACCTCAAAAAAGATGGAAATTACTGTAGAGAAGAGTAAGAGAAATTGTGGAAAAACAACCATAATTTTCAAAAACTAAAAACCAAATGGTTATCAAACGACGCCTTAGTTTTCAAATCTTAGTTTGGATTTTGAAAATATTTTTAGAGAGTAGATAAGAAAACAAATAAATTCATAGATGGAAATAGTGTTTATAAGCATAACTTTCAAAAATTAAGAACTAAAACCTAATAGTTATTCAATGACGCATTAAATTTCTGTTGAAATTTTATGAGTTTGCAGAGATTTGTTAAATTATCAGTCTTGTGCTATTAAGTTGGTTGTATGCAATGTTAGATCTTTGTTGAAAGTCGTAAATTTTGGAACATTTTGGAACCTTTTTTGCTTGCTTTTATTAAAATTTATCGGAAATTTTTTGTGAAAATTGGATTGACGATAAAAATTGAAACATGTGTTTATATGTCTATGGTTTAAATTGATAAAATTAAAAGTTTAGATGGAAAATTGATACACCTGTCAAGATATAAATCGATTTTCCCTAATTCTCAATTATATCATTAGATAATGTCATTGTTGTGCACTAACCCATTGTAGACAAGTTATATTCACAAATATAATTGTTACAAACAATTTGATCCTTAGCAAATTACTCTAGTTATAGTTGAACAAAATTACCATTTTATCCAAACAACTATACTTGTAATCTTCTAAAGTCCCATTGGCTCTTTAATAGACTATCTTCTATAATCTCATCATGGGTTTGAACCTTCTTAGAGCAACAAATAGATGAGTACAATATTGTCCAACCCTACACTAAATAAACCTATTAGAAACTTTTTTAAATATGAAAGGATGCCACACTTTCACATAAAAAGACAATTAAAATTAGGTTTCTCTCATGTAATTATAATAATAATATACAGAGAGAGAAAGAGGTGTTAAACAGTGATAAAAAAGAAATAATTTATGTCTTATGATTCAACCAAACCACCCATAAACAAAATTTTTCATTCCACTAATAAAGTGTGTGACTGTGAGCACTAGCTCTTTTGGTAGTGCTTTGCACACTATCTCTTACTCTTTACCTATTTGTACCACTATCTCTATTCATTATTCTCATTGGCTTTCTTTTGCTTAAACAAAGTAAAAAATTCTAAATCTCTATAAAAATCCCTTCTTGGGCGTGTGCTCTCCACAAGCAAACCATTTCTTTTTTCCTTCTGCACTTTCCTTTGTGAAAATACGAAATCATTTAGTTCAATTATGGCTTCATTCCATGCAGAAGCTTCTGAGTCTGGCAGTGTTGATTATGCTCAACGAGCCCAGTGGCTCCGAGCAGCGGTTCTCGGGGCCAACGATGGGCTCGTCTCCGTTGCGTCGCTGATGATGGGCGTTGGAGCTGTGAAGCCCGACGCCAAGGCCATGCTTATTGCTGGATTTGCAGGGCTGGTTGCTGGAGCTTGCAGCATGGCGATTGGAGAGTTTGTCTCGGTTTACACCCAATATGACATAGAGAAAGCTCAGCTGAAGAGAGATGGGAAGCAAAAGAATGTAATGCCTAATCGCTCTTTCGACTAAATTATTACAATTCAAAGAGACTATTTATAGCCTTGCAATAACATGAACATAACTAATTAAGACTCCGTTTGATAACCATTTGAGTTTTCGTTTTTGGTTTTTAAAAATTAAGCATATAAATATCAGTTCTACTGATGGCTTTTCACGTTTTCTTATCTACTTTTTAGATGGGTTTTAAAAAATGAAATCAAATTTTAAAAACTAAACAAAGTAGTTTTTGAAAACGTATTTTTGTTTTTGAAATTTAGCTAAGAATTCAAGTGTTTTCTTAAGAAAAATGGGAGTCAGTCGAAAGATGAAACTCGTGATAAACAAATTAAAAGAAAACAAACTTAATTTTCAAAAACTAAAAACCAAATAATTATCAAATAAGGCCGAAATCTAACAACCTGAATAGCTAATATATTATTTTTCCTACATTCATCAGGGTGTCATGCAATCCAACCACCCAGCAGCTGGGGCGGTCGAGGAAGAGAAGCTGCCAAATCCATTGCAGGCTACGATTGCATCAGCGATTGCGTTTTCGGTCGGAGCAGTCATTCCTTTGCTGGCGGCAGTGTTTATACACAACCATAAGGTGAGGCTCGGCGTGGTTGCGGGGGTGGCGAGCTTGACGCTGGTGGTTTTCGGAGGAGTCGGAGCCATCTTGGGGAGGACTTCGATCGGGAAATCGGCAGCGAGAGTGCTTGTTGGAGGGTGGATGGCTATGGCCATCACCTTTGGACTTACAAAGCTGCTTGGTTCGAAGGGACTGTGAAGTTTCCAAAGGCCTACCATTATCATTAATATTGTCTGTGTTGTGCTAGTGTTGTAAGATGTGTATGCTTTTATTTTCAGTATGCATGAGTTAAAAGGAGTTCCCTTTTATCAGTCCTAAGAAATAAATTATGGGCATGCTTGAGAGTTCCTTTGAAATAGTTTGTCATCTCTAGAATTACTCCAAAACATGCTTTTAATCAATGAAAATCAATTTATTGTTTGATTTCACACTCTTCAATCTTAGTACCAAAAAAAATTGATTTTAAATAATTAAAATATATGTTTTTAGAGTGATTTTTGAATATGATAAAAGGAATTTTAACCATTTTAAAATCACTTCCAAATATGCTCTATGTTGTTCCAAAGCAAATTGTGTGACATGATGTAACCTCAACATGGTACCTCTTTGGGTTCACCTTTCTTAGATTGAATCCCAATTTTTTAGACCGAATACCCGTTTGAGTTGAATGAGCTCTGATACCATACTAGATTATATAAGGTTTGGCAATGAGAGGAGTAACCTATATATTTTATATATTGTGAGGTTACTCTCTCCAATTTTCCAATGTGGAATCCTCAATAGACATGGCACACTAATTGAATAATTAATATGTAATAATTTTACATGGCATGACACAAGAGAGTAACGCAGTTGGATAAAATAAGGTTAACGGGCATAATAACAGTACTTTAGGGGGCGAAAATAAATCATCAACTAGAAATATAATCTCACATGAAGTTCGCCGTTCATTCTTACATTATGAAGTAATTCACTTATGTGTTGGTTCAAGACTTGAACAAAGGCCGTACTCAAAAAAAAAAAAAAAGACTTGAACAAAGGCCCCATTTTTTCATTCACCCTAGAGAGGCTTCATTTATAGTTGTACCATGAACAATTTTTTTATTAGAGAATGGATGGTCGATGCTAGGTATAAGATATAATTACAAGGTAAAATGAACTCTTAACATAAGTTATAATTATGAATAATGTTGGGAGTGTGACCAAAGTCACACATCACATAAATAAGGGACAAATCATAAATTTATAAGTAAGAGACACCATCTCCATTCGTGTGAGGCCTTCTGGGGAACCAAATGTAGAGTCATGAGAGTTGATGCCTAAAGTGGACAATATCATATAATTGTGGAGATTTGGCGAAATTTGTTGTTCTCATCAATTGGTATTATAGCCATGCCTCTAAATCGTACTCGGTAAAATCCTTCGGTGTCGTTGGCCCTAACAAATAATAACTCATAAAGTGAAATCAACTTGTACATAGTGATTCAACTCTAGATTCTTAAAGGAAGTGCCCTTAGTAGTGAATGAAAATTCGCTAATTAATTTTAGATCTTTGGACTTATAAATTGTAGGCTTAAGAGTCGTTTTATTAGCTCGTGAAATCATTAATAGGTCAATAACTAAGGAAGATTCAACTTGATATAGGTGAATAACGTACACGAGCGTAACTTTTTCCGTCCATAAGAGTGTAACTTCAAGTTCTTCTTTTCAAAAAAAAAAAAAAAAACTTGAAGTTATTAACGAAGTAGTATTGAAAAATTAATCAATTAATTTTAGATGATTGGAGTTTATAATTTGTAGGCCCAAAAGTCTGGCAGGTTAGTGCATAAAATCAGTAATAGACCAAATAAGTTTACATTTTTTTTAATGTTCAATTTTATATTTTATTTTAATGTGTTAATACCGTAAATAAAATAAATAATAATATAGGGTGATTTGCAAATATAGCAAAAAAAAAAAAAAAAAAACAAAAGTTGCCCAATTAGGAGTGTTTGTCAGTGGCGGTTAGTTTTGGGAGAAAAGCAACCAAAAAAATCGTTTAGTCGGTTTCCTTTAAATCGAAATCGGTTGTGAAGATGGAAACTGAGTATAATTTTACCAAAATTTAAATAGTAAAATAATAATAATAATAATAATAATAATAATAATAATAATAATAATAATAATACAAGTGTTTGGAAATAAAATATATATAATATAAGTATGAGATAGTGAAAATTTCTCGCAAATTAAACAAGAAATATATTAGAGATAAAGTGGGTGAGGAGAAAGAGAATTTGTGGGTTTTCTCACCAATGGATATTTTTTATTCATCCACCAAAAGCCACTATATATAGGCAATTTGGGAGCATGATGTGGTCCATTTTTGACACTAATCTATGACCTTTGTTAGACACATGAGAGACACTTTAGTTAGGAATAATTTGTCACACGACATGTGTATCAAACGGGCATGTGGAATGGGCATTTACATGTGTTTGTTTACAATACTCCACATTAAACGTTCATTTATATAAAATATGTCTCGTTAAAACCTTACTAGGGAAACTCCCAATGGGATAAAAACCTTAGTGAAGGAAAAAGAGTACATATTTTATATAATAAATTTACTCCCCCTCATGAAGACATCACTTGAGATCTCTGAGTCGTCGCATCCCAATACTGTGAACGAATTTCTCAAATGTTGTAGTTGGTAATGCCTTTGTAAATATGTCTTCCAAGTTATCTTTCGAACAAATCTGTTGTACTGAGATGTCGTCATTTTCTTCAAAGTCATGACGGTAGAAAAACTTTGGAGAGATATGTTTCGTTCTATCTCATTTAATATATTCTCCTTTGATTTGAGCTATACATGTTGTGTTGTCTTCGTATAATATTGTTGGAAGAGGTTTACTCGAAGACAAGCCACATGTCTCAAGAATGTGTTGTGTCATCAATCTTATCCATACACATTCTCGACTCGTTTCATGAATAGCGAGGATATTTCAACATGATTTAAAGAAGTGGTTGTTATAGTCTGTTTCACTGATCGCCACGATATAGCAGTTCCTCCACATGTAAATAGATAACTTGTCTGAGATCTTGTCTTGTGTGGATCAGATAGATAATCAGAATCTACATAACCAACTAGATCAAAACTGGATTTGTTAGAATAAAATAAACTCATATCAATCGCCCCTCGAAAATATCGGAGTACATGCTTAACTTCATTCTAATGTCTTTTTGTAGGACATGAACTATATCTAGCTAATAAATTTACTGAAAATACAATATCTGGTCTTGTGTTATTAGCCAGATACATAAGTGCATCAATTTACTTCATGACCAAGTAGTTTTTCATTGTCATCTCGAGGTCGAAATATATCCTTTTTTATATCCAGTGAATGAACTTCCATTGAAATGTTCAATGGATGTGTTTTATCCATATAGAATCTTTTTAAGATTTTCTCTATATAAGTTAATTGATGAACAAATATCTCATCTACTAAATGTTCAATTTGCAACCCAAGGCAAAATTTTATTTTTCCAAGATCTTTCATCTCAAATTCTTTGTTAAGATATTCTATCGCCTTGGATAATTCTTCAGAAGTTCATATTATATTTAAGTCATCAACATATACAATCATAATAGCAAATCATGACTGAGATTTCTTTATAAAAACACATGGACATATTGGATTATTTTGATATCATTTTTTTAACAGATATTTACTCAGGCAATTATACCACTCGTCCTGATTGTTTTAATCCATATAATGGTCTCTGTAACTTTATTGAATACAATTCCCGAGGCTTGATTCATATTTGATTCATATTTGATTCATATGTTTCTAGTATTTTAAATCCTTCCGAGATTTTCATATAAATGTCATTATCCAGAGATCCATATAAATACGTCGTGACTACATCCATTAGATACATATCAAGTTTTTCATATACAGTCAGGTCAATCAAATATCTTAGCGTTATTACATCCACCACAGGAGAATATGTCTCCTCATAATCAATACCAGACCTTTGCGAGAATCCTTGTGCAATAAGTCTCGTTTTATATCTTGTGATTTTGTTCTTTTCATTTCTTTTCCTTACAAATACTCATTTGTATCCCACAGGTTTGACACCTTCTGGTGTTAGGACTATTGGTCCAAAAACCTCACATTTTGAAAGTGAGTTCAACTCTGCTTGGATTGCTTCTTTCCACTTCGACCAATCCTTTCTACGTTGACATTCTTCGATAGATTTGGATCAAAATCGTCACTTTCATGAATAATATCGTGAGTAACATTATTAGCAAAAATGTTGTCAACAATGATATAATTTCGGTTCCATCTCTTTCTTGTTGTAACATAGGTTATAGAAATTTCATTATTATCCTCAAGCATTTGATTTTCATCAATACTCTTTTGAGTAGTTGTATTCTGGATTTCTTATGGAACATCTATACCTTTTATTGAATCATTTTAATTCTCAACTACTTTTCTTTTTCGAGGATTTTTATCTTTGGAACCCATTGGTGTACCACGCTTCTGGCGTGCTCCAGACTCATTATTGACAACTTGTTCCTTTGAGATATTAATTTTTGATGGAGCATTTGCAGCTGGTATATATGATTTAGTCACTCTTTTAGCATATGTGAATGCATCTAGTAATTGATTTTCTATATTTAGCAAATGAATTATCTTTTGAACTTCAAGTTCACATTGATCTCTACGAGGATCTAAATGAGATAATAATGATGCATTCCATGTAATTTCTTTTTCCAACTTCTTAATTCCTCCTCATAATGTTGCAAAATTTCTTTCATTAAAATGACAATTAGCAAATCATGCAGTAAATACATCACCCGTCAGGGGTTCAAGATATTTAATAATTGATGGGGAATCATATCCAACAAATATTCCTAACCTCCTTTGAGAACCTATCTTAGTACGTTATGGTGGAGCAATTGGAACATATACTACACATCCAAAAATTTTCAGATGGGATATATTTGGTTGTCGACCATAAGCTAATTGCATAAGAAAATATTTATTATAGGCTACTGGCCTAATACGTAATAATGATGCAGCGTGCAAAATAGCATGACCCCAGACCGATGTAGGAATTTTAACTCTCATAAGCAATGATTTTGCAATTAGTTGCAGACGTTTTATAAATGATTATGTTAGGCCATTTTGTGTATGAACGTGGGCTATAGGATGTTCAACATTTATCCCAATTGACATACAATAATTATTAAAAGTTCGAGATGTAAATTCACCAGCATTATCAAGTCTAATAGTCTTAATTGTATAATCAGGAAATTGTGTTCTTAACTTAATTATTTGAGCAAGTAATCTTGTAAATGCAAGATTTCGTCTTGATAATAAGCATACATGTGACCATCTGCTGGACGCGTCAATTAATTCCATAAAATCTCTAAATGGACCATTTGATGGGTTAATAAGTCCACAAATATCACCTTGAATTCGCTCTAAAAATGAAGGTGATTCAATCCCAACTTTAGCTGGTGATAGTCTAATAATTAATTTTCCTTGAGAGCAAACATCACATGACAACTCATTGGATTGAATAATCTTCTGATTCTTTAAAGGATATCCATGTGATTCTCAATAATTTTCCTCATCATTATTGATCCTGGATGGCCCAACCGATCATGCCAAATACTGAATATTTCGGGATTCATGAACTTGTGGTTCATTGTTGCATAACTTTCGATTACTCATATATGAGTATAATATAATCTAGAAGAAAAGGCTGGCGGTGTTTCTAATATATGTTTTTCATTTGAAACAATAGATGTGATATAGAGATACTCTATATTAGTTTTACGATCAGTTTCAACATGATAACCATTGTTACGTATATCTTTGAAACTCAATAAATTTCTCTTTGATTTGCTAGAGAACAAAGCATTATTAAATTGTAAATCTTGTTCCTGTAGGAAAAATGAAGCTTGTTTTTCCAAAACCTTCAATTAGATCTGTAGAACCTGATATAGTATTGACTTTTGCTTCCAGCATTGTCAATCTAGTAAAATATTTTCTGCTTATGAGTATCGTGTGCGTAGTTGTGCAGTCTTCCAGACATAAATCCTCATTTCTCATTTTTCGAGTTACTCAACATATTGAAATTGTCCATATTTCCGGAGGACCTACCTTCAGTGGAAAAACCGGCAGAGCTTCGTGCTGATAACGTGTTGTGAAAATATGATGGAAACCGAGTATACTTTTACCGATATTTAAATAGTAATATAATAATAATCGTAATAATAATAATCATAATCATAATCATAATCATAATCATAATCATCATAATCATCATCATCATCATCATCATCATCATCATCATCATCATCATCATCATCATCATCATCATCATCATCATCATCATCATCATCATCATCATAATAATAATAAAAAAAAATATTTGAAAATAGAATATATATAATATAAATATGAGATAGTGGAAAGTTGTGACAAATTAAACAAGAAATATATTAGAGAGAAAGTGGGAGAGGAGAAAGAGAATTGGAGGGTTTTTTCACCAATGAATATTTTTTATTTATCCACCAAAAGCCACTATATATAGGAAATTTGGAGAGCAAGATGTGGTTCATTTTGGACACCAATCTATGATCTTTGTTGGACACATGTGAGACACTTTGGCTAGGGATAATTTGCCACATGACATGGATATTAAATGAACATGTGGAATGAACATTTACATGTGTTTGTTTACAATAAAATCAACGTTTTCTTCAGCTAGTGGAGAAACCAAGCATTAGTCGGTTTCGTCAATTTTTCTATCTTTTACATTTTTCTAAACTTTATAAATTTTTTAAAATTTTAATTTTAATAATCATGATACTTTACTAACTTAATAATAATGGGACAAAAATTATACCCATTTTTCAACTATTCTTTTTCTTTGATAGTTTTAATACATATTTTTATTTTTAATTGATAATAAATGAAAAATTGTTAATCTCCCTCGACATGAATTATTTTCCATTTATGAAAATTGAAATTTTTATGTGACCTGAAAAATGAAGAATTATCATTTGTTCATCTACTTACCTAGGGGTGAGCAAAAGAAGCTTGAAAACTAACACAATCGATCAAAATAAACTGAACTGATGTCGGTCAAGCCATTTAGAGGGCAACATCGGTCGGGGTCAAATTTGCACTTTGTAAAATCGATCGACTGATCGAATTTTTAAATATATATATATATATATATAATAAAATTATTTATATATTATATAATATAAATATATAATAAAAAAAGGGTAAAATTTTATATATTTACATATTATATAGGGAAAAATACCTTTTTAGTCGCTCATGTTTTGAGTATGTGCCTATTTAGTCCCTATATTTCAAAATCAGACAATCGAGTCCTTGAATTTAACTAAATAGTTCGATTGGATCCTCTGCCGTTAATTATTTTTAACAGAGGCTGACATGGATGTTTTTAATATTAAAATAACAAAAAAATATATTATTATTAAAAATTATTATAATATTCCTTCTTCTCTCTCACTTTCTCCCCCTCGTCCCCTTCTTCCTTCCTCTTCTTCTCTCTCTTCTGTGCGTCATCCAAATTTCTTTTTTTTCTGAGGATGAAGAAGAATGGCGGAAGGGCCACGATTGGGCGGTAGAGCACGACGAAACAGAAAACGGTGAAATCTGAAGCGCGGTGGATCTGGGCATCAGACTCGTGGCACGACAAGCAAACTTGGGTCTTGCATCACTCTACATTCTGGTGACCAATGACATGAACTCGGGTCTGAACGGCTAGGGCGACTAGTCTGGCGTGCGAACAACAAAGCGCAACTCGCGAATGACGAAGCGTGGCTCCAGTCAGGTGTTGACGCTAGATTCGCTTAAGATCTGCTTTGTCGGCCGGAAGATCTAGGGTTCAACGTCGGTCGGCGAATCGACTGTAATCTGTAGGGGAGCGAGTGTAGGTCATGCTTGATTTATGTTATGAATGTTTCCCATAGAAGAAAGAAAATCAGAAATAAGCGAAAAAGAATTATTTTTTTTTGTTTGATGACAGAATCAAAAGGAAAATAAAAAAATGAAACTTAAAGAGATTTACGTTTGTCCATGAAGGTGACGGGACGAGAAGAGTAGCCAAAAGCAATAAATTGAAGAGTTTCACCAAGGAGAGGCCAACCCAAGTTCCCTTTTGGAATTCCATCATTATTTTGAATATGCTTCTTCTTCATCTTCATATTCTTCTTCAACCAAAACCAACCCTCACAAACCAACTCTCTTTTTCAACCCAACAGATTCCATCGTCGGTGCGTTCTTCTTCCTCCTCTTCTTTGGCCTGCTATCGGAAAAGAAAAAAAAAAAGAAGAAAGGAATGATCAGATGGACACACAGAAGAGAGAAAAGAAAGAGGAAGGGTGAAAGGGATGAGAGGGAGAGAAATAATATTAAAATAATAATATTATTATTTTAATTTTTTGTTATTGTTATTATTTTTAAATTATTATTTTAATATTAAAAACGTCAACATCAGCTTCTGTTAGTCTCCGTTAAAAATAATTAACGGCTAAGGACTCAATCAAACTATTTAACTAAATTCAGGGACTCGATTGTCTGATTTTGAAACATAGGGACTAAATAAACACAAACTCGAAACATGAGAAACTAAAAAGATATTTTTCCCTATTATATATTATGAATAATAATAAAATAAATAGATAATAGATAAATATTAGTTAAATAAATAAATATATTAGTTACAAAAATAGCGATTTTCTATCGAAACCGACCAACAGAACTAAACTCAGATCGATTAGTTTAAATTGTCTATGAAAAAAACTTGCTGGACCGAATCGATATATATGGTCGGTTCGACAATTGTTGAGGCAAAAAATCGACTCCGACAGACAAACACTCATCTCTATACTTAAGAATAAATTGAATAGGATACTAAATATTAAAGTAATCAGGTTGATTAAAAATCCAAATAGGATGTTAGTCCAAAACTCCAAACATATGAAATAACATAACTTTCATCAATATTTAATCATTATGTAACTTAAATCCAAACTCGAAAGGTATGAAACAACAACATTAGCATAAGTTCGTATTCAAATGATAAAAATCTAAAATCTCTAGTCGCCAAGTTCAAAAAGCGTCCAATGTCTTTTTCTTCTTCCATGATTGTTTTGCATCCTACAAAATCGGTGTAAGACTTAAGAGTACAAAAAAAGTCAATACTTTCATGATTCAATAATACTAGTAAAAAGCAAAGTACAACCAAACTCATACGCTGGAATTGCCATGCGCCAGATCTGTGGTCGATCACATCTCACTGCCGCTCACTAATCACTTTGCCACACCATTGTCGACGTTCAATAGTCAAAGCATTTCACCACCCCTCTCTTCCTCCAGTGTTTATATAACTCCGATTTGGAGTGGGTTAGTATTCCGACGTCGATTCAAAGCATTTTCGCGTCTAGATCAGTCTAGATTTTGTCGTGGGTTAGTGTTTCTAAAATGATTTGAAGTAGTCTCTGGGTTGGAAAACTTAATTTAAGGTTTGTTTTGATGTTTTAAAACCCATAACCCATTGAAAATCATTCAAGGTTACACATGGCATTTGGAGGTCGAGTTGTCGAGCTTGGACCAATTCGATATCTATTTCAGTAGCTGAAGGTGCTACTTGGGTAAGTTTTCTTTGGTGATTTTCGCTCAACTTGTTTGAACTCATGGTTCGATCTTAGAATGATTTGTTAATTATTGTTAGGACCTTGTTTGACGATTTTGGATCCTTTGGAAGTGTCTATTATTGTGTAACAACCTAGTTATCAGACCAAAATCTTCTAGGGAAGTTACTAAATAACACTGTCTGTACCAAAATTACGGCAGTATAACGACACTACTAGGATAAAACTAAAAGCTTTTCTAACCTGTTTAAAGCAAAAAAAAAAAAAAAACACTCCAAAAAGTTTACTAAACACCCAACCTCCTCCAAACAACATTTAATAGATGGTTGGGCTTCCAACAGATCATAAATTCATAAAGTGAAGAACTCAACAAGAGCATAATTTTAACTTTGACTATCACCTACATGCGACTAATAACTTTAAAAGAAAAAGAAACAAACATAACTCATAACTAATATGTACAAATATGCAACCGAATTTAAAAATGTAAAAACTCTAAGAGAAACTAGTCCTAAAACACCAAAGTAAGTCATCAAGCCTCGTCAGGTTGCCACCATTGTCATCCATCCCACAATTTAGCTTTTATCTGCAAACAAAAACATAGAAAGAAACGAGTGAGTATAAAAATACTCAGTAAGTAGCCCACTTACGTCCAAAACTATCTCAACAAAAACAACAAAACTCATCTACTAAACTCACTCAACCCCAAATATGCCTCACTCTTTGCACACCTCACACTGAGCCCCATGTGGTAATAACTCAAGCTTTACCTTCGATCTTGGAACTTTGATTTATGATGCAATGAGGGAAAGCAACTCTCACGCCACTACAGGCTAACATAGAGCAGTGAAGGTACATAACCCACACGCCCTATGGAGAATCGCCCTAAGCCAGCACGTGATAATGGAAAGTAACCACTCCCTGACGGGGGCATACCCCAATCTCTCATACTACAACACGTTAACATAGAGCATTGAAGGTACTGTTGGAATGTATTCCCTAAACTCGTGTCAGTTGTAACGTTTGATGTATTTATAAAATTTATTTTTCATTAAACCTTGTATCTCACATTTCAAACTTAATCCAATAAACTAAGCTCTAGGGTCATTCATATTTATGAGATATTGAACGGCGTGTAGTGGACACACATGTAGGATCACGTTCAAGTAATTGACCCAAATGGTCTATAGTATATGGATAAGGTTGAGAACCTCATCTTGGTGACACTATGGATGTGCCTCATTTTGTATTTGATACAAACGGGACGATCCATCTCGTTCATGTAGTTTACATGAGGGTTGGGGCATCCTATGCAATGAGATTATACAAGACCAGACCGTGAATTATTAGACCAACTGATGTAACACCGTTAACAGTTTAGGACTAATAAATTCATAGATGACCATTAGTGACTCGACCTTAATTCTGAGCGAGTTATGAACTCTTGTCTGCGGGGAGTTGTCCTCAGACTAGTACAGGTGAGAGTGTACCAAAGTTGCCACTCAATAATTCCTACCTTTACAGGGGCAGAACCAAGTGCGTAGCTAGAAACTTAACTTTGCCAGATGGAATTCACTAACTAGATGGGCTGTTCTCTTAAGTGCTGATTCTAGGGCTTGAACAACAGGGCCCCACCCTCTCACTGGCCTGATAAGGACATTGTTTATGGTAGGACCATAAACAAGTTGTTCATTAGAGGATCAGTGCTACTTAAGGAGCAAAAGGTAGGCACAGGGGTAAAACGGTAATTTGACTTAGCTGTGACTAGGAACGATCTGTGAAGGGTTGACTCATGGGCATTGGTTATATCGATGGACACAACTTGTCCTACAGTGAGGAGAGTGAAGCTACGGGTCTATAGTGAAGTGACCCCGTAGTTAATGAATGTTGATTGACGGGATCAAAGAGTTTGATCAGTTAATCTCGGATCATTAGAGCTCATGAATTGTAGGTTTATTAGGTCTCTCGGTTGGCTCAATTATGGATTTAATGAGGGTATAAAATTTGGAGTGAATTTGAAGTGTTCGAATTCACATAAAGTGTATTTATGTAAATTAAATGAGATATAATTAATATAATATATAGTTTGGTGTGAATGAGATCCACATTAAACTTTACTATAGCCTAATTATGGAATTAAGGCGTAGTGGGAGAAATTGAATTTGAGATATGTGAAAAATTGAATGTGATTCAATTTAATTTCACATTATGCAAATATGATTTGCGTTATAAGGTATGTGATACCTTATACTATATGATTATGCAAATATGGTTTGCATTATAGTATGTGATTAAATGGAAAATGGGGGGAGATTTTCTCTCCACCTCATCCTATTATAAAAGGATGCTTGGAGAAGCATTCCATAAATCAGTTTGCCATTTATGGAATTCTCACCAAATGGCAAATTCTCTCCTCTCTCAAATTCTCTCTATTCTTTCTAACACCCAAATCCAAAGGGAATTCCACAATTCTCCCTCATCCACCAGAGGACAACCGAGAAGCCCTTGTTGAGGTGTCCTTGTTCGATTCGTGGTTTAGAGACCGGGAGATCATTGAAGAGATCGTAGAGATCGTGTTTCATCGCGAGAGAAGGAATACGAGAAGAAAGTAGTTCTTCAAAGGTTAGGCGTTGTACCTTTTCCTTCTTCCTCATGTTTAACCTAGATACAATAGTTGTATATGTTTAATTTTAAGTAGAATTCGAGTAATACAACGGAGCATCGTGATTCACGTCGCTTCCGCTGCGGGATTCAATCCTAGTAATTGGTATCAGAGACTTGATTTGCTACTATTGTGTTATGAAATTACTTAAAATTAGGAATTTAAAATTGTATCTCATTCAATTTAATTTCTCTCAAATCAATTTCTCCAAATAAGCCCTAATTAAATAATTAGGCTATACTATAGTTTATTATGAATCAAAAACTTGATGCGAAGATATCAAGTGCCCTAAACTAATGCAAATTAGAATGAGACTCCGACACTTCTACGACGTGCAAGCATACACGGTCGAGAGCAGCAAGTGATAAGTTAAAGTATCGATCCCACGAGGACTAGCTAGACCTAAATGAATGAGTGTTCTAGCAAATTTTCCTTATTTTAGTGCAATGAATGAGTGTGCAAATTACTGTTGTAAATAAATAAATTAATAAGAAAGATAAGATACGACACAAAAAAATAACTAAATTTAAATGTGGGGTGAGGAGAATGCAAACAAGAGGGCAAATGCAAGAGATTAGATTTGTAATGAAAAATAAACACGGGTTAGGTTAGAGTTCTAATGTTCAATTGGAAAAATTTTTGAGTGATGCCTTGAATTTACTTACACATGCATTCAAATGATTCTTTTCAAAATCACTAAGTTTTAAAACCTACAATTTTCCAATTGTGATCTAAATTATGCCCATGATTTTAGGTTATAGGTGGGTTAATTATCAGTAATCAACTGAATAATCATAGAATGAAATTTTAGTTTTCTAATTCATTCGCTTTCCCAACTTGATGAATTATAGAGAAGTTAAAAGGCCTAATTTTAATTCTCATGCACGTTAAATTTAATAAAATTTCATAAATTCAATTAATGGCATCAACCATAAATTTAATCCAAAATTACATTAAAACCACCTAACTCTTGCCTAAGACAAATTCGTTCATGATGGAAATTGAGTCACATATCTCTAGTTTAAGCATGCTTTTATTGATCAAGGAGTTCATGTAAAACAATCAACAATGTTTATTAAATTAGCCTAAATCAAGCACGATTCTAGCCTAAAACAGTCACGAGTTATGCCTAAAACAGTGAGCAAAAGTATAATTCAGTACGTAAACAACCCAAAAATTCAGTATTAAATTGGTGGTTGACATCAAGCAATAACACTTAGAGATAGGCAAAACGTTACACAACAGATGGCCTTGTTTTTCTAGTTTATTTTGATAGCAATATCTGATGACCCAAAGCGCCAAAAGACGATCCAACCGTTCGAAACAAATGTCGGTGAGCCCTGAACAAGCTGACAAAATTGAAGCTAAATCCAACGGTGAAAACTCCAGAAAATGGCAACTTTGTGAGCGTCGTCTCTGAAAAATCGAACTACACTGATGCTTTCGAGTTTTGTTACAGCAAATGGGACCTTGATGCCTCAGTTTTTCTATAGCAATGACACACCGGTGTTCCTGATTTTGCTACAGTAATGCTACCTCTCGATAGCAGCAAGGACAACCCCCCAGTTTTGCTCTAGCAAACAACAACCAAGCAATTGTTTCAGAAAACCTCTCGGCAAATCCTTTTTTCTTCAAACGATTGCTTCAACAACTCTTGGCATTCAACAACCTCTTAGCAACCTCACGCCTATTGCTGTAGCAAATCGCTCTTTTGACCTTCCTTCACAATTGCTTCAGCAAATTGATGGGCCAGCTCTCCCGATGCCGCCCCTCGAAATTGCTACAACAAATCGAAGTGCCTCTGTCCTAAAAATGCTTCAACGCCTCTATCCTCCAAATGCTTCAGCGCCTCGGTCCTCCAAATGCTTCAGCAAATCGAAACCCTACACGAATCCTCTCTTGGCTTTGTTGTAGCAATTCTCACCACGCCGACCACAATTGCTTCAGCAATGGATGGACGACACGATTGTTACAACAAATACACCTTCATGATTTGTCTCTTCAATGCACACATTTGCTGTAGAAATAGCTTAGTTCTCCTTCTCTCCTCGGTCTCTTTCTCTTGTCGCCAATTCTCTCCACCTTAGCACTTGTGAACCCTAGCCTCCTTATATAAGATGGTGTTGCCCTAACTCCACAAATTACAAAAATTCCCTTAGGGGTAGAAAGACCATCTTACCATTTGGGTAAAATGTCTAAAATGCCCTTAGGGACTCATGTAATTTTTATAATCTCCTGCACAGAAAAATCTCAAATAAATTCATGAAGTTAATTATAAATCAAACTAAATATGTAAGGATTTTTGGAGTTAAAAATCTTGTCTTTTGGTCTTTACTTAACCATTAGCCTTCTTTCCCCAATATCTTAAATTAAAGCATAAAAAACATCAAAATTAATTCTTTTCGAACCTAATGCTTAAATTCAAGATTTAAAGCTAACACACACATTTTAGGGATAAAATAACATGAGACTCAATAAATTCTATGTAATTCAAGTACATTAAACACTAAAATTATAGTAAAATAACTCTCCCATGGCGAGTTATCACTCATTCACATTAAACTATATATTATGTTATTCATATATAATATAAATGAAATAAATACCCTTTTCATGAATTTGAATACTTTAAATCCACTTCTAAATGTATACCCTCATTTAGTCCAAATTGAACCAACCGAGGGACCTAGACTTAATGGACCTACAGATCATGAGCTCCAATGATCCGAGAATAACCGATCAAACTTTTTGACTTAGTTAATCAACATTCATTAACTATAGGGACACTCCCTATAGCCTCGTAGTTGCGCTCTCCTCACTGTAGGACAAGTTGTGTTCATCGATATAACCAATGCCCGTGAGTCGACCCTTCATAGGTTGTTCGTAGTCACAGCTGGGTCAAATTATCGTTTTACCCCTGTGTCTACCTCTTGCTCCTTAAGTCCCTACTGCTCCTCTAATGAACAATTTTGTTTCATGGTCCTACCATAAACAACATCCCTTTCGGGCCAGTGAGAGGATGGGGCCCCGTTGTTCAAGCCCTGGAGAAAACACTTAAGAGAACAACCTTTCTAGTTTCCTTGCTCCGGAACGAGTGAATTCCATCTTGCGTAGTAGTTAAGTTCCCAGCTCCCCACGTAGTTCTGCCCATGAGAAGGTAGGCATATTGGGCGAGCAACACAGGCCACCCTCACTCGTATTAGTCAAAGGACAGACCCCCCGCAGACAGGAGTTCGTAACATGCTCAGGATTAAGCACGAGTCACTAATGATCATCTACGAGTTTATTAGTCCTATACTGTTAACGGTGTTACATCATAAGGCAAATTGATTTTGATAATATGAATTGTCAACAGAACCATTTTTGAGGTGGTTAAAATGTACCATTGTCATAATTGTGACAAATAATTTTCACAATTAAAGTTTGTGTTCATAGCATTTTGTATGATAACAAACTCATAAATTTTTAACCTTGTCATCAGATTGTCTTGACGAGAATAATTTTTCCATATTACAACAACAAAAGCTTTTATGAGAACTATAAGCTTTAGTTGATAAAGAAAATTCAGAGTGTGGATTGTGTCTAAAGAAATACAACTCCATTATTGCAGATTCGCTCATTATGAACTTTCACACAGTTTCAGGAGCATAACGCTCATACAGGTGTGAAAACTATGGTATGACAGTTGAGTGAGTGTTTATGACTTCTTAAAGTAGACACAAAGTTTTGTTTTTTGCAGAATAAGGAAGATTAATTATCTTTTGTTACTCTGAATGGTTTTCTTTTTAATTGTAGTTTGACATAAGGCTAGAATGAATACAGTTTGATCTCTCTAAAGAATAAAGTAGAACCAGATGGAAATAGAAATGTTTAGATCACATTACATTTAATTTTCATGTTGCTCTTCCACACTTGATCCATGTCATTGAGTATATTTGATGTTGGGGTGTTTAGATCATTGTAGCCTAAGTTGGGACTATACTATTGGGGTATTTGCCCTAATTTCGTGAAGTTTGTAATACTTGTTGATCTAAATGAATAAAAGTTATTTATTTATCAAAGTTTGTATCTCGCATTTTATAAACTTAATCCAATAAACTAAGCTCCACGGTCATATTATTTGAGAGAACTAGAACTTGAACAGTTTGTAGTGGACACACGAGAAGATCACGTTCGAGTTAATGATCCGAACGGTCTACAGTATATGGATAAGGTTGGAAATCTCATCTTGGTGACATTGTGGGATGCGACCCATTAGATACAAACGAGGTGATCCAGCTCGTTTATGTGGTTGACATGCGAGTAGGGGCATCATGTGCAATGAGATTGTATAAGTCTGGACCGTGAATTATTAGACCTACTGATGTAACACCGTTAACAGTATAGAACTAATAACTTCGTAGATGACCATTAGTGACTCGTCTTTAATCTTGAGCGTGTTAGGACTCCTGTCTGCAAGGGTTTGTCCTTTAACTAGTATGGGTGAGGGTGGCTAGAGTACGCCCAATATGCCTACCTTCTTGGGGGCAGAACCTCGTGGGGAGCTGGGAACTTAACTACGCAAGTTGGAATTCACTCGTTCTCTAGTTAGTGAAACTAGAGAGGTTGTTCCCATAAGTGTTACCTCCAGGGGTTGGACAACGGGGCCCAACCTCTTATTGGAATGAGAGTGATGTTGTTTATGGTAGGACCATGCAACAAAATTGTTCATTAGAGGAGCAGTGGACTTAAGGACCAAGAGGTAGACACAGGGGTAAAACTGTAAGTTGATCCAGTTGTGACTACGAACAACCTATGAAGGGTCGACTCACGGGCATTGGTTATATCGATGGACACAACTTGTCCTAAAGTGATGAGAGTGTTGGGATTTCTGTCCTAATCTTGTGTTTGTAAAATATTGTTTTGAAATTAATAAGAGTTATTTATTTCTTCACTTACTGTCTCGCAAATATTTTAAACCTTTCCAATAAACTAAGCTCTAGGGTCATTGAATATATGAGAGAACTAGAACTTGAACGGTGCGTAGTTGACACACAAGGAGGATCACGTTTGAGTTAATGACCCAAACGGTCTACAGTATAAGGATGGGGTTGGAGACCTAATCCTGGATACACTGTGGATGCGGTCCGTTTTGTATTAGATACAAACGAGGTGATCTGACTCGTTCATGTGGTTGACATGCGAGTGGAGGCATCCTATACAATGAGATTGTACAAGACCGGACCATGAATCATTAGACTTACTGATATAACACCGATGAAAGTAAAGACTAATAAATTCGTAGATGACCATTAGTGACTCGACGAATCCTCGAGCGTATTACGGACTCCGCCCATGGGGTCCGTTCTTTGACTAGTACGGGTGAGGGTGGTCTTGGTTACTCACCCAATATGCCTATCTTCTCGAGGTGAGAACCAAGTAGAGAGTCGAGAACCTAATTACGCGAGATGGAATTCACTCGTTCCCGCCTATAGGGAATCTAGAGGGTTGTTCCTTAAGTCTTTGTCTCGGTGGCTTGGACAACGGGCGCCCACCTTCTCACCGCCCGAGAAGGGTGTTGTGTATGGTTGGACCATCACAATATGTTGTTCATTAGAGGAGCAAGTGGGGACTTAAGGAACAAGATGTAGACACATGGGGTAAAATGGTAATTTGACCCAGTAGTGTCTCTGAACAACCGTGAAGGGTCGACTCATGAGCATTGGTTATATCATTGGACACGTAATATTCTACATCGATGGGAGTACAACTACGGGCTTTAGTGGAGTGTTATTCTTGTAGCTAATGAACATTGGTTGACCAAGGTCAAAGAGTTTGGTGGCTAACCTCAAATCATTGGAGCACGCCTTTGTAGGTCCATTAGGTCCCTTTGTTGGCTCAAACTGGGATAAAAGAAGGGTTAATGTTTTGGCATGAAATTGAAGTGTTCAATTTCACTTTAAGAGTATTTATATCATATAGATGATATAATATATAGTTTAATATGAATGAGATTCATAATAAACTATATATAGCCTAATTGTTGAATTAAAGGCTAATTGGAGAAATTGATAGAGAGAAAATAAATTGAATGTAATTCAATTTAATTAAATCCACAATTATTGCAAATGAGATTTGCAACATAAGATATGAGATATCTTATATTATATAATTATGTAAATGAGATTTACATAACATATGGTTGTGGTAAAGTGGTAATAATGTGAAGTTGTGAACTTCATAATTCCACTATATAAACCCTTTGTAAGACGGGTTTGGGAAGCTAAGTTCTCATTTTTGGATTTTGACCTAAGAATCCAAAAGTGAACTCTCTCCATTATCTCATTTCTCCTCTCTTTCAAAAAATAAAAGTTCCCACCAACTTCCCTTCTCCAAAAGAGAACAACCAAGAAGATTATTTGGTAGTGTTTGGGATCTGATCGTGGAAGAGTTCGTAGAGATCGAGAAGCACGAAGAGTTCGTGATTAACAAAGGAGAGTTTGCTGAATTGGTCTACAACAAGTAAGTGTTTTTCTTCTTGCTGTAAAATTTCAGCATGTTTAGCCTAGATCTAATAGTTAGATCAATTTTAATAAGCATGTTGCATGATGATACCACGACGATTCGATCGTCTTCCGCTGCGCGGGGATTCTCATTCCCTACAATTGGTATCAGAGCCATTTCGATGGTCATTCATCTATGCACTGTTTTATTAAAATTTAGGTGGGTATTTTACCATGTTTTCATGAGATGAATGTTTTAGTTTGCGAAATGGATGTTTTCGGTTTTTGGCACTAGATTAGATTTACAATTATGTTGATGAGATCAATGTAAGGGCCCGTTGTTTTAGGAAATTTTGTTGTAAATCGAGTTTGTAAGTCCAGGTCGTTTGTAGCAAGAGTTGCTGTGAAGAAATCGGAGTGGAAACAGGGAAAAACTGGAAAAAAAACAGCAAAAAGGTTGTTGTCTGTCGATGGCGTTGAGACGCTGCCCAACGGCGTCTCAACACCGTGCTCGCGGTCGAAGGCCACGAAGGCGATGGCGTTACGCTTGGCGGCGTAGCGCAACGCCATCGCATTGCGTGAGACGCGCGCCTCGACGCCATGGGCATGGCGTTACTGGTAACGCCCACAGCGTTGCAACGCTATATGCGTTATAAGGAGTTAATGCGCGCGGCGTGGGCATTTTTCGCATCATTGTTTTTAATTACTTTTCGTTTTTTTTTTTATAAAAACGTTTTTTAATTTAATTATTTAATTATTTTATTAAATATTATTAATATAAATGTTATATTAATTTTATTTAATTAAATAATTGCCCATAGGTGCCAAAAACCGGTCTAATTTTGCTATTTAATTATTTTATGCATGAGATGTATAATTTTAATTAATTTCTATGTTCATAATGTATGACATATAGATTTAAAATCCCACCTTAGGTTAAACATATTCATGCATCATATATATATTATAAGAGTTATAATATAGTTTGCATGATAGGTTATGTTATAAGAGTTATAATGTAATTAAATGCATTTTTAATTTCATTAATATAAGTGTTATATTTTTAGATTAAAGTATGCTCATGCATTTATATTCATGTGATGAATGATATTATGTTATAGTATATAGTTATTCATGTGATGAATGATCAAACACTATAACATAGAAATGCATGCAACTTACGTTAATTATTAGTTTTAAAGTGTTTAGAACTTGAATAATTAGACTTAGGTTTTCTAATTTTCTAATAAGATTAGAATTTTAGGAAATAAAATATTATCTTTGAATCGAGACTGATTAGTAACTCTGTCTAAGGAAGGTTTTGTCTAAGGCTGCGGTATTTAAGTTGACGCTTGAGAACACCCTACACGAAACCGACACGAGAGTGAATTCGGTCAGGAGATTCTTAGATTATATTTACGTGGTATTTGTTAATTAAGTGTTAATTAATTTTTCACATAGACCTAAGTTAATAATGTGATTATAGACTTAGGCTAAATACCATATAAGAGTTATATTGGTAGACTTAGGTAATTTTTAGCCGATTATCTAGGTCAATCCCTATTAAAATTAAAGTACTGAGTGGGAGGAAATATAGTGTATAAGATACATTTAAATTTCCAACCACAAATCTCCTTTAAATTCGCACTGTGAGATCTATACTCGGCCTTGTGGCGCAAATGGGAGCGTCCCCCTTCGGGTGGCATTTATATAAGTCAATATCATCGTGGATGGAGAGAGTACTTATAGTGAGTGGGAGCGAGACTTGTGAAAACGAGACCCACGGTCTCTTCTTTCGATTCACACCGTGAGACATCTATGATCTGCCTACTAGTTTGGCCTGGACCAGACAATCCCTTCGAAGGGCTTGATCATAGGAGTCAGAACATAGTGAATTCCCGAAAGGGATACAGTTTCCTGGTTGGCTTTCCTTCTTAGTTCACCCTTCGGTGGCTATTGTTAGGACGGATACTTGGAAACTTAAAAATTGAGGGTGACACTCACAGAATTCGTTAAGTGTTAATGAATTTGGCGGAACAATGGTAATTGGATGCCTAATGGAATAAGATTTATTATGGGATTAGGGTCTGATCGAGAAAGTCTCGTCCTAGAGGAGGAGTGTTCTGTTCACCCTTCGGTGGCAGTTATTCTAAACCTTTAGGGTATCATTGCAAAATTTTGAATGACCTAGGGATCATGAAATATTTTTGCTAAATTAGATTAGTTTTCAAAATGTTTTTTGCGAGACTAATACAAAGTTTTTCTTAAATTTTCAGCTAAAAATGTCTAGCGCTATTATAGCTTTACTTGCTTCCGATAAGTTAGTGGGAGATAATTACCAGAGCTGGAAAAACAATATCAATACAATTTTGGTGACTGATGACATTAAGTTCGTGTTGTCTGAGGAGTGTCCTCAGATGTCGGGCGCAACTGCGTCGCGAGTTGCCAGCATGTCTGATGTCTTGGCAAAGAATCATGAGCTGATGGTTTCCGCTAAGGAAATCATGGAGCCCTTGCAGGAAATGTTTGGACAACAGTCCTTTCAGGTCCGACATGACTCGCTCAAATACATTTTCAACGCTCGGATGAAAGAGGGGTCGTCTGTCCGTGAACATGTTCTAGACATGATGACCCGCTTTAATCTGGTCGAGATGAATGGGGCTTCGATCGACGAGTCGAGCCAGGTCAGTTTTATCATGGAGACTCTCCCGAATAGTTTCCTTCAATTTCGTAGCAATGCTGTTATGAACAAAATTAGCTACAATCTTACTACCCTCCTCAATGAGCTACAGAATTTCCAGTCCCTGAACAGGGTCAAGGAATCGAGGCAAATGTTGCCTACTGAGTCTTATCACGGGGTTCGACCTGCGGGACGAAACTCGTTGCTCCTTCACGCCCGAAAGGGAGGAAGAGGATAAAGAGAGGGGTAAAACTGACCGAGCTGCCGCCCAGAATGGCAAGAAGGTCAAAGAGGTTGCAGAGAAAGGAAAGTGTTTCCACTGCAATGGAAGCGGACACTGGAAGAGAAACTGTCCCAAATTCCTAGCCGAGAGGTTGTGGTAGAAACATGTTTAGTGGAGAGTAATGACTCTTCCTAGATATTAGATTCAGACGCCACTAACAACGTTTGTTCTCTTCTTTCGAGGATTGATTCTGGCGCGCCGCTACGAGAGGGTGAGGTGACTCTACGGGTTTGATCCGGGAGCTTGTCTCTCTGCGACAAAGAATCGACAATCGTGAAGTCGTGCATTTTGGCGGGAAGTACTTATTGTTAGACAATTTGTACATAGTTCCAGGGTTTACTAGAAACCTTGTTTCTATTTCCTGCTTAATAGAACATTGTAATTCAGTTTCTTTTGAATTAAATAAAGCATTTATTTCTTTCAAAGAGAATGTTATTTGTTCAGCTTTACTTGAAAACAATCTGTATGTTTTAAAACCCAATTCGGTTAAAAGTGTTTTGAATACTGAATTGTTTAAAACTGCAGAAACACGAACTAAGAAAGTAAAAATTTCTCCAAAAGAAAATGCCCATCTTTGGCATCTACGGTTAAGCCACATTAATCTCAATAGGATTGAGAAACTAGTGAAGAGTGGACTTCTAAACGAGTTGGAAGAAGACTCTTTGCCAGTATGTGAGTCATGCCTTGAAGGCAAAATGACTAAACGTCCTTTTAGTGGAAAAGGATATAGAGCCAGAGAGCCTCTTGAGTTAGTACATTCTGATCTTTGTGGTCCGATGAATGTTAAAGCTCGGGGTGGTTATGAGTACTTCGTGTCTTTCATAGACGATTACTCCAGATATGAGTATATTTACCTAATGCATAAGAAGTCTGAAACTCTTGAAAAGTTCAAGGAGTATAAGACTGAGGTTGAGAACCTCTTAGGTAAATCGCTTAAAACACTTCGATCGGATCGAGGTGGAGAGTACATGGACACCGAATTCGAGGACTATATGATAGAACACTTAAATTACGTCCCAACTCTCAAGACTGGTATGCCACAAACAGAATGGTGTATCGTGAGAGAGAGAAAGCAGAACCTTGTTGGACATGGTTCGGTCGATGATGAGCTATGCTCGTCTCTCCCGATTCTTTTCGGTACGCGGTGAGAGACCGCGGTTTACATTTTGAACAATGTTCCATCAAAGAGTGTTTGTGTAACACCCTTTGAGATCCGGAGTGGACGTAAAGGCGGTTTACATCACTTGTAATTTGGGATGCCCGACCCATGTGTTGGTGTCAAACCCAAAAAGTTAGAACCCGTTCAAATTGTGCCTATTCGCAGTTACCCTAAAGAGACTAGGGGTGAGTGCATTTTACGATCCCAAGGAAAATAGGGTGCTTGTGTCGAAAAAACGCTATTTTCTTAGAGGAAGACCACATCGAGGATCATTTACCAAGAAGTAAAATTGTATTGAATGAAATGGGCGAGTACATCGACAAGAGTTCTTGATGGGGCTAGTACGTCGCCAGCGTTGTTGACCTAGCACGTCTAGTCAAATCCGTTCCCAAGAGTTGGGAATGCCTCGACGTAGTGGGAGGACTGTGAGACGGCCCGATCGCTATATGGGTTTTTTGAAACCTCGGTTTGTCGCTGACGATGACCGCGTGAGGATCCATTGACCTATGATCGGGCAATGGTCGATGTTGATAAAGACGAGTGGATTAAAGCTATGGACCAAGAAATGGAGTCTATGTACTTCAATTGCATGCGGGAGCTTGTGGACCAACGGGTGGGGTAACACCTATTGGTTGTAAATGGATCTACAAGCGTAAGCGTGGCGGCGTAGATGGCAAGGTACAAACCTTCAAAGCCCGACTAGTGGCAAAGGGTTTTACCGAGTTGAAGGGTTGACTATGAGGAGACCTTTTACTGTTGTCATGGTAAAGTCAATCAGGATTCTTCTTGCCACTGCCGCGTATTATGACTACGAGGTATGGCAGATGGATGTCAAGACAACCTTTCTGAATGACAAACTTGATGAGACCATCTACATGGACCAGCCCAAAGGGTTCATTACCCAAGGCCAAGAGCAAAAGGTTTGTCGGCTTCATAGGTCCATTTATGGACTGAAACAAGCTTCGAGGTCTTGGAATATAAGGTTTGATTAAGCAATCAAATCTTATGGCTTTGATCAAAATGCCGACGAGCCTTGTGTCTACAAGAAAATCGTTGACAAAACTGTCGCATTTTTGGTGTTGTATGTGGACGATATTCTTCTCATTGGGAATGAGGTAGAATTTCTTACTGACGTTAAGAAATGGCTAGCTTCACAATTCCAAATGAAAGATTTGGGAGAAGCTCAGTATGTTCTAGGTATCCAGATAGTCTGAAACCGGAGGAACAGAATGCTAGCCTTGTCTCAGGCGTCTTATATTGACAAGATGTTGTCTAGATATAAGATACAGAACTCCAAGAAGGGCTTGCTGCCTTTTAGGCATGGGGTTCATTTGTGTAAGAATCAATGTCCTAAGACTCCTCAAGATGTTGAGGATATGAGACGTATTCCATATGCTTCAGCTGTGGGGAGCCTGATGTATGCAATGTTGTGTACTAGGCCCGACATCTGTTATGCAGTAGAAATTGTCAGTAGATATCAGTCCAATCCAGGATTAGATCACTGGACAACCATAAAGACAATCCTAAAGTATCTTAGGAGAACGAGGAACTACAGCTTAGTGTATGGCCGTGGGGATTTGATTCTTACAGGATACACAGATTCTGACTTTCAGACCGATAAGGATTCTAGGAAATCCACTTCGGGGTCAGCCTTCGTCTTGAATGGAGGAGCTGTAGTATGGCGAAGCATCAAGCAGGGATGCATTGCTGATTCCACTATGGAAGCAGAGTATGTTGCGGCTTGTGAAGCTGCAAAGGAAGCTGTTTGGCTAAGGAAGTTCATGACAGATTTGGAAGTTGTTCCAAATATGAACTTGCCAATCACACTGCTACGTGATACTTGGTGGTGCGATGGCCAACTCACGTGAGCCTCGAAGCCATAAAAGAGGTAAACACATTGAGCGCAAGTATCATCCGTCACGGAAATTGTGCCATGAGACGGATCACCACGCGAGATAGCATCGAGCACAATGTAGTGATCCATTTACAAAGCCCCTCACGGCTAAAGTGTTTGAGGTCACCTAGAGAGTCTAGGTATTCGAGAACTTCGACGACTAGGGCAAGTGGGAGATGTGTAAAGCGGGCATTCAATGCCCTAGTTTATTGTAATTTTTTTATAACTCAAATACATTTTTGAAATGTACCTTCTCCACTAGCTTAGTCCAAGTGGGAGTTTGTTGGATTTTCTGTCCTAATCTTGTGTTTGTAAAATATTGTTTTGAAATTAATAAGAGTTATTCATTTCTTCACTTTGTGTCTCGCAAATATTTTAAACATTTCCAATAAACTAAGCTCCAGGGTCATTGAATATATGAGAGAACTAGAACTTGAGCGGTGTGTAGTTGACACATAAGGAGGATCACGTTCGAGTTAATGACCCGAACGTCTCTGATATAAGGATGAGGTTGGAGACCTAACTCGGATACACCGTGGATGTGGCCCGCTTTGTATTAGATACAAACGAGGTGATCTCGACTTCGTTCATGTGGTTGACATGCGAGTGGGGGGCATCCTGTACAATGAGATTGTACAAGACCGGACCATGAATCATTAGACTTACGGATATAACACCGTTGCAAGAAAGACTAATAAATTCGTAGATGACCATTAGTGACTCGACGAATCTCGACGACACGGACTCACGCATGCTCGGGGTCCTGTTCTTTGACTGAAATACGTGTGAGGGTGGTCTTTGTTACTCGCCCAATATGCCTATCTTCTCGAGTGACAGAACCAAGTAGAGAGTCGGGAACCTAATTACGCGAGATGGAATTCACTCGTTCCCGCCTATAGGGAATCTAGAGGGTTGTTCCCTTAAGTGTTGTCTCCGTGGCTTGGACAACAGCGCCCACCTTCTCACCGCCCAAGAAGGGTGTTGTGTATGGTTGGACCATCACAATATGTTGTTCATTAGAGAGAAGCGGTGGGGACTTAAGGAACAAGATGTAGACACAGGGTAAAGCGGTAATTTGACCAGTAGTGTGTCTCACGAACAACAACTGTGAAGGGTCGACTCATGAGCATTGGTTATATCGGTGGACACGTAATATTCTGCGATGGGAGTACAACTACGGGCTTTAGTGGAGTGTTTCTGTAGCTAATGAACATTGGTTGACCAAGGGTCAAAGAGTTTGGTAGCTAACACTCGAAATCATTGGAGTCCGTCATCAGAGGTCCATTAGGTCCCTTGGTTGGCTCAATCTGGTATAAAAGAAGGGTTAATGTTTTGGCATGAAATTGATGTGTTCAATTTCACTTTAAGAGTATTTATATCATATAGATGATATAATATATAGTTTAATATGAATGAGATTCATAATAAATGAGATTCATAATAAACTATATATTAGCCTAATTGTTGAATTAAAGGCTAATTGAAGAAATTGATAGAGAGAAAATAAATTGAATATAATTCAATTTAATTAAATCCACAATTATTGCAAATGAGATTTGCAACATAAGATATGAGATATCTTATATTATATAATTATGTAAATGAGATTTACATAACATATGGTTGTGGTAAAGTGGTAATAATGTGAAGTTGTGAACTTCATCATTCCACTATATAAACCATTTGTAAGATGGGTTTGGGAAGCTAAGTTCTCATTTTTGGATTTTGACTTAAGAATCCAAAAGTAAACTCTCTCCATTCTCTCATTTCTCCTCTCTTTCAAAAAACAAAAGTTCCCACCAACTTCCCTTCTCCAAAAGAGAACAACCAAGAAGATCATTTGGTAGTGTTTGGGATCCGATCGTGGAAGAGTTCGTAGAGATCGAGAAGAAATACGAAGAGTTCGTGATTAACAAAGGAGAGTTTCTTTGAATTGGTCTACAACAAGTAAGTGTTTTTCTTCTTGCTGTAAAATTTCAGCATGTTTAGCCTAGATCTAATAGTTAGATCAATTTTAATAAGCATGTTGCATGATGATACCACGACGATTCGATCGTCTTCCGCTGCGCGGGGATTCTCATTGCCTACAGAGAGTGCATCTACGGGCTTTAGTGGAGTGTTACCGTAGTTAATAAATGTTGATTAACTGGGTTAAAGAGTTTGATCGATTAATCTCGTATCATTGGAGCTCGTCATTTGTAGGTCTATTAGGTCCCTCGGTTGGCTCAAATTTGAAAAGAAAATGGTTTAAAGTTTGGAGTGGATTTGAAGTGTTCAAATTCATTAAAAGAGTATTTATGTCATTTATATGTGACATAGTTTCACATAATATATAGTTTAATGTGAATGAGATTCATAATAAACTATAGTATATCCTAATTAATTCATTCGGGCTAAGTTTGAGAAATTGAATTGAGAGAAATTAAATTGAATATAATTCAATTTAAAATTCCACAATTATGCAAATGTGATTTGTATAATAAGGTATGAGATACCTTATGTTATATGATATGTAAATATGATTTGCATATCATATGGTTGTGGTAAAATGGTGAATTGGTGGAGATTTTAACTCCACCACACACCATTATAATAAGTAAGTGCTTGGAGAAGCACATGGTATGCAATTGTTCTCATTTTTTGGAATTCCATCCAAAGAGAAAGCAAAAATTCTCTCTAGCCTCTCTCAATTCTCTAATAATTCTCTCCAACCCAAAATCAAAAGGGAGTCCCACAACTCTCCCTCTACCTCTTGAGAACAACTGAGAAGATCAAGTGGAAGTGTTCGGCTTGATCCGTTCGTGTTTCGTGTTCGTAGAGATCGTGATCGAAGGAGAAAACATTGAGGAGGTGTTCTTCAAGAGGTATTTATCCTTTACTTATTGTTTTCTTCTTGCTGTAAGCATGCTTAATCTAGATTGTATGTAGATACATTCAATTTTGAGAAAATTAGAACGACAAGAAAACAACAGTGATTCACATTGTTTCCACTGCGAAAAATCCATTCCCTTCAATTGGTATCAGAGCCTAGCGCTGCTCTTCATTGTGAGTTATTTTTCTTAATATTAGGTGGGTTGCATTAATTTTCATGTGATGATAATTAGTTATTTTCCAATTGGATGTTTTTGGTTTTGGCACTTAGTTTAGATTTACTTTTTCGTTGATTAGATCAATGTAAAGGTCCGTTGTTTTGGGCATTTTTGAAAGTAAATCGAGTCTGTAAGTCCGGGTCGATCGTGGCAAGAGTTGTTGTGAAGAAACGGAGTGGAAACGAGAAAAATTTAGCAAAAAGTGTTGTTGGACATAGGACAACATTAAGACGTTGTTTATCGGCATCGCAACGCCATCCGTGTGGAAGATGAAGCTGCTGCAGACCAGCGTTGCAACGCTGCTTGGCATTGAGACGCTTCCTCGGCGTGGAGCAATTCGGTGTTGCAACGCTAGCCACGACGTTGCAACGCCACTGCGATAGTGGTAATAGTGCACGCATTTTCTGCGTCGAGTGACGAAGGGGACTTCGTGGGTGGTTTTCATCCGGCTTTTATTTATTTATTTTATTTATTTAATTTGTAAAATAGGTTAATTATTTTTATTAATTAATATTAATATAATGGTTGCATTAATGTTAATTAATTTAATTAATGTCCCTTGGGTGCCAAAACCGGTCCAATTTGCTATTTATTTTATGCAAATGTTGTATGAAATAATTATATGCATAATGTATGTCATATAGTTTAAAATTCCACCTTAGGTTAAAGATTTCATGCATCATTTTTATATTATAAGTGTTATAATATACAATATGCATGGTAGTTTATATTATAAGAGTTGTAATATAATGTATGTTTTAATTTAATTAATATAAGTGTTCTATTATTTAGATTAAAAGCATTGACATGCATTCTTATTCATCTGATGAATGTATGTTATATAGTTTAATTATTCATGTGATGAATGATCAAGCATTATGATATAGAAATGCATGTAACCTAAGTTAATTAATTAGTTTTAAATGGTTTAAAACTTGAATTAATTAGACTTAGGTTTTCTAGTTCTAATAAGATTAGAATTAGGAAATCAAATTTAACTTATGAATGGTGACTAATTAGTAACTCTGTCTAAGGAAGGTTCTGTCTAAGGCTGGGGTATTTAAGCTGATGTTTTGCGGAACACCCTTACCGTGGAACCGACCTGGGAGTGAATTTTGTTCGGAGATTCATAGGTTATATTTTCGTGAGTGTCGCTAATTAAAAGTTAATTAAATATACTCACATAGACCTAAGTTAATAATATGATTATAGAGTTAGGCTAATCCAATATAAGAGTTATATTGGTAGACTTAGGTAAATATAGTCGGTTTATCTAGGTCAATCCCGTCAATCTAAAGTGTTGAGTGGGAGGAATTATAGTGTATGAGATACATTTAAATTCCATAAAAAAATCTCCGTGAAGTTCACACCGTAAGATCTATACTCGCCTCAAGGCGCAAATGGGAGCGTCCCCCTACGGGTGGTATTTGTATGGGTCAAAATTCAAGGTGAATGGAGAGAGTACTTATAGTGAGTAGGAGCGGGGCCTGTGAAAATGGGACCATGGTCTCTTTTATTGATTCACACCGTGAGACGCCTATGATCCGCCTGCTAGTTTGGTCTCGACCAGACAATCCCTACGGAGGGCCTTGATCATGGGACTCAGAACACCGTGAATTCTAGAAAGGGATACGATTTCCTTTGTTTATTTTTCTTCGTAGTCCTCCCTACGACGACTATCGTTTATTCAGAAACTCTGGAGATTTAAAGATAGAGGGTTACACTCACGGGATTCATTAAGAGTTAATGAGTCTGGATCGAAAAATGGTAACTGGATGCCTATAGGAATAAGAGTTATTCTGGAATTAGGGTTTGGTCGAGAAAGTCTCGTCCCCAAGGAGGAGTGATTTTGTCTACCCTACGGTGGCAGTCATTCTAAACATTTGGGGTACCATTGCATTTTTCAATGACCTAGGGATCATAGAATAAAATTTGCTAAAAAATGATTGGATTTTTCAAAAGCTATTGCGAGATCTAACACAAAATTTTATCTTTTCAGCAAAAAATGTCGAGTTTAATAATAGCCCTTTTAGCTTCCGACAAACTGGTAGGCAATATTCAAACGTGGAAAAACAATATGAACACAATTTTGGTAACCTGACGACCTAAAGTTCGCGCTCACTAAGAGTGTCCTCAAGTGTCCGACCCGACCGCATCACAAAGTGTTCGTGATGTGTACAATCGCTTGACCAAGGCTAATGAAAAGACCAAGGTCTACATAATAGCCAACTTGTCTGAAGTCTTGGCTTAAAAGCACGAGAACATGATCACTGCCAAGGAGATCATGGAGTCATTGCAGAACATGTTTGGATAACAGTCTTTTTAGGTTAAGCACTACGCTCACAAGCATGTGCTCAATGCTAGGATGAAGGAAGGGACGTATGTTAGAGAACATGTTCTTGACACGATATCCCACTTAAACTTGGCGCAGATAAATGGTACTTCGATCGACGAGTCGAGCCAGGTCATCCTGCAGTTTCATAGCAATGTTGTTATGAACAAAATTAGCTACACTCTAACCACCCTTATCAACGAACTACAGACCTTGAAGTCCTTGATGCGAGTAAAGGAACAGGAAGTTGAGGCAAATGTTACCTTCAGGTCCTTTCACAGGGGTTCGACCTCTAGGATGAAATGTGTGGGTTCTTAAGGCCCGAAAGGGAAGAAGAAGAAGTTGAAGAAGGGCAAAGTTGACCGCACTGCCGCTTGCAAGGGCAAAAAGGCCAGGGAGGTAGCGGAAAAAGGAAATGTTTCCAATGCAACGGGGATGACCACTGGAAGAGGAATTGTCCCAAATTCCTTGCCGACAAGAAGGAAGGTAAATGTGATTTACTTGTTATTGAAACTTGTTTAGTGGAGAGTAGTGGCTTTGTTTGGATACTTGATTCAGGCGCCACTTACCATGTTTATTATTCTTTTCAGGGAATTAGTTCCTGGCAGCGACTGCAGGAGGGTGGGCTAACCTTCAGGGTTGAATTTGGAGAAGTCGTCTCGGTTGCAACTGTGGGCACGGTAAAGATTTTCTTCGGCAAGAAATACTTGTTATTGGATAACTTGTATATAGTTCCAAGTCTTACTAGAAACCTTGTTTCAATTTCTTGCCTAATAGAACATTGTATTTCCGTTAATTTCAATAGCAATAAAGCGTTTATTTCATTCAAATGAAATAAGTTATGTTTTGATTCACTTGAAAATAATTTATATGTTTTAAAGCCAAATTCGATCAAAAGTGTTTTGAATACTGAATTGTTTAAAACAGCTGAAACACGAACTAAAAGATTAAAAGTTTCTTCAAAAGAAAACGCTCATCTTTGGCATCTAAAGTTAGACCACATAAATCTCAATAGGATTGAGAGACTAGTGAAGAGTGGACTTCTAAGCGAGTTAGAAGAAAACTCTTTACCAGTTTGTGAGTCATGCCTTGAAGGCAAAATGACCAAAATACCTTTTAGTGGAAAAGGTTATAGAGCCAAGGAGACTCTTGAGCTTATACATTCTGACCTCTGTGATCCGATGACTGTTAAAGCACGGGGAGGTTATGAATACTTTGTATCTTTTATAGATGACTATTCGAGATATGGGTACGTTTACCTAATGCATCGAAAGTCTGAAACTCTTGAAAAGTTCAAGGAGTACAAGACTAAGGTTGAAAACTAATTAGGTAGAACGATTAATACACTTCGATCGGATCGAGGTAAAGAGTATATGGACACCGAATTCCGGGACTATATGATAGAACAAGGAATTACGTCCCAACTTTCAACATCTTGTATGCCACAACAGAATGGTGTATCAGAGAGGAGAAACAAAACCTGTTTGGACATGGTTTGGTCGATGATGAGCTATGCTCATCTTCCTAACTCGTTTTGGAGTTATGCAGTGGAGACTGCGGTATACATTTTGAACACTGTTCCATTGAAGAGTGTTTCTGAAACAACTTTCAAACTCTGGAATGGTCGTAAAACTATTATACATTATTTTAGAATTTGGGGATGCCCGACCCATGTATTAGTGTCAAACCCGAGGAAGTTGGGACCCGTTCGAAGTTGTGCCTCTTCGTAGGTTACCCAAAAGAGACGAGATGTGGTTTATTTTATGATCCTAAGGAAAATAGGGTGCTTGTGTCGACAAATATCAAGTTTTTTTAGGAGGACCACATCAGGGATCTGTTGGGGTTTGTGCCCTAAAACTCGTAGTATTTAATTATGTTATAATTATAGTAATAAATTGTTATTACTTCAATAAAGCATTATTATTCATTATCTATGATATTGCCTTTGTTTTTACCCTAAATCCAATAAACTAAACATCTAAGGCTGTAAAATGAATCTTTAACTGAACGTAGTGTACATATAAAGGATCTCGATTCAAGATACAACTTAAATGGTCTATAGTTAGCGGATAAGGTTTGGATACCTTGCCCTGGTAAAACTATGGATGTGGCCCACTTTGTATAAGATACAAACACTGTGATCCTAAGGTGTTCATGTAGATGACATGTGAGTGGGGATATCCTATGTACTGAGATTACATAAGATCGGACCGCGAAATAGTAACTACTAGATATAACTCCGTTGACAAGTTAGGTTTCTATTTCACTAGGATAACCTAGGCAACTTGATCTCAATCCTTAGCAGGTTACAAACTCCTGTTTGCGAGAGATTGTCCTTTGACTAGTATGGGTGAGAGTGGTCAGATTCGCCAACTCAATATGCCTACCTTCTTGGGGACAATACCGAGTGAGCGGCTGGGAACTTAACTTAGCAAGAAGGAATTCACTCCTTCCCGCCTACTAGGGTAAGTAGAGTAATGTTCCCTTAAGTGGTGTCTCCAGGACTTGAACAAAGGGTCCGACCCTCTCATTGGCTCGAGAGGAACTCTGTTTGTTGGTAGGACCACAAACAAATTGTACATTAGATGAGCACTGGTACTTAAGGTGCAAGATGTAACCCAGGGATAAAACGGTAATTTGACCCAGTTGGTGTTACGAACATTCGTGAATGATTGACTTGCTGTTATTAGTCAATGTCCGTGTACACATAAATATATCTGCAGTGAGAAGGGTGCAGCTGCGTGACTTTAGTGGAGTGTTCCCGCAGTTAACGAATGTTGATTGGGAGGTTAATGAGATTAACCGAGCAATCTCGTATCATTGGAGCTTTTGATCTGTAGGTCCATTAGGTCCACCTTCTAGCTCGTAAAGGGTTCTTAGATCGTTTGAATTTGAAATGTTTAAATTCATTAGGGAATAAATTTTATGTATATAGATACGATATAATATATAGTTTAGGAACTATATATTATAAATTTAATGTGAATATGATTCATATTTAATTATATGAGAGAATTAAATATTTGAAATAGTTCAAATATTAAATTCAAATGTGAATGTGATTCATATTTGAAAACTATAGGTTAAAATATTAATATAAATGACATGTACATTAAACTATAGGATAAAGGGTAAAATGATTAAATGTGATTTAATCATTTAATTAATATTAATTTTGAATTAAATAAGATTTAATTTAATGATTAAATAATTAATTATAATATTAATTGGGAACGTGTCACGAGGGCACGTTCCCACTACTCCCCAACTCCCACTCGATAGGGAGTGAGGAGTTACCCACTGAATTGATCTTCTTTTCCTGGTGAGAATAGGATGAATAATCGATCATTTTTTAATTGTGATTGAACTGACTGTAGAATTCTCTCTCTCTCAATTCCCTTTTCTCCAATTGTTGGATCATTCCCACCTAAAGAAGATCTAAGTAGAACTCATGGATATAGGAGGTTCTCCAAGTGGTAGTGTCTTACTGTAGAAAACAGAGGAGTTCCTGAGTTGCTGTGTTGCAGTACGATAAGCAAGGAGTTGTTGTACTGAGGAAAAACTACAAAGGTAATCCTTTTTCTTCCTTTTAGTTTAATAGTTAAACTTAGCATGTTTGCATGATTATCCTCCATGCAAATTAGATTAGAAATTGAATGTTCATCTCTATTATTTTCAATGCACTGGTTTTTGTTTTTCAACCAAAATAAGCTTGCAATTACTATTCCAATCACGTTTCCGCTGCTCAAGGAGATTGGATCTCCATCAATTGGTATCAGAGCAATGCTTGATTTGTTTTGGTTGAAACAAAATTGCATTGATTTTGTGGGAATTGCATATGGTTTGCTGTAAAACTTTTTAGGAGTGTTTGACCTTAGTTTTTCTTTTGATTTGATCAAATTAAGTGTAAAAGCCCCTGTTTTTTTGGGCAATTAAATGCATTATCGAGTCTGTATTCGAGTTAAGAGTTGTTCGGGACAAGTTTCGTGCATTTCAGTTGAGAATCGAAGGAGAAATTGAAGATTGAAGCTGTTGTGTTCGAAGGAGAAAGTCGTTGCCGGAAGCAGCGGCGTTACGGTAACGCTTACCAAACAACGCGTTGCGCGCCGTTCTTCAGCGTTGCAAAGCTGAGGAACGACGTCGTAACGCCAGACCTCCCTATCGACGTGGGAGCTCCAGGGGTCTGCGGCGTTGCAATGCTGCCCCTCAGCGTTCCAACGCCACCCCGATAGTAGGCGCGCGCATGGACAAAGCCTGCGTTGCAACACCCACATCAGTGTTGCAACGCCGTGATGCATTTTCACAAGCCTGCACCGGAGTCAAACATCTTGGTTGTTTTTCGGTCTGGTTCGAGCCCGGTTCAAGGAGTTTTGGACCGGTTTATGTAATAAAATTAGAGTAATTTTATTATTTTGCACTTTAGGGGCCAAATTATTCCCGTTTTACAGTTGTATTTCTTTATGAATGTCATTTAGAATTTTTCCCACCTTAGGATAAGCATGTTCATGCATTTTATTTCTATAATTGTTATATGAATATGGTTTAAATGCATGATTAATTTATTTTTCATGAGTAATTAGTTATAAATGTTATAATTAGATTATATGGAAAATAAATTGCATGGAGCATTAAATTACATAGTTTAAAATAAATGTTATTTTATTTAAGTAATTTTATTATTCAATTAGTTGAATATTTTTTATAATTCCAATTTGAAAAATAATTGTTGATTTTATAATATAGTTCTTTGTCATAGGTTATTTATTAAAATTTATAAAAGTTATAAATTAAAGGAGTTTTAGAAACCATAACCTTTAACAAAGAATTGCATGCAAACATAGGAACTTGGATAAAAATTCAATTAGTTTTAAATAGTTTAAAATTAATTTAGGCCTAAGTTTTAATTTCTAATAGGATTAGAAATTAGTCTTTCATAGTATTTTAAATAGTTTAAAATATAGAAGGACATTAGAACTTTGGTTATAAGGGAACTCTACTGGTGAAGTTCTGTCTAAGGTTGGGGGTACTTAAGTCGATTTGTTAATCTAACACCTCTACACCGGGAACTGACTCGGAGCTTGAGTTGAATTAACTTAGTTCTATTTTATATCTAGGTAATTAAAATATTTATTCACCTAGACATAAGGTTAAAAGATCTAGTTATAACTGTTATAATAGGCATAGACTTAGATAGATTCTTGTAGCCAGAATCCGACTAAGTTAATTCTAAACCGTAACCTTAGGAGGTTCAGTGGGAGAAAATAAGATGTTCGCATCGAGTTTACTCTCACGTTCTCAAGAGTTAACACCGTGAGTTTCATGCTCGGCTACGTGGCATCAATAGGGCGTCCCCCTACGGTATGTGTTTGCATGGTTCAATACCAAGGTGAATGAGGGAAGTATCCATAGTAAATGGGAGCAGGACGCATGTCAATGTATCCTATGGTCTCCTCCATTAGGTCGCACCGTGAGATTTCTATAGTCTGCCTACTAGGTTGTCCTGGAACAGCCAAACCCTACGGAGGGCCTGACTATAGGGATCGGAACACCGCGAACTCTAGAAATTGATAAGGTCTCGTAGGTAATTTGCCAACAGTTGTCTTTCTTAATAGTAGCCTGTTGGCTCGGACCTATTGGATCTTAAAATGGTAGGGTCACATTTACGGGATGAGTTAAGCTAGTTAACAAGTCATTTATCAAACAAACGGTAGCTAAGGACCATTGGGACATGAGATGTTCTGGTAGTGAGGATTGGCTGAGAAAGTCTCAATTGAAGGGAGAATGATTGACCACCCGATGGAGGCTTTAATAATTTTGCTAAATTTGATTGGTTTTATAATGGGTTAAAAGGCATAACTAATTATAACTATTTTGAATTTTTCAGCATGTCGTCCTCAATAATAGCCTTATTAAAAAGCGATCGTTTAACTGGTGAGAACTTTACTACGTGGAAGTCCAACTTGAATACGATTTTTGTTCCTGACAACCTTCGATTTGTACTGACAGAGGAATGTCCTCAGGTCCCTGCTCGAAACGCTTCTCAATCTGTTAAGGAGACGTATGACCGCTGGATCAAGGCCAATGATAAGGCCAAGGTCTACATTTTGTCTAGTGTTTCTGAAGCTCTAGCCATAAAGCACGAGGGCATGGTCTTAGCTCGTGAGATCATGAGTTCGTTGCAGGATATGTTTGGACAACCGTCTGGACACGTTCGACACCAATCCCTCAAATACGTTTATAACTCCCGTATGAAAGAGGGGTCATCGGTGAGAGAACACATTCTTGATCTGATGGTCCACTTTAACGTGGCTGAGAAGAACGGAGTGGTCATTGACGAGCAAAGTCAGGTCTCATTCATCTTGAAATCTCTTCTGAAGAGTTTCCTGCATTTCCGCAGCAATGCGGTGATGAACAAGATATAGTATAACCTGACTACTCTCCTTAATGAACTACAAACTTTCCAGTCTCTTATGAAGAATAAGAGACAAGCTGATGGAGAGCCAAATCTGTTTGCCCATTCCAGAAGGTTCTAGAAGGGTTTATCCTCTAGGACTAAGTCTTGTGGTTCATCTTCTAGGCTTAAGAAGACCCAAAAAAAGAAGATAGGAAGGAAAGAGAAGGCACCTACTGCTGATAAAGGTGAGGGAAAAGCCAAGGTTGCAGACAAATTAAAGTGTTTCCACTGCAACGTGGATGGGCACTGGAAGCGAAACTACCCAAAATACCTTGCTTAGCTCAAAGAGAAGAAAGGTAAATTAGATTTACTTGTTCTTGAAACTTAGTGGAAAATGATGATTTTACCTGGATCCTTGATTCAGGAGTCACTAATCACGTTTGCTCTTCGTTTTAGGAAACTAGTTCCTTCAAGGAGCTCAAAGAGGGTGAGATGATGCTCAGGGTCGGAATGAGATATGTCGTCTCAACTCATGCAGTGGGAGATGTCAAGCTGTTTTATAGACATAGATTTATTTTATTAAAAAATCTGTATATAGTTCCTAAGATTAAGAGGAACTTAATTTCTATATCTTGTTTAATAGAACATAGATATTGTATTTCCTTTTCGTTAAATGAAGCGTTCATTTTAAAAGAGGGTGTCAATATTTGTTCTGCTAAATTGAAAAACGGATTGTATGTATTTAAACTGAATCAGACTAAATCAATTTTAAATCATGAGATGTTTAAAACTGCTAATACTCAAAGTAAAAGGCAAATAATTTCTCATAATAATACCTATCTATAGCATCTTAGACTTGGTCATATTAATCTCAACCGGATTGAGAGACTCTCTAAGAATGGACTTCTAAACAAGTTAGAAGATGATTCTGATAGCACGCAAAATGTGTTATCCTTAGGCTTAATTATTGCTAGTTTTATGATAATTTCAGGGCTTTTACGTGTTTAATTTATTCAATTTCAGGTTAAGAGCTTAAATAGAGCTATTGGAAACAATTTGGATCACTCGGGATAAAAAAGAGTCTATTTGGAGCTAAAAATAATACCGATTGGAAGAGAAAGGATCAATCCAAGCATGATGACTCGAGGTGATGGCGTTGCAACGCCATGCTTGCTGTTTGGAAGCGTTGAAGACCACTGCCGATAGCGTTGCAACGTTGCCTTGCAGCGTCGCAACGCTATCTCAATAGAAACGCACGCGTGAGAAGCCGCACAAAGGGCGTTGCAACGCTGCCTTGCAGCACCGCAACGCCAGATCGATAAGGGGCGCGCGCTTAGGGTAGCGGCGGCGTTGCAACGCCGCCTCGACCTTTGCAATGCCATCGATTGTTTCCTTATTTACCACGCGTGCGAGGCACGCAGCGTTGCAAGTAAGGTGTCCCCTAGCGCGCAACGCTTGTGCCAATCATGCCTATAAATACAACATTATGCAATTGAGAAAGGGGAGCCGAATTTGGTAGAGTTTTGCCCTAATTTCGAAATACACTTTGTAAGAAGAGAGAAAAGAGCATTTTTGAGAGCCAAAGCATTCGTGGAGGTTCGAGTTCGAAGACGGGAGCTCGGAGACGAAGGACCGACATCGACACCTAAGTTTAATTTCCTTTTCTTTCAATTTGTAATAGCATTTTAAGACGTTTTCTACTTGTTTAGTTTGATTTTCATGTGATTTAGAGTAGCTAAACATTGTAGTTAGGATTTGATTTGCTTGTTATGACTTTATTAAAATGTATTGAAGCATGTTTTATTCTTATTTTTGACAATTCGTTCTTGACTTGTTAATTTGTTGATTTAAGTGGACTTGAGAGATAAAGCTTGAATTAGAGCAAAATTGTCAAAACCCTTAGAATTCTGGCATGAGAATGACTTAGAAATCTTAGGGAAACACATAAAGAAGTTGCTTACTGCCATGCATGTCGTAGGTTCATATGGAGACTACGAAGTTTATTGCATGTGTGAGGCTCACTAAGAATCGAGAGATTTTCTTGAGTATTTTACTTCTTGTTTATAATTTCATCTCATTAGTTCAATGCATGTGTTAGTTAGGTCTTTAACTTGTAAAATCACTTCCCATAAATCTATCAATTCGTGTTTCCACATGTTTGTTTGTTTGTTTGTATTTACTTCAACCAACTATCCATGTTATGTTTCTTTAGCTAAAATTGAGAATTAGTACCTTAGTAATTAATTAATCTAGAAACCCATTCCCGAGGACGATACTTGGACTCATAAATCACTATACTAAAACTTGACCCGTACAGTGCGATATTGCAATATCATAAATATCACACAACAAGCTTTTGGCGTCGTTGCCGGGAAATGGCGATTATTTAGATTAATTAATATTAGGAGAAAATTTGAAATTTTAGACTAAAGCTTGTTTGTTTGTCTTTCCTTAATTGTTTTGTGTGATTGTTTGTTTCCTTATTTGTGTTGTTTTAGTTTTGTGTGTTTTTGAGTCTTTGTTTCCTGTTTTGGTTGTGTTGATATTGTGTGAAGTCTTGTTGTGAAATTACTGATTTTTCAAGTATGACTTTGCATAATTTTGAGTTTCCACCATTCTATTGTCCCTCTCAGGACCCTAGTTTTGTGCATCATGATTTTTCTGAATACCATGTGTCTAATTTTTACCATTCTGTACCTGACATATATGAAAATTCACATGAGGGTAGTTATTTAGGCACTTGGAACCATAGTTTTTCGTACCTTAACCAACCCCTAGAAAAATCTTCTCTTATGGACCAATTGGCAGAATATACCTTAGAATTGAAATTTAAAAATTTGGTTCATAGTGAATTTGAGAGGTTGGATAGGTTAGAAACTGAGGTGGTAGGACTTTGGGAAATAGTACAAGATAGAGCTTAATACCTTGACCAGTTAGTAGTTTCCCTTAAGGCCTTACAGGAACAGTTTCTTATCCTTACCACTCAAGGGGTGCCACCTAGGAGGATTTGTTTAGATGTTAGTGAGGATAGTTTGGGGGAGACTGAGGCACACCATGATCAAGTTAGTGAGGAAGGCAGTGGTGATACACTTAGTTCCACAGGGGAGATCCGAGTGATAGAGTTAGAGGCTGAGAAGTCTTCTTTTCTTTTATCCCCAGAGATTTCCTTTGTTTTTTATAACCATTTGTCTTGCACTCACGAGTCTTGCTTTGATTTCAGTTCTTTTATTTTGATAAACAAAAATACCAAAAATAATTTTCTATCTAGGGCTCAAGAAAAGCAGGATAGCCTTTTAGACTTAGAAGACTACATCGATTCGAGCAAGAAGGGCCCGAAGAAATATGAGCAATTTTATGTTCCCTGATATGTCACCGTCTAGCTAAAGACATTAAAGAAAATGCTTCTTGGGAGGCAACCCAAGTTTTATGTTTTATGTCCTTATTTTTTGTTTTATTTTCTAGTTGTTTGTGTTTTTCTTTTTTATCTAATTTCTTTCTTTTTGTTCCTCTAGGTGTATGCCCAAGGGGAGAGCTGCAGATTTGCACCCTTTTGATCCTGAGATCGAGAGAACCTGTAGGAGACTCCTAAGGGAAGGAAGAGCAGAACCTCAGGAAATGGCTGATCAGGAGCTCATAAATAACCCTAAACCTATCAGGGAGTATTTCCAACCTGTGTTTAATTCTGAGCAGGCTGGAATAGTCCATGCCCCTATCAATGCTAATAATTTTGAATTTAAGACAGAGCTGATACAAATGGTTAGGAAAGGTGCTTTCAGAGGCTTAGCCACAGAAGATCCTAACTCTCATCTTCAAAATTTCTTAGAAATCTGTGGTACATTTAAAATGAATGGTATCTCTACTGATAGTATTCGCTTACGTCTTTTTCCTTTCTCTTTGCAGGGTAGAGCCAAAGAATGACTAGGGTCCCTTCCCTCAGGGAGTATCACTTCTTGGGAGGAGTTGGCCCAAGCCTTCATGACCAAATTCTTTCCACCTGTAAAGGCTGCAAAGTTAAGGACTGAGATTGGAACATTCAGGCAGCAGGAAGGAGAACAACTATTTGAAGCATGAGAAAGGTACAAGGACATGCTCAGGAGGTGCCCACAGCATGGCTACCCGGATTGGCTTCAGGTACAACTGTTTTATAATGGACTGGAAGGTAAGACCAGGACCATTCTGGATGCCACTGCTGGCTTTCATGGCGAAGACTGTGCCAGAAGCACGTGCCCTCCTGGAGGAAGTGTCAACTGCCAGCTACCAGTGGCCTACAGAAAATGACAGATCTAAGCTAGTAGCTGGATTATATCAACTAGAGGAGGTAACCTCTCTTAGATCTCATATGGCATCTCTCACTCATGCCCTGAATAATTTTGCAGGATCACCACAGATAGGGATGTCCTCTCAATGCTCCCAGACCAATGGAGAATCCACTATAGAGCAATTACACTACCTGAACAATAGAAGCAACCATTATGGAGGAAATCATACTTAGAATAACCTACCAACACATTACAATCCAAGTTTGAGGTATCATGAGAATTTCTCTTATTCTAACAACAAAAATGTGTTGAATCCTCCTACAGGGCATGCTTCTACATCAGAGAGGAAACCATCTCTGGAAGACACATTGCACTCCTTCATATTTGAATCCGTAAGTCGGTCCAACCGGTGGAGAATGCGATCACCGATTCATCCGGTATAGTGACCGATCATGGAGTTGCAATAAAGAATATAGAGACCCGTGAGTTGGCCAAATGAACACATCACTCCGTGCATCGCAAGCAAGGAAGGAAACACCTTGAGGGAGTACAGTCTAGCTAAAGACGTTAAACAAAACGCTTCTTAAGAGGCAACCCAAGCTTTACTCACTTTTTTTTTTCTGTCTTTAGTTTGCTTTAGTTTGTTTTTTTGTTGTTTTTCAATTCTTTGTTAATTGTTGTTTTGCTTTGTAGGTTGTGACGATGTATTTCTTCGTTGAAATCCATGCTCCCGTTCTGAGGAACTCCAACACACATGCTTTGGCTATCCAAGAATCTCGAAAGATCTCCATTAGCCGAGATGTGATTGTTCACTCTTACCCTTATACTTAATTTATGCTTAGTGCTGCAAACATTGGGGACAATGTTTAGTTTAAGTTTGGGGTGGGATGTGTTTATTTATGTTTATTTGTTGTATTTATCCAGGTATGTCTTTGAATTATTGATTGATCTTTTACATGAATTATGAGTATGATAGCCTAGGATGAGATATATTTAAAAATCTTTGTGATTCTGCTGAAACCTGAAAGCATGACATGAATTTGAGTTAATTTAAAAAATTTCTTGAGCTTTTCCTGCATTATATGCACATAGCCTGTGTTCCTGTAGTTTTGAAATGCTTATAACAAAGTTATTAGGTTTAGAAGTTTGATATCACCTCGATAGGTCTGAGAACTGATTTGAGAGTTAAACTGCAGGATAGGGTGAATAACAACATGAAGTGATGATCTGTATAATATGTGAAATAGTTTGTTTTTATTTTTTGTTTGCTAAAGAAAAAAATCGTGAGGGCAAAAAGAGCTACCTTTCACTGTGATCGGTTAGGCCACTCATTGAGCGAGTGCTGCGGGTAAGGGTCCTGCGGTGGATGTGTGAAAGCTAGTGTCCTTTCATAAAAAAAAAAAGAAGAAGAAAATAGAAAAAGTGGCATCAAAAGAGTGATTAAGTGCTGAGTAGAGTTATTTAGTTCTTGAATGTGGGGAGGCTCAAGGATTAGAAATTAAGACCAGTGTAGGGGGAAGTTGAATGGAGAGCCTAATAAAGTTGATCTGGGCTTAGTAAAATGAAGGGAACATAGGCTAATCACACACACAAGTAGGAACACTTAGGGAAAGTTTTAAATTGCTTGCTGAAGTGTCATGTTTGAATGTTACCTGTGATTGCTAGATTTTCTCTTAAATTTTTGACGCTTGAATCAAATGTATGTTTAAGAACAATCTGATCTTTAATTCTGTTTTTGCTCGGGACTAGCAAAAGTTTAAGTTTGGGGGTGTTTAATAGCACGCAAAATGTGTTATCCTTAGGCTTAATCATTGCTAGTTTTATGATAATTTCAGGGCTTTTACATGTTTAATTTATTCAATTTCAGGTTAAGAACATAAATGGAGCTATTTGAGACAATTTGGATCACTCGGGATCAAAAAGAGTTTATTTGGAGCTAAAAATAATACCAATTGGAAGAGAAAGGATCAATCCAAGCACGATGACCCGAGGTGATGGCGTTGCAACGCCACGCATAGCGTTGCAACGCCATGCTTGTTGTTTGGAAGCGTTGAAGACCACTGCCGATAGCGTTGCAACGCTGCCTTGAAGCGTCGCAACGCTATCTCAATAGAAACGCACGCGTGAGAAGCCGCACAAAGAGCGTTGCAACGCTGCCTTGCAGCGTCGCAACGCCAGATCGATAAGGGGCGCGCGCTTAGGGTAGCGGCGTTGCAACGCTGCCCTCAGCGTTGCAATGCCATCGATTGTTTCCTTATTTACCACGCGTACAGGGCACAGCGTTGCAAACCTGTCCCTAGCGTTGCATCGCTATGCCAATCATGCCTATAAATACAACATTATGCAATTGAGAAAGGGGAGCCGAATTTGGTAGAGTTTTGCCCTAATTTCGAAATACACTTTGTAAGAAGAGAGAAAAGAGCATTTTTGAGAGCCAAAGCATTCGTGGAGGTTCGAGTTCGAAGACGGGAGCTCGGAGACGAAGGACCGACATCGACACCTAAGTTTAATTTCCTTTTCTTTCAATTTGTAATAGCGTTCTAAGACGTTTTCTACTTGTTTAGTTTGATTTTCATGTGATTTAGAGTAGCTAAACATTGTAGTTAGGATTTGATTTGCTTGTTATGACTTTATTACAATGTATTGAAACATGTTTTGTTCTTATTTTTGACAATTCGTTCTTGACTTCTTAATTTGTTGATTTAAGTGGACTCGAGAGATAAAGCTTGAATTAGAACAAAATTGTCAAAACCCTTAGAATTCTGGCATGAGAATGACTTAGAAATCTTAGGAAAACACATAAAGAAGTTGCTTAATGTCATGCATGTCATAGGTATATATGGAGACTATGAAGTTTATTGCATGTGTGAGGCTCACTAAGAATCGAGAGATTTTCTTGAGTATTTTACTTCTTGTTTATAATTTCATCTCATTGGTTCAATGCATGTGTTAGTTAGGTCTTTAACTTGTAAAATCACTTCCCATAAATCTATCAATTCGTGTCTCCACATGTTTGTTTGTTTGTTTGTATTTACTTCAACCAACTATCCATGTTATGTTTCTTTAGCTAAAATTGAGAATTAGTACCTTAGTAATTAATTAATCTAGAAACCCATTCCCGAGGACGATACTTGGACTCATAAATCACTATACTAAAACTTGACCCGTACACTGCGGTATTGCAATATCATAAATATCACGCAAGAGATTCTTTACCTCCTTGTGAATCATGCTTGGAAGGTAAAATGACTAAGCGACCTTTTTCTGGAAAAGGTTACAGAGCCATAGAGCCCTTAGAACATGTACATTCGGATCTTTGTGGTCTGGTGAATGTTAAAGCTCGATGAGGGTACAAGTATTTCATCTCTTTTATAAATGATTATTCGAGGTATGGTTATCTATACCTAATGCATCACAAGTCTGAGGCTCTTGAGAAGTTCAAAGAGTATAAGGCTGAAGTAGAGAATGCATTAGGGAAAACCATTAAAACACTTTGATCCGATCGAGGTGGAGAGTATATGGATTTGAGATTCCAGGACTATATGATAGAACATGGAATTAAATCTCAACTCTCAGCACCTAATACACCACAGCAAAATGGTGTGTCAGAAAGGAGAAATAAAACCTTGTTGGACATGGTTCGTTCTATGATGAGCTATTCTCAATTTGCTCGCCTCGTTTTGGGGATACGTAGTAGAGAGCTGATTCAAATCTTGAACCTTTGTTCCATCAAAGAGTGTTTCAGAAACACCTTTTGAATTGTGGAAGGGGCGTAACCTAGTTTACAACACTTCAGGATTTGGGGTTGTCCGGCACACGTGCTAGTGACAAACCCAAAGAAACTGAAACATCGTTCAAGATTCTGCCAATTTGTTGGCTATCCCAAAGAAACGAGAGGTGGTTTTTTCTACGACCCACAAGAAAACAACGTGATTGTATCGACAAATGCCACTTTCTTGGAGGAACATCACATGAGGAACCACAAACCGCGTAGTAAATTAGTGTTAAATGAAGCTACAAATGAATCAACAATAGTTGTTGATCAAGTTGGACCTTCATCAAGAGTTCATGGAGAAACCAACACTTCAAGTCACTCTCGTCCTTCTCAATCGTTGAGAATGCCTCGACGCAGTGGGAGGGTTGTTTTCCAACCTGACCGTTACTTGGGTTTAGCTGAAATTCAAGTCGTCATACCTGATGACAGCGTAGAAGATCCATTGTCTTATTAACAAGCAATGAATGACGTAGACAAGGACCAATGGATCAAAGCCATGGGCCTTGAAATGAAGTCAATGGACTTCAATTAAGTATGGGAACTTGTAGACCAACCTGAAGGGATTAGACCCATAGGGTGTAAATGGATCTATAAGAGAAAGAGAGATGCAACCGGAAAGGTACAGACCTTTAAGGCTAGACTTGTAGTAAATGGTTTTACCCAAAGGGAAGAAGTTGATTATGAAGAAATTTTTTCCCTGTTGTTATGTTGAAGTCTATAAGGATACTCTTGTCCATAGCCGCATTTTATGATTATGAAATTTGGCAAATGGACGTCAAGACTGCCTTTTTGAATGGTAATCTTGACGAGAGCATCTATATGTCTCAACCCGAAGGATTCATAACCCAAGGTCAGGAGCAAAAAGTTTGCAAGCTCAATCGATCCATTTATCGGTTGAAACAAGCATCCAGATCTTGGAACATAAGATTTGATACTGCGATCAAGTCTTATGGCTTTGACCAAAACGTTGATGAGCCTTGCGTTTGCAAACGGATCATCAACGATAAAGTAGCTTTCTTAGTGGTTTATGTGGATGATATCCTACTCATTGGGAATGATTGCTAGTTTTATGATGATTTCAGAGCTTTTACGTGTTTAAGTCATTCAATTTCAGGATAAGAGCGTAAACAGAACTATTGGAGACAAATTGGATCACTCGGGATCGAAACGAGGCTATTTTGAGCTAAAAATAATACCAATTGGAAGAGAAAGAATACATCCAAGCATGATGGCCCGAAGTGATGGCGTTGCAACGCTGTCCATAGCGTTGCAACGCCAAGCGTGCTGATTAAAGGAGTTGAAGACCATTGTCGATAGCGTTGCAACGCTGCTTTGCAGTGTCGCAACACTATCTCGATAAGGAAGCGCACATGGAGGACCGCACAGAGACGTTGCAACGCTGCCTTGCAGCGTCGCAACGCCAGATCGATAAGGTGCGCGCATTAGGGTAGCGGCGTTGCAACGGTGCCCTCAGCGTTGCAACGCCATCGACAATTTCCATATTTGATATGCGCCTAGGATACAGCGTTGCAACGTTGTCCCTAGCGTTGCAACGCTGTTCCGAGTATGCCTATAAATACAACCTTATGATTTTTTTCAAGGGGAGCCGAATTTGGTAGATTTTCCACCCTAATTTCGAAATACACTTTGTAAGAAAAGAGAAAAGAGCGTTTTGGGGAGCCAAAGCACTTGTGGAGGTTCGAGATCGAAGATGGGAGCTCAGAGATGATGGACCGGCATTGACACATAAGTTTAATTTCCTTTTCTTTCAATTTGTAATACCGTTCTAAGACGTTTTCTACATGTTTAGTTTGATTTTCATGTGATTTAGAGTAGCTAGACATTGTAGTTAGGATTTGATTTACTTGTTAAGACTTTCTTACTATGAATTGAACCATTGTTTTGTTTTTATTTTTGGCAATTCGTTCTTAACTCTTGATCTGTTGGTTTAAGTGGACTCGAGAGATAAAGCTTTAATTAGAGCAAAGTTGTCAAAACCCTTAGAAATCTGGCATGAGAATGACCTAGAAATCTTAGGGAAACGCATAAAGAAGTTGCTTAATGTCATGCATGTCGTAGGTTCATATGAAGACTATGGAGTTTATTGCATGTGTGAGGCTCACTAAGAATCGAGAGGTTTTCTTCAGTATTTTACTTCTTGTTTATAAATTCATCTCATTGGTTCAATGCATGTGTTAGTTAGGTTATTAACTTGTAAAATCACTTCCCTCAAATCTATCAATTCGTGTCTCCACATGTTTGTTTGTTTGCTTGTCTCTACTTTCAATCAACTATCCATGTTATATTTCTTTAGCTAAAATTGAGAATTAGTATCTTAGTACTTAATTAATCTAGAAACCCATTCCTGAGGACGATACTTGGACTCTTAAATCACTATACTAAAACTTCACCCGTACACTGCGGTATTGCAATATCATAAATAATACGCAACAGATACCTAACTGACATAAAGAATTGGTTGGCGACCCAATTCCAAATGAAAGATTTGGGAGAGGTGCAATATGTTCTTGGGATTCAGATCTTTAGGAATCGCAAGAACAAATCGCTAGCTCTGTCTCAAGCATCTTATATTGACAAAATGTTGTCCAGATATTCGATATAGAATTCCAAGAGGGGTTTATTATCCTTCAGGCATGGAGTTCATCTGTATAAGGAACAGTGTCTTAAGACACCTCAAGAAGTTAAGGATATGAGACGTAATCCCTATGCCTCTGTAGTAGGTAGCTCAATGTATGTTATGTTGTGCACGAGGCCAGACATTTGCTATGCAGTGGGAATAGTCAGTAGGTACGAATCCAATCCAGGGTTAGACCACTGGACAACAGTTAAAAATATCCTGAAGTATCTTAGGAGAACGAGCAACTATACGCTTGTGTATGGGACTAAGGATTTGATCCTTACTGGATACACTGATTCTAATTTTAGACTGATAAGGATTCGAGGAAATCCACATCGGGATCAGTTTTCACCCTTAATGTGGGAGCTATTGTATGGCGAAGCATCAAGCAAGGATGCATTGCTGACTCCACGATGGAGGTTGAGTATGTCGTTGCTTGTGAAGCAGCTAAAGAGGTTGTTTGGCTAAGGAAATTCCTTACTGGTTTGGAAGTTGTTCCAAATATGGAATTTTCCATCACCTTATACTGTGACAACAGTGGTGCGGTGGCCAATTCGAAGGAACCTCGCAGCCATAAGTGAGGCAAGCACATCGAGAGAAAGTATCACCTGATACGAGAAATAGTGCAACGAGGAGATGTGGTAGTCACGAAGATCGTTTCGGAGCATAATATTGCTGAACCTTTTACAAACACTCTCAAGGCTAAAGTGTTCGAGGGTCATCTGGAAAGTCTAGGTCTACGAGATATGTACATAGACTGATCTAGGGCAAGTGGGAGATATGTAATGGGTATATGGATGCCCTAGTTTATTGTATTCCTATCTCTGTTACCACTGTTTTAATTATGATGTACCCCACTAGAGTTTCAGTTCAAGTGGGAGTTTGTTGGGGTTTGTGCCCTAAAACTCGTAGTTTATAATTATGTTCTAATTAGTGTAATAAATTGTTATTACTTCAATAAAGCGTTATTGTTCATTATCTATGATATTTCATTTGTTTTAACCATAAATCCAATAAACTAAACATCCAAGGCTGTAAAATGAATCTTTAACTGAATGTAGTGTACATATAAAGGATCTCAGTTCGAGATACAACCTAAACAGTCTATAGTTATGGGATAAGATTTGGGTACCTTGCCCTGATAAAACTATGGATGTGGCCCACTTTGTATAAGATACGAACATTGTGATCCTAAGGTGTTCATGTAGATGACATGTGAGTGGGGATATCCTATGTACTGAGATTACATAAGACAGGACTGCGAAATAGTAACCACTAGATGTAACTCCGTTGACTAGTTAGGTTTCTATTTCACTAGGATAACCTAGGCAACGTGATCTCAATCTTGAGCAGGCTATGAACTCCTATTTGCGAGAGATTGTCCTTTGACTAGTATGGGTGAGAGTAGCAAGATTCACCGACTCAATATGACTACCTTCTTGGGGACAAGACCGAGTGAGCGGCTGGAAACTTAACTTAGCAAGATGGAATTCACTCCTTCCCGCCTACTAGGGTAAGTAGAGGAATGTTCCCTTAAGTGGTGTCTCCAGAACTTGAACAAAAGGCCCGACCCTCTCATTGGCCTTAGAGGGACTCTGTTTATTGGTAGAACCACAAACAAATTGTTCATTAGAGGAGCAGTGGTACTTAAGGTGCAAGATGTAACCCAGGGGTAAAACGATAATTTGACCCAGCTGGTGTTACGAACATTCGTGAAGGATTGACTTGCTTTTATTGTTCAATATCCGTGGACACATAAATATATCTGTAGTGAGAAGAGTGCAGTTGCGGGACTTTAGTGGACTGTTCCTGCAGTTAACGAATGTTGATTGGGAGGTTAATGAGATTAACGGAGCAATCTCGTATCGTTGGAGATTCTGATCTGTAGGTCCATTAGGTCCACCTTCTAGCTCGTAAAGGGTCTTAGATCGTTTGAATTTGAAATGTTCAAATTCATTAGGGAATAGATTTAATGTATATAGATACGATATAATATATAGTTTAGGAACTATATATTATAAATTTAATGTGAATATGATTCATATTAAATTATATGAGAGAATTAAATATTTGAAAGAGTTCAAATATTAAATTTAAATGTGAATGTGATTCATATTTGAAAATTATAGGTCCAAATCTTAATATACATGAGATGTACATTAAACTATAGGATAAAGGGTAAAATGATTAAATGTGATTTAATCATTTAATTAATATTAATTTTGAATTAAATAAGATTTAATTTAATGATTAATTAATTAATTAATTAATTATAATATTAATTGGGAACGTGTCAGGAGGACACGTTCCCACTATTCCCCAACTCCCACTCGATAGGGAGTGGGAAGTTACCCACTAAATTGATCTTCTTCTCCTGGTGAGAATAGGATGAATGATCGATCATTTTTAAATTGTGATTGAACTGGCTGTAGAATTCTCTCTCTCTCTCGATTCCCTTTTCTCCAATTGTTGGATCCTTCCCACCTAAGGAAGATCTAAGTAGAACTCAGAGATATAGGAGGTTCTGCAAGTGGTAGTGTCTTGCTGGAGAAAGCAGAGGAGTTCCTTAGTTGCTGTGTTGCAGTACGATAAACAAGGAGTTGTTGTACTGAGGAAAAACTACAAAGGTAATCCCTTTTCTTCCTTTTAGTTTGATAGTTAAACTTATCATGTTTGCATGATTATCCTCCATGTCAAATTAGATTAAAAATTGAATGTTTATCTCTGTTATTTTCAATGCACTGGTTTTTGCTTTTCAACCAAAATAAGCTTGCAATTACGATTCCAATCACGTTCCCGCTGCTCAAGGAGATCGGATCTCCATCAGGATCATAAACCAAGGAGTAAGATTGTGTTGAACGAACTAGACAGTTAATCAGCAAGGGTTGTTGATGGTGCTAGTACATCAACAAGTGTTGTTGATCCTAACTCTTCTAGTCAAGTACGTTATCAAGAGTTGAGAATGCCTCGATGTAGTGGAAAGGTTGTGAGACAACCTAAACGTTACATGAGTTTGGCTGAATCCCAAGTCATCATACATGATGATGACTGTGAGATTCCATTAACTTATGATCAGACAATGGATGACATTGACAAAAATAAATGGATTAAAGCCATGGACTAAGAAATGAAGTCAATGTACTTCAATTCCTTCTGGAAGCTTGTGGATCAACCGTATGGGTTTAAACCTATTGGTTGCAAGTGGATCTACAAGCATAAACATGGTGTATATGGGAAGGTGCAGACCTTAAAAGCTAGACTAGTGGCAAAGGATTTTACCAAGCGAGGAAGGGTTGACTATAAGGAAACCTTTTCTCCTATTGTCATGGTAAAGCCTACAGGATCCTTCGGGCCATTGTCGCATACAATGACTATGAGGTATGGCAGATGGATGTCAAGACAGTCTTTCTTAATGACAATCTTGACGAAACCATCTACATGGACCACTTCAAGGGGTTCATTACTCAAGGCCAGGAACAAAAGGTTTGCAGGATTCAAAGATATGTTTATGACTGAAACAAGCCTCGAGGTCTTAAAATATAAGGTTTGATGAGGTTATCAAATCTCATGACTTTAATTAGAATGTTGATGAGCCTTGTGTCTACAAGAAAATTATCAACAACACTGTCGCATTTTTGATATTGTGTGTGGATGATATCCTACTCACTAGGAATGATGTAGGATTTCTTACTGACATTAAGGAATGGTTGGCTTCGGAATTCCAAATGAAAGAATTGGGAGAAGGTTAGTATGTTCTAGGTATCCAGATAGTCCGGAACCGGAAGAACAGAACGCTAGCCATGTCTCAGGCATCTTATATCGGCAAGATGTTATCGCGATATAAAATGCATAACTCCAAGAAGGTATTGTTGTCGTTCAGGCATGAGGTTCACCTGTCTAAGGATCAACGTCCTAAGACACCTCAAAAGGTTGAGGATATAAGACGGTTCCCTTATGCTTCAACTGTAGGGAGCCTGATGTACGTCATGCTATGTACTAGGCCCGACATCTGTTATGCAGTTAGGATTGTCAGTAGGTATTAATCTAATTCAGGATTAGATCACTGGTCAGTCGTAAAGACAATCGTCAAGTATATGAGGAGAATGAGGGACTACATGCTTGTGTATGGAAGTGGGAATTTTATCCTTACGGGATACATAAACTCTGACTTTCAGACCGATAAGGATTTTAGGAAGTCCACATCGGGGTCAGTGTTCACTCTTAACGGAGGAGCAGTAGTATGGTGAAGCATCAAGTAGGGACGCATCGCTGATTCCACGATGGAGCCGAGTATGTTGCGTGTGAAGCTGCTAAGGAAGTTGTTTCGCTCAGGAAGTTCATGTTAGATTTGGAAGTTGTTCCAAATATGAACTTGTCAGTGACGCTGTTTTGTGACAACAGTGGAGCAGTAGCCAACTTGAGAGAACCTCTGAGTCATAAGAGGGGCAAGTATATTGAGCGTAAGTATCACCTGATTCGGGAGATCGTGCACCACGGAGACGTGATCGTCACGCAGATTGCTTCGGAGCACAACGTTGTTGATCCATTTACAAAGGCCCTCACGGCAAGGTGTTTGAGGGTCATCTAGAGAGTCTAGGTGTACGAGTGCTTCCTGACTAGGACAAGTGGGAGTATTGTAAAGGGGTATTCAATGCCCTAGTTTATTGTATTACTTTTATGTATCACTTTACATTTTGGAAATGTATTTGTACTCCACTAGCTTAGTTCTAGTTGGAGTTTGTTGGGGTGTTTTCCCTAATCTCGTGAAGTTCGTAATACTTGTTGATTTAAATGAATAAAATTTATTTATTTATCAAACTTTTTATCTCACATTTTATAAATTTAATCCAATAAACTAAGCTTGTTGCGTAAAATTATATTACAACCGCGAGTGTACGAGTCAAGTTTTAATAAAGTGATTTGAGTTCCAAGTATCGTCTTCAAGAATGAGTTTCTAGACTGAATAAATACCAAGATACTAATTCTAAATTTTACCTAAAGCAACAGAACTTTGATAGATAGGTGAAATAAACAAAGAAAAGTAAATAAACAAGTATAGACACGAATATGATAAAATTACTGGTAAATTGATTTCACAAGTTAATTCCTTATTTAACACATGCAATGAACTATGGTTGTGAATTTATAAACAAGAAGTAGAAATACTCAAAAGAATCTCTCGACCCATGGTGAGCCTCGTGCACATCGATAAATCCTAAAGTTTTCTTATGAATTTTAAAAGCATGCACGACAATAAGCAACTTTTTTATATGTTTCCCAAAGAATCTAAGTTACTCTCGTACCAGATTCACTAAGGATTTTGACAACTTTGCTCTAATCTAAGTTTATTTCTCTCGAGTCCACTTAAACCAACAAGATTAATAAATTTAAGAACAAATTGCAAAAAATAAATAACACAACAAAGTTTAATACAAAATTAAATAAATTCAAAACATGTTAATCAATTTCTAACTACGAGATTTAGCTACTCAAAATCACCATAAAAACAAGCTAAAGTCATAGGATAGTCTTTTTAAAATAAGGTACAAACTAAAAGAAAGAGAAATAAAACTAATGTGTCGATGTCGGTCTCTCGATCCCGAGCTCCCGTCACGATCTCAAGCCTCCACAAACGCTTTGGCTCCCAAGGAATTCTCTTCTTTCTCCTCTTAGAGTGTGTATTTCCAAATTAGAGTAAAAACTATCAAATTCGACTCCCTTTGAAAATGCAACAAAGTGTTATATTTATACTATAATTCGGCACGACATTACAACGTTGTGCTTGCTGCCAGCCAACCCACTGCAACAATTTTTGTCATATCGTTTCGCTCGGATGTTCGAATGAACTCCGATTTGATGCGTTGGAATCGTGATTCGATGTAAAATCTCCAAGTATATTTCTTATACTCTAAACACATCTATATTTTTCTTGGGTCTTCAATTAAGCATACAAATGCTCCAAATTGCACCAAAATAGTCTCGAACACTCTATTTTTGCTTCATAAGCTAAATTTCTTGAAATTAACCATAGAATGCCATGAAAGCTCAAGTTTTAAGTATAAAAACTAGCTAAAATATAGAAATAAGATAACATATTTTCATGTTATCAAAGCTCCAGGGTCATATTATTTGAGAGAACTAGAACTTGAACGGTGTGTAGTGGACACACAAGAGGATCACGTTCGAGTTAATGACTCGAACGGTCTACAGTATATGGATAGGGTTGGAAACCTCATCCTGGTGACACTGTGGATGCGACCCGCTTTGTATTAGATACAAACTAGGTGATCCAGTTCGTTCATGTGGTTGACATGCGAGTGGGAGCATCTTGTGCAATGAGATTATGCAAAACCAGACCGTGAATTATTAGACCTATTGATGTAACACTGTTAACAGTATAAGACCAATAACTTCGTAGATGACCATTAGTGACTCGTCTTTAATCCTGAGCGTGTTACGAACTCCTGTCTGTGAGGGTCTGTCCTTTGACTAGTACGGGTGAGGGTAGCCAAAGTACGCCCAATATGCCTACCTTCTTGGAGACAAAACCTTGTGAGGAGCTGGAAACTTAACTACGCAAGATGGAATTCACTCGTTTCCGAGCTAGGAAAACTAGAGGGGTTGTTCCCTTAAGTGCTATCTCCAGGACTTGGACAACGGGACCCCACCTCTCTTTGGCACGAGAGGGATGTTGTTTATGGTAGGATCATACAACAAACTTGTTGATCATTAGAGGAACAGTGGGACTTAAGGAGCAAGAGATAGACATAGGGGTAAAACGGTAATTTGATCCAACTGTGACTACGAACAACCTATGAAGGGTCGACTCACGGGCATTAGTTATATCGATGGACACAACTTGTCCTATAGTGATGAGAGTGCAGCTACGGGCTTTAATGGAGTGTTACCGTAGTTAATGAATGTTGATTAACCGGGTGAAAGAGTTTGATCGTTTAATCTCGTATCATTGGAGCTCGTCATTTGTTGGTCCTTTAGGTCCTTCGGTTGGCTCAAATTAGACAAGATGAGGGTTTACAATTTGGAGTGCATTTGTCTGTTCAAAATCATTAAAAAGGTATTTATATCATTTATATGTGATATACTTGACATACTATATAGTTTAATGTGAATGAGATTCATAAGAAACTATAGTATAGCCTAATTAATTAATTAGGACTATTTTGGAGAAATTGAATTGAGAGAAATTAAATTGAATACGATTCAATTTAAAATTCCACAATTATGTAAATGTGATTTGTATAATATGGTATGAGATACCTTATATTATATGATATGAGAATATGATTTGCATATCATATGGTTGTGTTAAAATGTTGAATTGGTGGAGAATTTAACTCCACCACACACCATTATAAATAAGTGCTTAGCGAAGCACTTGGATGCAATTGTTCTTATTTTTTGGAATTCCATCCAAAGAGAAAGCAATAATTCTCTCTAGCCTCTCTCTCAATTCTCTATAATTCTCTCCAACTCAAAATCCAAAAAGAGTCCCACAACTCTCTCTCTACCTCTCAAGAACAACCGAGAAGATCATGTGGAAGTGTCTGGCTTGATCCATTCGTGATTCGTGTTCGTAGAGATCGTTGGATCGTAGAGATCGTGATAGTAGGAGAAAACATTGAGGAAGTGTTCTTCAAGAGGTATTTATCATTTATTTATTGTTTTCTTCTTGCTGTAAGCATGCTTAATCTAGATTGTATGTCGATACATTCAATTTTGAGAAAATTCGAATGACAACGAAACAACAACGATTTGCGTCGCTTTCGCTGCGAGAAATCTATTTCCTTCATATACATGTGACAAAAGCCGTCTTGGTTACTCATTGGTATATAAAATGGACCGAATTGTTATTAATGTGAAGTTTCTTTCAAAATAACATTAAGTTGTACACTACAAAATAAGTGAATAATTGTTAATAAGAAAATTGTTACCCAAGTTGGAGATTGTTGGAATTAATTTAATAATTAATTCATATATGGGTAACAAATTAGATAACAATTATATTTGGGTTATTTAAATGGGCATATTGTGTGGTCTTAATAATGGACCCTAGACTTCCCATACGTGGTGTGGCCTGCTGAGTAGAAGCCAACATGTTGATCCTTGGGGATTATGGGAACCCTAGGATCAACTTATAAATAGTAGGTTATGGTCCCCAATATACTATGCCTCTTTAGACTCCTATTTCCCATGTGATAGAGAGGATTTCCCATTTTGGACTAGGTTGCATAGTTGAGGAAGACCATAAACCAAATCTATGGATTCAATACATCTAAAGGTTCCAGGTAATTCTAAATCTCTTTTCATTTAAGCTTTCTTCCATGCATAGATCCTTTTAACAAACCAGTCATGATTGTTCATGATCTATATGTCCTTATTCTCGAATAATTGTGGCTTGATTTTGTTAATAAATTCCCAACAAAAAAAAGATGAGATTAACATAGTGAGAAAAAAATGAGAGGAAAAGAAGAACATGAGAAAATGAGAAAGGAAGATTCGTAGAGGGAAAAAGAAGAAGTGAAGAAGATTGATGGATGATTGAAAGGAAGAGTGTCATTAATATTTGAAATTGACATCTAAGGCCTTAGGTATTAGTCATTGGAGGGTTGGTTGGATTAAAGATTTTTTAAGTTAATTATAAAGTTTGGTTCAGTTCGCTTTTTTTTTAAAACATGAACCGAAGGTCGAATCAAAATTTTAGTTTTTAAAAGTTTAGGTCGAGGAAATTAAAATTTTTATAGAAAATAGATCGAGTCGGTCTATCCTTTTTGGGTTAGTTTTTGCACACCTCTATTGGAGATGGAGAGACTTGTTGCAATCAGAGGTGGATTTAAGAATGGTCGGAGGGGGATTTGAGCCCCCTAACTTTTGAGAATCATAATTTGTATATATAAAATGCTACATTAATTTTACAATGTTTATCTTGGCCTAGTGGCAACTCCCTTGATTTTTTTTTTTTTTTCTGCACGCGCAGGTTCAATTCCTAACTTTTAGAATATGTGTGTATTTTTGCACATTTAAAATTCTATTTTGGATCCCATACTCTTAGCTTTTGATCATTTTGATCATTGTACTTTCAAAGATCCACTTTGGCTTCAGTATCTTCACCTTTTATTCATTTTAGTCTCTGTAATTTCAAACCATTTTGTTTTTGTATCTATACTTCTAAGAAGAAACCATTTTATTCCTTATTTGCAAAATTTTAATATAATACATAATAAAAATCCTTTAATACAAAGCTCTATGACAATATTTCAAGAAACTTATTGAATGTATTTTTATGTTAAACTATGATAAAAAAATGATACAAAAGGAACCAAAACGATTACTTTTTTAAAAATATAGGGGTACAAATTGTCAAACGTTTGGAGACTAAAATAGGCTCTGAGTTTTAATCCATTTTAGTACCTATACTTTCAAATGTTCAATTTTAGTCCATGTACTTTTAATAAATCTTAAATTAGTCCCTCTAGTTAGTTCAATGTTAAATTTTCTAAAAAAATATTTCGTCTGTATTAGTTTTTCTTTATACATTTTGAAAACATATTCACACAATGTCTTTTTTTAATTGAAAATTATTGTTATTATTTTGATCAAAATTAACTTCGTAAGACTAATCTTAGGATTTATTGAAAGTACAGGTGTTGGAATAGAAATTTTAGTCAATAAAAATTGGCATGTCATTATTTAATGTTAGTGATAAAATTATTTATTTAATTAGGAATTAATCAAATTTATAAGATTTTTAAATTAAATTATGACAAATCTAAATATGCAATTGAGTTATATGAAATCTAAGTTAATTTTAGACAAAGCCAATATCTAACCCAATATAAAGAGTTTAGGCTCAAGTGCACTTAGGGCTCGGGGGAACTAGATAAATAGAGAGACTCCCCACCATTTGAAGGGGGATCAAAGTCGGAGATCTCAAAAGAAAAATTAAGAGAAAATTCAAAAATAAAGTCTAGAAGACTCTTGAAGTTCGAACCCTCCCAGAAGTTCTACCGTGGTGAATACTCCTTGAAAGACTGAAGACTCTTCATGAGAAGACTCTATGAAGTCCTTGGATCCTGAACACTCTTTGAAGATCAGAAAACTTTAAGACTTTGAAAAATTCTTCGATGATCGACAAGTCAAAGACTGATTAAAGTACATCAACATGCCAATGGTTGATCCAAATGATCAATAAGTGGAGGGTCAATCAAAAAAGATTAATAAACTAGAAGGTCGAAGAAAAGACTAACGTATTTGAGAACAATTTGTCCAACCCTCGAGACATTTGTACATGAGAAAGAGAAAGAATTAGAGGATAAACATTAGAGATTGTACTCACTAAACTCAAATAATACAAATACAAATCTATTACAAATGTGACTTTTTTCCATTTAAATTACGTTGTGAACAATATAAACTAAAATTAGACATTTGAAAGTATAGAACTAAAATAGAATAATGAAACCTAAGGCCCTATTTGACAGCCATTTGGTTTTTAGTATTTGATTTTTAAAAATCGTACTTATTTTCTCATCATTTTCCTATAATGGCCTTCATCTTTCTTACAATAGTTCCCACATTTCTTAAGAAAACACTTGAATTCTTAACTAAACTTCAAAAACAAAAACAAATTTTTGGAAACTACGTTTTATAGCTTTCAAACTTTGGCTTGGTTTTTAAAATCACATCTAAAAAGTAGATAAGAAAACATTGAAAACCATAGGTGGAAGTAGTATTTATAGACTTGATTTTCAAAAACCAAAAACTAAAAGCTAAGGCGCCGTTTGATAACCATTAGGTTTTTGGTTTTTGGTTTTTTTGAAATTAAGCCTATAAATACTAGTTCTACCTATAGTTGTCCATGTTTTCTTATCTATTTTTTAGATGTGTTTTAAAAAATCAAGGCAAGTTTTGAAAACTAAAAAAAGGTAGTTTCCAAAAACTTGTTTTTATTTTTGAAAGTTAGCTAATAATTAAAGTGTTTTCTTAAGAAAGATGAGAGTCATTGTTGGAAAAATGAAAATTATTATAGAGAAATGGTGAGAAAATAAGTACAATTTTTAAAATCCAAATGGTTACCAAACGAAGATTAAATAATTATCAAACGAGACCTAAAATACTGGGATTAAAATGATATTTAACCCAAAAAAAACTATGTAGGTAACTCATTCCAATAGTAGTCAATATGAATATTTTAGTATTTAATATATTTATAAATTATTTTTAGAATTCCATCATTAAAATCTAGTTTACTGATAAAATAGAATCCTCTTATTGTAAATATTTTCATGTAAATGTTCATTCCACATGTCCATTTGATACCCATGTCATGTGGCAAATTATCGATAGTCAAAGTGTCCAACAAAGGTCATAGATTGATGTCCAAATAGACCACATCAAGCTTGTCATTTTGCCTACAAATAGTGCCTTTTGGTGGACAAATAATACACACAATTTGGTGAATTTTTCCTAATCCATTTTCTTCTCTCCCGCTTTCTCTCTAATTTATTACTTATTTAATTTTGCCATATAATTCCAATATATAAATATATATATATATATCCCACTTCCATTATTATTATTATTATTATTATTATTATTATTATATATTGGTAAACTTTCGTGCCCATTTTTTCCTCCCATTTTTACAACACGCTATCAGCACAAGGCTCTGTCATTTCTCTTGTCGAAGGTAGGTTCTCCAGGTAAGCTATTTTTTTAATTTTATTTTTCATGTTTGGTTTATATTGATTTTCTAATATAAATATATTATCTTTTGGTAGCGTGACTATGAAAAATCTTCCAAAAGTAGAATCCACGACCCTTGACATAAATGATAATAATTATTTCTCATGGGTGGTTGATGCCGAGACACATTTGGATGCTATGAACCTTGAAGAGACCATTAAAGAAAGAAATACGACATCCAATCAAGAAAAGGCTAAGGCCATGATCTTCATTCGTCATCATCCACTGCAAGAAAATGAGTCTTTCACGACGCGGTGTCACGTCGGGATAGTTTACAAATCGCATCGGCATATGCTTTGCCGACACCACCGTACGCGTCGGCAACGACGTCGGCATAGCCTCGTTGGGAAAGGCATTGCCGACGCACCATCTTAATGGCGTCGGCATAGGCCATCGATGCCGACGCGTAATTATCTGCGTTGGCAGTGCAAATTTTGGTTACTATTTGCCAACGCGCGAATAACCGCGTCGGGAAAGACCACCTATGCCGACGCATACCTTCACCGCTTTGACATAGGTTTAGTACATGGACTATGTCGACGCTCAGCATCTGGCGTCGGCATAGACATTTTTTTATTTTTTTTTATTTTTATTTTTTCCTTTTATTTAATTTTTGCCTTTTAATTTCTCAATTCTAGAAGATTAATATCAACCCTGTTGAACGGAAATAAAATAAAATAGAATCCAAACATTATTTTGAAACATAATATGCATTAAATTAAAAAACAACTTTAATCCTTACAAAGTGGTTGCCATAGTAAAAATAATACTAAAGTATCATAATTCGAAATTAGAGATAGATAATAAAATTACATAAACTAAATAAAAAAGACACTCGTAGATTTTTCTTCAAATTTTCTCGGTCCTCAGAGTACATAAAAATAAAATAAATTCTTATTAATACTTTAGTTACAATAATTCATAAACAACCATGTATATTAATGAATTATAAAGTTCAAAATGTCATTAATAGAACATTTGGTATTCAAAATGAACTAAATAATGTTCGAAAGTTCATTAGTAATAAACCAAAAACCAGTTAAAATAAACTCAACCTAATATTTAATAACAACTAAACATAACACATTCAAACAATCATAACAAAATCCAACAAACAACTAACCTCAAACCTATAAGTAGTTAAATTCAAATTCAAACCTTCAACAAACAACATATCTCCAAGTTCCAACACCTACCCTCAACAAAGAAATTAAAATCTAACTTGTCAAACAATCTCAAACTCCAAGAAAAACTAAACTCAAACAATCTTAAGCTCCAACAAAAATAATTTGAGATTGCACCCAACAATGCTCGAAATTTCGGCAGCATAACGACATAAATACGAAAAACCCAAAAAAATTATATAACCTGAATAAGAGAATACACTTCTTAAGTTCATAAAAGGATGCCCAACCTCCTCCATACTTCAATTACAAACAGGTTGGGCTTCATATCCACAAAGTTACCAGAACAAATCCACGTACACAACAAATTTCTAAAAAAAGCTAAGGTCATAGTGATAACTACAATGTGAGAAAGGAATTTATACCTATGTTCATGGTGCTTCTCGTGACTCCATTATCTTCTTAATCATTTCTTGCATTTCGGCTCGATGTTGCTCCATCCGCTGCTCCATCCTTTCTTCAACCCTAACCAATTTTTCATTTGCTTCTGCCAGTTGTGCCTTTAACTCGTCAACTTCTCGACTTGAAGACCCACCTGATGAACTACCAGTTGATCTCCTACTTGATTTAGCAGGCTTCGGTCCCCAACCAAGGCCTTTAACGTGGCCTGTTCGTGTCCCTAACACTAACTCACATATTTATGCTTCCGAACGTGGTTCAACCTCTTCTTGACTGGAGGATTCTTGAAACTGAATCATTTTATTCTGCAATAATAATTGAAATAAGTATATATATGATTTCCAAATTCTTGAATCGATAAATACAAATAACCTTTACTGAAAAAAGACTTACATGTGCATCTTCCGTAGCCGGATTGACCCACTTTCCATGTCTTGAATGTGTCAGCTGGAATAGGTCAACAGGTCCTACATCTCGACCTTCTTTCTCTTTCTACAACTCAAGTCAAAAGGAAATATATTAAAAAAGATAACGTAACTAACATGAAAGAATGAGAGTTTAGGTTATTCAACTTACCGCAGTTTGTTGCACAACGATGAAAGTCTTCGACCCACATGTGTGGTTGAACGTTAACGCCGCCCGACTTTTTTGACTAATTTTTTATTTTTCCTAATGAAATAAATGATTAGTAAACAACTGTAGACAATATAAAATATTACTTTTTTGAACACATACATACCTGAAATTTAGGGTCCTCGAACCTAGTGCATAAAGCATGCCAGTCTTCAATGGCATTCTTCAACTGCTTAGGTGGATTAGCACGGGCCTGCTCAGGAGTGTCAAAAGTCTTGTAGTGCATGTGTAGATCAGCCCTATACTCCTTGAATGTCGTTTGCATTTGTCGTTCGATAAATTTAACGACTTCTGATTTGGAGAAATCAAAAGCGAAATGATTCTAGAAAAAAAAAAGACTTTATAACAATGTCTAATTTATCATCATAATACTCACAACAAACAAAAATCTCAACTTACCCACAAAGTTGCTTTACCCATTTCTATTACGTTTCTTTGTTCGTCCTCGATCGTTGGGCAACGAACAGGAAAAGAGTCCCTCACCGTCGAACCAATAGCCAAGCTCAACGTCGTAGCATGTGGCCCGACCGACTTCTTAAACTCTGTGTTGATCTCTATTCGAATCCAACCATGTGCATTAACATATCGATCAAGCTCAAGCTTACGCATATACTCACGTCGATTTCTATTCGTAGAAGGACCATCTGAAGGAAAAAATTTAATTGTATTAATACATATAAATGATAATATTAAATAATAAAACAAATAGAATTTTAAACCTGAAGTGTTGCCCGTGGATGATCCTCCACCAACCGGGTCGCTATCGAAGAATTCAATATCAACATCATTCATCTGCTCTGCAGGAGTACTCATTGTCTATCTACAGACACAAAAGTGATGAAGCTCAAAAAGTGATATATATAGTTGTAAGATACAAAAATGCTTAATATAATTACATCGTTACTCACTATCATGAAAGTGTTCAATGTCCTCTTCCTCTTCATCTATCTCATGATTTACATCTGGATCATTAGTAGGGGCTTGTAGATCATATAAAAGATTCAATATATCATTTTCTTCATTAACTACACTACGCTCTATAGTATTTGATTGACTTGTGTGACCTTCAAACCCTCTAGATAAGTCAACTGGTTCACCATGATATACCCAACTACTATAGGTAGGAGACATTCCATTGATGATTAGATGTTGTTCCACTCCATCTAATGAATGTCACATCGAATTCATGCACCTCTTACATGGGCATCTAGTTTCCCCTAAATTATTTACATGAAGGTTCGCTATTTCTAAGAACTGGGCTACTTCTTCCTTATACTCAGTTGAGAACCTATCCCTTATTTTAATCCACTCTCTGTTCATTCTTAATAGTATACAACACTCAAACCAACAAATAATTCCTGGAAGTTTAGAATTTGTATAATTAGATCGATAAAAAATCAATTAGTAAAAGAAAAAATAGTACTTTAGTTATTTTTTAGCTATGTTAGTTACATTTAGCTATTTTTGTTGTTGCTCATAAAATAAAGTTAAGGGCAAAGGGAGAGGAGTGGATTTAAAGCACTAGACAAAAGAATTGGTTTCCCTTTCTCTTGAAATTGAACTTCTAAGAAAAAGTTTTTTTTTGTTCTTCAACAAACATAAATCTCTTTGAAAAAGTGATGCTAAGAATACCTACTAAATATGGATCTTTTGGTTTAAAAATTCACAACATTTAACCTTGGTTTTAGAAAGGACAAAATATAGATGACTACTTAATCCACAACAGGGCAAGAATCAGGAATTAAACAAACACAAATCTAACCATTCAAGAACTAAACCTTGTCGACCTATTAATCCACAACAGAGCAAGAATCAAGCGACTAGTTACAATCTACATATACCCGTACAATTCCAGGTTAGCAAAACAAGAATTGAAAAACATTAGATTCCATGTGCAATCATAGGAGAAAAAAACTACAGAATTTGGTCCCATAATGACCAAAACCAGAACATAAGATTTGCCTAAACCCTAAACAAGAATTGAAATATATATACTGAATTTATATTTATATAAAAAATGAATTCAAATTTATAAAAAAAAAAAAATCTCACCATGGCGACTACCGGCGGCTAGCGGCGGTGAAGATTCGAAGGCGGCGACGGCGAAGAGTCCCTCGATCGGCTGGCGGAGAACACCTTCACCGTCAAAGAGAGGAGCGGGTTGGGCGGCGATGAAGGTTAGGGAGTGGTCGGCTGGGTGGCAGCAACGAAGAAGAACGATCGGCGGCGGTGGTGGAAGGCTGGCGACGGTCGGCTGGCGGCGAGGCAAGGAAGGAGGGGTCGACGGCGGCGCAATGAAGAAGAAGATAGGTTTAGGCATCGAGGGTCGAGGGTTTCAAATGAAGAAGACGATATATTTTTAAATGGTCTATCCCGACGTGTATCTTTTACGCGTCGGGATAGATACCCTATGCCGACGCGTTCCACGGCCGCGTCGGCATAGCTTTAATTAAAGGACCTATGCCGACGCTCTAGATTTGAGGCGTCGACATAGTGGAAAGTTTTTTTAGGCGCGTCGAAGACATTCTTCTTTAACAAGTCTATGCCGACGTGGCCATATGAATGCGTTGGCATAGATGAGCTATGCCGATGCCGGATAGACCCGCATTGGCATATAGGGCCTATGCCGATGCGCCAATTCTTAGGCGTCGACATACCTTGTTTACCAACTATCCCGACGCGCATATATGCGCATCGACATAAAGCTCTATGCCGACGCAACTGGTTGCATCGGCAATCTTGACATCGACAAATCATGATTTTCTTGTAGTGATCTCCACGAGGGATTAAAAATGGAATATATGACGTTAAAAGATCCGTATGTCCTGTGGAAAAAGTTGAAAGAAAGGTATGATCATCAAAAAACTGTTATTTTTCGAAAAGCTCGTTATGATTGGATTCACCTGAAGTTGCAAGATTTTAAATCAGTAAGTGAATATAACTCTACATTATTCAAAATTAATTCAAAGTTTAAATTATGTGGAGAAAATATTATTGATGTGAATATGTTAAAGAAGACATTTTCTACCTTTCATGTCTCGAATATGCTCTTGTAGCAATAATATCGAGAGAAAGGGTTTAAAAAGTATTCAGAACTCATTTCATGTCTTCTTGTGGCTGAACAAAATAACGAGTTATTAATGAAAAATCATGAATCTGGACCAACTGGACCAACACCATTCCCTGAAGTAAATGTTGTGTATTTTAATAATCGTGGTCAAGGTCGTGACCGCGATAGGGGAAGAAACAATTATTTTCGTGGTGGGCATTATAATTATCCAAATTTTAAGAACCCACACGAAATGATGATCAGAAAGGAAAAACTCCACAGAGTGCAAGAGGTGATGAAAATAAATGCTTTCGATGTGGCATGACTGGACACTGGTCACATGTTTTTCGTACATCCAAATACTTAGTTGATCTCTATCACGCTTCTCTGAAGGAAAAAGGGGAAAATGTGGAAGCAAATCTTCCTTATCAAGATAATGATATATTCGACCCATCCAATATGAAAAATTTGGATGTGGCAGACTTCTTTACACCTCCTGAAGAGAAGATTGAAGTGGTTGATGGAATAGCAAGTGCTTCTTTTGATTCTGAGAATGTCTAGTACTAATGTTTATTTTTATGTCCTTTTTAGCTTTGAACTTTTTATTATGTATCTCTTATTGTAATTATTTTTGTTTAATGAAGAAATATGAACAATTTTCATATGTTGAATGACTAAAAAATAAGCAATGAAGATCTATGTATGGCAGACTGCGCAACTACGCACACAATACTTATAAACACAAAATATTTTTCTAAATTGACAATGTTGGAAGCAAAAGTCAATACTATATCAGGTTCTGCAGACTTGATTGAAGGTTTTGGAAAAGGAAGTTTTATCTTGCCCAGAGGAAAAAAAATTTCAATTAAAAATGTTTTGTTCTCTAGTAAATCAAAGAGAAATTTATTGAGTTTCAAAGATATACGTAACAATGGTTATCATGTTGAAACTGATCGTAAAAATAATATAGATTGTCTCTATACATCTATTGTTTCACATGAAAAACGTATATTAGAAACACTAACTGTTTTTCCTTCTAGATTATATTATACCCATATACGAGTAATCAAAAGTTATGCAACAATGAACCAGAAGTTCATGAATCCAGAAATATTCAATGTTTGGCATGATCGATTAGGTCATCCAGGATCGATAATGAATAGGAAAATTATTAAAAATTCACATAGACATCCTTTAAAGAACTAGGAGATTCTTCAATCCAATGAGTTGCATGTGATGCTTGCTCTCAAGGGAAATTAATTATTAGACCATCACCAGCTAAAGTGGGGATTGAATCACCTGCATTTTTAGAGCGAATTCAATGTGATATTTGTGGACCTATTAACCCACCAAGTTGTCCATTTAGATATTGTAACGACCCTAAATTTTAGAACTAAGACCACTAGGGAAGTTACTCAGTAACGTCGTCAGTACTAAACATTTCGGCAGCATAACGACGCTACTAGGGCAAACCAAAATTTTTCTCCTAACCTGTTTTAAGCATAAAGCACTTCAATAAGTATCTCGACACACACAACCTCCATCAAACTACATTCACATTAGGTTGGGTTCCAACACAGATCACAAATAAGCGAACATGGTCAGATATTCTAGGGGAAATCACTTTAACACCTACTAACGCCCATAAGTCACAGATAACTTGATAAGAAAAGCAAACCAAAACCTCAGCAAATAAAGGAACATAAGGAATTCAACGTTTTGAGAAAACAAGGTTCTAAAACATGCTACCTACCTCTGAACTAGAAACTTAAACACTAAAGAAAGTCTTAAACCTAAACACGAATAAAGTCCTAAACAAAAGGAATGCATAGCGAAAACCACAGGGCACAAGTCATGACAACCCCCAAAGAACAGGTGACACCACGGGACATCCTATAGCCTCGTCAGGTTGTCTCCGTCGCCCTCCACCTCGGTTCAACTCTTACCTGCAAACAAAACAAGAAAGAAGACGAGTGAGTATAAAAATACCCAGTAAGCAGCCCACTTACGTCCAAACCTATCTCAGTAAATCAACTAGATTCATCTCCCAAACTCGCTCAATCCCCGAACCAGTCTCTCACTTCATCCTGGACTTCCTGTGGTGACTACTCGAACTCCACCTTCGTTCCTAGAACTTTGGTTGACGATGCAATGAGAGAAAGCAACCCTCACGCCACTACACGGCGACATAGAGCAGAGCAGGTACGTATCCCACACGCCTTATGGGGAATCGCCTCTAAGCCAGCACAAGATCATGGAAAGCAACCACTCCCTGCCGGGGACGTACCCCAGGCTATCATAACACACTAGCATGGTACAATACAGTGCGTAACCAACACGTCCATTGGAGAATCGCCCCTAAGCTAGTACGGGATAATGGAAAGCAACCACTCCCGATCTCAACGAGGACGCACCCCAGTCTCACGAGCCTATCATATATCGTCAACCTAGAGGTTACGACCGCGCCAAGTGCAACCTGTGGTTGGTGAAGTGTCAGTTCACGAGCTCTATTCATAAAGTGTCAAGGGGTTCCATCTAGACATTTCTAACGTACTTGACCCACTCCAAGGGTCCAAACTCCCAACTACGTTCTCAAACCAACCAGGTTCAACTCAAAACATGCACTCATTAGGAATGCTAGACAGTGCCAGAAGAACGACCCCAACCTCACATAGCTTCACATAACAGAATACACAAGCAAAACAACACATGGTAAAACAGGATCAAAACATGCTTCGCAAACCTAATGTAACATTCATGCAGTCGTATCAAGCTTAAAACTCATAAGGACATGCTACAAGCTCCAAAACTCTTTAGCTAGTTAGCCTAAGGTCCAACAGTAACTCAAAAACACACAACATGTAAAGCACATACGCCTTGCTTCTTCGCTTAGGAACTCGGTGTTACTCCAACTGACTACTTACTTCAAGAGAAGTGTCGCGGGGTAGTCCTTGCTCTTGCTAGCAGCCTAGTGCACCTACAAACACCACGGGCGATGCACAAATCTCAGGTAGGAACTAACCTAACTCGAACATTCCTTGACAACCCCTCAAGGAAAGCACAACCAACCCAACTTTTCTATCTACAATTACAAAACTAGCAGAACCAGGACGAGACTTACCCACTGATGCGAGTTGAAACCGCTCTCTGCTCGGTCTTAGTCTCGAGGTCCCCCAACGCTTAACGCCTAGCCCACGGATTCGTTCCTGTCCACCAACAAACAAAGGAAAATTAGAGAGAAACGAGCTCGAACCGAGAGAGAGAGAGACAAATTGAGGAAGAGGGAGAGAGAGAGAGAGAGTCGGCTTCGGATCTGAGGAGGGAACGACGGACGAATCCGCGAAGGAGAGCGGCAGGAAACCGAGAGGGACTGCGGTCGACGAGGGGTGAAGGTGTGCGACGACGGCGACTGGCGAAATCCGGCGTGGATCTTGGTTTGCCGAAGGAGGGGGGTGATCGAAGAATAGAGAGAGAGAGGCGATCTGAGGAAAAGGACGGCAGCTGGCGGACGGACAGGAGCGGCGAGGCTGTCAGCTCGCTAGCCGACGACTCGGCCTCGTGGGAAGAAGGAGCAGCAACGCCCCCTCCCTGTGCGATGATGGAGGCGGTGAGCAGAGGGGCGCGCGATCCCTAGGTTTGAAATATTACTTTTTTGCTGAAACAAGAAAAAGAAAGAGAGGATCTGAGATTACCTCGATTTTTCCTTCTCCAAGGCATTTAGTGAAAAGCTTAAGGATGCCAACCCAATTTAAGGTGAAATTTAAGAATTACTCGGGTCCCTGCAAGATCCAGTAACTAACTTATTGCCCCAAACTGTTAAAAGCTATGACGTGAGCCCCAAATTTAACTTGAAAAGAATTAATAACTTACTTGAAATTACCGGGCGTCACAGATATTTTATGGTATTAATTGACGCATCCAGCAGATAGTCACATGTATGCTTATTATCAAGTCGAAACCTTGCATTTGCAAGATTACTTGCTCAAATGATTAAATTAAGAGCACAATTTCCTGATTATACAATTACGACCATTCGACTTGATAATGTTGGTGAGTTTACATCCCAAACTTTTTATAATTATTGTATGACAATTGAGATAAGTGTTTAACATCCTGTAGCTCACGTTCATACACAAAATGGTATGGCAAAATCATTTATAAAACGTCTGCAACTAGTTGCAAGACCATTGCTTATGAGAGTTAAACTTCCTACATCGGTCTGGGGTCATGCTATTTTACACGTTGCATTATTATTATGTAATAGGCCAGTAGCTTATCATAAGTACTCCCTATTACAGTTAGCTCATGACCATGAGTCGAATATTTCCCATCTAAAAATTTTTGGATGTGAAGTATATGTACTTGTTCCACCACAACGTACTAAGATGGGTCCTCAAATGAGATTAGGAATATATGTTTGTTTTGATTCCCCATCAATTATTAAATATCTTGAACCCCTGACGGATGATGTATTTTCTACCGATTTGCTGATTGTCATTTTAATGAGACAAATTTCCAATATTCGGGGGGAAGAATTAAGAAGTTGGAAAAATAAATTACATGGAATGCATCGTTATTATCTCATTTAGATTATCGTAGAGATCAATGTGAACTTGAAGTTGAAAAGATAATTCATTTGCAAAATATAACAAATCAATTACCAGATGCATTCACAAATGTTAATAGAGTGACTAATCATATATACCAGCTGCAAATGCTCCATCAAAAATTGATATCCCAAAGAAACAAGCTGTCAATAATGAGTCTGGAGCACGCCAGAAGCGTGGTACACTAATGGTTCAAAAGATAAAAATCCTAAGAAAAGAAAAATAGTTAAGAATCAAAATGATTCAATAAAAGGTATGGATGTTAGAGAAGAAATCAAGAATACATCTACTCAGGAAGGATAATGACATTTATATGAAAATCTCGGAAGGATTTAAAATACCAGAAACATGTGAATCAAGTTCTCAGAAATTGTATTCAATAAAGTTACAGATATCATTATATAGATTAAAACAATCTAGATGAATGTGGTATAATCGCCTGAGTGAATATTTGTTGAAAAAAGGATATCAAAATAATCCAATATGTTCGTGCGTTTTTATAAAGAAATTTCAGTCAGGATTTGTTATTATAACTGTACATGTTGATGACTTAAATATAATTGGAACTTCTGAAGAGTTATCCAAGCGATAGAATATCTTAAAAAAAAATTCGAGATGGAAGATCTTGGAAAAATAAAATTTTGCCTTGGTTTGCAAATTGAACATTTAGCAGATGAGATATTTGTTCGTCAATCAACTTATACAGAGAAAATCTTAAAAAGATTCTATATAGATAAAACACATCGATTGAACATTCCAATGGAAGTTCATTCACTGGATGTAAAGAAAGATATATTTCGACCTCGAGATGAAAATGAAGAACTACTTGGTCCTAAAGTATCATATCTTAGTGCAATTGGTGCACTTATGTGTCTGGTTAATAACACAAGACCAGATATTGTATTTTTAGTAAATTTATTAGCTAGAAATAGTTCATGTTCTACAAAAAGACATTGGAACAAAGTTAAACATGTACTCTGATATCTTCGAGGGATGATTGATATGAGCTTATTTTATTATAACGAATCAAATTATGATCGAGTTGGTTATGCAGATTCTGGTTATCTATCTTATCCAAACAAAGCTAGATTTCAGACAGGTTATCTATTCACATGTGGAGGAACTGCTATATCGTGGCGATCAGTGAAACAGACTATAACAATCACTTCTTCAAATCATGTTGATATCCTCGCTATTCATGAAGCGAGTCGAGAATGTGTATGACTAAGATCGATGACACAACACATTCGTGAGACATGTGGCTTGTCTTCGAGTAAACTTCTTCCAACAATATTATACGAAGACAACACAAGATGTATAACTCAAATCAAATGAGGATACATTAAAGGAGATTGAACGAAACATATCTCTCCAAAGTTTTTCTACACTCATGATCTTGAAAAAATGGTGACATCTGATCAGTACAACAGATTTTTGTTCGAAGGATAACTAGGCGGACATATTTACAAAGACATTACCAACTACAACATTTGAGAAATTAGTTCACAATATTGGGATGCAACGACTCATAGATCTCAAGTGATATATTCATGAGGGGGAGTAAATATATTATATAAAATATGTACTCTTTTTCCTTTAATATGGGTTTTATCCCATTGGGGTTTTCCCTAGTATAGTTTTAACGAGGCATATTTCATATAAATGAGCATTTAAGGGGGAGTATTGTAAAATTATCATGTAAATGACCATTCTGCATGCCCCTTTGATACCCATGTCATGTGGCAAATTATCCATATCCAAAGTGTCTCACACGTGTCCAACAAACGCCATAGATTGGTGTCCAAATGGTGCACATCAAACTTACAATTTTGCCCATAAATAGTGGCTTTTTGGTGGATAAATAATACACACAATTTGGTGAATTTTTTCCCCAATCCATTTTTTTCTCTCATTTTCACTCTAATTATTACTTATTTAATTTTGTCATATAATTCCACTATCTTTATTTATTTCTATTTATATATATATATCTCACTTCCGTTATTATTATTATTATTATTATTATTATTATTATTATTATTATTATTATTATTATTATTATTTTATATTGGTAAAGTTTCCGTGTCTGGTTTTTCCTCCCATTTTTACCACACATCTAAATTTTCTTACTATTTTCAATTTTGAAAATTCTAGTTTTACATTTTTCTTCAACAATTGTGCAATGAGGAATTGAATCGTCGATCTCTAGAATGATGAGATTGGTGTCTTATCCATTGAGTTATGTTTGAATTGGCTCTAAAATTAAAATTTTAAATATTTAATTGAAAAAAAAAATCATGATATCTTTTTTCTTATTTTTAGTTCAATTATATTTGGTGATATGAATTTGAACTTCCAATCTTTTCGTCGAGAGATAATGTCTTAACAAGGGGTTTGCTCCATGAAACTCTCTTAATTCTGTGTTCATTTGCATTTAGGTACCTATTTAAATTTCTCCAACATATTGGTTTAGCAAATATGAGCATTATTAGAGTGTTCACGGGGCAGGATGGAGTCGGAGATGCGTTCCCTATCCTCATCCTACCCTATTCATTCCTTGTCCTCATGAAATCCCTTTATTTAATTTTGTGATATGATTTTCCATGAGAATCAGGTTTCTTGCCAGGAAATTATTCCTCATTTAGGTTTTTATTTTGATTAAATAAAATATTTTTTAATAAAAATTCTATTTAAATTATTTATTTTTAATGATAAATTCCGCCCCCCCCAACGGGAGGGGTGGGTCTCTTCGGACTCCATATAAAAAAAAATTGGCATCTATAATAAGCATACCTTAATGATAGTTGACATATACTCATTCCCTTAAAATTACCAATAGACCATACTATACTTATTTCATATCGTTACTATATTTTAATATAAGTTGTTAAAATTTAATTCATCCAAACACTTATAGATGTAATATTTAAAAAGAAAAAAAAAAGGGAAAGAAAGAGACCATTACAATCCTTCCATGCTAAGAATATAGGTTATTTACTTCATCTCGCCGTACATTAGGAGGAATAGAGAGCGTGTACACATGGCACACGACTTATGATTATTTTGCCCACGACTTTCCAATATGTTTAATTTATCAAATTTCAAATAAAATCCTTCTTCAACCAAATAGTTATGGGCAAAGTAAAAAATATGATTTTGAAGTATATATTATTTTTATAGTTTGAGCTTTTTCAATTTAGTTTTCTAATAATTTTGAAAAATTCAATTTAATCCTATGGTCAAACCTTACAAATTCTCTCTATCTTTACTACATTAATATTTTCTTTAAAATGAACTATATTTTTTTTTATTAAGAATAGGTTGGTGGAAGATTCTAACTTCTAATCTTTCGGTCAACCGTACATGACTAATTATGTTAGTTGACTGTATTAGAGATTAGTGTTAGTAAAAAAAAGAAACAAGGAAAATTGTGAGTAATGTCTAAAAAATATCAATCATAATGAAAAATACCTAAATAGTTTTAATATTGCAAATATGACTAGCATAATTGTAGGAGCGGTTAGTAATAATATTAATTTCCTAAGATGTCCTCGATATATCTTCGTAATTACAATCATCATTATTGTATTTAGAGTTTCCAACAACTATTAGATTCTGTTTTGAAAAAGTTTCAACCCATTTCTACCCGAAATTGATTCAAAATTCCCTATTTTTGTTAGGAAAATCTTCATTTGACCGAATTTTGAGGAATAATAGAGATCGTGGAAGCTATCAAGGTCTTCTGCAACTAGTCTCATGAAATGTCTGGTCTCGAAGTACACACTCATCATTGCTACGGTTTACAAGTTTCTAGAGTATTATCTGTTCGAAATGGATTCTGATTCTCAACATTCGTATCCTGTTTGATGTTGTGTGCAATAAACACGACAGTTACAAGGTTTACAAGTCAAGCACATAATATTCGAGGGTCGCTGAAAAAGTCTTAGGCTTTTCTTCTAGATTTGCAGCCAATTTAATTGTAAAAATCAAGGTATATACTTTTATATACATCCTTAGTACCATTGTACCATTGATATCTAAACTCAATATTATTTCATTTTTCTTTATTTGGTCATCTCAATACCTTCTCCATTAGGGTCACTACAATAATAAGGTATTTATGCATATTTATACTCATTTGTTAGTGGAAAAAAACAACATATAAATTAAGTTGGGGAAGTGTGTGGATAACTATAACTATTTACCTTTTCAAATGGTACATGTGTGGGTGGGGATTAATCTTTTCTCTTGATTCTTACACGTTGGGTAGATATTTTCACATATTTCGCTAAAAAATGTTCCAGTATATACACTAACTTCGGAGAAACCTAAATCAGTTCTATAACATTAATTGAATAATTACGATAACATTAATTGAATAATTACGCGTATTTACTTATCTAATGGTGCATGTGGATGAAATTATTTTTTAGTTTCTTGTTAGGTAGATATACTTATCTAATGGTGTATGTGGATAAAGATTATTTTTAAGATTATTTTTTAGATTATTCTTGCACGTTGGGAGATAGATAGATACGTACATTTATACTCAATTATTATAATTCAATTTAGTTGTAAAAATGGAGAGTTTTATGTGGATCAATAATTGTGTATATATTTTTCCAAATTCTCAATCTCTAGATTTTATTAAAAGTTGTTACTATTGTTGGGTATATATATATATATAATTTTCAATCTAAGAATTCTAACGTACTTTTCTCACTCTTTTTTGTTGACCAATTTTTAGGTAGAATAAATTATAAATATTCAATAGAGGTATTTTCGTTCTAATGCAATTAGTATATTTTAGTTAAAAATAGTTTTAGCCATATTTACAAATTAAAATTTGTTTAAACATTTTTTTGAATTTGATTAATTAAAATTAGACATTGTTCTTATTGTCCCAAGAAACAATGGATGTGGATATAAATTTTTGAAAAATTAAAAATCAAACAATTCAAACTATGTCAAACGGTTGAGAGCAAATTTTTAATTTAACTTAAAAATTTCAGTATACCATTTAATTGTTCTTTACAACATTTGAGGATAGAGATAGAGATTCAAACTAATACTTTAGTTAGTTTTTTTTTTAAACACTTGAACAATCATTTCTAAACACAGCCTCAATTAATCATTTACAATAACTTTAGTAACTTCATATGAAAATTTTGACACAGTAAATCAAGACGTTGAAAATATTAGTAGGGGTACCGGGTAAATCGACCCGAATCCTTTGCAATTTCATATCAAGGAAAGGAATCTAATCACTTCCAATTCTTCCTCTTTTTTTTTTTTTTTATTTTTTGAACAGCACCCAATTCTTGGATTTGGTTTTGCATTTTTCCCTAAATATTAGGGATTAAAACATATAGTACTATAAATTTAGGCACATTTTGTCAATCCATTTTAAACTCAGAACGAGATCAGCCATTAACAACTCCTTCTAGGCTCTAGCCATTTCATCTTCATCGGCAAATTCCTTTTACGAAACCTTCTCTCACCACGAAAAAAAAAAAAAAAAAAAAAGACGAAGTCCTCTTTGGACTGTGGGGCACTGAATCGAAACCGTCAATGGAAAAAAAAAGGTATAAAGCGAGGGAGCTGGAGAAAAAAAACCAAACGTAGTGATAATTAATTCAAACATTCAATCAAATCTCACTTCACAAAAGTGTAGTCATCTTTATTTAACCTCCTTGTTCAAGAACTAACAACTAATTCTTCCTTTCTTCTTAAGAAATACTTGTAGTAGAAGAGATCAAAAAACACTTCGAAATACACCAAAGCAATGTTTACACACTATTATTCTCCACATAGAAAAGCAAAATAGAGCAGACGATAAGCAAGAACATCCGTTAAATTGCACGCAAAAAAGGCAAAAAACGCTAAAAACGATTTATAACTTTACATACACATATATGCACAAACACACACACACACACAGGCAGTTAGATTTCGATTCAGGAAAATTAGCGATCAAAAAGTTGAGGGAGTGAAGAGTATACATATTCGATTTCCGTTTCGCGATTCCTCCTCCATTTACTTCACGGAGATTACTGGCTTCGTCAATTTGTAAATCTCGTAAACCGAACGCGACCGCCGCTTCCTCCGCCTCCGATTCGCGCTGTCTCCGATGTCTTCGAAGATGTCTTCTATCAGATTGGTTGTAGGCGCCGCCGTGGCTCCGCGGCGGCTGGTGTGGCTTCCGTCGTCTTCCATTCCGGCGGCGTTGGTGACGCTAGCGGCGGAGGCGGGGGATTTATCGTCGCTACAACTGGTAGAGGAGGCGGTGAGGTCGTCGTGGTAATCGGAGTCTTCGCTGAGATGAATAAGCTGTATTGCGACGTCAATTTCAGAATCGGAGAAGAAGGAGGTCTGGAATCTTCGATTTTTGTTGGTGGAAACGGATTTCGCCATTAGCGAGCACGTCCGTTGAAAGCGAGACGAAGGGTAAGTAATAGACGGACGCAACACTTACGATTGCTTATAAATTACATTTACATATAAAGAGGAATAAGTCGGTTTGTTTTTTTTCCACTTTTTTCTTTTCTTTTTCAATTAATTAATTAATTAATTTTAAGTTACAATCAACATGCTAGAAATCAGATGGTAATTTTTTTTAAAAAAATTAATGTTATTGTTTATTTAAAGTTGAAATCACACATTTTATTTCTACATCATTTTTATTTTCTATTCCAAATTTTTAAAATATTAATTCTAACTCGAAAATATTTAATGTTTGAACTTTCAAACCATCAAGCCTCGACTCGACATATATTTGATTTTTCTTTTTTTTTTTTGCTAACTTGAGTAAAGTTCTAAGACATTCTACCTTCCATCAAAAGTTTAAGGTTATAATTCCCTATTGATAGATTGATGAATTAATATATATATATTACTTATTTACTTTATTAATCTTTATGTTTTTTTAGTCCTTAAATATAACATATTAGATTCATTTGATGTTTGAACTTCTTAAGTTGTTGCACTTAATTTAAAAAAAAAATTACTATTTTGTTCTCACCATTATTGTTAATTATTTAACGAATGAATAATGAACTGTAAATATATAAACATCAGGCTAAGACATTAGTATGACCATTTCTATAAAGTTTAGGTATAAAAGTAGATATGTTGAAAGTTTTTTCTATACAGTACTATGGAAGTTCATTTTTCTAAATTTTGGCGGTTAAAATACAAAAAATATCAAGGTAAATAGATAAAAGTGAGATAACCGAATCTCCATCTACGTGCACAATGATATGATATTGTCAACTTTGGGCATAAGCCTTCATAATTTTGCTTTTAGTTCCCTCTTAAAAGTTTCATATCAATGGAGATAATTGTGTTTGCTTATATACCGTAGATCTCTTCTTTTCCAATCTAAAGTGGAACTTTGTTAGCACTCCTAACAAATACAAAAATGTGGTAGTTAAAAACATTGTTAGCACTTCTTTCCCAAGTTTGGTGGTTAAAATACAAAAATTTTCAAGGTAAATAGATGAAAGTGAGATAAATAGAATCTCCGCCTATCTACACAATAGTATGATATTGTCCACTTTAGGCATAAGTTCTTATAGTTTTACTTTTGGTCACCAGCCTCATATCAATATAGATAATTGTCTTTACTTATATACCGTAGATATCTTCTTTTCCAAGCTAAAGTGGAACTTTGTTAGCACTTCTAACAAATATCTCGACATCATGCTCTCGGGTCTTCTTCCTTCTGCACCCAATTTTGGCTCCAGAATTCTAACAATCCTCACTTTGAGATAAAATACAATCGTGCCTCCCTCTACAACGAAACTTTGGTCACCTTGCACATTCTAAAGGCTGAACTTTCACTACAATTGTTAACTCTGACCTTCTTGGCAAACTCTAAGGCCAAAATAAATACCTTGAAACAAACGAACTCACAAAACCAGGCAACAATAAAAAAAATAACTATAGTGCATCTGTGCTTGCCCTAAGGTATGGACTCACTATGTAGATCTTGATGGAAATCAAATTCCCTTGAGCAGCGAAAATGTGTAATTAGATCGTAATTGCAAGTTTTGTTTTGTTTACTCCAAAAACCAGTACAATGGAAAAACAAAAGAGATAAGCAAACAAGATGGAATCTACAAATTAGATATGTTGTGAGTTCCTAAACTAAAAGGGAAACACATTTACCTTTGTAGTCTCACAATTAACAACAACTCGTTGCTTCAAGATTTGCATAGCACAACAACAATCTACTTCTCTTCTATAGAAACAGGACACCACCAATAGAGAGCACCTCCTATGTCTCTGAATCCTTATATCTGTCTGGTGGGAGACTTCCAACAATTGGGTGAACGGAATTGAGTTTTGAGAGATCATCATCCCAATGAGAAGAAGAGAAGGAACTGGGAAGTAACCTCCCCCCAACTCCCTCTCGCCCAACTCCCTATCGAGAGGGAGTTGGGGGATGTGGGAACGTGTTAGGAAGACATTTTCTCATTAATTAATTAATTTAATAATTAAACAAATTTAATTATTAATATGATTAATTAATATAAATAATTAATTCTTATTTAATTAATTATATCGATATTAATTTTAATTAAATCATATTTAATCAAAATCAAATTAAATATTATATACTTAATTATGATTAAATCATATTTAATCAATTTTCCCTCTAACCTATAGTTTTAATGTACATCTTATGCACATTAAACTTTTAACCTATAGTTTTAAATATAAATCTCATTCACATTTAGATAATATTTGAACTCTTTAAAATATTTAATTCTCTCAATTAATTGAATATGAATCATATTCAAATTAAATTTATAATATAAAGTTTTAATGCACAAAAAAACTTTATATTATAATGTATCTTTATAAATCATGTTTATTCCCTAATTGAACTTGAACATTTCAAATTCAAATGATCTAAGAACCCTTTACGAACTATGAAGTAGACCTAATGGACCTACAAATCACAAGCTCCAACGATACGAGATTATTCAGTTAATCTCATTAACCTCCTAACCAACATTCGTTATTTGCGGGAACACTGCACTAAAGTCTCGCAGTTGCACTCTTCTCACTGCAGATATATTTCTATGTCCACGGATATCGACCAATAACAACAAGTCAATCTTTCACGAATGTTCGTAACACCAGTTGGGTCAAATTACCGTTTTACCCCTAGGTTACATCTTTTACCTTAAGTCCAAGTACTCCACTAATGAACAACCTGTTTATAGTCCTACCAATAAATAGAAGTCCCTCTCGGGCCAATGAGAGGGCTGGACCCTTTGTTCAAGTCCCGGAGACACCACTTAAGGGAACATTCATCTACTTACCCTAAAGGTGAGAAAATAGTGAATTCCTTCTTGCTAGGTTAAGTCCCCAGCTGCCTGCTCGGTCTTGTCCCTAAGAAGGTAGGCATATTAAGTTGGTGTCTTGGGCCTCTCTCACCCATACTGGTCAAAAGACAATCCCTTACAAAAAGGAGTTCGTAACCTGCTTAGGATTGAGATCAAGTTGCCTAGGTCATCGTATTGAAATAGAAACCTAACTAGTCAACAGAGTTACATCTAGCGATTACTATTTCGTGGTTCGATCTTATGCGATCTCTTCACATAGGATATCCCCACTCACATGTCGTCTACACGAACATGTTAGGATCACTGTGTTTGTATCAAATACAAAGTGTGACATATCCATAGTATTACCAGGGTGAGGTACCCAAGCCTTATCCCCTTACTATAGATCTTTTTGGTTGTGTCTCGAACTTAGATTCTTATATGTCCACTACATTTAGTTCAACAGACATACAACAACCTTGGATGTTAGTTTATTGGATTTAGGGTTAACTTAAGGAAATATAGAAAATAATGATAAACAATAACTCTTTATTGATTTAATTAGAACATTATTTACAAATTACGAGCTTTAGGGCATAAAATCCAACAAACTCCCACTTGAACTAAAATTCTAGTGGGGTACATTACAATCTAAAACAGTGGTTACAGAGATACTGAAATACAATAAACTAGGGAATCCATATACCCATTACATATCTTCCACTTGCCCTAGATTATCCTATGAACATGTCTCGTAGACCTATAATCTCCAGATGACCCTCGAACACTTTATCCGTGAGAGGCTTTGTAAATGAATCAACAATATTGTACTCTGAAGCGATCTTTGTGACTATCACATCTCCTCGTTGCACTATCTCCCGAATAAGGTGATAGTTCCTCTCGATGTGCTTCCCTCGCTTGTGGCTACGAGATTCCTTTGAATTACCTACTACACCACTGTTGTCACAATATAAGGTGATGGAAAATTCCATATTTGGAACAACTTCCAAATCAGTCAAGAATTTTCTTAGCCAAACAACCTCATTAGCTGTTTCACAAGCAACTACATATTCTGCCTCCATAGTGGAGTCGGCGGCATCTTTGCTTAATGTTCCGCCACACGATATCTCCCCCGTTAAGGGTGAAGACTGATCTCGATGTGGATTTCCTAGAATCATTATCGGTCTGAAAATCAGAGTCAGTGTATTCTGTAAGGATCAAATCCTTAAACCCATACATAAGTGTATAGTCCCTCGATCTCCTTAGATACTTGAGGATATTCTTAATTGGGGTCCAGTGGTCTAACCCTTGATTGCTGGTACCTACTGACTATTCCCACAACATAACAAATGTTTGGCCTCGTGCATTACATAACATACATTAGGCTATCTACTGCCGAGTCATAGGGAATACGTCTCATATCCTCAACTTCTTGAGGTGTCTTAGGACATTATCCCTTAGACAAATGAATTTCATGCCTAAAGGGTAATAAATCCCTTTTAGAATTCTGCATCGAATATCGAACCAACATATATTCGATATAGTATGCTTGAGACAGAGCTAACATTTTGTTCTTGCGATTTCTGAAAATTTGAATCCCAAGAACATACTGCGCCTCTCCCAACTCTTTCATTTGGAATTTTGTCGCCAACCAATTCTTTATGTCAGTTAGGTATCCTATATCATTCCCAATGAGTAGGATATCATCCACATAAAGTACTATGTACCTTATCGTTGATGATCCTCTTGTAAACACAAGCCTCATCAACGTTTTGGTCAAAGCCATAAGACTTGATTGCAGTATCAAATCTTATGTTTCAAGATCTGGAAGCCTGCTGCAACCCATAGATGGATCGATTGAGCTTGCAAACTTTTTGCTCCTGACCTTGGGTTCTGAACCCTTTGGGCTGAGACATATAGATACACTCGTCAAGATACAATTCAAAAAGGCAGTCTTGACATCAATTTTCCAAATTTCATAGTCATAAAATGCGGCTATGGACAAGAGTATCCTTATGGACTTTAGCATAGCAACAGGGAAAAAAGTTTCCCCAAAGTCAACTCCTTCCCTTTGAGTAAAACCCTTTGCTACGAGTCTATCCTTAAAGTATTGGGATTTGTGCCCTAAAACTCGTAGTTTGTAATTATGTTGTAATGAATGTAATAAAGTGTTATTATTTCAATAAAGTGTTATTGTTCGTTATCTACGAGTTTGCCTTCATTTAAACCCTAAATCCAATAAACTAAACATCCAAGGTTGTTAAATGAATCTCTAACTGAATGTAATGTACATAAAAAGGATCTCGGTTCGAGATACAACCTAAAGGGTCTATAGTAAGGGGATAAGGTTTGGGTACCTTACCCTGGTTAAACTATGGATGTGGCCCACTTTGTATTTGATGCAAACACAGTGATCCTAACGTGTTCGTGTAGATGACATGTGAGTGGGGATATCCTATGTAATGAGATTACATAAGACCAGACCACGAAATAAGTAACCTCTAGCTGTAACTCCGTTGACTTAGGTTTCTATTTCACTAGGATGACCTAGGCAACTTTATCTCAATCCTGATCTGGTTACGAACTCCTGTTCGCGAGGGATTGTCCTTTGACTAGTATGGGTGAGAGTTGCCAGATTCGCCGACTCAATATGCCTACCTTCTTGGGGACAAGACCGAGTGAGCGGCTGGGAACTTAACTTAGCAAGATGGAATTCACTCATTCCCGCCTACTAAGGTAAGTAGAGGAATGTTCCCTTAAGTGGTGTCTCCGGGACTTGAACAAAGGGCCCGACCCTCTCATTAGCCCGAGAGGGACTCTGTTTATTGGTAGGACCACAAACAAATTGTTCATTAGAGGAGCACTGGTACTTAAGGTACAAGATGTAACCCAGGGGTAAAACGGTAATTTGACCCAGCTGGTGTGTAAGCCCTAAACCCTATTCTCTTTTATCATTGAGCACTCGTTCATGATGTTTTGAAATATGCAAAATCGTATAGGTTGCACTAAACGATGTCGTGATCGAATTTGGTTCAGTAGACAGAGAGATATGATCGATTGAAGTTGGCCCATTTTCCAGCTGCTTACTGTCTTAGTAAGAATTTGACACCACCTTCTTGCCAAACTTAACTTCGAGCCTTCACCTCCTTTGGTCAACTCCTTCTTCAGTATTTACATCATAATCACCTTTTTAAAACAACAAAATAAGTGTGTAAATAAACCCTAAGCATTTAGCCAACTTATCCTAAGTTTGTGAGACATATGATCTTCCATTCAATACTTGATGCACCTAAAACTTCTCCAATTTGCTAATGATTTGAACTTACTTCAATGCAACTTTTAATATGCTTATTTCAATGGTTTACCTATCCTCTTATGAAGTTTAGACACATTGTAGCTCCAAATTCTTTTATCATTGAGCACTCGTTCATGATGTTTTGAAATATGCAAATCGTATAGGTTGCACTAAACGATGTCGTGATCGAATTTGGGAATCTATTGAATTTGGAGCTACAATGTGTCTAAACTTCATAAGGGGATAGGTAAACCATTGAAATAAGCATATTAAAAGTTGCATTGAAGTAAGTTCAAATCATTAGCAAATTGGAGAAGTTTTAGGTGCATCAAGTATTGAATGGAAGATCATATGTCTCACAAACTTAGGATAAGTTGGCTAAATGCTTAGGGTTTATTTACACACTTATTTTGTTGTTTTAAAAAGGTGATTATGATGTAAATACAGAAGAAGGAGCTGGCCAAAGGAGGTGATTAACAAAGTATGCTAGCACTATTGTTGCAAGCGAGATAGATCGATGCAAGAGGTTCGAGGATGGTTTACGAGCAGAGATTCGAACACCTGTAACAGCATGTTCTGAGTGGGCTAAGTTCTCCAAGCTTGTGGAGACGACATTACGAGTAGAGCGAAGCCTAGTAGATGACAAAATGGGAAAAGGAGCTGTAGGTGGTGGTCATACCACTTATTCTGTTGGTTTACCACGAGACCGATTCCAACGAGGAGATAATAGGAGATTCACTCCAGGTAACTCTGGAAAAGGAAGCTTTAAACCCCATCGTGGTGGGCAAACTACTCCAAGGACTGGTATAGGTGGACGTGGGAAAAAGACAGAGAGGCGTAGGATCAAGTTTTTTCGATAGGATCAGCAAGGGACTCCCGTACATGGCAACCCAGTGAGTCAGTAGCTAGTTCAGCAAGGAAACCTTTGTGCAGCACTTGTGGAAAGTATCATTGGGGTCGATGTTTGAGTGGCGGAAATGTATGTTTCAAGCTGTGGGCAAGGTGGTCACTAAAAAAGGGAATGCCCCAATTAATGCAAGAAGGCATGGTGGGGACAGAGAACTACATCGATATCGTGAACCAAAGAGCAAAATATCTGGGCAACTGGAGGAGAAGGCACTAGTAGTGCTAAGCAAAAGGGGCAGGTAGATCGACCCCGACAACAGGGAAAGATTTATGCCATGACACAGCAGGAGGCAGATGATGCACTAGAAGTTGTTACGGGTACACTTTCTATCTGTAGTAAACCTGCACATGCATTACTAGATCCAGGAGCTACACATTCTTTTATCTCTAAAATGTTTTTGCTAGCATTGTTGCGAAGTTAGAACCTTTATATGAGGAACTGTGTATTTATACTCCTATTGGTGATATGTCGATAGTTTGTAGTGTTTATGCTAATTGTATGGTGGAAGTGAATGGTATGACCACGACAACTGAACTGATTCCCTTAGATCTCCAAGAGTTCGACGTTATTTTGGGGATGGATTTCTTATCTAGGTATCATGCCTTAATGGACTTCCATAGGAAGGAAGTTGTGTTGAGGAAATCAGGCGGGACTGAGGTTGTGTTTAAGGGACATAGGAAGATATTGCCTACTTGTATGATATCAACTATTAAAGCTGGGAAATTATTGAAGAAAGGTTGTACAGCATATCTTGCATATGTAGTTTGTGCACCAGTGAGTAAATCGAAACCTGAAGACATTCCAGTAGTATGTGAGTATTTAGATGTCTTCCTAGAAGAGCTAACAGGGTTACCACCTGATAGAGAGGTGGAGTTTACCATAGACCTGATGCCAGGAACAACGCCAATATCTCAAGCCCCGTATAGGATGGCCCTGAAGGAATTGAAGGAATTCAAAACTCAGTTGCAGGAGTTGGTGGATAAGGGTTATATTCGACCAAGTGTATCTTCGTGGGGAGCACCTGTGTTGTTTGTTAAAAAGAAGGATGGGACATTACGATTATGTATTGATTACCGACAACTGAATAAGGTAACAATACGTAACAAATATCCTTTGTCCTGCATAGATGACCTGTTCGATCAACTAAAGGGTGCCTCAGTGTTTTCCAAAATTGATTTACGATCAGGATACCATCAGCTGAAGATCAATGATTCGATGTACCAAAAAGCAATTTTCGGAGACAAGGTATGGGCATTATGAATTCTTGGTAATGCCATTCGGGTTAACTAATGCCCCAGCAGCATTCATGGATCTCATGAATCGGGTATTTCATCCTTACCTTGATCAGTTTGTGATAGTATTTATTGATGACATCTTGGTGTACTCAGAAAGTAGAGAAAAGCATGCAGAACATCTCAGAATAGTGCTACAGACATTACGAGATCGGAAGTTGTATGCTAAATTTAGTAAATGTGAGTTTTTGTTTGAAACAGTTGTGTTTTTGGGACACGTAGTATCAAGTGAAATTTGAGTACAAGTGGATCCTCAGAAGACGGAAGCTATAGTTAAGTGGGAACAACCAGCTTCAATAACGGAAGTCCGTAGTTTTTTGGGCCTTGCAGGATACTATTGATGTTTTTTCGAGGGGTTTTCGAAGATAGCTCTTCCATTAACCAGTTTGACAAAGAAGAATACGAAGTTCGAGTGGAGTGAAAAGTGTGGAAAAAGTTTTCAAGAGTTAAAGAACAGACTTGTCACCGCACCGGTACTAACTCTACCCACCACAGGAAAAGAGTTTGAGGTTTATTGTGATGCCTCACATCAGGGCCTTGGGTGTGTACTTATGCAGGATGGGAAAGTGATTGCTTATGCCTCAAGACAGTTAAAAAAACATGAATGTAATTATCCTACTCATGATCTGGAGCTCGCAACAGTTGTGTTAGCTTTAAAGATTTGGAGGCATTATCTGTTTGGTGAGAAGTGTTGTATTTACACAAATCATAAAAGTTTAAAATACATCTTCGAACAGAAAGAGTTGAATTTGAGACAACGGCGGTGCTTGAATTGATAAAAGATTATGACCGCGCACGATCGAATACCACCTGGGGAAGGCTAATGTTGTAGCCGATGCAATCGAGTAGGAAGTCGAAGCAACGTAGGGGTTCACTTAATCTTTGTTAGAGTGGCTCATTTGAGGAACTCAAGAGTTCTAATGCAAAAGTGTATGTTGGTGACAAAGGGAACTTGTTAACTCATTTTGAGTAAGACCTACCTTAATTAATGATGTTATCACAAGTCAAGCTAAAGACCCTACCTGAAGAAATTGATAGAAGAGGTGAACTTGAATCGAGAGAGCGATTACGAAGTAAAGGCGTGATGGAGCGTTGATGAAGTATGGTAGATTTTGTGTATCTAAAGATGAAACTTTGAGAAATGCGATACTAGAAGAAGCACATAGTTCACCTATGCGATGCATCCGGGAGGTACAAAGATGTATCGGACCTTAAAGAACCATTATTGGTGGCAGGAATGAAACGAGAAATAGCAGAGTATGTCTCTAAATGTCTAATTTGTCACAGGTGAAACTCGAGCAGCGAGAAACCAGGAGGGCTTCTAATCCACTCCCAATACCTTAATGGAAGTGGGAGCATGTAACGATGGATTTCTTATTTGGACTTCCCAACAACCGAGTGGTTATGGCGGGATTTGGGTGATAGTAGACAGATTGACTAAGATCGCTCGATTTTTACCCGTCAAGGTAACTTTTACTCTGGATAAACTTGCTAAATTATATGTTGACAGATTGTAAGCCAACACGGAGCCCCCAGATATCTATTGTGTCGGATAGGGATTCGAGATTTACTTCCAAGTTCTCGCCGAGTCTCCAAGAGGCCTTGGGAACTAAGTTGCACTTTAGTACAACATTTCATCCACAAACCCATGGTCTGTCAGAAAGAACCATTCGGACTCTCGAAGACATGCTTGAGCATGCGTCTCGCAATATAAAAAAGAAGTCGGGAGACTCACCTATCATTGATGGAGTTTGCATACAATAATAGTTATCATTCTAGCATCGGAATGGCACCGCACGAAGCATTATATGGAAGAAAATGTAGAACCCCTATTTTTTGGGGAGGTGGGAGAAAGGAAGGCGATAGGGCTGAGTTGGTCCAAGTTACCTCGGAGAATGTTAATTTTATCAGGGAAAGACTAAAGACAGCACAAGATAGACAAAAGAGCTACGCTGACAAACGAAGAAGAGATTTAGAATTCGAAATCGGAGACAAAGTTTTCCTGAGACTATCCCCATGGAAGAGTATTTTGCGGTTCGGAAGGAAGGGGAAAGCGAGCCAGAGATATATAGGGCCTTACGAGATTACTGGAACGTGTAAGGCCATCGACACCACTGATTAGCTTTACCGATAGAATTGTCTCGGGTACATAATGTTTTCCATGTATCTTTGTTGAGGAAATACATTTACGATCCGTCACATGTGCTCAAGGTAGAACCAATACAACTTAAGGAGAATCTATCATATGAGGAAGAACCTCTACAAGTACTGGATCGGAAAGAACAGGTGCTTAGGAACAAGACAATACCACTGGTAAAGGTCTTGTGGAGAAATCACAACGTCGAGGAAACAACATGGGAAAGCGAAGACACAATGAAAGAAAAGTACCCACAACTTTTTCGTCTTTGAATTTCGAGGCAAAATTCCTCTTAAGGGGGTAGTAAATTGTAAGCCCTAAACCCTATTCTCTTTTATCATTGAGCACTCGTTCATGATGTTTTGAAATATGCAAAATCGTATAGGTTGCACTAAACGATGTCTTGATTGAATTTGGGAATCTATTGAATTTGGAGCTACAATGTGTCTAAACTTTATAAGGGGATAGGTAAACCATTGAAATAAGCATATTAAAAGTTGCATTGAAGTAAGTTCAAATCATTAGCAAATTGGAGAAGTTTTAGGTGCATCAAGTATTGAATGGAAGATCATATGTCTCACAAACTTAGGATAAGTTGGCTAAATGCTTAGGGTTTATTTACACACTTATTTTGTTGTTTAAAAAAGGTGATTATGATGTAAATACTGAAGAAGGAGCTGGCCAAAGGAGGTGAAGGCTCGAAGTTAAGTTTGGCAAGAAGGTGGTGTCAAATTCTTACTAAGACAGCAAGCAGCTGGAAAATGGGCCAACTTCAATCGATCATATCTCTCTGTCTACTAAACCAAATTCGATGATTTTTGTGTCAAAGTCTCATAAATTGAGCGTAGAATATGAAACTGGTTGGCTTTGCAGAAAATATCAAGAGGACGAAAGAGAAAAGTGCAGAACAGTGAAGGGTGTTCAAGTTTCTTGGGTAGCAGAACAGTATGAGGAGATCAGTCTGTTTTGAGCTCTTGAGGAGGAATTAGAAGCTGAAATTTTGAGGTAAGTAAGCTACGATGTTGTCCTTGAGGTTTATCAAAAAATATTTGGTGGTTGTGTTGATAAATTTTGAGGAACCCAAGCTGGAAGTTTAACTTGTAATTTTAGGTGAGAGGGAAAAACTTCTAGCAAGAGATTGAAGGACATTCTCTTCCATTTCTATATACCTTACAACCAATTGTGTGTATGGCTATTCTTAATTGAGTTATGGGACTTAATTAGACCTGTTTCTTAGGTGCATAAGGAAAGGAATTGATGTTACTGTTTTGTTAAGAGGGAGGCAGAAGACAGAAGTATGCTGTCAAATCTGGGAAGTCTCTGATGTTTTGGTTGTTCTGATCTGCATACGTGGAGTTAGAAGCTCTAATTGGTATGGTTCAAAAGCTTATTGAATTTCCTACAACTTTCGTGAAGAAATTGTGAGTAGAAAATGTCTAGAAGATATCTTAAATATCAGATTAAATTTGTTGTGCAGCAGGAAATCCGAATCTGAAAATAGCAGAAGTCTGTTTTGAGGAAAGTAGTTTTCGAGGTATTTCTGAACAAATCCGTTTGGAATTCCAATTTCATGTCTTCATAAGATTTTTAGAGGGTTCAAAAAGGAAGAGTTTGGTATAAATTACATTATTTTTGGATAAGTAATGAAGACGTTATGGCTATCTGAATACAGGGCAAAAAATCTGAATGCTGGAAAATTTAAAAGTGTATTTTCTTGCAAGTTTTAAGGTTAAAAATCACGAGCTCGAGGTTCTAATGGTTGAGTTGGTTTGTTTGACAGGCCAAGAGCAAATAGGTCAAGTTTACAAGCCAAGGTTCTAATTCTAATACTGTGAGTGACTCTATCTTAGAACTATGCTTGGCCTATGTTTTTCTAAAAAAACATAATTGTTGATCATTGAATCTTGTTTGAACTAATTATGTATAGCTTCATGGAGTTCCTAACATAAGTTCATGATGGAACCTAAGCATGTTTTGAATTAGTTGTAACTATAAATCCAAGTATGGAAACTAAATTATGAAAGTATGCTTTCCTTTAGAGAATGTTTTGTGAAAATCTACTTGGGAACATGTTTAGATGATAATATGAAATTGTCAAGAAATTGTTGTATGTGTTATAAAGACATGATTTCCATGGTAAACAAGTTATGCCCTTGATCTTGGTTAACCCCTAATACTGAAGGACATTCGAGAAGGTACTTAGGGGAGAATGAATCATAATTTCCCGATACTGAAGGACAATGAGAAGGTATTCGGGTAGTAAATGGTCTTACCTTTATCTATGAAGGACATAAAGAAGGTATTAGGGAAAACCAAAGGGCCAAAGGTATTCCACGTGCACGTGAGAGAGGTATGAACCTTATTGGTACAAATGTAACTCTACCACCTCTATGGTTGAAAAAGTAGTATCATGCTATGTGTTTTATTGTTATGAGCTTCTACATTATTGATCTATCTACACTCAATATAATACTACATTATGAGTTATGTGCTATGCATAAGTGGTGACTTAAACACCGTAAATTGGAAGCATGGTTTGTTTATGTTAAGCTATTTTCTACTTATAATCTGCCATTATTATGCTTCACCTTTGAGCTTATAATAGACACTCACCGAGCTTCCTAGCTCACGTTTTCTTTATGTCTACTCTTCCTGTGCAGTGCAGAGACGAGTTTCAGTGCTTAGCCTTCACAAGACCTATTTGCCACCACACCATTTAGCTCCTTGTATATACACTTTCTTTGTATATGGTTTGTAGTGAGAACATATTAGATGGGTTGTAATAAACTTGGAAACTTTATGACTATCTAAAGAACATAGTAAAGGAAGTGAATGTGTTTCATATATAAGTGTATATCAGTGCTTAACTTTGCTTATTCAAACATGATGTGTTACGTCTATTTTAAGTTAAGTCTTGGGTTAGTCAAGGAAAGCCAACAAGAGGTTTTGTTATCTTTGTCTTTGCATCTCTTCCTAGGTTAGGCAAGTAAGCTGGGACGGGGTGTGACATGGTGTTACGAACATTCGTGAAGGATTGACTTGCTGTTATTGGTCAATATCCATGGACAGAGAAATATATCTGCAGTGAGAAGAGTGCAGTTGTGGGACTTTAGTGGAGTGTTCCCGCAGTTAACGAATGTTGATTGGGAGGTTAATGAGATTAACCGAGCAATCTCGTATCGTTGGAGCTTACGATCCAGAGGTCCATTAGGTCCACCTTCTAGCTCGTAAAGGGTTCTTAGATCATTTGAATTTGAAATGTTCAAATTCATTAGGGAATATATTTAATGTATTTAGATACGATATAATATATAGTTTTGGAACTATATATTATAAATTTAATGTGAATATGATTCATATTGAATTATATGAGAGCATTGAATATTTGAAAGAGTTCAAATATTATATTAAATGTGAATGTGATTCACATTTGAAAACTATAGGTTAAAATTTAATGTGCACTGGATGTACATTAAAACTATAGGTTAAAGGGGTAATATGATTAAATGAGATTTAATCTAAATTAAATATATGATATTTAATTTGCATTATTTAAATATGATTTAAATTAATACTTAGATTTGATTTAATTACTATTATTATTATTATTATTATTATTATTATTTTAATAATAAAATAAGGGAACGTGTCATCCAGACACGTTCCCACTACCCCCTTCTTTTTCCTATCGACAGTTTAACATGGAGAAGAGGGTTGATGATCGATGATCGATCATTGTATCATTTTTCTGGCAATTAGAGAATTGCTGTAAAAACTCTCTCTCTCACACTCTCATTTCCTTATTCTTCCAATTGTTGGATTCTTCCCACCAAGGAAGATCTAAGCACTCAGAGACATAGAGGGTTTTCCAAGTGGTAGTGTTCCTGCTTGAAAAACAGAGAGTTGTTGTGTTGCTGAGTTACTGGAATTTGCTTGGAGCAAGGAGTTGCTGCGAGTCTACAAAGGTAAACATTTATTCCTCTCCCTTCTTAGTTTAATTGTTAAACTTAGTACGTTTGTATGCTATTAACCATGCCTAATTAGATTAGAGTTAATTATATGCTTGTTCTGTATATTTGTCAATGTACTGGTTTTTGTTTTTCAAGCAAAACAATCTTGCATATTACGATTCCAAATTCGTTTCCGCTGCTCAAGGTGATTCGATCTCCATCAATTGGTATAAGAGCAATGCTTGATTTGTTTTGATTGAAACAAAATTGCATTGATTTTGGTGGGAATTGCATATGGTTTGCTGTGAAACTTGTTTAAGAATTTTTTGGCCTTAGTTTACTTTGATTTTGATCAATTTGTATGTACAAACCCCTACATTTTTGGGCAAAAAGTGCATTATTGAGTCTGTAATTGAGTTACGAATTGTTCGCGACCAATTTCAAGTAATTCGGTGGAGAATCGAGGGAGAAATTGCAAGTTGTAGCTGCTGTGTTCGTGAAAGAAAGCTGCTGCCGAAGTAGCAGCGTTGCAACACCATCCCGATAGCAGGCGCGCATAAGACCGGTTCAGCTGGTTCGTTGGTTTTGGTCTGGTTCGAGCGGTTCAAGCTCGGTTCAGGGTGTTTTTAGACCGGTTTCATGAAATAAAATTAATGTAATTTTATTTTTGCACTTTAGGGCCAAATTATTTGATTTTCTGACTATTTATCTTTATGAATGTCATTTAGATTTTTCCCACCTTAGGATAAGCATGTTCATGCATTTTATTTATATAAATGTTATATGAATATGATCAATGCATGATTAATTTATTTTTCATGAGTAATTCATTATAATTGTTATGATTAGATTATATGGAAAATAAATTGCATGGAGCATGAAATTACTTAGTTTAAAATAAATGTTATTTTATTAAGTAATTTTATAATTCAATTAGTTGAATTTCCTTTTATGATTCCAATTTGAATAATGATTGTTGGATTCATAATATAGTTTCTTTCATAGGTTAATTATTGAATTTATAAAAGTTATAAATTAAAAGGGTTTTAGAAACCATAACCTATAATAAAGAAATGCATGCAAACATAGAAACTTGGGTTAAAATTTAAATTAGTTTTTAAATCGTTTAAAATTAATTTAGACCTAAGTTTTAATTTCTAATAGGATTAGAAATTAGTCTTACGTAGTATTTTCAAATAGTTTAAAATCTAGTAGGACGTTGGAACTTTGGTTATAAGGGAACTCTACCAGTGAAGTTTTGTCTAAGGCTGGGGGTACTTAAGTGATTTGTTAATCAGAACACCTCCTACCAGAGGAACCGATTTTAACCCGAGTTGAATTAACCTTAGTTCTCTTTTATCTCTAGGTAATTAAAATGTTTATTCACCTAGACATAAGGTTTTAAGACCTAGTTATAATAATTATAATAAGCATAGACTTAGATAGATTCTTTTAGCCAGAATCCGACTAAGTTAAACCTATACCCTAATCTTAAGAGCTTCAGTGGGAGAAAACGAGATGTTCGCATCGAGTTTACTCTCACGTCCTCAAGAGTTCACACCGTGAGTTCCATGCTCGGCTACATGGCGTCAATAAGGCGTCCCCCTACGGTATGTGTTTGCATGATTCAATACCAAGGTGAATGAGGGAAGTATCCATAGTAAATGGGAGTAGGACGCGTGTCAACGTATCCTACGGTCTCCTCCATTAGGTCGCACCGTGAGATTTCTATAGTCCGCCTGCTAGGTTGTCCTGAAACAACCAAACCCTACGAAGGGCCTGACTATAGGGATCGAAACACCGCGAACTCCAGAAATGGATAGGGTCTCTTAGGTTATTTGCCAACAGTTGTCTTTCTTAATAGTAGCCTGTTGGCTCGGGCCTATTGGATCTGAAAATGGTAGGGTCACATTTACGGGATAAGTTAAGTTAGTTAACAAGTCCTTGACCAAACAAACGGTAGCTAAGGACCATTGGAGCATGAGATGTTCTAGTAGTGAGAATTGGCTGAGAAAGTCTCAATTCAAGGGAGGAATGACTGACCGCCCGACGGAGGCTTTTGTTCTTAACCCTTGAAGTATCGTTGCAAAATTAAAGGTTTAATTTAAACAGTGGGTTTAGTTTAAACACTAGGGTTCTTTAATAATTTTGCTAAATTTGATTGGTATTTACAATGGGTTAAAAGGAATAACTAATTAGAACTATTTTGGTTTTCAGCATGTCATCCTCAATAATAGCCTTACTTAAAAGCGATCGTTTAACTGATGAGAATTTTACTACGTGGAAATCGAACTTGAATACCATTCTGGTTGTTGATGACCTACGGTTTGTACTGACTGAGGAATGTGCTCAGATCCCTGCTTGTAAAGCTCCTCAATCTGTTAAGGAGGTGTACGACCGCTGGATCAAGGCCAACGATAAAGCCAAGGTCTACATTTTGGCTAGTGTTTCTGAAGTTCTGGCCAAAAAGCACGAGGGCATGGTCTCAGCTCGTGAGATCATGAGTTCGCTGCAGAAATGTTTGGACAACCGTGCGGATGCATTCGACACGAATCCTCAAATACGTTTATAACTCCCGTATGAAGAAGGGGTCATCGGTGAGAGAACGCGTTCTTGATCTGATGGTCCACTTCAACGTGGCTGAGATGAACGGAGCGGTCATTGACGAGCAAAGTCAGGTATCGTTCATCCTGGAATCTCTTCTGAAGAGTTTCCTGCAATTCCGCAGCAATGCGGTGATGAACAAGATAGAGTATAACTTGATTACTCTCCTTAATGAACTACAAACTTTCCAGTCTCTTATGAAGAATAAGGGGCAGACTGATGGAGAGGCAAATGTGTTTGCCCATTCTAGAAGGTTCCAGAAGGAATCATCCTCTGGGACTAAATCCTGTAGCTCATCTTCTGGGCTTAAGAAGACCCGAAAGAAGAAAATAGGAGGGAAAGGGAAGGCACCTGCTGCTGACAAAGGTAAGGAAAAAGCCAAGGTTGCAGATAAAGGAAAATGTTTCCACTGCAACATGGATGGGCACTGGAAGCGAAACTGCCCAAAATACCTTGCTGAGCTCAAAGAGAAGAAAGGTAAATTAGATTTACTTATTCTTGAAACTTGTTTAGTGGAAAATGATGAGTTGACCTGGATACTTGATTCAGGAGCCACTAATCACGTTTGCTCTTCATTTCAGGAATCTAGTTCCTTTAAGGAGCTCGAAGAGGGTGAGATGACGCTCAGGGTCGGAACGAGAGACGTCGTCTCAGCTCGTGCAGTGGGAGATGCCAAGCTATTTTTTGGAGATAGATTTCTTTTATTAAAAAATCTGTATATAGTTCCTAAGCTTAAAAGGAACTTAATTTCTATCTCTTGTTTAATAGAACTTGAATATTGTATTTCTTTTTTAATTAATGAAGCGTTCATTTTGAAAGAGGGTGTCAATATTTGTTCTGCTAAATTGAAAAATGACTTGTACGTACTGAAACCGAATAAAACCAATGCAATTTTAAATCATGAGATGTTTAAAAATGCTAGTACTCAAACTAAAAGGCAAAGAATTTCTCCAAATAATAATACCTATCTATGGCATCTTAGACTTAGTCATATTAATCTCAACCGGATTGAGAGACTCTCTAAGAATGGACTTCTAAATAAGTTAGAAGATGATTCTTTACCTCCTTGCGAATCATGCTTGGAGGGTAAAATGACCAAGCGACCTTTTACTGGAAAAGATTACAGAGCCATAGAGCCCCTATAACTTGTGCATTCGGATCTTTGTGGTCCAGTAAATGTCAAAGCTCGAGGAGGGTACGAATATTTCATCTCGTTCATAGATGATTATTCGAGGTATGATTATCTATATCTAATGCCTCACAAGTCTGAGGCTCTTGAAAAGTTCAAAGAGTATAAGGCTGAAGTACATTAGAGAAAACCATTAAAACACTTCGATCCGATCGAGATGGTGAGTATATGGATTTGAGATTCCAGGACTATTTGATAGAACATGGAATTAAGTCTCAACTCACTGCACCTAATACACCACAACAAAATGGTGTGTCAGAAAGGAGAAATAGAACCTTGTTAGACATGGTTCGTTCTATGATGAGCTATGCTCAATTGCCTGCCTTGTTTTGGGGATACGCAGTAGAGACTGCAGTTCAAATCTTGAACATTGTTCCATCAAAAAATGTTTTAGAAACACATTTTGAATTGTGGAAGGGGCGTAAACCTAGTTTACAACACTTCGAGATTTGGGGTTGTCTGGTACACGTGCTCGTGACAAACCCAAAGGAACTGGACGTCGTTCAAGATTGTGCCAATTTGTTGGCTATCCCAAAGAAAGAAGAGATGGTCTTTTCTACGACCCATAAGAAAACAAGGTGATTGTATCGACAAACGCCACGTTCTTAGAGGAAGATCACATGAGGAACCATAAACCACGTAGTAAATTAGTACTAAATGAAGCTACATATGAACCAACAAGAGTTGTTGATCAAGCTGGACCTTCATCAAGAGTTGATGGAAGAACCAGCACCCCAAGTCAGTCTCGTCCTTCTCAATGGTTGGGAATGCCTCGACGCAGTGGGAGGGTTGTTTCCCAACCTGACCGCTACTTGGGTTTAGCTGAAACTCAAGTTGTCATACTTGATGACGACGTAGAAGATCCATTGTCTTATAAACAGGCAATGAATGACGTAGACAAGGACCAATGGATCAAAGCCATGGACCTTGAAATGGGGTCAATGGACTTCAATTCAGTATGTGAACTTGTAGACCAACCTGAAGGGGTTAGACCCATAGGGTGTAAATGGATCTTAAGAGAAAGAGAGATGCAGCTGGAAAGGTACAGACCTTTAAGGCTATGTTGGGATTTTTGTCCTAATCTCGTGTTTGTAAATTACTGCTTGAAATTAATAAGAGTTATTTATTTCATTACTTTGTGTCTCACAATATTTATAAACTTTTCCAATAAACTAAGCTCTAGGGTCATTGAATTTATGAGAGAACTAGAACTTGAACGGTGTGTAGTGGACACACAAGGAGGATCACGTTCGAGTTAATGACCCGAACGGTCTATAGTATAAGGATTGGGTTGGAGACCTAATTCTGAATACACTGTGGATGCGACCCGCTTTGTATTAGATACAAACGAGGTGATCTGACTCGTTCATGTGGTTGACATGCGAGTGGGGGCATCCTGTTGTTGGGATTTCTGTCCTAATCTCGTGTTTGTAAAATATTGTTTTGAAATTAATAAGAGTTATTCATTTCTTTACTTTGTGTCTCGCAAATATTTTAAACCTTTCCAATAAACTAAGCTCTAGGGTCATTGAATATATGAGAGAACTAGAACTTGAACGGTGTGTAGTTGACACAGAAGGAGGATCACGTTCGAGTTAATGACCGAAACGGTCTCTGTGATAAGGATGAGGTTGGAGACCTAATCCTCGGATACACTCGGATGCGACCCGCTTTGTATTAGATACAAACGAGGTGATCTGACTCGTTCATGTGGTTGACATGCGAGTGGGGGCATCCTGTACAATGAGATTGTACAAGACCGGACCGTGAATTATTAGACTTACTGATATAACACCGTTGACAGTAAACACTAATAAATTCATAGATGACCATTAGTTACTCGACCTGAATCCTGAGCGTATTATGGACTCCTATCTGCGGGGGTCTGTCCTTTGACTAGTACGGGTGAGGGTAGTATCAGATACTTGCCGAATATGCCTATCTTCTCAGGGACAGAACCAAGTAGAGAGCTGGGAACCTAATTACGCGAGATGGAATTCACTCGTTCCCGCCTATAGGGAATCTAGAGGGGTTGTTCCCTTAAGTGCTGTCTCCAGGACTTGGACAACGGGCGCCCACCTTCTCACTAGCCCGAGAAGGGTGTTGTGTATGGTTGGACCATCACAATATGTTGTTCATTAGAGGAGCAGTGGGGACTTAAGGAACAAGATGTAGACATAGGGGTAAAACGGTAATTTGACCTAGCCGTGTCTATGAACAACCTTTGAAGGGTCGACTCATGGGCATTGGTTATATCAGTGGACACGTAATATTCTACACTGATGGGAGTACAAACACGAGCTTTAGTGGAGTATTATCGTAGCTAATGAACATTGGTTGACCGGTCAAAAAGAGTTTGACTGGTTAACTTCAAATCATTGGAGCCCGTCACTGTAGGTCCATTAGGTCCCTTGGTTGGCTCAATCTGGGATAAAAGAAGGGTTAATGTTTTGGCATGAAATTGAAGTGTTCAATTTCACTTTAAGAGTAATTATATCATATAGATGATATAATATGTAGTTTAATATGAATGAGCTTCATAATAAACTATATATTAGCCTAATTGTTGAATTAAAGGCTAATTGGAGAAATTGATAGAGACAAAATAAATTGAATGTGATTCCATTTAATTAAATCCACAATTATTGCAAATGAGATTTGCAACGTAAGATATGAGATATCTTATATTATATAATTATGTAAATAAGATTTACATAACATATGGTTGTGGTAAAGTGGTAATAATGTGAAGTTGTGAACTTCATCATTCCACTATATAAACCCTTTGTAAGATGGGTTTGGTAAGCTAAGTAAAGCTATGTTCTCATTCTTGGATTTTGACCTAAGAATCCAAAAGTGAACTCTCTCCATTCTCTCATTTCTCCTCTCTTTCCTAAAACAAAAGTTCCCACCAACTTCCCTTCTCCAAAAGAGAACAACCAAGAAGATCATTTGGTATTGTTTGGGATCTGATCGTGGAAGAGTTCGTAGAGATTGGAAAGCACGAAGAGTACGTGATTAACAAGGAGAGTTTGCTGAATTGGTCTACAACAAGTGTTTTCTTCTTGTTGTAAAATTTCAGCATGTTTAGCCTAGATCTAATAGTTAGATCTATTTTAATATGCATGTTGCATGATGATACCACGACGATTCGATCGTCTTCCGCTGTGCGGGGATTCTCATTCCCTTCAATTGGTATCAGAGCCATTTCAATGGTCATTCATCTATGCACTGTTTTATTAAGAATTAGGTGGGTATTTTGCCATGTTTTCATGAGATGAATGTTTGGTTTGCGAAATTGATGTTTTCGGTTTTTGGCAGTAGCTTAGATTTATAATTATGTTGATGAGATCAATGTAAGGGCCCGTTGTTTTGGACAATTTTGTTGTAAATCGAGTCTGTAAGTCCGGGTCGTTTGTAGCAAGAGTTGCTGTGAAGAAATCGGAGCAGAAACAGGCGAAAAACGGGACAAAACCAGCAAGGAGCCAAAAACCGGTCCAATTTTGCTATTTAATTATTTTATGCATGAGATGTAAAATTTTAATTAATTTCTATGTTCATAATGTATGACATATAGATTTAAAATCCCACCTTAGGTTAAACATATTCATGCATCATATATATATTATAAGAGTTATAATATAGTTTGCATGATAGGTTATGTTATAAGAGTTATAATGTAATTAAATGCATATTTAATTTAATTAATGTAAGTGTTATATTTTTTAGATTAAAGTATGCTCATGCATTTATATTCATGTGATGAATGATATTTTGTTATAGTATATAGTTATTCATGTGATGAATGTTCAAACACTATAACATAGAAATGCATGCAACCTAAGTTAATTATTAGTTTTAAAGTGTTTAGAACTTGAATAATTAGACTTAGGTTTTCTAATTTTCTAATTAGATTAGAAATTTAGGAAATCAAATATAATCTTTGAATGAGACTGATTAGTAACTTTGTGTAAGGAAGGTTTTGTCTAAAGGTCAGTATTTAAGTTGACGCTTATGAACACTCTACACCGAAACCGACCTGGGAGTGAATTCGGTCCGGAGATTCTTAGGTTATATTTACGTGAGCGCCGTTAATTAAGTGTTAATTAATTTTCTCACATAGACCTAAGTTAATAATGTGATTATAGACTTAGGCAAAATACCATATAAGAGTTATATTGGTAGACTTAGGTATTTTTTAGCCGATTATCTAGGTCAATCCCTATTAAAATTAAAGTACTGAGTGGGAGGAAATATAGTGTATGAGATACATTTCAATTTCCAACCACAAATCTCTTTTAAATCCACACCGTGAGATTTATACTCGGCCTCGTGACGCAAATGGGAGTGTTCTTTCTCTGGGTGGCATTTGTATAGGTCAATATCATCGTGGATGGAGAGAGTACTTATAGTGAGTGGGAGCGGGACTTGTGAAAACAAGACCCACGGTCTCTTCTTTCGATTCACACCGTGAGACACCCATGATCTGCCTGCTAGTTTAGCCTGGACCAGATAATCCCTTCGGAGGGCATGATCATGAGAGTCGGAACACAGTGAATTCCCGAAAGGGATACAGTTTCCTGGTTGGTTTTCCTTCTTAGTTCACCCTTCGGTGGCTATTGTTAGGACGGATACTTGGAAACTTAAAGATTGAGGGTGACACTCACAGAATTCGTTAAGTGTTAATGAATTTGACCGAACAATGGTAATTGGATGCCTAATGGAATAAGAGTTATTCTGGGATTAGGGTATGATCGAGAAAGTCTCGTCCTAGAGGAGGAGTGTTATGTTCACCCTTCGGTGGCAGTCATTCTAAACCTTTAGGGTATCATTGCAAAATTTTGAATGACCTAGGGATCATGAAATATTTTTTGCTAAAATTAGATTAATTTTCAAAAGGGTTTTGCGAGACTAATACAAAGTTTTTCTTAAAATTTCAGCTAAAAAATGTCTAGCGCTATTATTGCTTGCTTCCGATAAGTTAGTGGGAGATAATTATCAGAGCTCGAAAAACAACATCAATACAATATTGGTAACTGACGACATAAAGTTCGTGTTGTCTGAGGAGTGTCCTCAGATGCCGGGCGCGACCGCATCGCGCGTTGTTCGCGATACGTACGATCGATGGATCAGGGCCAATGAAGAGCCAAGTTCTACATAATTGCTAGCATGTCTGATGTCTTGGCAAAGAAGCATGAGCTGATGGTTTCCGCTAAGGAAATCATGGAGTCCTTGCAGGAAATGTTTGGACAACAGTCCTTTCAAGTCCGACATGACTCGCTCAAATACATTTTCAACGCTCGGATGAAAGAGGGGTCGTATGTCCGTGAACATGTTCTAAACACGATGACCCGCTTTAATCTGGTTAAGATGAATGGGGCTTCGATCGACGAGTTGAGCCAGGTCAGTTTTATCATGGAGACTCTTCCAAGAGTTTTTCGGGCCAGTAGCAATGTTGTTATGAACAAAATTAGCTACAATCTGACTACCCTCCTCAATGAGCTACAGAATTTCCAGTCCCTGAATAGGGTCAAGGAATCTGAGGCAAATGTTGCCTACAGGTCTTATCACAGGGGTTCGACCTCTGGGACAAAATCTGTTGCTCCTTTACGCCCGAAAGGGAAAAAAAGGATGAAAAGGGGTAAAATTGACCGAGCTGCCGCCCAGAAGGGCAAGAAGATCAAGAAGGTTGCAGAGAAAGGAAAGTGTTTCCACTGCAATGGAAGCGGACATCTGAAGAGAAATTGTCCCAAATTCTGGCCGAGAGGAAGAACCAAGGTAAATGTGATTTACTTGTGGTAGAAACATGTCTAGTGGAGAGTAATGACTCTTCCTGGATATTAGATTCAGGCGCCACTAACCACGTTTGTTCTTCTTTCGTGGGATTGATTCGCGCACTACCACGCGAGAGGTGAGATGACTCTACGGGTTGGATCCGAGGAGCTTGTCTCTCCGCCGCAATTGGCACAGTGAAGTTGCATTTTGGCGGGAAGTACTTATTGTTAGACAATTTGTACATAGTTCCAGTGGTTTACTAGAAACCTTGTTTCTATTTCCCGCTTAATTGAAACATCGTATTTGCTTTCTTTTGAATTAAATAAAGCGTTTATTTCTTTCAAAGGAATATTATTTGTTCAAACTTCACTTGAAAATAATCAGTATGTTTTAAAACCCAATTCGGTTAAAAGTATTTTGAATATTGAATTGTTTAAAAAGCTAGAAACACGAACTAAGAAAGCAAAAATTCCCAAAAGAAAATGCTCATCTTTGGCATCTACTAAGTTAGGCTACATTAATCTCAATAGGATTGAGAAACTAGTGAAGAGTGGACTTCTAAACGAGTTGGAAGAAAACTCTTTGCCAGTATGTGAGTCATGCCTTGAAGGCAATATGACCAAACATCTTTTTAGTGCAAAAGGATATAGAGCCAAAGAGCCGCTCGAGTTAGTACATTCTGACCTCTGTGGTCCGATGAATGTTAAAGCTCTGGGGGCGGTTATGAGTACTTCGTGTCTTTCATGACGATTACTCGAATATGGGTATATTTACCTAATGCATAAGAAGTCTGAAACTCTTGAAAAGTTCAAGGAGTATAAGACTGAGGTTGAGAACCTCTTAGGTAAATCGCTTAAAACACTTCGATCGGATCGAGGTAGAGAGTACATGGACACTGAATTCTAGGACTATATGATAGAACACGGAATTACGCCCCAACTCTCAACACTGGTATGCCACATGCCAGAATGGTGTATCGGAGAGAGAGAAAACAGAACCTTGTTGGACATGGTTCGGTCGATGATGAGTTATGCTCGTCTCCCTGATTCTTTCTGGGGGTACGCAGTAGAGACTGCGATTTACATTTTGAACAATGTTCCATCAAAGAGTGGTTGTGAAACACCCTTGGAGCTCTGGAGTAGTCGTAAAGGCAGTTTACATCACTTCAGAATTTGGGGATTCCCGACCCATGTGTTGGTGTCAAACCCGAAAAAGTTGGAACGCCGTTCGAAATTGTGCCTATTTGTAGGTTACCCTAAAGAGACTAGGGGTGGTCTGTTTTACGATCCCAAGGAAAATAGGGTGCTTGTGTCGACAAACGCCATTTTCTTAGAGGAAGACCACATCAGGGATCATTTACCAAGAAGTAAAATTGTATTGAATGAAATCGACAGTACATCAACAAGAGTTGCTGATTGGGCTAGTACGTCAGCAAGCGTTGTTGACACTAGCACGTCTAGTCAAATCCCTTCCCAAGAGTTGGGAATGCCTCGACGTAGTGGGAGGTCCGTGGAGATGCCCGATCGCTATATGGGTTTAATTTGAAACCTCGCTTGTCGCGCTCCCGACGATGACTGTGAGGATCCATTGACCTATGATCAGGCAATGACTGATGTTGATCAAGACGAGTGGATTAAAGCTATGGACCAAGAAATGGAGTCTATGTACTTCAATTATGTCTGGGAGCTTGTGGATCAACCGGATGGGGTAAAACCTATTGGTTGTAAATGGATCTACAAGCGTAAACGTGGCGTAGATGGGAAGGTGCAAACCTTCAAAGCCCAACTAGTGGCAAAGGGTTTTACCCAGGTTGAAGGGGTTGACTATGAGGAGACCTTTTCACCTGTTGCCATGGTAAAGTCAATCAGGATCCTTCTGGCCATCGCCGCGTATTATGACTACGAGGTATGGCAGATGGATGTCAAGACAACCTTTCTGAATGGCAAACTTGATGAGACCATCTAATGGACCAGCCCAAAGGGTTCATTGCCCAAGGCAAAGAGCAAAAGGTTTTCCGACTTCATAGGTCCATTTATGGACTGAAACAAACTTCGAGGTCTTGGAACATAAGATTTGATGAGGCAATCAAGTCTTATGGCTTTGATCAAAATGCCGACGAGCCTTGTGTCTACAAGAAAATCGTTGACAAAACTGTCGCATTTTTTGTGTTGGACGATATTCTTCTCATTGGGAATGAGTTAGAATTTCTTACTGACGTTAAGAAGTGGCTAGCTTCACAATTCAAATGAAAGATTTGGGAGAAGCTCAGTATGTTCTAGGTATCCAGATAGTCCGGAACCGGAAGAACAGAATGCTAGCCTTGTCTCAGGCGTCTTATATTGACAAGATGTTGTCTTGATATAAGATGCAAAACTCCAAGAAGGACTTGTTGCCTTTTAGGCATGGGGTTCACTTGTCTAAGGATCAGTGTCCTAAGACTCCCAAGATGTTGAGGATATGAGACACATTCCATATGCTTCAGCTGTAGGGAGCCTGATGTATGCAATGCTGTGTACTACGCCCGACATCTGTTATGCAGTAGGAATTGTTAGTAGATATCAGTTCAATCCAGGATTAGATCACTGGACAGCCGTAAAGACAATCCTCAAGTATCTTAGGAGAACGAGGAACTACAACTTAGTATATGGCCGTGGGGATTTGATCCTTACAGGATACACGGATTCTGATTTTTAGACCGATAAGGATTCTAGAAAATCCACTTCGGGGGCAGCCTTCGTCTTGAATGGAGGAGCTGTAGTATGGCGAAGCATCAAGCAGGGATGCATTGCTGATTCCACTATGGAAGCAGAGTATGTTGCGGCTTGTGAAGCTGCAAAGGAAGTTGTTTGGCTTAGGAAGTTCATGACGGATTTGGAAATCGTTTCAAATATGAACTTGCCAATCACGCTGTTCTGTGATAACAGTGGTGCAGTAGCCAACTCACGTAAGCCTTGAAGCCATAAAAGAGGTAAACACATTGAGCGCAAGTATCATCTGATACGGGAAATTGTGCACTGTGGAGACGTGACAGCCACGCAGATAGCATCGGAGCACAATGTAGCTGATCCATTTACAAAGCCCCTCACGGCTAAATTGTTTGAGGGTCACCTAGAGAGTCTAGGTATTCGAGAGCTTCCTGACTAGGGCAAGTGGGAGATGTGTAAACGGGTATTCAATGCCCTAGTTTATTGTATTTTTTATTGTAACTCAAATACATTTTGAAATGTACCTTCTCCACTAGCTTAGTCCAAGTGGGAGTTTGTGGAGATTTCTGTCCTAATCTCGTGTTTGTAAAATATTGTTTTGAAATTAATAAGAGTTATTCATTTCTTTACTTTGTGTCTCGCAAATATTTTAAACCTTTCCAATAAACTAAGCTCCAGGGTCAATGAATATATGAGAGAACTAAAACTTGAACGGTGTGTAGTTGACACACAAGGAGGATCACGTTCGAGTTAATGACCCGAACGGTCTACAGTATAAGGATGAGGTTGGAGACCTAATCCTGGATACACTGTGGATGTGACCCACTTTGTATTAGATACAAACGAGGTGATCTGACTCGTTCATGTGGTTGACATGCGAGTGAGGGCATCCTGTACAATGAGATTGTACAAGACCGGACCGTAAATTATTAGACTTACTGATATAACACCGTTGACAGTAAAGACTAATAAATTCATAGATGACCATTAGTGACTCGACCTGAATCCTGAGTGTATTATGAACTCCCCGTCTCATGGGTCCGTCCCTTTGACTAGTACGGGTGAGGGTAGTATCAGTTACTTGCCGAATATGCCTATCTTCTCAGGGACAAAACCAAGTAGAGAGGTGGGAACCTAATTACGCGAGATGGAATTCACTCGTTCCCGCCTATAGGGAATCTAGAGGGGTTGTTCCCCTAAGTGCTATCTCTAGGGCTTGGACAACGGGCGCCCACCTTCTCACTGGCCCGAGAAGGGTGTTGTGTATGGTTGGACCATCACAATATGTTGTCCATAGAGGAGCAGTGGGGACTTAAGGAACAAGATGTAGACACAGGGGCAAAACGGTAATTTGACCCAGCCGTGTCTACTGAACAACCCGTGAAGGGTCGACTCATGGGCATTGGTTATATCGGTGGACACGTAATATTCTACATCGATGGGAGTACTGACTACGGGCTTTAGTGGAGTGTTACTGTAGCTAATGAACATTGGTGACCGGGTCAAAGAGTTTGACTAGTTAACTTCAAATCATTGGAGCCCGTCACTGTAGGTCCATTAGGTCCTTTGGTTGGCTCAATCTGGGATAAAAGAATGGTTAATGTTTTGGCATGAAATTGAAGTGTTCAATTTAACTTTAAGAGTAATTATATTATATAGATGATATAATGTATAGTTTAATATGAATGAGATTCATAATAAACTATATATTAGCCTAATTGTTGAATTAAAGGCTAATTGGAGAAATTGATAGAGACAAAATAAATTGAATGTGATTCAATTTAATTAAATCCACAATTATTGCAAATGAGATTTGCAACATAAGATATGAGATATCTTATATTTTATAATTATGTAAATAAGATTTACATAACATATGGTTGTGGTAAAGTGGTAATAATGTGAAGTTGTGAACTTCATCATTCCACTATATAAACCCTTTGTAAGATGGGTTTGGTAAGCTAAGCAAAGCTAAGTTTTCATTCTTGGATTTTGATCTAAGAATCCAAAAATGAACTCTCTCCATTCTCTCATTTTTCCTCTCTTTCCAAAAACAAAAGTTCCCACCAACTTCCCTTCTCCAAAAGAGAACAACCAAGAAGATTATTTGGTAGTGTTTGGCATCTGATCGTGGAAGAGTTCGTAGAGATCGAGAAGCACGAAGAGTACGTGATTAACAAGGAGAGTTTGCTGAATTGGTCTACAACAAGTAAGTGTTTTCTTCTTGCTGTAAAATTTCAGCATGTTTAGCCTAGATCTAATAGTTAGATCAATTTTAATAAGAATGTTGCATGATGATACCACGACGATTCGATTGTCTTCCGCTGCGCGGGGATTATCATTCCCTTCACCTGTGCAATGAGATTGTACAAGACCGGACCGTGAATTATTAGACCTACTGATGTAACACCGTTGACAGTAAGGACTAATAATTTCGTAGATGACTATTAGTGACTCGACCTGAATCCTGAGCGTGTTATGGACTCATGTCTGTGGGGGTCTGTCCTTTGACTAGTACGGGTGAGGGTGGTCACAGTTACCCGCCCAATATGCCTATCTTCTCAGGGACAGGACCAAGTAGGGACCTGGGAACTTAAGTACGCGATATGGAATTCACTCGTTCCCACCTTTAGGGAAACTAGAGGGGTTGACTATGAGGAGACCTTTTCACCTGTTGCCATGGTAAAGTCGATCAGGATCCTTCTGGCTATTGTTGCGTATTATGACTACGAGGTATGGCAGATGGACGTCAAGACAGTCTTTCTGAATGACAAACTTGATGAGACCATCTACATGGACCAGCCCCAAAGGGTTAATTGCCCAAGGCCAAGAGTAAAAGCTTTGCCGGCTTCATAGGTCCATTTATGGACTGAAACAAGCTTTGAGGTCTTGGAATATAAGGTTTGTTGAGGCGATCAAATCTTATGGCTTTGATCAAAATGTCTACGAGACTTGTGTCTACAAGAAAATCGTTGACAAAACTGTCGGTTTTTTGGTGTTGTATGTGGACGATATTCTTCTCATTGGGTATGAGGTAGAATTTCTTACTGACGTTAAGAAGTGGCTAGCTTCACAATTCCAAATGAAAGATTTGGGAGAAGCTCAGTATGTTCTAGGTATCCAGATTGTCCGAAACCGGAAGAACAGAACGCTAGCCTTGTCTGAGGCGTCTTATATTGACAAGATGTTGTTTAGATATAAGATGTAGAACTCCAATAAGGGCTCGCTACCTTTCAGGCATGGGGTTCACTTGTCTAAGGATCAGTGTCCTAAGACTCCTCAAGATGTTGAGGATATGAGACGGATTCCATATGCTTTGGCTGTAGGGAGCCTAATGTATGCCATGTTGTGTACGAGGCCCGACATCTGTTATGCAGTAGGAATCGTCAGTGGATATCAGTCCAATCAAGGATTAGATCACTGGAAAGCCTTAAAGGCAATCCTCAAGTATCTTAGGAGAACGAGGAACTACAGCTTAGTGTATGGTAGTGGGGATTTGATCCTTACGGGATACACAGATTCTGACTTTCAGACTGATAAGGATTCTAGGAAATTCACTTCGGGGTCAGTATTCATTCTGAATGGAGTAGCTGTAGTATGACGAAGCATCAAGCAGGGTTGCATCGCTGATTCCACTATGGAAGCGGAGTATGTTGCGGCTTGTGAAGCTGCAAAGGAAGCTGTTTGGCTTAGGAAGTTCATGATGGATTTGGAAGTTGTTCCAAATATGAATTTACCGATCAAACTGTTTTGTGATAACAGTGGTGCAGTAGCCAACTCACGTGAGCCTCGGAGCCATAAGAGAGACAAACACATTGAGCGCAAGTATCATCTGATACAGGAGATTGTGCACCGCGGAGACGTGACAGTCACGCAGATAGCGTCGGAGCACAACGTAGTTGATCCATTTACAAAGCCCCTCACCCTCACGGCTAAGGTGTTTGAGGGTCACCTAGAGAGTCTAGGTCTTCGAGAGCTTCCTAACTAGGGCAAGTGGGAGATGTGTAAACGGGTATTCAATGCCCTAGTTTATTGTATTACTTCATTATAATTTATGTACATTACAGAAATGCATTTTCTCCACTAGCTTAGTCCAAGTGAGAGTTTGTTGGGATTTTTGTCCTAATCTCGTGTTTGTAAATTACTGCTTGAAATTAATTAGAGTTATTTTTTTCATTACTTTGTGTCTCGCAATATTTATAAACTTTTCCAATAAACTAAGCTCCAGGGTCATTGAATTTATGAGAGAACTAGAACTTGAACGATGTGTAGTGGACACAAAGGGAGGATCACGTTCGAGTTAATGACCCGAACAGTCTACAGTATATGGATAGGGTTAGAGACCTAATCCTGAATACACTGTGGATGCGGCCCGCTTTGTATTAGATACAAACTAGGTGATCTGACTCGTTCATGTGGTTGACATGCGAGTGGGGGCATCCTGTGCAATGAGATTGTACAAGACCGGACCGTGAATTATTAGACCTACTGATGTAACACCGTTGACAGTAAGGATTAATAATTTCGTAGATGACCATTAGTGACTCGACTTGAATCCTGAGCGTGTTACGGACTCCTGTCTGCGGGAGTCTGTCCTTTGACTAGTACGGGTGAGGGTGGTCACAGTTACTCGCCCAATATGCCTATCTTCTCAGGGACAAAACCAAGTAGGGAGCTGAGAACTTAACTACGCGAGATGGAATTCACCCGTTCCCGCCTTTAGGGAAACTAGAGGGGTTGTTCCCTTAAGTGCTATCCCCAGGGCTTGGACAACAGGCGCCCACCTTCTCACTGGCCCGAGAAGGGTGTTGTGTATGGTTGGACCATCACAATATGTTGTTCATTAGAGGAGCAGTGGGGACTTAAGGGACAAGAGGTAGACACAGGGGTAAAACGGTAATTTAACCCAGCCGTGTCTACGAACAACCTGTGAAGGGTCGACTCATGGGTATTGGTTATATCAGTGGACACGTAATATTCTGCACTGACGGGAGTGCAACTACGGGCTATAGTGGAGTGTTACCGTAGCTAATGAATGTTGATCAACCGAGTCAAAGAGTTTGACAGGTTAATCTCGGATGATTGGAACCCGTCACTGTAGGTCTATTAGGTCCCTCGGTTGGCTCAATTTGGGTTAAAAGAAGGGTTAATGTTTTGGTATGAAATTGAAGTGTTCAATTTCACTTTAAGGGCATTTATGTCATTTATATGAGATATGAATGATATAATATATAGTTTAATGTGAATGAGATTCATAATAAACTATAGGTTAGCCTAATTGTTGAATTAGGGTAATTGGAGAAAATAATTGAGAGAAATTAAATTGGATGTGATTCAATTTAATTAATCCACAATTATTGCAAATGAGATTTGTAATATGAGTAATGAGATATCTTATATTATTTGGTTATGCAAATGAGATTTGCATAACCTATGGTTGTGGTAAAGTGGTAATAATGTGGAGATTTTAACTCCATCATTCCCACTATTTAAACACTTCTTGCAAGAAGGATTGGGTGCAACACTCTCATTTTTTGGATTCGCACCCAAAAAGAAGAGTTTCTCTAAACACTTTTCTCTCAAATCTCCTCTCTCTCCAAATCACTAGAGTCCCACAACTCTCCCTCGTCCAAAGGAAGAACAACCGAGAAGGCTTTTGGTTGTGTTCGGATTCTGTTCGAAGGAAGCGTTCGTTGAGATCGAGAAGCACGAAGCGTTCGTGATCAAGGAAGATTTTTTGAAGAATTGTCTATAACAAGTAAGTACATTCTTCTCGCTGTAAATTCTTCCTCTGTTGCATGTTTAGCCTAGATCTAAGAGTTAGATCATTTTGACAAAATTCAAGTAGCGTAATGATACCATGACGATTCGATCGTCTTCCGCTGCGCGAGGATTTTCATTCCCTTCAGGCTAGGCTTGTAGCAAAGGATTTTACCCAAAGGGAAGGAGTTGACTATGAAGAAACTTTTTCCCCTGTTGCTATGCTGAAGTCTATAAGGATACTCTTGTCCATAGCCGCATTTTATGATTATGAAATTTGGCAAATGGACGTCAAGACTGCCTTTTTGAATCTTGACGAGAGCATCTATATGTCTCAGCCCGAAGGGTTCATAGCCCAATGTCAGGAGCAAAAAATTTGCAAGCCCAATCGGTCCATTTATGGGTTGAAACAAGCGTCAAGATCTTGGAATATAAGATTTGATACTGCGATCAAGTCTTACGGCTTTGACCAAAAAGTTGATGAAACTTGTGTTTACAAGAGGATCATCAACGACAAAGTAGCCTAGTTAGTACTTTATCTGGATGATATCTTACTCATTGGAAATGATGTAGGACACCTTACTGACATAAAGAGTTGGATGGCGACCTAGTTCCAAATGAAAGATTAGGGAGAGGCGCAATATGTTCTTGGGACTCAGATCTTCAAGAATCGCAAGAACAGAACGCTAGCACTGTCTCAAGCGTCTTATATCGACAAAATGTTGTCAAGATATTCGATTCAGAATTCCAAGAGGGGCTTATTACCCTTCAGGCATGAAGTTCATCTCTCTAGGGAACAGTGTCCCAAGACACCTCAAGAAGTTGAGAATATGAGACATATTCCTTATGCCACTGCAGTAGGTAGCTTAATGTATGCTATGTTGTGCACAAGACCGGATATTTGTTATGTAGTGGGAATAGTCAGTAGGTACCAGTCCAATCCAGGGTTAGACCACTGGACAACAGTTAAAAATATCCTCAAGTACCTAAGGAGAACGAGGGACTATACGCTTGTGTATGGGTCTAAGGATTTGTTCCTTATTGGTTACACTGATTCTGATTTTTAGACCGATAAGGATTCTAAGAAATTCACATCGGGATAAGTTTTCACCCTTAACGGGGGAGCTATAGTATGGCGAAGCATCAAGCAAGGATGCATCGCTGACTCCACGATGGAGGCTGAGTATGTCGCTGCTTGTGAAGCAACTAAAGAGGTTGTTTGGCTAAGGAAATTCTTTACTGATTTGGAAGTTGTTCCAAATATGGGATCTCCCATCACCTTATACTGTGACAACAGTGGTGCGGTAGCCAATTCGAAGGAACCTCGCAGCCATAAGCGAGGTAAGCACATCGAGAGGAAGTATCACCCGACACGAGAAATAGTGCAACGAGGAGATGTGATGATCCACGAAGATCGCCGGAGCACAATATTGCTGATCCGTTTACAAAGACTCTCACGACTAAAGTGTTCGAGGGTCATCTGGAAAGTCTGGGTCTATGAGATATGTACATAGGCTAAATCTAGGACAAGTGGGAGATATGTAATGGGGTATATGGATGCCCTAGTTTATTGTATTTCTATCTCTTATAACCACTGTTTTAGATTATGATGTACCCCACTAGAGTTTTAGTGCAAGTGGGAGTTTGTTGGGATTTGTGCCTAAAACTCGTAGTTTGTAATTATGTTCTAATTAATGTAATAAAGTGTTATTATTTCAATAAAGTGTTATTGTTCGTTATCTACGAATTTGCCTTCATTTAAACCCTAAATCCAATAAACTAAACATCCAAGGTTGTTAAATGAATCTCTAACTGAATGTAATGTACATAAACAGGATCTCGGTTCGAGATACAACCTAAAGGGTCTATAGTAAGGGGATAAGGTTTGGGTACCTTACCCTGGTTAAACTATGGATGTGGCCCACTTTGTATGATGCAAACTCAGTGATCCTAACGTGTTCGTGTAGATGACATGTGAATGGGGATATCCTATGTAATGAGATTACATAAGACCGAACCACGAAATAAGTAACCTCTAGTTGTAACTCCGTTTACTAGTTATGTTTCTATTTCACTAGGATGACCTAGGCAACTTGATCTCAATCTCTGAAAGGAGTTACTTAACTCCTGCTCATGAGGGATTGTCCTTTGACTAGTATGGGTGAGAGTGGCCAGATTCGCCGACTCAATATGCCTACCTTCTTAGGGACAAGACCGAGTGAGTGGCTGGGAACTTAACTTTGCAACATGGAATTCACTCCTTCCCGCCTACTAGGGTAAGTAGAGGAATGTTCCCTTAAGTGGTGTCTCCAGGACTTGAACAAAGGGCCCGACCCTCTCATTGGCCCGAGAGGGACTCTGTTTGTTGGTAGGACCACAAACAAATTGTTCATTAGAGGAGCACTGGTACTTAAGGTACAAGATGTAACCCAGGGGTAAAACGATAATTTGACCCAGCTGGTGTTACAAACATTCGTGAAGGATTGACTTACTGTTATTGGTCAATATCCATGGACACCGAAATATATCTGTAGTGAGAAGAGTGCAGCTGTGGGACTTTAGTGGAGTGTTTCCGCAGTTAACGAATGTTGATTGGGAGGTTAATGAGATTAACGGAGCAATCTCGTATCGTTGGAGATTCTGATCTGTAGGTCCATTAGGTCCACCTTCTAGCTCGTAAAGGGTTCTTAGATCATTTGAATTTGAAATGTTCAAATTCATTAGGAAATATATTTAATGTATTTAGATACGATATAATATATAGTTTTGGAATTATATATTATAAATTTAATATGAATATGATTCATATTAAATTATATGAGAGAATTAAATATTTGGAATAGTTCAAATATTATATTAAATGTGAATGTGATTCACATTTGAAAACTATAGGTTAAAATTTAATGTGCACTAGATGTACATTAAAGCTATAAGTTAAAGGGGTAATATGATTAAATGAGATTTAATCCAAATTAAATATATGATATTTAATTTGCATTATTTAAATATGATTTAAATTAATAATTAAATATGATTTAATTATTATTATTATTTTAATAATAAAATAAGGAAACGTGTCATCCAAACACGTTCCTACTACCCCCCTTCTTCTCCCTATCGACAGTTTAACAGGGAGAAGAGGGTTTATGATCGATGATCGATCATTGTATCATTTTTCTGGCAATTAGAGAATTGCTGCAAAAACTCTCTCTCTCACACTCTCATTCCCTTCTTCTTCCATTTGTTGGATCCTTCCGACCAAGAAAGATCTAAGCACTCAAAGACATAGAGGGTTTCCAAGTGGTAGTGTTCCTGCTTGAAAAACAGAGAGTTGCTGTGTTGTTGAGTTACTGGAATTTGCTTGGAGCAAGGAGTTGCTGCGAGTTTACAAAGGTAAACATTTATTCCTCTCCCTTCTTAGTTTAATTGTTAAACTTAGTACGTTTGTATGCTATTATCCATGCCTAATTAGATTAGAGTTAATTATATGCTTGTTATGTATATTTGTCAATGTAATGGTTTTTGTTTTTCAAGCAAAACAATCTTGCATATTACGATTCCAAATTCGTTTCCCTGCTCAAGGAGATCCGATCTCTATCATAAAGGTCTGTACCTTTCCGACTGCATCTCTCTGTTGGGATTTATGCCCTAAACTTGTGTAATTTTGGTCAAATAAATAAAGAGTTATTTGTTTTGATAAAATTATATTCTCACTTTATCAATCCAATAAACTAAGCTCCAAGGTTATAATATATCTTGAACATCAGTGTAGTTGACACTATTTAGATTGTGTTCAAGAGTATTACCTAAATGGTCTAGGGTATAAGAATAAGGTTGGAAACCTTATTCTGGTAACACCATGGATGCGACCACTTTGTAATTAGTACAAATGAGGTAATCCAAGTTATTCATGTGGTTGACATGCGAGTGGGGGCATCCTGTATGAAGAGTTCGTACAAGACCAGACTGCAAATTATTAGTCTAACCATTATAACACCGTTTACAGGATAAGACTTATAATTTATAGATGGTCATAGTGACTCGACCTGAATCCTTAGTAAGTTAAGAGCTCTTGCTTATAGGGGTTTGTCCTTAGACTAGTATGTGTGAGAGTGACCTGTAACCGACTCAATAAGCCTACATTCTCAGGGACAGAACCTCGTAGGTAGCTGGGGACTTAACTATACAAGATGGAATTCACTAATTCCTACACTTAGGAATTAAATAGGTTGTTGCCTTAAGAACTGACTCCAGATCTTGAACAATGGGGCCCCGCCCTCTAAGAGGGTATGAGTCTATGGTAGGACCATAGGCTTGTTGTTCATTAGAGGATCAATAGTGCTTAAGGAACAAAGAGGTAATCATAAGGGTAAAACAGTAATTTGACCTAGCCGTGATTACGATCAACCTGTAAAGGGTCGACTCATGGGTAATGATTATATCAGTGGATACAATATAATCTACAGTGAGGCGAGTGCAGGTACAAGTCTATAATGAAGTGACTTCTAGTTAATGAATATTGATTAACTAGATCAAAGAGTTTGATCAGTTAATCTCACATCATCGGAGCTCATTAACTGTAGGTCCATTAGGTCACTCCATTGGCTCAACATGGTTATATTGAGGGTAATAAAGTTAGGAATGAAATTGAAGTGTTCAATTTCATACATGAGGTGTTGTATCAATTATATATGATATAATTGATATAACATATGGTTTTAATGTGAATTAGATTCACATATAAACCATACAATAGTGGGAGAATAAAAGAGGGACAAGATGGTAATTTCTATCCTATTTCCCTATGTATATAGTTTCATGAGATGCAATTTGTTAATCTAATCTCTTGGAGAAACCCTAGTACATTCTCTCATAGTGTTGGAAAGAGTTCCAACTAAATCTTGATAAGATCATCTCACCTCACCTAAAAAGGAACCCACCTTCCTCGCTCACCTAGAGAACAACATTGAAGATCCGGTGGTAGTGTTCGTGATCGCTCGGGTTCGTGTTGCTGAGATCGTGATTGTGGGAGAAGGAGCACTTGAAGAAATAGTTCTTCAAAGGTATAATTTCTTGATGTCCATATTGTTAATAACATGCTTAATTTATATCTAGTTCTTGTTTATGATATCCATGTAACAAATTAAGAACACGCGATTTACAATCGCTTCCGCTGTGGGATTCGATCTCTTCACTCTCTTTCTCTTATAGATCCATTTGCACCATATGGGTCTTACCCCTTCAGGTTGGTCTACAAGTTCCTAAACTGAATTGAAGTACATTGACTCCATTTCGAGGTCTATGGCTTTGATCCATTGGTTCTTATCTACGTCATTCATTGCCTGTTTATAAGACAATGGATCCTGTACGCCATCATCAGGTATGACAACTTGAGTTTCAGCTAAACTGAAATAGCGGTCTGGTTGTGAAACAACCCTCCTACTCTGTCGAGGCATTCCCAACGATTGAGAAAAACGAGATTGACTTGATGTGTTAGCTTCTTCATCAACCCTTGATGAAGGTCCAGCCTGGTCAACAATTCTTGTTGACTCCGCTGTAGCTTCATTTAATGCTAACTTACTACGTGGTTTATGGTTACTCATTTGATCTTCCTCCAACAAAGTGGTGTTTGTCGATACAAACACCTTGTTTTCTTGTGGGTCGTAAAAAGACCACCTCTCATTTCCTTGGGATAGCCTACAAATAGGCATAATCTTGAACGAGGTTCTAATTTCTTCGGGGTTGACACTAGCACGTGTGCCAGACAACCCCAATTCTGAAGTGACGCAAACTAGGTTTACGTCCCTTCCGCAACTCAAAAGGTGTTTTTGAAACACTCTTTGATGGAACATTGTTCAAGATTTGAACTGTAGTCTCTACTGCGTAACCCCAAAACGAGTCAGGCAACTAAGCATACCTCATCATAGATCGAACCATGTCTAACAAGGTTCTATTTCTCCTTTCTGATACACTATTATGTTTTGGTGTATTAGGTGCTGAGAGTTGAGACTGGATTCCATGTTCTATCAAATAGTCCTTGAATCTCATGTCCATATATTATCCACCTCGATTAGATCGAAGTTTCTTAATGGTTTTTCCTAATGCATTTTTCACTTCATCCTTGCTTTGAACTTTTCAAGAGGCTCAGACTTATGATGCATTAGGTATAGATAACCATACCTCGAATAATCATCTATGAAAGAGATGAAATATTCGTACCCTCCTCGAGCTCTTACACTCATTGGACCACAAATATCTGAATGTATAACTCCAAGGGTTCTTTGGCTTTATAACCTTTTCTAGTAAAAGGTCGTTTAGCCATCTTTCCTTCTAGACAGGACTCACATAGAGGTAAGGAATTATCTTCTAACTCGTTTCTAAGTCCATTCTTTACTAATCTCTCAATCCGGTTGAGATTTATGTGACAAGTCTTAGATGCAAAAGATAGGTAATTTTATTCAGAGAAATCTTTTTCCTTTTACTTTGAGTATTTGCAGTTTTAAACATCTCATGATTTAAAATTTCTTTAGTTTCGTTCGATTTTAACACATACAAGCCGTTTTCTAATTCAGCAGAACAAATATTGACACCTTCTTTTGTAATGAACGCTTCATTAATGGAAAAAGAAATACAATATTTATGTTCAAGCAAACAAGAGAAAGATATTAAGTTCCTCTTAATTCTAGGAACTATGTAAAAGTTTTCTAAAAACAAAAATCTATCTCTAAAAAACAGTTTGGCATCTCCCATTACACGAGCTTAGACGACGTCTCCCGTTCCGACCCTTAGCGTCATCTCACCCTCATCGGGATCTCTGAAGGAACTAGCTTCTTGAAAAGAAGAACAAACGTGGTTAGTGGCCCTTGAATCAAATATCCAGGTTAAGTCATCACTTTCCACTAAACATGTTTCTAGAACAAGTAAATCACATTTACCTTTCTTCTCCTTGAGCTCAACAAGGTATTTTGGGTAGTTCGGCTTCCAGTGCCTGTCCATGTTGTAGTGGAAACATTTTTCTTTATTTGCAACCTTTACCTTTCCCTTGCCCTTGTGTCAAGGGCAGGTGCTTTCCCCTTCCCTCTTCTCTTTTTCTTCTGAGTCTTCTTAAGCCCAGAAGAAGAACTGCAGGACTTGGTTCCAGAGGATGAACCCTTCTGGAATTTTCTGGAATGGGCAAACAGTTTGCCCCTCTATTTTCCTGCCCCTTATTCTTCATAAGAAACTTGTAAGTCTACAGTCCGTTAAGGAGTGTAGTCAGGTTGTACTCTATCTTGTTCATCACTGCATTGCTAGGGAATTGCAGAAAGCTTTTCTAAAGAGATTCCAGGATGAATGACACATGAATTTACTCGTCAATGATCACCTTGTTCATTTCTGCCACGTTGAAGTGGGCCATCAGATTGAAGGAAATGGATTCTTGCAGCGGAAGCGACGTGAATCGCCGTTGTTTCGTTGTAGTTCTAATTTTCTTAAAATTGTAAGAATCCCATTCTGACTAGATTAAGCATGCAATTTGAGAAGGAAAAATAGTAAGGTATTCGTTACTAACCTCTTGAAGAACTCTTCTTCGCGTTTTCTCTTCGGTCACGATCTCAACGATCAAACGATCTCTCGAATTCGAACGTGTAACGAACGGATCAAGTCGGACACTTCCACTTGATCTTCTCGGTTGTTCTCGAGAGGTAAAGGGAGAGTTGTGAGACTCCATTTGGAATTTGGGTTGGAGAGCCTGAGAAGAGATTGAGAGAGAGTTAAGAGAAAATCAACTTGCACTTTGGAATAGAATTCCAAAAAATGGCAAGATTGCTCACAAAGTGCTTATTTGCAACACCTATTTATAATGGTGTGTGGTGAAGTTAAAATCTTCACCAATTCACCAAAATACTACAACTATACAATATGCAAATCATATTTGCATATCATATAATATAAGGTATCTCATACCTTAATATACAAATCACATTCATAATTGTGTAATTTTAAACTGAATCATATTCAATTTAATTTATCTCAATCCAATTTCTCCAAATTAGCCCTAATTAAATAATTAGTCTACAACATAGTTTATTATGACTCTCATTCACATTAAACTATATATTATGTCCATTAAATCACATATAAATGACATAAATACCCTTTTAATGAATTTGAACACTTTAAATCCACCCCAAACTGTGAATCCTCATTTTGTCCAATTTGAGCCAACCGAGTGACCTAATGAACCTACAAATGACGAGCTCCAATGATACGAAATTAACCGATCAAACTCTTTTACCCGGTTTACCAACATTCATTAACTACGGTAACACTCCACTAAAGCCTGTAGTTGCACTCTCCTTACTGTAGGACAAGTTGTGTCCAACGATATAACCAATACTCATGAGTCGACCCTTCACAGGTTGTTCATAGTCACAATTGGGTCAAATTATCGTTTTACCCCTGTGTTTACCTCTTGCTCCTTAAGTCCCACTGCTCCTTTAATGAACAATTTTATTGCATGGTCCTACCATAAACAACATCCCTCTCAGGCTAGTGAGAGAGTGGGTCCCCATTGTCCAAGCCCTGGAGACAACATTCAATGGTACAACCCTTCTAGTTTCCCTAGCTTGGGAACAAGTGAATTCCTTCTTGCGTAGTTAAGTTCCCAAATCCCAACGAGGTCCTATCCCCGAGAAGATATGCATATTGGCCGATCTACTTAGACCACCCTCACCCGTACTAATCAAAGGACAACCCCTCACAGACAGGAGTCCGTAAAACGCTCAAAATTAAGAACGAGTCACTAATGATCATCTACGAAGTTATTAGTCCTATACTATTAACGGTGTTACATCAGTACGTAATAATTCACGGTTCGGTCTTGCACAATCTCATTGTACAAGATGTTTCCATTCGCATGTCAACCACATGAAGGAGCTGGATCACCTCGTTTGTATCTAATACAAAGCGGATCGCATCCACAATGTCACCAGGATGAGGTTTCTAACCCTATTCGTATACTATAGACCGTTCGGGTCATTAACTCGAACGTGATCCTCTCCGTGTGTCCACTACACACCGTTCAAGTTCTAGTTCTCTCAAATAATATGACCTTGGAGCTTAGTTTCTTTGATTAAGTTTATTAAATGCAAGATACAAAGTTTGATAAATAAACAACTTTTATTTATTACATCAACGAGTATTACAAACTACACGAGATTAGGGCATACACCCTAACAAACTCCCACTTGAACTAAGCTAGTGGAGTACAATATACATTTCCCAAATGTAAAGTAATTTAATAAACCAGGGCATTGTATACCCTTTACAGTACTCCCACTTGCCCTAGTCAGGAAGCACTTGTAGACCTAGACTCTCTAGGTGACCCTCATACACCTTAGTTGTGAGGGCCTTTATAAAAGGATCAGCAACGTTCTGCTCCGATGCTATCTGCATGATAGTCACGTCTCCGTGGTGCAGAATCTCCCGTATTAGATGATACTTGTGCTCAATATGCTTACCCCTCTTGTGATTCCGAGGTTCTCTTGAGTTGGCTACTGCACCACTGCTGTCACAAAACAGGGTAATTGGGAAGTTCGTATTTGGAACAACTTCCAAATCTAACATAAATTTCCTGAGCTATACAACTTCCTTATCAGCTTCACAAGCTGCAACATACTCGACCTCCATCGTGGAATCTGCGATGCAACCCTGTTTAATTCTTCACCATACTACAACTCTTCCATTAAGAGTGAACACTGACCCTGATATTAATTTCCTAGAATCTTTATCGGTCTGAAAGTTAGAGTCTGTGTATCTCGTAAGGATAAAATCCCCTCTTTCATACACAAGCATGTAGTCGCTCGTTCTCCTTAGATACTTGAGGATTGCCTTTACGGCTGTCAAGTGATCTAATCCTGGATTGGATTTATACATACTAACAATCCCAACTATATGACAGATGTCGGGCCTAGTACACAACATAACATACATCAGGCTTCCTAAAGCTGAAGCATAAGGGATCCGTCTCATATCCTCGACCTCTTGAGGAGTCTTAGAACATTGTTCCTTAGACCGGTGAACCCCATACTTGAAAGGCAACAAGCCCTTCTTGGAGTTCTGCATATTATACCGTGACAACATCTTGTCGATATAAGATGCCTGAGACATGGCTAGCATTCAGTTCTTCTGGTTTCGGACTATCTGGATACCTAGAACATACTAACCTTCTCCCAAATCTTTCATTTGGAATTGCGAAGCGAACCATTCCTTAACGTCAGTAAGGAATCCTACATCATTACCAATGATTAGGATATCATCCACGTACAATATAAGAAATACGACAGTGTTTTTGATGATTTTCTTGTAGACACAAGAGTCATCAACAGTCTGGTTAAATCCTTAAGATTTGATAGCCTCATCCAACCTTATATTCCAAGACCTTGAGGCTTGTTTTAGTCCATAAATAGACATTTGAAGCCTGCAAACCTTTTGCTCCTGGCCTTGAGCGATGAACCCCTTGGGCTTGTCCATGTAGATGATCTCGTCATGATTGCCATTTAGAAAGGTCGTCTTGACATCCATCTGCCATACCTCTGTTGGGATTTTTGTCCTAATCTCATGTTTGTAAAATATTGTTTTGAAATTAATAAGAGTTATTATTTTCTTCACTTTGTGTCTCGCAAATATTTTAAACCTTTCCAATAAACTAAGCTCCAGGGTCATTGAATATATGAGAAAACTAGAACTTGAACGGTGTGTAGTTGACACACAAGGAGGATCATGTTCGAGTTAATGACCAACGGTCTCTGATGATAAGGGATGGGTTTGAGACCTAACTCGATACATCGTGGATGCGACCCGCTTTGTATTAGATACAAACGAGGTGATCTCGACTCGCTCATGTGGTTGACATGCGAGTGGGGGCATCCTGCACAATGAGATTATACAAGATCGGACCGTGAATTATTAGACTTACCGATATAACACCGCTAATAAAGAAAAGACTAATAAATTCGTAGATGACCATTAGTGACTCGACACAATCTCGACCGTATTACTTAACTCCCGTCTGCTTCGGGTCCGGTCCTTTGATTAGTACGGGTGAGGGTGGTCCTGCACACTCGCCCAATATGCCTATCTTCTCGTGTGACGTAACCAAGTAGAGAGTCGGGAACCTAATTACGCGAGATGGAATTTAATCGCTCCCGCTATAGGGAAACTAGAGGGGTTGTTCCCTTAAGTGCTGTCTCCAAGGCTTGGACAACGGGCGCCCACCTTCTCACTGGCCCGAGAAGGGTGTTGTGTATGGTTGGACCATCACAATATGTTATTCATTAGAGGAGCAATGGGGACTTAAGGAACAAGATATAGACACAGGGGTAAAACGATAATTTGACCCAGCCGTGTCTATGAACAACCTGTGAAGGGTCGACTCATGAGCATTGGTTATATCAGTGGACACGTAATATTCTACACTGATGGGAGTACAACTACAAAGGCTTTAGTGGAGTGTCACCGTAGCTAATGAATATTGGTTGACCCGGTCAAAGAGTTTGACTGATTAACCTCGGATCATTGGAGCCCGCCACCGAGGTCCATTAGGTCCCTTGGTTGGCTCAATGGGATAAAAGAAGGGTTAAAGTTTTGGTATGAAATTGAAGTGTTCAATTTCACTTTAAGAGTAATTATATCATATAGATGATATAATATATAGTTTAATATGAATGAGATTCATAATAAACTATATGTTAGCCTAATTGTTGAATTAAAGGCTAATTGGAGAAATTGATAGAGAGAAATAAATTGAATGTGATTCAATTTGATTAAATCCACAATTATTGCAAATGAGATTTGCAACATAAGATATGAGATATCTTATATTATATAATTATGTGAATGAGATTTACATAACATATGGTTGTGGTAAAGTGGTAATTATGTGAAGTTGTGAACTTCATCATTCCACTATTTAAACCCTTTGTAAGATGAGTTTGGTAAGCCAAGTTGTCATTTTTGGATTTTGACCTAAGAATCCAAAAGTGCTTTCTCTCAATTCTCTCATTTCTCCACCTCTTCCAAAACACAAAGTTCCCACCAACTTCCTTCTCCAAAAGAGAATAACCAAGAAGATCTATTTTGGTAGTGTTCGGGATTCGTTCGTGGGAAGAGTTCGTGGAGATCGAGGAGCGCGAAGAGTTCGTGATTTGCGAGGAGAAGTTGCTGAATCGATCTACAACAAGTTAACTTTCTTGTTGTACATTTTTCAGGATGTTTAGCCTAGATCTAATAGGTAGATCAGTTTTAATAAACACGGTGCATGATGATACCATGACGATTCAATCGTCTTCGGCTGCGCGGGGATTCTAATTCCCTTCAACCTCATAGTCATAATATACAACAATGGCCAGAAAGATCCTAATAGGCTTTACCATGGCAACAAGAGAAAATGTTTCCTCATAGTCAACCCCTTCTCTCTAGGTAAAACCATTTGCCACTAGTCTGGCTTTGAAGGTCTGCACCTTCCCATCTACACCACGTTTACGTTTGTAGATTCACTTGCAACCAAAAGGTTTAACTCCATCCAGTTGGTTCACAAGCTCCCAGACATAATTGAAGTACATAGACTCCATTTCCTAGTCCATGGCTTTAATCCATTTGTCTTTGTCAATGTCATTCATTGCCTGATCATAGGTCAATCGATCCTGATAGTCATCATCAGATATGACGACTTGGGTTTAAGCCAAACCCATGTAACGTTCAGGCTGTGTCACAACCCTCCCACTATGTCGAGGCATTCTCAACTCTTCAAAACATACTTGACTAGACGAGCTAGGATCAACAACATTTGTTGATGTACTAGCACCATCAACAACTCTTGCCGATGAACTGTCCATTTCGTTCAACACAATCTTACTCCTTGGTTTATGATCCCTGATGTGGTCCTCCTCAAGGAATGTGGCATTTGTCAACACAAGCACCCTATTTTCCTTAGGATCGTAAAATAGACCACCTGTCGTTTCCTCTGGATAACCTAGAAAGAGACACAACTTCGAACGAGGTTCCAACTTGTTCAGGTTTGACACCAACACATGGGTCGGGCATCCCCAAATCCTGGAATGACCTAAACTAGTTTTACGACCATTCCAGAGTTCGAAAGGTGTTTCAGAAATACTCTTCAACGGAACAATGTTCAAAATATATACAACAACCTCCATTGCGTAATCCCAAAACAGGTAAGGGAGACGAGCATAGCTCATCATCGACCGAACCATGTCTAATAGGGTTCTGTTTCTCCTCTCCGATACACCATTCTGTTGTGGCATACAAGTGCTGAGAGTTGGGACTTAATTCCATGGTCTATCATATAGTCCTGGAATTCAGTGTCCATATACTCTCTACCTCGATTCGATCAGAGTGTTTTAATTATTTTACCTAATTGGTTCTCAACCTTAGTCTTTCAAGAGCTTCTGACTTTCGATGCATTAGGTAAACGTACTCATATCTCGAATAGCCATCTATAAAGGAGATGAAGTATTGATAACTTCCTCGTGCTTTAACACTCATCGGACCACAAAGGTCAGAATGTATAAGCTCAAGAGGATCCTTGGCTCTATAACCTTTTGCACTAAAAGGTCGTCTGGTCATTTTGTCTTCAAGACATGACTCACAAACCAGTAAAGAGTTTTCTTCTAACTCGCTTAGAAGTCAATTTTTCACTAGTCTCTCAATCCTATTAAGATTTATGTGGCCTTACCTTAGATGCCATAGATGGTCGTTTTCTTTCGGAGAAACCCTTAAACCTTTAGTTCGCGTTTCAACAGTTTTAAACAATTCGGTATTCAAAACACTTTTGACCGAATTTGGCTTTAAATCATATAAATTATTCCCAAGTGAAGCAGAACATAACTCATTTCCTTTGAATGAAATAAATGCTTTATTGCAATCAAAATGAATGGAAATACAATGTTCTATAACGTAAGAAATTGAAACAAGGTTTCTTGTAAACCCGGGAACTATATACAAGTTATCCAATAAGAAGTATTTCTTGGCGAAAAAAAGCTTCACCGTGCCCATAGCTGCAACCGAGACAACTTCTCTAGATCCTACCCTGAGTGTTATCTCACTCTCCTATAGTCGCTGCCAAGAACTAATTTCCTGAAAAAAAGAACAAACATGGTTAGTGGCGCCTGAATCAACTATCCAGACAGAGTCACTACTCTCCACTTAACAAGTTTCTGTAACAATTAAATCATATTTACCTTCCTTTTTCTTGTTGGCAAAGAATTTGGGGCAGTTCCTCTTCCAATGGTTGTCCCCATTGCAGTGGAAACACTTTCCTTTATTTGCAACTTCCTTGACCTTCTTGCCCTTGTGGGCGGCAGCGCGGTCAACTTTTCAAACCTTTTTCAACTTCTTCTTCTTCCCGTTCGGGCCTAAAAAACCCATAGATTTCGTCCCAGAGGTCGAACCCCTGTGATAGGACCTGAAGGCAACATTTGCCTCAGCTTCTTGCCACTTGACTCGTATCAGGGACTGAAATATCTGTAGTTCGTTAAGAAGAATGGTAAGATTGTAGCTATTTTTTTCATAACAGTATTGCTACGAAACTGCAGAAAACTCTTCGGAAGAGTCTCCAGAATAAAGCTGACTTGGCTCGACCATCGATCGAAGAACCGTTCATTTCTGCTAAGTTAAAGTGGGTCATCATGTCGAGAACATGTTCTCTAACAGACGTGTCCTCCTTCATCCTAGCATCGAACACATGTTTGAGAGCGTCATGCCTAACCTGAAAGGACTGTTGTCCAATCATGTTCTGCAATAACTCCATGGTCTCCTTAGCGGTGACCATGAGCTCGTGCTTCTTAGCCAAAACTTCAGACAAGTTGGCTATTATGTAGACCTTGGCTTTTTCACTAGCCCTGGTCCATTGATCGTACACATCACGAATACTTCGTGATGCAGTCGGGTCAGGCACCTGAGGACACTCCTTAGTGAGCGCAAACTTAAGGTCGTCAGTTACTAAGATCATGTTTATATTGTTTTTTCACGTTTGGTAGTTATCTCCTACGAGTTTATCAGAAACTAAGAGGGCTATTATAGAACTCGACATTTTGCTGAAAAGAAAAAAAATTTTGTATTTGATCTCGCAAAAACTTTTGAAAAATCTGATCATTTTTTAGCAAATTTTATTCTATGATCCCTACGTCATTAAAAAAATTGCAATGATACCCAAAAATTTCGAATGACCGCCACTGTAAGGTCGACAGAATCACTCCTCCTTTGGGACGAGACTTTCTCGACCAGAGCCTAATACCAGAATAACTCTTATTCCTATGGGCATCCAGTTACCATTTTTCGGGCATACTCATTAATTCTTAATAAATCTCGTGAGTGTAACCCTCTATCTTTAAATCTCTAGAGCTTTTGTCCAAACGATAGCTGTCGTAGGGAGGACTACGAAGGAAAATAAACTAAGGAAATCATATCACTTTCGAGAATTCACGGTATTCTGACTCCCATGATCAAAGCCCTCCGTAGGTATTGTCTGGTCCAGGCCAAACTAGCAGGCGGATCATAAGCGTCTCACAGTGTGAATTGATAGAAGAGACCATAGTTCTCGTTTTCACAGGTCCCGCTCCCACTCACTATAAGTACTTTCTCCATTCACCTTGAATTTTGACCCATACAAATACCATCCATAGGGGGACACTCCCATTTACGCCACGAGGCCGAGTATGGATCTCACAGTGTGAACTTAACAGAGATTTGTGGATGAAATTTAAATGTATCTCATACAATATAATTCCTCCCACTCAACAATTTAGATTAACGGGATTGACGTAGATAAACTGGCTATATTTACCTAAGTCTTACCAATATATTAGCCTAAGTCTATAATCAAATTATTAACTTAGGTCTATGGGAGTATATTTAATTAACGCTTAATTAACGACACTCACAAAAATATAACCTATGAATCTCCGGACCAAATTCACTCACAGGTCGGTTCCTAGGTAGGGGTGTTCAACAAAGCGTCAGCTTAAATACCCCAACCTTAGACAGAACCTTCCTTAGACAGAGTTACTTATTAGTCACCATCTATAAGTTACATTTGATTTCTTAATTCTAATCTTATTAGAACTAGAAAACCTAAGTCTAATTAATAAGGTTGGAAACAATTTAAAATTAATAAATTAACTTAGGTTACATGCATTTCGATGTTATAATGCTTGATCATTCATCACATGAATATCATACTTTATAACATACATACAACACATGTATTACAAAAGTGCATGTCAATGCTTTTAATCTAAATAATATAGCACTTATATTAATTAAATTAAAACATACATTATATTATAACACTTATAATAAAACCTATCATGCATACTATAATATATAACTCTTATAATATAAACATGATGCATGAAATGCTTAACCTAAGGTGAGATTTTAAACTATATGACATACATTATGCACATAAAATTTCATACAACACCTGCATAAAATTAAATAGCAAATTGGACCGGTGCTTAGGTCAAATTACTGTTTTACCCTTGTGTTTACCTCTTGCTCCTTAAGTCCCACTGCTCCTCTCATGAACAACTTTGTTTCATGGTCCTACCATAAACAACATCCCTTTCGGGCCAGTGAGAGGGTGGGGCCCCGTTGTCTAAGCCCTGAAGACAACACTTAAGGGAACAACCCCTATAGTTTCCCTCTTGCGTAGTTAAGCCAGCTCTCCACGAGGTACTGTTCACAAGAAGATAGGCATATTGGGCGAGCTACTTAGGTCACTCTCACTCGTACTAGTCAAAGGACAGAACCCCACAGACAGGAGTCCGTAACACGCTCAGGATTAAGGACGACTCACTAATGGTCATCTACGAAGTTATTAGTCCTATACTATTAACGGGGTTACATCAGTAGGTCTAATAATTCACGGTCTGGTCTTGTACAATCTCATTGCACAGGATGCCTCCACTCATATGTCAATCACATGAATGAGCTGGATCATCTCGTTTATATCTAATAATAAGCGGGTTGTATCCAAAGTGTCATCATGATGAGGTTTCCAACCCTATCCATATATTGTAGACCGTTCGGGTCATTAACTCAAACGTGATCCTCCCCGTGTGTCCACTACACACTGTTCTCTCAAATAATATGACCCTGGAGCTTAGTTTATTAAATGCGAGATACAAAGTTTGATAAATAAATAACTTTTATTTATTACATAAACGAGTATTACAAACTACACGTGATTAGGGCATACACCCCAACACAGATCAAAAACGTATTCTCTCACTGAAGAACCCTCCTTCATAGGGGAGTTATAAACGTACTTGAGGGATTCGTGCTGAAGTTGTCCAGACGGTTGCCCGAACATATTTTGCAACAAACTCATGATCTCACTAGCTGAGACCATGCCCTCGTGCTTTTTGGCCAGAACTTTAGAAACACTAGCCAAAATGTTTACCTTGGCCTTGTCATTGGCCGTGATCCAACGGTCATACGCATCCTTAATCGATTGAGGCGCATTTCGAGCAGGGATCTGAGGACGACATGATGAAATTGGATTTCCACGTAGTGTAGTTTTCTCCAGTTAAACGTTCACTTTTTAACAAGGCTATTATCGAGGACGACATGATGAAATTGGAAAAACAGTTCTAATTAGTTATGTCTTTTAACCCATAATTAAAACCAATCTAATTTAACAAAATTATTATGAACCCTAGTGTTTAAACTTAAACCTATAATTTTGCAATAATACTTCAAGGGTTTAGAATAAAAGCCATCGTCGGGTGGTCAATCACTTCCCCCCTGAATTGAGACTATCCCAGCTAATTATCACTACAATCTGATGTCCCAATGATTTTTAGCTACCGTTTATTTGGTCAAGGACTCGTTAACTAGCTTAACTTATCTCGTAAATGTGACCCTACAATTTTAAGATCCAATAGGCCCGAACCAACATGCTACTATTAAGAAAGACAACTGTTGACAAATAACCTAGAAAATCCTATCCATTTCTAGAGTTCGAAGTGTTCTGATCCCTATAGTCAGGCCCTCCGTAGGGTTTGGCTACTCTAGTGCAACCTAGCAGCCGGACTATAGAAATCTCACTGTGCGACCTAATGGAGGGGACTGCAGGATACATTGACACACGTCCTTCTCCCATTTACTATAGGCACTTTCCTCATTCACCTTGGTATTGAACCATGCAAACACTTACCATAGGGGACGTCCTATTGACGTCGCGTAACCGAGAGCATGGGACTCACGGTGTAAACTCTTGAGGACGTCAGAGTTAAAACTCGATGCGTACATCTTGTTTTCTCCAACTAAAGTATCTTAATATTTAGGGTTTAGGTTTAACTTAGGTGGATTCTGGCTAAAGGAATCTATCTAAGTCTATGCTTATCATAACTTTTATAATTAGGTCTTTTAAGCTTATGTCTAGGTGAATAAACATTTTAATAACCTAGATATACTACATGCTAAGAAGACTACAGTTAATTCAACTCAAGTTTCGGGTCAGTTCCCAGGTAGGAGGTCTTCCATTTACCGTCCGCTTAAATACCCCCAACCTTAGAGAGAACATCGCCAGTAGAGTTCTCATATAACCGAAGTCTTATTTAGTAGGAATCCAAAGGGTATCAGCGTTGCAACGTCGTTTCATGACGTTGCAATGCTGCTGGGATGTTGAGCACGAGCGCGAGGGGTCACGTCGTTGCAACGCTTTCTCGGACGTTGCAACATAGTTCCATTAGCAGATGATTATGGTTGGTTCAATGATGGTTCAGACGGTTCGGTTCATTTTTGGTCCAGTTCGAGCGGTTTGGCTCTGGTTTAAGGTATTTTGGACCGGTTTAGTCATAAAATTAATGTAATTTTATATGTTATTGCACTTTAGGGGCCAAAAATTCTGGTTGAACAACTATTTATTCTTTATGAATGTCATTTAGATTTATTGACACCTTAGCATAAGCATGTTCATGCATTTTATTTATATAAGTGTTATATGAGTATGATCAAAATGCATGAAATTTTTTTCAGATTAATTACTTATAAATGTTATAATTTAATTAAATGAAAAATGAAGAGCATGAGCATGAAATTACTTAGTATAATATAATCTGTTATATTATTTAAGTAATGTGTTATGATATGATGTGTTATATTATAATTTATTTTCAAATTTCAATTTGATTGTTGGAAAATCAATATAGTTCCATGTCATAGGTTAATCATTAAAATTTATAAAAGTTATAAATTGGTTTTAGAAACATTAACCTAAACAAAGAGTTGCATGCAAACATAAGAGCTTGGGTAAGATGAAATTAATTTTAAAATGTTTAAAACTAATTAGACATAAGTTTAATTTCTAATAGGATTAGAAATTAGAAGGAACCACGATGTTGCAACGCCATCCTCCAGCGTTGTAACGCTGAAGAACGACATTGCAACACCACTAATTGGGTTGCAACACTGCTGGTGTTGCAACATCAGTTCTTCTCGAAAAACAACATCAAATCAACAGTAATGAGGCCCCAAAACTCATCCAATTTGCTTCGTAATGGTCACGAACGACTCATAAACTCAATTACAGGCTCAATTTGCACAATAATTGCCTAAAAAAATGCAGGGGCCTTTACATATTTTGATCAAATAAAAAACTAAACTAAAGCCAAAATTTCCTAAACAATTTAACAACAAACAAAATGCAAAATCCCACCAACAAATGTATTTTTTTTTCAACCAAAACAAACACAAGCTTGACTCTTATACCAATTGAAGGAAATCGAATTCCCTTGAGCAACGAAAACGTGTAATTAGATCGTAATTGCAAGTTTTCTTTTGGTTTACTCCCAAAATCAGTACATTGGAAAAACAACAAAGATAAGCAAACATACATGGAATCTACAAATAAGATATGTTGTGAGTTCCTAAACTGAAAGGGAAACACATTTACCTTTGTAGTCTCACAATTAACAGCAAGTCCTTGCTTCAAGATTTGCACAACACAACAACAATCTACTTGTCTTTTGTAGAAATAGGACACCACCAACAGAGAGCACCTCCTATGTCTTTGAATCCTTATATATGTCTGGTGGGAGACTTCCAACAATTGGGTGAAGGGAATTGAGTTTTGAGAGAAAGAGCTTTTTTTGAATATCTCTAAGTTCAACCCCTTGAACTAATAATCAATCTTGTACAATTCTTCATATTCCCAATGAGAAGAAGAGAAGGAACAAGGAAGTAACCCCCCACTCCCTATCGAGGGAGAGTTGGGGGATGTGGGAATGTGTCAGGAAGACACGCTCCCATTAATTAATTAATTTAATAATTAAAAAAATTTAATTAATTAATATAAATAAATAAATCTCCTTTAATTAATTATATTGATATTAATTTTAATTAAATCATATTTAATCAAAATCAAATTAAATATCATATATTTAATTATGTTTAAATGTACATCTTATGCACATTTAACTTTTAAGCTATAGTTTTAAATATGAATCTCATTCACATTTAAATAATATTTGAACTCTTTCAAATATTTAATTCTCTCAATTATTTAATATGAATCATAGTTAAATGAGATTTATAATATAAAGTTTTAATGTACATAAAAACTTTATATTATAATGTATCTCTAAACATCATGTTTATTCCCTAATTGAACTTGAACATTTCAATGATCTAAGAACCCTTTACAAGCTAGGAAGTAGACCTAATGGACCTACAGATTATAAGCTCCAACGATACAATATTATTCAGTTAATCTCATTAACCTCCTAATCAACATTCTTTAATTGCGGGAACACTCCACTAAAGTCTCGCAGTTGCACCCTTCTCAATGCAGATATATTTCTATGTCAACAGATATTGACCAGTAACAACAAGTCAATCCTTAACGAATGTTCGTAACACCACATGGGTCAAATTACCGTTTTACCCCTGGGTTACATCTTTTACCTTAAGTCCTAGTGCTCCTTCAATAAACAACATGTTTATAGTCCTACCAATAAATAGAAGTCCCTCTCGGGCCAATGAGAAGGTCGACCCTTTGTCAAGTCCCGGACACACCACTTAAGGGATCATTCATCTACTTACCCTAAAGGCAGGAAGGAGTGAATTCCTTCTTGCTAGGTTAAGTCCCATGCTTCCTACTTGGTCTTGTCCCCAAGAAGGTAGTCATATTGAGTCGGCGTCTCGGGCCACTCTCACCTATTCTAGTCAAAGGACAATCCCTTGCAAACAAGAGTTCGTAACCTGCTCAGGATTGAGATCAAGTTGCCTAGGTCATCCTATTGAAATAGAAACCTAGCTAGTCAACGGAGTTACATCTAGTGATTACTATTTTGTGGTTCGGTCTTATGCGATCTTATCACATAAGATATCCCCACTCACATGTCGTCTATAGAAACTTGTTAGGATCAATGTGTTTGCATGAAATACAAAGTTGGACATATCCATAGTATTACCAAGGTTAGGTACCCAAACCTCATCCCCTTACTATAGACCCTTTAGGTTGTATCGCGAACTGGGATCCTTATATGTCCACTACATTCAGTTCAAGAGACATACAACCACCTTGGTTGTTAGTTTATTGGATTTAGGGTTAACTTAAGGGAATATAGAAAATAATGATAAAAAATAACTCTTTATTGATAACAATAACGCTCTATTGATTTAATTAGAACATTATTTACAAACTACGAGTTTTAAGGCATAAAACCCAACAAATCTATCTCCCGGGCAAAAAAGGCAGTATGTAGTCCTACTTCAACTAAGTCTTAACAATTGACATTTTCTTCAACTTTGAATCACTGTTCTTAATGAAGTTATACTTTGAATAGGGCTTGAATTTTCTATTCAAACCTACTGTAAAGCTAGAGACCTTATCTTTAACATTAGGAACTGCTTTGACCTTACATTTAGGTACCTCCACTCGCCTTGTTGACTTCTTCAATTCAATTGAGAGTCTAAAAATTAGTGTCATGATAGCCATCAACTTTTTCTCCTAGACATTCTAATTTTTTTCGAATTCAAACATCCTAATCTGACTGATCAAACTTCGCTATCACTGCTATTAGCTCAACTGTACCTTTACTACAATGATCTTCAACTTTTACTTGCATTCACTATTTCTTTTAATCTATTGGTCACATCAAACCAAAATCTATACATTGTAGATTTTCTGTGATCAACTACCACTATCTGTGGCGAGTAGCCCTCATATTCCAAGTTGCTAGTGGATATGAGATTCATCTTACCACTAGGCACAAACCTGACCTTATGTAACACTGATTTATCCTGACAATCTGTCTTCAGATTAAAATCTCTAATTCTACTAGTATTAGAGGTTTTACCATTCTCTATCCTCACTAGACCATGATATTTACTAATGACGGGTTTACAAGTCAAATCGAAAAAACAAGCGAATACTAGTGAAATTGCAAGTAAAGTAACCAAAGATATAAAAGGTTTAATTTGGGGTTTTTAAGTTGTTGTAATTAAAGAAAAATCAATGAAATAAAAGAAGGGAATTCAAGTGCTTTTGCCCCTTCAGAGAAAATGCTACTGAAAATGCTGCCAAGAAATTCAATTATAAGTAAATCAAGTTCGACTCCTATTTTGTTTTGCTCCCAAATCCTTTAGGAAACAAAACAATTAAACCTACATGTATGTGGCTAATTGAGCTTAGATGATTTCGCACACAACCCAAATCCTTTCGGATCTTATGTCTAAATCCCTTCCTCCGTTGTTTTTAGGATTCCTACTGTTCCTTGCCATTTCGATATCAAGTTCGAGTCCTGTTGAACACGACCTTGCCATAGCTAAGGGCTGCCAATTTAATTCCCTAAGAACAAACTCGAATTTGGTTGCCAACACAACTACTTTGTTACTTTTAGCTAGGCATCTCTCTTCTAGGGCATTCACACCTGAACCCCTAAAGAGGAAATATAAGTAAAAGCGAAAAGAAAAATAAGGGGGAAAAGACGTAAAAACCAAAAGGCAAGGAAAATAAAGTATCGTTTGAGTTCTTCTTCTTATTCACGAAAAAGCATGATCTCCCGTTACTGAGCTGAACTGAATGAGATGGAGAACAACAAGGAAAAAGAAACGAAAACAGGGGAAAGAAAAATTGCAGCGTGCAAAAGAGAATGCTCTCGGGTTCCCTTGTGTTTCCTTGGTTTCGAATAGGGTTTTCAACTAAGAAAAACTTTGCAAGGAAATAAAAGGGAAACAAAACTTTCATTAAGCTTCAAATGCATAACAGTGATGAGAAACACAAAAGAAAAGAACTAATCTAACCACCCTTGCTTATCGATTCTACCCACAATTGAGTTAGAATCTTAACCTCCACGGCTTCCGCGATGGAAGGATTAGCTAGGGTTTTACAACTAAAGCTATTACAACGTGCTGGAAACAAGCAAATAAACTACTGTGAAGAAAAAAAATACAAAATCAAGCAAAAAGATAAAGAAGAACGAAAAATAACAGCGTGAAGTATAGTCCCCCTCCTTCCTCGGTTGTAAGCCTTTTTATAGATAGAGAAAGTAGGGATTTCTTCCAAAAAATCTTCCTCAAATCATGGGTAATTGCTTGAGTATAAATTCAAGCCTTATTCTTTCCAAAGATCGGTGAAAATTCTCCAAGAATCTTGCAATTTCGATTTTTGAAGTGTGCCCTTCAAGTCTTGAACTTTGTCAGCAACTTTGTATAACATTATGCCTAGCATTTTTTTGCTGGCAACAATGCCGCCTGCATTTTCCTTCACATTTTTTTCTTCTCTTCTTTTCATACAAAAACACCTTAAATTAGTTCGTTTTCACCCATTTTTTCTTCAATTCCTATTTTTCTCATAATCTAGCAAACTTTAGAAATTTTACTTCAAAAGATAATTTAAGCTAGCTAAAACATGAAAATTTGAATAAACGAGACAAAAAATGACTAAGTAAAGAGCTAGATAATCCACATAAATGAGGATTATCACACCCTCAAACTTAAGCCATTGCTTGCCCTCAAGCAATCAAGCAACTTTTTCTAATTCTTAAGTTTAGTAATCAGAAAAAATCACAACTTGTTCTGAGGGGTGTCTCAAACTCATAACATTGACTTTCACAACCAACTTCAACACCAACTTAACTGGCCTTGGTATTTTTCTCTCAAATTCTCATTATGACTACACCACTATTGCCCTTGTTCAACCATGTCTACTTCCTATATAAGTTTTAGGACACTCTCCTCAAACTTGATTTCTGTTACTGCCAAGTGTTTTTTTTTTAAGAGGGTAATTTTTTTTCCTATGTAATTGTGCCTTTGCTCCGACTCATCGATGCTTTGTGGTGAAGGTGGCTGACTACGAGCACACATCACTTATTGTAATTACTCATTTCCTGAGACGTCCTTTCATGCAACGACAATCATGGGTGTCATGGCCTTCCCTGGTTACTTGGTTGCTTCTGGAAAGTGGAGTATCCCTCCTTATCCTTATTTCATTCAATTTTCGAAGTTTTCAAACCAATTCCCACATAGATCCCCAGGTAGAGGTGTTCCCTACGGTCAGCTTAATTACCCCAATGTTAGACAAGATCCTCCATAAACATAATTTTTTTTATTTGGCAGTTATTACATCGGATTGGGGTTGCTAAGTACAAGGACAAAGGGGTTACTAACTACAAAAAAATTTCAAAAGTCATCGAGAAAATATAAGATAAATCATGCATCGCATTTTTACCAAATGAACTCTCTCTCTCTCCCCCCCAAACTTAAGATAGGCAATGTCCTCATTGACTAAAAATGATCAAGGTTGTGGTTTAATGCCTATATATTCCATAAACTAGACATCCATTAGGTTCTACGGTATTGCTTAATGAGAAAGGAGTACCCATGTGATGGAGATCTTATCCCCTTAAGCATCGGAAACATGTTAAAAAACGTAATTGCTCGTTTATTTTGGTTTATTCAAAATACCAATACATTGGGTAAAAACAGAGAATAAGTAGTAATATAATCTAATTAGGCATGGAACTAAAGCATGCAAACACATTCTGTAAAAAAAACTAAACTAAAGGAAATTCGAAATTACCTTTGTAGATTTCCAATTCACAGCAACCCTTTGCTCCAATTGCACAACAATACAGAAAAAGCTTTGTTCTTTCAATTGGACTGCAACAACTCAGCAAACCTTCTATCCTCTGGATATAAACTTAGATCTCTCCTTGGTAGAAAGGAGCCAACAAATTGGAATAGGAAAGGAAATTTGAGAGAGAGAGATAATTCTAGCAATTCACCAATTGCTAAAAAATCATCGATCCATACAAATCCATATGCACTGAGAGGTTAAGGGAGAGGAGTTCTTCCCCCACTCCGTATCGATAGGGAGTTAGTGGGGAAGAGGGAAACGTGTCCTCCAGACACGTTCCCAAGAATTAATTATTAAATTAATTATTTAATTAAATATCATATATTTAATTAATCTTTAAACATCATATATTTAAATAAGATTAAATCATATTTAATCTATTTCTCCTCTAACCTATAGTTTTAACGCACATCTCAAGCACATTAAATTTTAACCTGTAGTTTTCAAATATGAATCACATTCACATTTAAATTAATATTTGAACTCTTTCAAATATTTAATTCTCTCAAATAATTTAATATGAATCATATTCACATTCAATTTATAATATAAATTTCCATATACATTAAATTTATTCCCTTATTGAATTTGAACATTTCGAATTCAAACGATCTAAAAACCCTTTACGAGGTAGAAGGTGAACCTAATGGACTTATAGATCAGTTAATCTCATTAACCTCCTAATCAACATTCGGTTAATCTCATTAACCTCCTAATCAACATTCGTTAACTGCGGGAACACTCCACTAAAGTGCCACAGCTGAACTCTTCTCACTGTAGATATATTTCTGTGTCCACGGATATTGAACATTAACAACTGTTGGGATGTTTGTCCTAATCTCATTCAGTTTGTAAATTACTATTTGAAATTAATAAAGAGTTATTTATTTCATCTTTTGTGTCTCGCATTTATTACAAACTTTGTCCAATAAACTAAGTGTCCAGGGTCATTGAATACATGAGACAACTAGAACTGGAATGGTGCGTAGTGGACACACAGGGAGGATCACGTTCAAGTTAATGACCCGAACGGTCTACAGTATATGGATGGGGTGGAGACCTAATCCTAGATACACTGTGGATTCGACCCGCTTTATATTAAGATACAAACGAGTTGATCTGACTCGTTCATGTGGCTGACATGCAAATGGGGGCATCCTGTACAATGAGATCGTACAAGACCGGACCGTGAATTATTAGACCTACTGATGTAACACCATTGACTGTAAGGACTAATAATTTCGTAGATGACCATTAGTGACTCGACCTGAATCCTTAGCGTATTACGGACTCCTGTCTGCGGGGGTCTGTCCTTTGACTAATACGGGTGAGTGTGGTCACAATTACTCGCCCAATATGCGTATCTTCTCAGGGGCAGGACCAAACAGGGAGTTGGAAACTTAATACGCGAGATGGAATTCACTCGTTCCCGCCTTTAGGGAAACTAGAGGGGTTGTTCCCTTAAGTGCTGTCTCCAGGGCTTGAACAACGGGCGCCCACCCTCTCACTGGCCCGAAAGGGTTGTTGTGTATGGTCGGACCATTACAACGTTGTTGTTCATTAGAGGAGCAGTGGGGAATTGAGGAACAAGAAGTAGACACAAGGGTAAAACAGTAATTTGACCCAACAGTGTCTACGAACAAGCTTTGAAAGGTCGACTCATGGGCATTGGTTATATCAATGGACACGCAATATCTTGTACTGACGGGGGTGCAGCTACGGATTTTAGTGGAGTGTTACCGTAGCTAATGAATGTTGGTTAACCGTGACAAACAGTTTGATAGGTTAATCTCGGATCATTGGAGCTCGTCACTGTAGGTCTATTAGGTCCTTCGGTTAGCTCAATCTGGATTAAAAGAAGGGTTACTGTTTTGGTATGAATTAAAGTGTTCAAATTCACTAAAAGGGCATTTATGTCATTTATATGAGATATGAATGATATAATATATATTTTAATGTGAATGAGATTCATAACAAACTATAGGTTAGCCTAATTGTTGAATTAGGGCTACTTTGGAGAAATTAGATTGAGAGATATTAAATTGGATCTGATTGAATTTAAAAATCCACAATATTGCAAATATGATTTGTAATATGAGATATGAGATATCTTATAATAACTGGTTATGCAAATATGATTTGCATAACCTATGGTTGTGGTAAAATGATAAATAGGTGGAGATTTCAACTCCACCTATTTCCATTATTTAAACCCATTTGCAAGAAGGGTTCATCGATCAATCTCTCATTTTCGGAAATCTCACCAAAAAAAGAGATCACTCTCTCTCAATTCTCTCTTAAGTTTTCTCCTCCCAAAAACCAAAACACAAGATCCCACTATCTTCCTTCTTCCAAAAGAAGAACAATCGAGAAGCCAAGTGGTGGTGTTCGATCTATATTAGTGAGAAGAGTTCGTTAAGATCGAGGAAGCACGAAGAGTTCATGATCATCGTTGGAAGGAATCTTGAAGAAAGTCCTCAACAAGTAAGTATTACCTTTAACTTACTGTTTTTCTTCCATTATTTGCGTGTTTAACCTAATTTAAGATTAAGATAATTTTAGTGAAATTTAGTAGCACAACTTTACTGCGACGATTCGATCGTCTTCTACTGCGTGGGGAGTTTCATTCCCTTCAACAACAAGTCAATCCATCACGAATGTTCGTAACACCAGCTGGCTCAAATTACCATTTTACCCTTGAGTTAGATCTTGTACCTTAACTACCAGTGCTCCTCTAGTGAAAAATTTGTTTGTGGTCCTACCAACAAACAGAAGTCCCTCTCGGGCTAATGAGAGGGTCAGACCCTTTGTTCAAGTCCCGGAGATACCACTTAAGGTAACATTCATCTACTTACCTTAGTAGGCGGGAAGGAGTGAACTCCATTTTGCTAAGTTAAGTCTCCAATCGCTCACTTGGTCTTGTCCCAAAAAAGGTAGGCATATTGAGTCGATGAATCTGACCACTCTCACCCATACTAGTTAAAGGACAATCTCTCGCAAATAGGAGTTCGTAACCTGCTCAGGATTTAGATCAAGTTGCCTAGGTCATCCTAGTGAAATAATAACCTAGCTAGTCAACAGAGTTAAATCTAGTGGTTACTATTTCGCGGTCCGGTCTTATGTATTCTCATTACATAGGATATCCCCACTCACATGTCATCTACATGAACACGTTAGGATCACAGTGTTTGCATCATATACAAAGTGGGCCACATCCATAGTGTTACCAGGGTAAGGTACCCAAACCTTATCCCATTACTATAGACCCTTTACGCTGTATCTCGAACCGAGATCCTTTATATGTACATTACATTCAGTTCAAGAGACATTTTACAGCCTTGGATGTTTAGTTGATTGGATTTAGGGTTTAAAAAAGGGCAATATCGTAAATAACGAACAATAACTCTTTATTGAAATAATAACTATTTATTACAATAATTAGAACAAAATTACAAACTACGAGTTTTAGGGCACAAACCCAACAAACTCCCACTTGAACTAAAACTCTAGTGGGGTATATCACAATCTAAAACAGTGGTTAAAGAGATACAAATACAATAAACTAGGGTAACCATATATCCATTAAATATCTTCCACTTGCCCTAGATTAGCCTATGTACATATCTCGTAGACCTAGACTTTCCAGATGACCCTCGAACACTTTAGCTGTGTGAATTTTTGTAAGCGGATCAACAATGTTGTGCTCCAAAGCAATCTTCGTGACTATCACATCTCCTCGTTGCACTATTTCTCGTATCAGGTGATACTTCCTCTCGATGTGCTTGCCTCGCTTATGGCTGCGAGGTTCCTTAGAATTGGCTACCGCACCACTGTTGTCACAGTATAAGCTGATGGGAAATTCCATATTTGGAACAACTTCCAAATCAGTAAGGAATTTCCTTAGCCAAACAACCTCTTTAGCTGCTTCACAAGCAACGACATTCTCAGCCTCCATCGTGGAGTCAGCGATGCATCCCTACTTGATGCTTCACCATACTATAGCTCCTTCTCTAAGGGTGAAAACTGATCTCGATGTGGATTTTCTAGAATCCTTATGGTCTGTAAATTAGAATAAGTGTATCCAGTAAGGATCAAATCCTTAGTCCCATACACAAGCGTATAGTCACTCGTTCTCCTAAGATACTTGAGGATATTTTTACTCTGCGGTCCAGTGGTCTAACTGTGGATTAGATTGGTACCTACTGACTATTCCCACTGCATAACTAATGTCTGGCCTCGTGCACAACATGACATACATTAAGCTACCTACTGCAGAGGCATAGAGAATACGTCTCATATCCTTAACTTCTTGAGGTGTCTTAGGACACTGTTCCTTAGATAGATGAACTCCATGCCTGAAGGGTACTAACCCCACCTTGTCATTCTGCATCGAATATCGGGCCAACATTTTGTCGATATAAGATGCTTGAGACGAAGCTAACGTTCTATTTTTGTCATCCCTGAAAATTTGAATCCCAAGAACATACTGCCCCTCTCTTAAATCTTTCATTTGGAATAGGATCGCTAACCACTTCTTTATGTTAGTTAGCTGTCCTACATCATTCCCAATGAGTAGGATATCATCCACATAAAGTACTAAGAAAGCTACTTTTTTGTTGATGATCTTCTTGTAAACACAAGGCTTATCAACGTTTTGGTCAAAGCTATAAGACTTGATCGCAGTATCAAATCTTATGTTCCAAGATCTGGATGCTTGTTTCAACCCATAAATGGATCGATTGAGCTTGCAAACTTTTTTCTCCTGACCTTGGGTTATGACCCTTCGGGCTGAGACATATAGATGCTCTCGTCAAGATTACCATTCAAAAAGGAAGTCTTGATGTCCATTTTCCAAATTTCATAATAATAAAAAGAGGCTATGGACAAGAGTATCCTTATAGACTTAAGCATAGCAACATGGGAAAAAGTTTACTCATAGTCAACTCCTTCTCTTTGGGTAAAATCCTTTGCTACAAGTCTAGCCTTAAAGGCCTGTACCTTTCCGGTTGCATCTCTCTTTCTCTTATAGATCCATTTGCACCCTATGGGTCTTACCCCTTCAGGTTGGTCTATAAGTTCCCAAACTGTATTGAAATACATTGACTTCATTTCAAGGTCCATGAGTTTTTTTCATTAGTCCTCATCTACGCCATTCATTGCCTGTTTATAGGACAATGGATTCTCTACACCGTCATCAGGTATGACAACTTGAGTTTCAGCTAAACCCAAGTAGCATCAGGTAGGGAAACAACTCTCCCACTGCGTCGAGGCATTCCCAACGATTAAGAAGGACGAGACTACTCGATGTGCCGACTTCTTTATCCACTCTTAATGAAGGTCCAGCTTGATCAACAACTCTTGTTGACTAATCTGTAGCTTCATTTAATACTAACTTACTACGTGGTTTATGGTTCCTCATGTGATCTTCCTCTAAGAAAGTGGCGTTTGTCGATACAATCTCTTTGTTTTCTTGTGGGTCGTAGAAAAGACCACCTCTCGTTTCTTTGGGATAGCCAACAAATTAGCATAATCTTGAACGAGGTTCCAATTTCTTTGGGTTTGTCACTAGCACGTTTGCCGGACAACCCTAAATCCTGTAGTGTTGTATACTAGGTTTACGCCCCTTCTATAACTCAAAAGGTGTTTTTGAAACACTCTTTGATGGAACAGTGTTCAAGATTTGAACCACAGTCCATACTGCGTAACCCCAAAACGAGGAAGGCAATTGAGCATAGCTCATCATAGATCAAACCATATCTAACAAGGTTCTATTTCTCCTTTCAGATACACCATTCTGGTGAGGTATATTAGGTGCTGAGAGTTGAGATTGGATTCCATGTTCTATTAAATAGACCTGGAATCTTAGATCCATGTACTCTCCACCTCGAGCGGATCGAAGTGTCTTAATTGTTTTCCCTAATGCATTTCTACTTCAACCTTATACTCTCTAAAATTTTCAAGAGCCTCAGACTTATGATGCATTGGTATAAATAACCATACCTCGAATAATCATATATGAAAGAGATGAAATATTTGTACCCTCCTCGAGCTTTAACATTCACCGGACAATAGAGATCCAAATATATAAGTTCTAAGGGTTCTTTGGCTCTATAACCTTTTTCCGAAAAAGGTTGCTTAGTCATTTTACCTACCAAGCATGATTCGCAAGGAGGTAGATAATCATCTTCTAACTTATTTAGAAGTCAATTCTTTGGTAGTCTCTCAATCCGGTTGAGATTTATATGACGAAGTCTAAGATGCCAAAGATAGGTATTATTATTTGGAGAAATTCTTTGCCTTTTACTTTGAGTATTTGCAGTTTCAAACATCACATGATTTAAAGTTGCCATAGTTTGATTCGATTTAAGTACATACAAGCCGTTTTCTAACTTAGTAGAACAAATATTCACACCTTTCTTTGAAATGAACATTTCATTAATTCAAAAGGTAATACAATAGCCAAGTTCAATTAAACAAGAGATAGAAATGAAGTTCCTCTTAATCTTATGAACTAAGTACAAATTTTTTAAAAATAAAAATCTATCTCTAAAAAATTAGCTTGGCATCTCCCACTACACGAGCTAAGATGACGTCTCCCGTTCCAACCCTAAACGTCATCTCAGCCTCTTCGAGCTCCTTAGGAGCTAGTTTCCTTTAACGAAGAGCAAACATGGTTAGTGGCTCCTGATTCAAGTATCCAGGTAAAATCATCATTTTCCACTAAACAAGTTTCAAGAACAAGTAAATCGAATTCACCTTTTTTCTCTTTGAGCTCAACAAGGTATTTTGGGCACTTTCACTTCCAGTGCCTATCCACGTTGCAGTGGAAACATTTTCCTTTGTCTACAACTTTGGCTTTTCCCTTGAATTTGTCCGCACCGGCGGGTGCCTTCCATTCCCCTCATATATTCTTCTTTTGGGTCTTCTTAAGCCCAGAAGATGTACCACAGGACTTTGTCCCAGAGGATGAACCCTTCTGGAACCTTCTGGAATGGGCAAACAAATTTGCCTCTCCATCATCCTATCCCTTATTCTTCATATGGAACTGGAAAGTCTGCAGTTCATTTAGAAGAGTAGTCAGGTTGTACTCTATCTTATTCATCACTGCATTACTGTGGAATTGCAGGAAACTCTTCGGAAGAGATTCCATGATGAAGAACACCTGACTTTGCTCGTCGATGACCGCGTCGTTCATTTCTACCACGTTTAAGTGGACCATTAGATTGAGAACATGTTCTCTCACTGACGATCCCTCCTTCATACGGGAGTTATAAACGTACTTTAGGGATTGGTGTCGAAGCTGTCTAAACGATTGTCCAAACATATTCTGTAACGATCTCATGATCTCACGAGCTGAGACCATGCCCTCGTGCTTTTTGGCCAGAACTTCAGAAACACTAACCAAAATGTAGACCTTGGCCTTATCATTGGCCTTGATCCAACGGTTGTACGCATCCCTAACAGATTAAGGAGCGTTTCGAGCAAGGACCTGAGGACATCCCTCAGTCAGTTCAAACCGAAGCTCGTCAACAACGAGCATCGTATTAGGGTTGGTCTTCCACGTAGTATAATTTTCGCCAGTTAAACGTTCTCTTTTGAGAAAGGCTATTAGAGAAGACGACATACTGAAATTTTAAAAAACAGTTCTAATTAGTTATGCCTTTAACCCATTACAAACCAATCAATTTTCGCAAAATTATTAAAGAACCCTTAGTGTTTAAATTAAACCATTAATTTTGCAACGATACTTCAAGGGTTTAGAATAAAAAGCCACCGTCGGGTGGTCAGTCACTCCTTCCCTGAATTGAGACTATCTCAGCTAATTCTCACTACAAGAACATCTCATGTCCCAATGATTCTTAGCTATCGTTTGTTTGGTCAAAGACTTGTTAACTAGCTTAACTTATCCTGTAAATGTGACCCTACCATTTTCAGATCTAATAGGTCCGAGCCAATAGGCTACTATTAAGGAAGACAACTGTTGGCAAATTACCTAAGAGACCCTATCCATTTATAGAGTTCGCGGTGTTCTGACCCCTATAGTCATTTCCTCCGTAGAGATTGGCTGTTCCAGGACAACCTAGCAGGCGGACTATAGAAATCTAACAGTGCGACCTAATGGAGAAGACCGTAGGTTACATTGACACGCGTTGTGCTCCCATTTACTATGGATACTTCCCTCATTCACCTTGGTATTGAACCATGCAAACACTTACCGTAGGGGGACGCCCTATTGACGCCACGTAGTCGAGCATGGAACTCACGGTGTGAACTCTTGAAGGCGTGAGAGTAAACTCGATGCGAACACCTTGTGTTTCTCCCACTGAAGCTCCTAAGGTTAGGGTATAGGTTTAACTTAGTTGGATTTGGGCTAAAAGAATCTATCTAAGTCTATACCTATTATAACTTTTATAACTAGGTGTTTTAACCTTATGTCTAGGTGAATAAACATTTTAATTACCTAGATATTACATAGGACTATGGTTAATTCAACTCAGATTCCAGGTCAGTTCCTATGTAGGAGGTGTTCTGTTAACCGTCAGCTTATGTACCCCCAACCGTAGACAAGACATCACCAGTACAGTTCCCTTATAACCAATGTCCTATTGTCCTACTATATTTTAAACTATTTAAAATACTATGTAAGGCTAACTTCTAATCCTATTAGAAATTAAACTTAGGTCTAAATTAATTTTCAACAATTTAAAACTAATTTAATTTAACCTAAGTTCTTATGTTTGCATGCAACTATTTGTTATAGGTTATGGTTTCTAAAACCCCTTTTTATAACTTTTATAAATTTTAATAATTAACCTATGACAAGAAACTATATTATAAAACCAACAAACGATTTCAAATTGGAATTATAAATACATTCAACTAATTGAATAAAGCAAATTACTTAAATAAAATAACATTTATTTTAAACTAAGTAATTTCATGCTCCATGCTTCTTATTTTCTATATAATCTAATTATAACAATTATAATTAATTACTTATGTAAACTAAAATAAATCATGCATTTCTACCATATTTATATAACACTTATACAAATAAAAAAAATGCATGAACATGCTTATCCTAAGATGGGAAATATTCTAAATGACATTTATAAAGAAAATAGCCATAAAACCAGAAAAATTTGGCCCCTAAATTGTAAAAATAATAAAATTACATTAATTTTATCATAAAATTGATCTAAAACTTCTTGAACTGGACTCAGACCGCTCGAACCAAATCAAACTCAACTCGAACCGCTTCTAAACCAGTCTGCACCTTCAGGTTGTCATCATGGCGTTGCAACGGTGAGGAGAGCATTGCAACGCCGCCTCATCTCGCATGCGTGTTTGGCATCGGGGTAGCGTTGCAACGCTGCTGACCTCTCGAATCTCCATATCGATAGGGGCTTCGGCGTTGCGACGCCGTTCCTTAGCGTTACAACGCTGCTGGTAGCGTTGCAACGCTGTTGCTTCTGCAGCAGCTAAATCCTTCGAAAAATAGTAGATTCCAATGGCCTTATCTCTCTCAAATCTCATCCGAATTGCATGAAATTTATCTCGTACGACTCGTAACACTATTACAGACTCGATAATGCACTTAATTGCCCAAAATACAGGGGCCTATACCCTTACTTTGATCAAATAAAAAATGAAACTAAGGCAAAAAAATTTCCTAAACAGTTTTGCAGCAAACCCAATGCTATTCCCACCTATCCAATGCAAATTTGTTTCAACCAAAACAAAACAAGCATTCCTCTGATACCAATTAATGGAGATCTTATCCCCTTGAGCAGCGAAAACGTGTTAAAAATTGTAATTGCTCGTTTGTTTTGGTTTATTCCAAATATCAGTACATTGGGTAAAAACAGAGAATAAGCAGTAATCTAATCTAATTAGGCATGAAACTAAAATATGCAAACACATTCTGTAAAAAAAAACTAAACTAAAGGAAATTCGAAATTACCTTTGTAGATTTCCAATTCACAGCAACCCTTTGCTCCAATTGCACAACAATATAGAAAAAGCTTTGTTCTTTCAATTGGACAACAACCACTCAACAAACCTTCTATCCTCTGGATATCAACTTAAATCTCTCCTTGGTGGAAATGAGCCAACAAATTGGAAGAGGAAACACAATTTGAGAGAGAGAGAGAATTCTAGCAATTCACCAATTGCTCAAAAATCATCGATCCATACAAATCCCTCTGCACTGAGAGGTTAAGTGAGAGGAGCTCTTCCCCCACTCCGTATCGATAGGGAGTTAGTGGGGAAGAGGGGAACGTGTCCTCCTGACATGTTCCCATTTATTAATTAATTAATTAATTAATTTAATCAAATTTAATTAATTATTTAATTAAATATCATATATTTAATTAATCTTTAAATATCATATATTTAAATAAGATTAAATCATATTTAATCTATTTCTCCTCTAACCTATAGTTTTAATGCACATCACATTCACATTTAAATTAATATTTGAACTCTTTCAAATATTTTATTCTCTCATATAATTTAATATGAATCGTATTCACATTAAATTTATAATATAAAGTTCGAAAACTTTATATTATAACGTATCTATATACATTAAATTTATTCGCTTATTGAATTTGAACATTTCAAATTCAAACGATCTAAGAACCCTTTACGAGCTAGAAGGTTGACCTAATGGACCTACATATTAGAAGCTCCAACAATACGAGATTATTCGGTTAATCTCATTAACCTCGTAATCAACATTCGTTAACTGCGGGAACACTCCACTAAAGTCCCATAGCTATACTCTTCACACTTCAGATATATTTCTTTATCCACGGATATTGACCAATAACAGCAAGTCAATCCTTCACGAATGATCGTTACACCAGCTAGGTCAAATTACCATTTTACCCCTGGGTTACATCTCGTACCTTAAGTACCAGTGCTCCTCTAATGAACAATTTGTTTGTGGTCCTATCAACAAACAGAAGTCCCTCTCGGGCCAATGAGAGGGTTGGACCCTTTGTTCAAGTTTCGGAGACACCACTTAAGGGAACATTCATATATTTACCCTAGTAGGCAGAAAATAGTGAAATTTATTTTGCTAAGTTAAGTCCTCAGCCGCTCACTCGGTATTGTCTCCAAGAAGGTTGGCATATTGAGTCGCCGAATCTGGCCACTCTCACCCATACTAGTCAAAGGACAATCCCTCACAATTTGGAGTTCGTAACGTGCTCAGGATTTAGATCAAGTTGCCTAGGTCATCCTAGTGAAATAGAAACCTAGCTAGTCAACGGAGTTACATCTAGTGGTTATTAGTTCGCGATCCGGTCTTATGTAATATAATTACATAGGATATCCCCACTCACATGTCATCTATACGAACACGTTAGGATCACAGTGTTTGTATCATATACAAAGTGGACCACATCCATAGTCTTACCAGGGTAAGGTACCCAAACCTTATCCCTTTACTATAGATCCTTTAGGTTGTATCTCGAACCGAGATCCTTTATATGTACATTACATTCAGTTCAAGAGACATTTTACACCCTTGGATGTTTAGTTTATTGGATTTAGGGTTAAAAAAAGGGCAATATCGTAAATAATGAACAATAATTTTCTATTGAAATAATAACTCTTTATTACAATAATTAGAACAAAATTACAAACTACAAGTTTTAGGGCACAAACCCCAACACTATGCTAAGGATAGTTAAGCAGTTTTGTTATTTTTTGAGTTTTCACTAGTTATCAATCATAGAGGTTCTGCTTCGTTCGAACTACTGAACTCATAAAAACTTCATACAATAAATTCATAAATAAAGGAAAAGAACCATTCTAAAAATTTCAATTTCAAAATAATAACAATTCGAAGGAATAGAAATAAAAATTATCCAAAGCAAATAAAATAAATAAACACAAAGTTTGAAAATAATTAAAGACAAATAATCTTGAGATGAGGTGTGTGGCCCTCCCTTGGCGGCATTTTCTTAATCCATGCAGGTCGCGCCGGCGAGCAGGTCATCATAGAATTTAGGAAATGCTGGGCCCTTGAGCCTAGTTAGTCTGGCAAGTGTCCCGTTGATGACAACATCTCTCTCCTTCACATAGGCCCAGTACTTCCTATCGTCATCTTGCATTTTCTTCAAGTCCGCTCATATTGCCTCTATGCTTGTAGAATGTTGTTGTCTTCCAGTTGCATTGTGTCTTGCATTGTCTCCTTCAAAGTCGCCTGCAAAGTTGCTTGCATCGTTGCCTGCAAAGTCTCCAGCATTCTCACCTGCATTTTCAATGGCATTCTTACCTACAAAGTTCCCTGTAAAGCTTGGCTCAATATCTTCATGGGATCGAGTGCGTCGGATAGCCTTCTTAGCATTAAAAATCATCAAGGCCCGAATCCCTGTGGAGTATAGAAGATGAATAGCCGTGAGGGCACCCTTGATCTTCAGATTAGCCCTTGTGCATAGCCGAGTGATGAGTGAAGGGAAAAACATTCCACCTGACTTCTTCGTGGTCTTTAAATTCAGCTCACCGTTTATGATTTTCCCTATGTTAATTCCCAACCCTTTGTAGATGGCATAAAACAACATCACTCTCTTCTGTGAGACCGTCGAACCATGGGTTGTTGGCATAATCCTGTTCTTTATAAAGTTCAAGAACACTGCTGGTTCATTCTTTACTTCCCCTATTGCTAAGTGCCAACTCCCATGCCTTGCCACTGCCCATTGGGCTCCTTCTCTGGCTATCAACTCGAGGGCTCCTTCTAACCGTTCTTTAGATGGGTTGTCTATTGCCTCATTTCCCTTGGGGTTCTTTGTTGTCTTCAACCTGTAAATGTCATTAATGTGGTTGGTCGAGTACATCACTGACTTACCTTTTATCATCACTTCGTCAGTTGATTCCTTCCCCAAGTGGGCATAAAATTCAACCACCAACTCACGACAAGCTGACATTGGATGTTTGCATAGCTCCTCCCATCCCTTAGCCTTAATGACTGAAGTCAAGAATTCTGGTAGGTCTCTTGTTGCAGTTGAGAAACCTCCTCACTATTCAATGACAACGTTTTGAAGATTTCTTTCTTTTCATTCCCCTCTTGGGTTGCTTTGCCTAGCTCGACTGTTCTCTTCCTCTTCTTAGTTTTGCTCAACTTCTCATGCCATTCTTCATCTCCATCTTCCTTCTCTTTCTCGGGATTTTCCCTTGGGGCTCCTCTTCATGCATTTCTTCTTCGATTTCTTTTTCCAGCTTATTCTCAACCCCTTCTTCCTGTCTTTCTTCTATTTCTTCCTCTTCAACTTCAGTCTTCTGGTCCCCTAGTTCGTTTTCCACTTCATTTTCAAAATTTGGGCAGCATGTCCCTTGTTTCTTGCTCTTTTCCTTTTTAGGCCCCATCTCAGATGATGGGGGGCTAGAGATTTCAGCATATATAGGCTCCAATCTAGCAATATCCTCATCAAATTGTATTTCAACAAAGGGTTCAATTATACCTTCATTTACTGCCTCACTCTCCACGGGTTGTTCTGAATCGATTGGGGCCCATCGACTTGGCCTTTTGGTGCTTCCTCCCTTGTCTACATGTTCTTATGGAACGTTTCTACCAATATCTTTGCTTGGGCAGCAACTTGATGTGCCCACTCTTCGGGTGAAGGTTCCTTCGACTCAGTCTTCTTCTCTTCCTCCAGTTCTGTCCTCTTCGTCCTTTTGTTTCTTTCTTCTTCTCTTTTGTCAATCTTTGTACATGGGTTACATTCTTTCGGGCCAAGAACTTCATTCTTCCCTATTTGGACACTACATATGGCTTGGGTTCACATCATTTCTTCTCTTTCGCACCTGTAATGCTTTCAATTTTTCTTTCAGGTGGCTTGTTGCTCAAAAGTGGCTGGTTCTTTTCTCCCCCTTCCTCGACTTCTTCTTTTTTGGACTCATAGCGTTTTCCAAGGAGTGTTCTGTTGCTTTACCCAGTGTCGTTGTTCCTCTGTTCCTCTCTTTGGTTCCACCAACACTGATGGCTTTTTTCCTTTCTTCGAACCCGAGGGTTGCTGCACTATCGAGGACTTTTTCATTCGCATCTCGCAATCCCACCAGTCGTTGACAAGCTTTTGGAGTTGCTCCTTCTACTCCTCCGACACTGGTTTAAGAGAGAAGAGGTCCTTCTCCGTTGGCTCTTCCCGTTGCGAGCTAGGCGGCGTAACCCTAGGGGGTAAGTTTGAAAGTTGCATGAGGGATTCCGACGCCTCACCCATTGGAGAGCCCTTCATTCGGCGGCTGTGGGTGTCACACCCCCTCCCGAAACACTTGCTAACTTAGCTCGAAAGGCGGCGTGAAGCCAACAGACAATGTTACCTGTTAACAATACCTGCTAACTCTTCTTTACCTGATAAACATACTATGTTCACATATGGAACACATTAAACTTAACACAGCGGAAACTGGACAACTATAAAACATACATGAGGAGAAACTCTTCTTAAGTCTCTCTTGAAAACTAAAACGAGCAAGAACATCAGAACCACAAAAGTCCAAACCATTAATTAAACAACCTCAACATCTAAAGCACAAACGACTATAACTACATAGTTCTCTCAAATAATTTACAAAACATATGGACTTGATATACAACACCAGCCACGTACAAAATATCAAACTTATGAAGCTTCAAATGGACTATGGCGAGGATGTCGGTACTGTGAGCTCAATCTCTACCTGAAAAGGTTGAAAAACACTGAAAGAATGAACTACGGAGCTCAGTGAGTGACTGAGTTTAAAAGAAGACTATTAACTCGTAAATCATATCACCTGACCATCTATGAGCATATGCATCTGTAATCAAACGTTAAAAGTAATTGTGTAATCATAATAACTATTCAGAAAAACCAACAAGTACATCGTTAAAATCTCATAAGGCATGTAAATGGTATAAACTCTTTATAAAACATGTCACAAGCTACGTTTATTCTACGATGTAGTGGGGCCCGCCCAGCACTCCAATCGTCTTTGTCGTAGTGGGGCCTGCCCAGCACTCACGGCAGCGCTATTTTCACGGAGTTCACTCAACGTCGACAACAGAAATGACATATGTACACACGGTACCATAAAGCCTCGGGCTCAATATTTCAAAAGATCACATGATAACATTTGAACATGCCTGCTTATCTTTTCTTTCATAAAACTCAAGCTTACTTAGCTTGTTCATAAAACTGGAAATCTTTAAAAACATACTTGCTATAAAACATACTTGCTCGAAATCATAACATTTCCATAGACTTCGAAAATTCAATAAACATATGTTCGTGTATAAATTTCATTAAGACATTTAGGCTCATCATGAAAACTTTAAAACATTTCTAAGAAATCATGAATGCTCATAAACAAGTGTTCAAGGAAAACAATAAACATCTAAACTCTTTCACTCAAGCAAGACTTGTATTTTCTTAAAATATAATTCAAGCATATAGAACATTTTTTTGAAGTTCGTTTTGTCACTCATAGTGTTAGACTAGAACCTTGGCCCGTACACTCGACCTATCTCCTCTTGGCCTGTCAAACAAACCAAATCTATGTATTAGAACCCCGAGCTCATGGTTTTTAACCTTAAGACTACAAGAAAACACTCCAACCAATTTTCCAGCATTTCACAGATTTTCTTCCCTGTTTTCAGACAGCCATAACTTCTTCATTACTTATCCAAAAAGAATGTAATTTATATCAAACTCTTCCTTCTTGAACCCTCTAAAACGCTTATGAAGACATGAAAATGAGATTCCAAACGGATTTGTTCGAATTTACCTCGAAATCTACTTTCCTCAAAACAACTTCCTGCTGTTCCAGTTTCGTTTTTCCTGCTCACAACAAACTTAACCTGAGATTTAAAACATCTTCTAGACATTTCCTACTCACGATTTCTTCACAAAACTTGTAGGAAATTCAATAAGATTTTGAACCATACCAATTAGAACTTCTAATTCCAACTGTACAGATCAGTACAACAAAAACATCAGAGACTTCCCGAATTTGATAGCAAATTCTGTCTTTTGTCTTCCTCTTCACAAAACAGCAACTTAAGGTCAGAATTGGCTCGAGAATCCCTCACGAACTTTATTCAGAAATGAATTAGCTTTCAAGAAAACCAAGCCTCAACTCTTACCTCTTCCTTTGGAGCTCGAGATGAACAGAAAATCAGAACAGGGTTGAGTTGATCTCCTTGCTGCTAAACAACCAAGCTTTGAGCTCTCCTTCCTTCTTCTGCAACTCTAACTCACGAAAAGCTTCTTCTTCTTCTTCCTTTCTCCTTCTCCCACGAAACCCTTGCTGCTTTTTTTTGAAAATGAGAAGGAAATCGATGGAATGAGTTATTTTAAAAAGAAAACTAAGGTGGGGTCCACCATTCACATTCCTTTTCCCTTTTCATTCTTTTTTCCTTTTCCTTTCTTTTCTTTTCTTTTCTTTTCTTTCTAAAACAAACCAACTATAATATACTATCCTTCCTTTCTTGTTTTCTTTTCTTTTTATTTTTTCTTTTGAATTCCAAAGAAAGATCTCGGGTTTACAACTTACCTCCTCCCTTAAGAAATTTCGTCCTCGAAATTTAGCAGTCTTTAAGTGAAAATCATCGGGTACTTCCTCCTCATTTGGTCCTCTAACTCCCAGGTTGCCTCCTCCACTCCGTGATGTCTCCAACGAACCTTCAGGAGTGGGATCGTCTTCTTTCTTAAAACTTGTTCTTTCCTGTCGAGGATTTGAACTGCATCCTCTACGTAACTCATGTCTTCTTTTAGCCCAACTGGTTGTGCTTGCAACACATGAGTCGGATCTGGAATATACTTCCTCAACATGGACACATGAAAAACATCATGTACTCGAGATAGTTCTGCTGGCAACTCCAGTCTGTAGGCTGCTGGCCCAACTCGACCCGCTACTTGATAAGGACCAATATACCTAGGGCTTAGCTTACCCTTCTTCCCAAAACGAAGGACACCTCTCCACGGAGATAAATTCAAGAAAACTTGATCTCTGACTTGGAATTCTAGGTCTTTTCGTCGCTTATCTGCGTAACTCTTCTGACGGTCTTGAGCTACCTTTAGATTCTCCCTGATTACCTTAACATTATCGGTTGTAACTTGCACCAACTCAGGGGACACGTCGCTTCCAGCTCTCCTACGCCGTTCCAACATATGGGCGTTCTACATGGTCTTCCATATAGAGCCTCAAATGGTGACATACCAATACTCGATTGGTAGCTGTTATTGTAAGTGAATTCCATAAGTGATAGGTGTATATCCCAACTCCCTTTAAATTGAAGGACATATGCTCTCAACATGTCCTCTAAGGTCTGGATGGTCTCTCTGATCGCCCATCATGTCATTCGAGGATGGGCATTGTACTAAAATTAAACTTTGTTCCCATAGCCTTCTGTAAACTAGGCCAAAACTTAGAAGTAAATCTTGGATCTCTATCTGAAACTATGGACACAGGCACTCCGTACTGACTCACAATTCTGTCGACGTATAGCTTAGCTAGCTGATCAAGCGTAGACGTCGCTTTAATCGGTACAAACCGTGTTGTCTTAGTGAGTCTATCTACTATTACCCAAATACCATCATGTCCACTTGAAGTACGTGGTAATCCAAATAGAAAATCCATAGTGATATGCTCCCATTTCCATTCCGGCGCTGGAAATGGATTAAGGAGTCCTCCTGGTCCCTGTCTAGCTGGTTTAACTTGCTGGCAGATCAAACATCTATCAACATAATCAGCTATCTCTCGCTTCATCCCAGGCCACCAATACGTCCCCTTCAAAGTTTTATACATTTTGGTGCTTCCTGGATGCATAGCGTAAGCTGAATTGCGAGCTTCCTCTAGAATAGCATCTTTAAGCTCACTAACACTCGGAATGCATAGTCTTCCTTGCCTCTCTATGGCTCCATCTGACCTCATTTTAAATTCTGCTTCTAGGCCTTGTTTGGACTTTCCAAACATTTTTCTGTGAGTTACTATCCCTCTGCCTGTCTTCTCACAATCTCTGCTATAAGTGAAGACTCGACTTGGAATTGAGCTAAGAGACCCCCTGAACTCTCTGCAGTCACAGCTGCCTTAGAATCCCTTAGAGTACTTAAAAATGTTGCTCGAATACCACACAAGGCGTCCTTAGGAAGTCTTGACTTCCTACTCAATGCGTCTGCAAGCACATTCGCCTTTACGGATGGTATTCTATGGTACAATCATAATCTTTAATCGATTCTAACCATCTTCTCTGTCTCATATTCAACTCCTCTCGATCAAAGATATATTTGAGACTCTTATGATCTCAAAAATATGACACCTCTCACCAAACAAGTAATGTCTCCAGATCTTCAATGCTAAAACAACTGCTGCTAATTCAAGATCATAGGTAGGGTAATTACACTCGTGCTTTTTCAATTGCCTTGATGCATAAGCTATTACTTTTCCCTCTTGCATAAGCACACACCCTAAACCTTGCCTCGAGGCATCACAATAAATTACATACTCTTTTCCTGTTACAGGAAGTGTCAGAATAGGCGTTGTAACTAATCTCTTTTCAAGCTCCTGAAAACTCTGTTCACACTTATCTGACCATTCAAACTTAGCATTCTTCCTTGTCAAAGCTGTTAAGGGTAATGCTAATCGTGAGAAATCCTCAACAAACCGTCTGTAGTATCCTGCCAAGCCTAGGAAACTACGTACCTCTGTCGCACTAGTTGGTCTTTCCCAGTTGACTACTGCTTTCACTTTATTCGGATCCACACTAACACCATTTGTTGAGACAACATGCCCCAAAAACACTACCTGATCCAACCAAAACTCACATTTGGTGAATTTAGCGTACAACTGTTTATCTCGTAGTGTTTGCAAAATAATCCTCAAATGTTCCTCATGGGCTTTCCTGTCAACCGAGTAAACTAGTATATCATCAATGAATACTATCAAAAACTGATCCAAATACTGATTGAAAATCCTGTTCATGAGATCCATGAAAACTGCTGGTGCATTCGTCAAACCGAATGGCATTACTAAAAACTCATAATGCCCGTACCTCGTTCTGAATGTTGTCTTAGGAATATCTGATTCCCTTACCTTTAACTGATGGTATCCTGACCTTAAATCAATTTTAGAAAACACTGATGCTCCTCGTAACTGGTCAAACAAGTCATCTATACGGGGTAAAGGTACTTGTTACGTATCGTGACTTTGTTTAACTGTCTATAATCAATGCACAATCTGAGGGTACCATCTTTCTTCTTTACGAATAACACTGGAGCTCCCCAAGGCGATACACTAGGTCTGATGTATCCCTTATCAACTAGTTCTTGTAACTGCATCTTCAACTCTCTGAGCTCACTTGGAGCCATTCTATGCGGCGCTTCCGAAATAGGTGTTGTTCCTGGTAGCAATTCAATAGTGAACTCTAGTTCGCTATCAGGTGGCAACCCTGACAGATCAACTGGAAAAACATCAAGAAACTCGTTCACAACAAGAACATTTTCTGGTTTTAGCTTTTCCTCCTGCACCTCTACTACATGTGCAAGAAACGTCGTGCAACCTTTCCTCAATAACTTCTCCGCTTTTAATACTGAAATAAAACTCGTAGGAATAATCTTCCTTTCACCCCTGAAAACCACTTCAGCCAATCCTGGTTTCCTGAACACAACTTCTTTTCTATGGCAATCCATGGAAGCATAATGAGTGAATAAGAAATCCATCCCCAAAATTGCATCTAACACCTGCAACTCTAGTGGAAGAAGATTCACTAACAAATTGAGACCTTCTATTAAGACCTCACAATCTCGCAACACTGCATTGACTAGTTAAGCATCACCAACTGATGTGTATATAACTAAGCTCTCAATTAAAGGCTCTACCTTTCTATTCAGCTTAGTTAGAAATATACTGGAAACAAAGGAATGCATAGCACCTGGATCTATCAAAACACGTGCAGGTACATTACAAATAGAAATCGTACTAGTAATCACGTCTGGTGCATCCTCTGCTTCCTGCTGAGTCATAGCGTAGACCTTTCCCTGTTGCCTAGGTCTCCCTACAACTCCCTTCTGTTTTGCACCACTAGTGCCCTCTCCTGCAGCTACTTGAACTCTTGGCTGCTCAACTGTTTGGGACCCAACTCCCTGGTCCCTCTGTGCAGCTGCTCTAAGTTGTGGACAATCCCCCTTGAAATGCCCTGGTTGTCCACACTCGTAACACACACCAACACCAACAAGACATTGGCCTCGATGATTCTTGCCACAATTTGCACATGGAGTTCTCCTTGCTGCACTTGCAACAGACTCCTGCATTGTCTGTGGTCTTGCTGTGGATCTGGCAGAGTGACTAGGTGCTCTTTGACTTTGCCTCTGATAGGCACCACTAATGTTTATCTGCCTCGATATCTGGCCACCAACTCGATTCTTAAAGTCCTGACGACTTGAAACATTCACTCCGGGTGTGAATCTTCGTTGTTCGCGACCCCGAAAACTTCTCGTTGTTGAAGGCCCTCGAGTTGGCTTCACTACTGACTGCGCCTCTGCTATACTCTGCCTAACACGTAGGGCAGTCTCTACCAACTGAGAAAAATCAGTCCACTTAGCAATGGCTGTAACTGGGGTACATATCTCAGGTCGTAACCCTCTTTCGAATCTTCGACACCTGTCACTCTCAGATGCCACAATCACATCAGCATACCGCGACAACTCGGTATACCTTCTCTCATACTCAACCACTGAAAGTGATCCTTGCTTCAGTTCTAAAAATTCATCTCTCTTCGCCTCACGATATGTGGTAGGATAATATTTATCTTCAAAGATGCTTCTGAAAGTTTGCCAGTCTAGAGTATGTGCATCACTGCGCCTAGCTCGTATTGATTTCCACCATCCCTCTGTGTCTTTCTCTAGCAGGAATGTGGCTAGCTTGACTTTACGCTCCTCAGGGCAGCTCATCACGTCAAAACATTTCTCAAGCTTATTCAGCCAAACCTCGTCGTCGGTTGGATCTGTGGAACCTCAAACACTTTGTGGCTCCCAATTTCTTGATCGTTCTATTCCATATGCCTTCTCTGGATCACTTGGCCCCGCTCTCTGCAGTGCGCCTGCCTACCTCCGTGAGGAAATGGCATCTTTGCTCATCTCTAGCCTCTGTTTGGACTCTCGGGGCACTAGATCCCCTCTCAGATTGCCCTTGGGTAGGATCCTGCGTCCCGCCCTGATCCTGCCTCCGTCGTCTGCTAGTACGTGGTGGCTTGACTTCTATAACATTTCAACATATGAGACATACTATGGTTACTTAACATAAGTACACAGTACTAAACTTCTATTCACATTTTAGTCCTAACTGGACTTGCTCTTATCCTTACTTGAACCATAATCTACTAGTTCAATCTGAACTAACTCAATAACTTGCTATGACTTTTACTTTATTCTCAGAGCTAACTTGCCCTGTCTCATTCCCATGGAGCTAACTGCTCTGATACCAAGTTGTAACACCGCCTCCCGAAACACTTGCTAACTTAGCTCGAAAGGCGGCGTGAAGCCAACAGACATTGTTACCTGTTAACAATACCTGCTAACTCTGCTTTACCTGATAAACATACTATGTTCACATATGGAACACATTAAACTTAACACAGCGGAAACTGGACAACTATAAAACATACATGAGGAGAAACTCTTCTTAAGTCTCTCTTGAAAACTAAAACGAGCAAGAACATCAGAACCACAAAAGTCCAAACCATTAATTAAACAACCTCAACCTCTAAAGCACAAACGACTATAACTACATAGTTCTCTCAAATAATTTACAAAACATATGGACTTGCTATACAACACCAGCCACGTACAAAATATCAAACTTATGAAGCTTCACCAGACTATGGCAGGATGTCAGGTACCAGGAGCTCGATCTCTACCTGAAAAGGTTGAAAAACACTGAAAGAATGAGCTACAGAGCTCAGTGAGTGACTGAGTTTAAAAGAAGACTATTAACTCGTAAATCATATCACCTGACTATCTATGAGCATATGCATCTGTAATCAAACGTTAAAAGTAATTGTGTAATCATAATAACTTTTCAGAAAAACCAACAAGTATATCGTTAAAATCTCGTAAGGCATGTAAATGGTATAAACTCTTTTTAAAACATGTCACAATCTACGTTTGTTCTACGATGTAGTGGGGCCCGCCCAGCACTCCAATCATCTTTGTCGTAGTGGGGCCCGCCCAACACTCACGACAGCGCTATTGTCACGGAGTTCACTCAACGTCGACAATAGAAATGACCTATGTGCACACGATACCATAAAGCCTCGGGCTCAATATTTCAGAAGATCACATTAAAACATTTGAACATGCCTGCTTATCTTTTCTTTCATAAAACTCAAGCTTACTTAGCTTGTTCATAAAACTGGAAATCTTTAAAAACATACTTGCTCGAAATCATAACATTTCCATAGACTTCGGAAATTCAATAAACATATGTTCGTGTATAAATTTCATTAAGACATTTAGGCTCATCATAAACACTTTAAAACATTTCTAAGAAATCATGAATGCTCATAAACAAGTGTTCAAGGAAAACAATAAACATCTAAACTCTTTCACTCAAGCAAAACTTGTATTTTCCTAAAATATAATTCAAGCATATAGAACATTTTTTTGAAGTTCGTTTTGTCACTCACAGTGTTAGACTAGAACCTTGGCCCGTACACTCGACCTATCTCCTCTTGGCATGTCAAACAAACCAAATCTATGTATTAGAACCCCGAGCTCATAGTTTTTAACCTTAAAACTACAAGAAAACACTCCAACCAATTTTCCAGCATTTCACAGATTTTCTTCCCTGTTTTCAGACAACCATAACTTCTTCATTACTTATCCAAAAAGAATGTAATTTATACCAAACTCTTCCTTTTTGAACCTCTAAAACGCTTATGAAGACTTGAAAATGAGATTCCAAACGGATTTGTTCGAATTTACCTCGAAAGCTACTTTTTTCAAAACAACTTCCTGCTGTTCCAGTTTCATTTTTCCTGCTGCACAACAAACTTAACCTCAGATTTAAAATATCTTCTAGACTTTTTCTACTCACGATTTCTTCACAAAACTTGTAGGAAATTCAATAAGCTTTCAAACCATACCAATTAAAGCTTCTGATTTCAACTGTAGAGATCAGTACAACCAAAACATCAGAGACTTCCCAGATTTGATAGCAAATTCTGTCTTCTTTCTTCCTCTTCACCAAACAGCAACTTAAGGTCAGAATTGGCTCAAGAATCCTTCACGAACTTTGTTAAAAAATGAATTATCTTTCAAGAAAACAAATCCTCAACTCTTACCTCTTCATGTGGAGCTCGAGATGAACATAAAACCAGAACAGGGTTGAGTTGATCTCCTTGCTGCTAAACAACCAAGCTTTGAGCTCTCCTTCCTTCTTCTGCAACTTTAACTCACGAAAAGCTTCTTCTTCTTCTTCCTTTCTCCTTCTTCTACGAAACCCTTGCTGCTCTTTGTTGAAAATGAGAAGGAAATCGATGGAATGAGTTATTTTAAAAAGAAAACTAAGGTGGGGTCCACCATTCACTTTCCTTTTCCTTTCTTTCTTTTTTCCTTTTCCTTTCTTTTCTTTTCTTTCTTTTCTTTCTAAAACAAACCAACTATAATATACCATCCTTCCTTTCTTGTTTTCTTTTGTTTTTTATTTTTTCTTTTGAATTCCAAAGAAAGATCTCGGGTTTACAGTGGGACTTTGTTAGAGTCTTCATTCTTACGGGTTGAAGGGTTGAAGTGGTCGAGGAGAGCGGTGGTACTTCGAAAGAGAGGGAAAAGTGAACATTTTGGGAAGAAGGGCCAATCTCTCGAAAGGGTCTATTTAAAGAGGAACCCTTGCCCTTAAAAATGCGGCCTGCAAAGTTGCTAACATTTTTACCTGCAAAGTTGTCTCGCCCAAAATTTTACTACCTGCAAAGTCGCCAAAGTCGCCTGGAATTTATCCTTCAAAGCGTAGAAATGCGGTTTGCAAAGTTGCTAGCATTTTTTCTGCAAAATTTAGATGCCCCAAAAATTGTTGCTTGCAAGGTTTCTGGCATTTTATCTTTTCAATTTTAAGTGCCCCAGAAATGTTGCCTGCAAAGTTACTAGCATTTTTGGGTCCCTTCCCTCTAAAACTCAGTTGTCCTTATGCCTCACTCTGCCATTATTCTCCTGCATTGCTGCACTTAAGTAAATCATCAGAAAGTTCACCTGCTCAATCTCTCCTCCTTATCTTTTTCAAGTTTCAGAAATTCTTAAGTAATTCCCCAGGTAGATTCCCAGGTAGAGGTGTTCCCTAAACGGTCATTGATAACTCGCCATAGGATAGTTATTTTACTAGAATTTCAGTGCTTAAAAACTTGAATTGCATAGAATTTATTGAGCTTCATGTTATTTTATCCCTAAATTATGAATGTTAGTTGAAAATCTTGAATTTAAGCATTCGGTTCTAAAAGAATTAATTTTGATGATTTTGTGCTTTAATTTAAGAAATTTAGAGAAATTAGCTAACAAGTAATTAAAGACCGCAATTTGAGATTTTCTTAACTTTTACATATTTAGTTTGATTAATGATTGATAATAATGTATGAGGATTTTTCTGTGTGCAGGAGGTGTGTAAAAGGAAAAAAATATTACAAAAACCCATAAGGGCATTTTAGACATTTTACCCGAAGGGCAAAATGGTCTTTATACCCTAAATGGCCTTTTCGTAATTATCAAACTAGGGAGACATCTCCTTGTGAGAATAGGAAAAGAAGAAAATAAAAGGAGAAGGGAAGGGGAGCTACCGGTGAGAGTTTTTGCCGTGGAGAGTAAATCGAAAAAAAAAATATTGCTGAAGAAATCGTGGGAGGTAGACCGAGATGAGTCTTTCGTTGCTACAGCAAAGCCGAGAGAGAGGAGTTGTGGTGAGAATTGCTACAGAAAATTCGAGAGAAAGGATTCGTGGAAGGCATCGGAAGAGCCATCTCAAATCTATGCTTAACTAGTCAGAGGAAGGCGCCGAACATTTGCTGTAGCAATTGCGAGGGGCGGCATCAGGAGAGCTGACCCATCGTATTGCTGAAGAAATCGGAAAGCAAGGCCGTGGACGACTGGAGACTACTGCTGTTGCTCGCGTTTCCTGAAGCAAAGCTGTGGACGATTGAAGTTTCTGCTGCTACTGCTCGCGTTTGCTGAAGCAAAGCCGTGGGGACTGGCGGGCGTTCTTCTTTGCTCGCGTGTCTTTGAAAGCAAAGCCGTGGGGACATCGGGCGTTCTTTGTTGCTTCTTGCAAGTTGTTGAAGCAAAGTAACCAGTAGGCCGACTATTGCTGAAGCAATCACGTGGTAAGCTGTGAAGAGCATAACCCGATAAGCCATTTGATGAAGCAATTGGCATATCGGTGTTGAGGTCAACTGAGGCAGTTTGCTGAAGCAAAGTACCCTGCCTTAGACCAAAGTTGAGGTGTTTTGCTAGGCAATTGCTGAAGCAAAAACAAACAAGCTACCTGATGTGTAACTATTCCTTACTTTGAAGTGTTATTGCTTATCATTCTTGCAAATTTGACACTTCTTTGTTGGGTTGTTTTACATTGATTAGAAGTCAAATTGCTCACTGTTTAGACAAATTGTGTTCTTTGTTTTGTCTTTGCTCTCTATATATAAATCTCTTGATTAGTGAAAGCATGCTCAACTTAAGGATGTGTAATTTGACTCCAATCATGAGCTAAATTCTCCTCGGCATGGGTTAACTTGTTCTTCAATGTATAAATTGTAATAAATTAATGGTTGATGTCATAGTTGAATTTATGAGATTTTAATGTTTACAAACGATGCATGAGGGTTAAAATTTAGCCACTTTAATTTCTCTTTAAATTCATGAACTTGGAAAAGCTAGTGAATTAGGAAATTAAAATTGCATTCTGGGATCTTGAGTTAATTAGGGATAATTAACCCACCTGGAACCTTGAAATCATGAGCGTAATTTAGGTCTCAATTGGGAAATTGTTGGTCTTAAAATTTAGTGATTTTGGAAAAATTCACTTGATCACATGTGTAGGTAAATTCAAGGCATCAACCACATATTTGTTATTCTAATTATACATGAAACTTCAACTTAACCCTAGTCTATCTCTCAATCTAAAAGCCCTAGTTTTCTCTCGTTTAGTTTATGTTTTTAACGTTTTCACGTACTTTGATTTATTGCATTAGTCTTCATTATACTTAACTCATCCAAATAACAAGATATAAAAATTAAATTCTATTATTGTATTCACTTATTTTTAACACAAATTTGCATGCCCATTGCATTGCACAAAAAAAAAATAATAAGGAGAAAAATTTCTAGGACACTCATTGGTTTAGATTCTACTAGTCCTCGTGGGATCGATACTTTTCTTATTACTTGGTGCACTGACCGTGTATACTTGCACGTCAAAGGAGAGTCAGAGTCTCATCTTAGTTGCATTAGTTTAGGACTCCTGACATTTTCTGCATCAAGTTTTTGGCGCCGTTGCCGGGGACTAGCTTTGTATCTTATTTGTGAGTTCTGTGAAATTTTCTTTACTTTTGAGTTTTTTTTTTTAGGATTAGTTTCTTTTTCATAATATTGCTTGAGTTGGATTTTTCTGCATTTCAGGTACTTGGGATAGTTTATGAATGTGCGTCGTCAGCTAGAGTTTGATTTTGACCCCGAAATAGATAGGACATTTGGGAAGCGGTTAAGAGAGCAAAAATTAGCCATGGCTAACAAGAATAATCCTAGAGACCCTATAGATCCTCTAGCCCAACACCATAACCCTAGAGCACCCCAAGATGTTAGAGACAATCCACTCTTTATCCTTCCGGCAGGGGGTCCTACTAATGTGATAGAGCTAGCCAATGACCGAGAGCGAGCCATTAGGACCTATGCCAACCCCTTAGTGGATAAATTGAATCCAGGGATAATAAGACCTGTTATACAAGCTACTTCTTTTGAGCTAAAACCAGTTATGTTTCAAATGCTCCAAACGATTGGGCAGTTTCATGGCTTACCACAAAGAAGACCCCATCTCCATTTGAAATCATTCCTGGGAGTAAGCGATTCCTTCATCATGCCAGGAGTCTCTAGTGATGCCATTAGATTGAGCTTATTCCCTTATTCCCTCAGGGATGCTGCAAAGAAGTGGTTGAATTCGCATACGTCAGGTGCAGTAGATTCCTGGAACTCCTTGGTAGAGAAATTCCTAATAAAATATTTCCCACCCACTAGGAATGCAAGATTTAGGAATGAAATTGTAGCTTTCCAACAGTTTGATGATGAAACCCTGAGCGAGGCCTGGGAGAGGTTTAAGGATCTTTTGCGTAAATGCCCCCACCATGGATTGCCTCACTGCATCCAAATGGAGACATTCTACCATGGTTTGAACACCTCCACTAAGCAAGTGGTGGATGCCTCTGCTAATGGAGCCTTGTTGGCCAAAACTTACAATGAGGCCTACGAGATATTAGAGAGGATCTCATCCAACAATTACCAGTGGGCGGATGTGAGGAGAACCCCGGTAGGAAAAGCGAAAGGAGTCCTTGAGATGGACACGTTGAATTCGATAAATTCTCAAATCTCTTCCATGACTTCCATTTTGAAGAATTTGACTATGGGCAACGTGAACCAAATCTCTTCCAATGCTCCAACCCTATCTTTTGCACCTCAAGAGTGTTTAGAATCCTGTGTCTACTGTGGTGAAGGACACACTTTTGAGTTCTGCCCTAGTAACCCTGCATCGGTCTGTTATGTAGGAAACTCAAACCAGGGTCTATCTAGGAATAACCCATATTCGAACACCTATAATCCAGGATGGAGGAATCACCCAAATCTATCTTGGGGAGGCCAAAGCAGGAATGCCTAAGCCCCTCAAATGCAAAATAGAGTGAATCAACTGAAGGGAATGAATGTCCCACGCAGCGGAAGACGATTGAATCGTCGAGGTATCAATATGCAATATGACTTTATTAAAAGTGATCTAACACTTAGATCTAGGCTAAACATGCTTAAAGATGAAGAAATTTACAGGAAGAAGAGATCTTACTTACTTGTTATAGACTAACTCAGCAAATTTCTTCCTCCGGTCACGAACTCTTCGTGCAACTCGATCTCTACGAACTCTTCCCACAAATGATCTTGAACACCACCAAATTGCCTTCTCGGTTGTTCTCTTTTGGAGAAGGGAGGTTTGTGGGAACCTTTTGTGTTTCGGAGAGGGAGGAGATTAGAGAGAAAGTAGAGAGAACTTTCTTTTCTCTTTTGTGAAAATCTAAAAAATGAGATTAGAGCTTTTTAAACCCTTCTTGCAAAGGGTTTAAATAGTGGAATGAGGGAGTTAAAATCTCCTCATTATTACCACTTTACCACAACCATAGGTTATGCAAATCTCATTTGCATAACCACATAATATAAGATATCTCATATCACATATTGCAAATCTCATTTGCAATAATTGTGGATTAATTAAATTGTATCACATCCAATTTAATTTCTCTCAATTAATTTCTCCAATTAGCCCTAATTCAACAATTAGGCTAACCTATAGTTTATTATGAATCTCATTCACATTAAACTATATATTATATCATTCATATCTCATATAAATGACATAAATGCCCTTAAAGTGAAATTGAACACTTCAATTTCATACCAAAACATTAACCCTTCTTTTAATCCAGGTGGAGCCAACCGAGGGACCTAATGGACCTACAGTGACGGGCTCCAATGATCCGAGATTAACCTGCCAAACTCTTTGACACGGTTAACCAACATTCATTAGCTACGGTAACACTCCACTATAGCCCGTAGTTGCACTCCCGTCAGATCAGAATATTACGTGTCCACCGATATAACCAATACCTATGAGTCGACCCTTCACGGGTTGTTCGTGAGACACGATCGGGTCAAATTACCGCTTTACCCTGTGTCTACCTCTTGTTCCTTAGGTCCCCACTTTGCTCCTCTAATGAACAACATATTGTGATGGTCCGACCATACACAACACCCTTCTCGGGCGGTGAGAAGGTGGGCGCCATTGTCCAAGCCCCGGAGACAACACTCAAGGGAATAACCCCTCTAGTTTCCCTAAAAAAGCGGAAGCAGTGAATTCCATCCTGGCGTAGTTAAGTTCCCGGCTCCCTACTTGGTTACGTCCCGTTGAAGAGCGGGCATATTGGGTGAGTAATCGTGACCACCCTCACCGTACTAGTCAAAGAAACAGACCCTCGCAGACGGGAGTTCAAACACGCTCGAGATTGGTCGAGTCACTAATGGTCATCTCACGAAGTTATTAGTCCCATCTTTTGTCAGCGGTGTTGCATCGTGAGGTCTAATAAATCACTTGATGCGGTCTTGTACAATCTCATTTATGCAGGATGCCCCCACTCGCATGTTAACTACATGAACGAGTTAGATCACCTCGTTTGTATGTAATACAAAGCAGGCCGCATCCAAAGTGTATCCAGGATTAGGTCTCAAACCCTATCCATATACTGTTGATCATTCGAGTCATTAACTCGAACGTGATCCTCCCTGTGTGTCCACTAAACACCGTTCAAGTTCTAGTTCTCTCATAAATTCAATGACCCTGGAGCGTAGTTTATTGGAAAAGTTTATAAATATTGCGAGAGACAAAGTGATGAAATGAATAACTCTTATTAATTTCAAACAATATATTACAAACACGAGATTAGGACAAAAATCCCAATAAACTCCCACTTGGACTAAGCTAGTGGAGAAAATACATTTCTGAAATGTACATAAATTACAATGAAGTAATATAATAAACTCTCTAGGTGACCTAGACTCTCTAGGTGACCCTCAAACACCTTAGCCGTGAGGGGCTTTGTAAATGGATCAGCTACGTTGTGCTCCGACGCTATCTGCGTGACCGTCACGTCTCCGCGGTGCACAATCTCCCGTATCAGATGATACTTGCGCTCAATGTGTTTTCCTCTCTTATGGCTCCGAGGCTTACGTGAGTTGGCTACTGCACCACTGTTATCACAGAACAGTGTGATTGGCAAGTTCATATTTGGAACAACTTCCAAATCTGTCATGAACTTCCTAAGCCAAACAGCTTCCTTTGCAGCTTCACAAGCCGCAACATACTCCGCTTCCATAGTGGAATCAGTGATGCATCCCTACTTGATGCTTCACCATACTACAGCTCCTACATTCAGAATGAAGGTTGACCCCGAGGTGGATTTTCTAGAATCCTTATTGGTCTGAAAATCAGAATTTGTGTATCCCAAAAGGATCAAATCCCCACTCCCATACACTAAGCTGTAGTTCCTCGTTCTCCTAAGATACTTGAGGATTGCCTTTACCGCTGTCCAGTGATCTAATCTTGGATTGGGTGATATCTCACTCGACAATTCCTCTCTGCATAATGGATGTCGGGCCTAGTACACAAAGATGACATACATGAGGCTCCCTACGGTGAAGCATATGGAATCCGTCTCATATCCTCAACATCTTGAGGAGTCTTAGGACACTGATCCTTAGACAAGTGAACCCCATGCCTGAAAGGCAGCAAACCCTTCTTGGAGTTCTGCATCTTATATCTACACAACATCTTGTCAATATAAGACGCCTGAGACAAGGCTAGCGTTTTGTTCTTCCAGTTCCGGACTATCTGGATACCTAGAACATACTGAGCTTCACCCAAATCTTTCATTTGGAATTGCGAAGCTAGCCACTTCTTAACGTCAGTAAGAAATTATACCTCATTCTCAATGAGAAGAATATCGTCCACGTACAACACAAAAAATGCGACAGTTTTGTCAACGACTTTCTTGTAGACACAAGGCTTGTCGACATTTTGATCAAAGCCATAAGATTTGATCGCCTCATCAAATCTTATATTCCAAGACCTCGAAGCCTGTTTCAGTCCATAAATGGAACTATGAAGCCGACAAACTTTTTGCTCTTCGCCTTGGGCGATGAACCCTTTGGGCTTGTCCATGTAGATGGTCTCATCAAGTTTGCCATTCAGAAAGGCTGTCTTGTCGTCCATCTGCCATACCTCGTAGTCAAAATACGCGGCAATGGCCAGAAGGATCATGATCAACTTTACCATGGCAACAGGTGAAAAGGTCTCCTCATAGTCAACCCCTTCAACCTGAGTAAAACCCTTTGCCACTAGTCGGGCTTTGAAGGTCTGCACCTTCCCATCTACGCCACGTTTACGCTTGTAGATCCATTTGCAACCAATAGGTTTTACCCCATCCGGTTGATCCACAAGCTCCCATACAGAATTGAAGTACATAGACTCCATTTCCTGGTCCATAGCTTTAATCCACTCGTCTTTGTCAACATAAACCATTGTCTGATCATAGGTCAATGGATCCTCACAGTCATCATCAGGAGCGACAACTGAGGTTTCAGCTAAACCCATGTAGCGATCAGGATGTCTCATTGCCCTCCCACTACGTCGAGGCATTCCCAACTCTTGGGAACGGATTTGACTAGACGTGCTAGGATCAACAACACTAGTGACGTACTAGCCTCATCAGCAACTCTTGCTGATGTACTGTCCATTTCATTTAACACAATTTTACTCCTTGGTAAATGATCCCTGATGTGGTCTTCCTCTAGAAAAGTGGCGTTTGTCGACACAAGCACCCTATTTTCCCTAGGATCGTAAAACAAACCACCCCTAGTCTCTTTAGGGTAACCTACGAATAGGCACAATTTCGAACGGGGTTCCAACTTTTTCGGGTTTGACACCAACACATGGGTCGGGCATCCCCAAATCCTGAAGTGATGTAAACTGCCTTTACGTCCACTCCAGAGCTCGAAAGGTGTTTCACAAACACTCTTCGACGGAACGTTGTTCAAAATATAAACCGTAGTCTCCACTGCGTACCCCCAAAAAGAATCAGGGAGACGAGCATAGCTCATCATCGACCGAACCATGTCCAACAAGGTTCTATTTCTCCTCTCCGATACACCATTCTGCTGTGGCATACCAGGCGCTGAGAGTTGGGATAATTTCGTGTTCTATCATATAGTCCTGGAATTGAGTTTCCATGTACTCTCCACCTCGATCCGATCGAAGTGTTTTAAGCGATTTACCTAAGAGGTTCTCAACCTCAGTCTTGTACTCCTTGAACTTTTCAAGAGTTTCAGACTTCTTATGCATTAGGTAAATATACCCATATCTGGAGTAGTCGTCTATGAAAGACACAATGTACTCATAATCGCCCCGAGCTTTAACATTCATCGGACCACAGAGGTCAGAATGTACTAACTCAAGAGGCTCTTTGGCTCTATATCCTTTTCCACTAAAAGGACGTTTGGTCATTTTGCCCTCAAGGCATGACTTCACACAACCGCAAAGAGTTTTCTTCCAACTCGTTGTAAGTCCACTCTTCACTAGTTTCTCAATCCAATTGAGATTAATGTGGCCTAACCGAAGATGCCAAAGATGGGCATTTTCTTTTGGAGAAACTTTTGCTTTCTTAGTTCGTGTTTCTGCAGTTTTAAAAAATTCAGTATTCAAAACACTTTTGACCGAATTGGGTTTCAAAACATACAAATTATTTTCAAGTGAAGCTGAACAAATAACATTCCCTTTGAAAGAATTAAACGCTTTATTCAATTCAAAAGAAACTGAAATACATTGTTCTATTAAGCAGGAAATTGAAACAAGGTTTCTAGTAAACCCTGGAACTATGTACAGATTGTCAATAATAAGTACTTCCCGCCAAAGTTTAGCTTCACCGTGCCGATCGCTGCAGCAAAGACAAACTCCCCGGATCCAACCCGTAGGGTCACCTCATCCTCTCGCAGCGGCTGCCAAGAATCAATCCCCTGAAAAGAATAACAAACGTGGTTAGTGGCGCCGGAATCCAATATCCAGGCAGAGTCACTACTCTCCACTAAACATGTTTCAGTCACAAGTAAATCACATTTACCTTGATTCTTCCTCTCTACCAGGAATTTGGGACAGTTTCTCTTCCAGTGACCGCCCCTATTGCAGTGGAAACACTTTCCTTTCTCTGCAAACTCCTTGACCTTCTTGCCCTTGTGGGCGGCAGCACGGTCAGTTTTACCCCTCTTCATCCTCTTCTTCCCTTTCGGCGTGAAGGAGCAACAGGTTTCGTCTCAAAGGTTGAACCCCTGTGATAAGACCTGTAGGCAACATTTGCCTCAGATTCCTTGATCCTGTGCAAGGATTGGAAATTTTGTACCTCATTGAGGAGGGTAGTCAGAGTGTAGCTAATTTTGTTCATAACAACATTGCTACGAAACTGAAGGAAACTCTTCGGAAGAGTCTCCAATATAAAACTGACCTGGCTTGACTCGTCGATCGAAGCTCTGTTCATCTCGGCCAGATGAAAGTGGGTCATCATGTCTAGAACATGTTCACGGACAGATGACCCCTCTTTCATCCGTGCGTTGAAAACGCATTTGAGCGAGTCATGCCGGACCTGAAAGGACTGCTGTTCAAACATTTCCTACAAGGACTCCATGATCTCCTTAGCGGAAACCATCAGCTCAAACTTCTTTGCCAAGACATCAGACATGTTGGTAATTATGTAGACCTTGGCCTTTTCATTGTCCCTGATCCAGCGATTGTACGTGTCGTGAACACTTATAGTAACGCTGTGTCGAGAGCCGACATCGAGGACACTCCTCAGATAGCACGAACTTTATGTCGTCTTGTACCAAAATTCTATTAATGTTGTTTTTCCAACTTTGGTAATTATCTCCCACTAATTTATCCGAAGCGAGTAAAGCTATTATTGCGCTAGACATTTTTAGCTGAAAAATAAGAAAAACCTTTGTATTAGTCTCGCAAAAGAACTTTTGAAATCCAATCAAGTTTTAGCAAAAATGTTTCATGATCCCTAGGTCATTCAAAATTTTTGCAATGATACCCTAAAGGTTTAGGATTACCGCCACCGAAGGGTAAACAAAACACTCCTCCTCTAGGACGAGACTTTCTCGATCAGACCCTAATCCCAGAATAACTCTTATTCCATTAGGCGTCTAATTACCATTGTTCGGTCGAATTCTTTAACACTTAACGAATTCTGTGAGTGTCACCCTCAATCCTTAAGTTTCCAAGTATCCGTCCAAACAATAGCCACCGAAGGGTGAACAAAGAAGGAAAACCAACCAAGAAACTGTATCCCTTTCGCGAATTCACGGTGTTCCGACTCCTATGATCAAGCCCTCCGAAGGGATTGACTGGTCCAGGCCAAACTAGCAGGCATATCATAGGCGTCTCACTGTGTGAATCGAAAGAAGAGACCGTGGGTCTCGTTATCACAAGTTTCGCGCCCACTCACTATAAGTACTCTCTCCATCCACGATGATATTGACCTATACAAATGTCATCCGAAGGGAGACGCTCCCATTTGCGCCACGAGGCCGAGTATAGATCTCACGGTGCGGACTTAAAGGAGATTTGTGGTTGGAAATTCAAATGTATCTCATACACTATATTTCCCCCCACTCAGCACTTTAATTTTATTAGGGATTGACCTAGATAAACCGGCTAAAATTTACCTAAGTCTACCAATATAACTCTTAAATGGTATTAACCTAAGTTTATAATCACATTATTAACTTAGGTCTATGTGAGTAAATTAATTAACACTTAATTAACGGCACTCACGAGAATATAACCTAAGAATCTCCAGACCGAATTCACTCCCAGGTCGGTTTCCAGGTAGGGGTGTTCCGCAAGCGTCAACTTAAATACCCCAGCCTTAGACAAAACATTCCTTAGACAAAGTTACTTATCAGTCACCATTCAAAAGCTATATTTGATTTCCTAAATTTCTAATCTTATTAGAAAATTAGAAAACCTAAGCCTAATTATTCAAGTTCTAAACACTTTAAAACTAATAATTAACTTAGGTTGCATGCATTTTTATGTTATAGTGCTTGATCATCCATCACATGAATAATACTATATACTATAACATAATATAATTCATCACATGAATTAAATGCATGAGCATGCTTTTAATTTAAAAATATAACACTTATATTAAATAAATTAAAACATGCAAACATTATATTATAACCCTTATAATATAATCCTATCATGCATACTATATATTATAACTCTTATAATATAAATATGATGCATGAAATGTTTAACCTAAGGTGGGATTTTAAATCTATATGACATACATTATGCACATAGAAAATAATTAAAATATACATCTCATGCATAAAATAATTAAATAGCAAAAATGGACCGATTTTTTGCACCTAGGGGCAATTATTTAATTAAATAACATTAATATAACAATTATATTAATATTATTTAATAAAATAATTAAATAATAAATAAATACATTTTACAAAAATAAAATTAAATAAATAAAATGAAATAACTGCCTCCACTAAGTCTTGATCCCACGTCCTCGCGAAATCGCCATGAATCGCTCCTCAACGCGTGCGCGCGTTGCGCGCGTGGCGGCGTTACATGTGTTGTCGCGTCTAACGTCGACTGCGTTCTCAAGGCGGTGGCGTTGCAGCGCTACACCGCGTTACCGCCCGGTAACGCTGAATCGCGCAGGCCTTCGACCGCAAGGACTGCGTTGAGACGCCATTGGACAGCGTCTCAACGCCATCGACAGAACAACAAACACCTTTGTTGTTCTTCATCGATTTTTCGCCTGTTTTCGCTCCGATTTCTTCACAACAACACTTGCCACGAACGACACGGACTTACAGACTCGATTTATTTTCTAAAATGCCTAAAAAACACGGGTCCTTTACATTTGATCTCATCAAACAAAAAATAAATCTATAAATGCCAAAAACCGTAAACATCCATTAAGAAAACTAAGAACTCATCTCATGAATTATGGCAAAATACCCACCAAATTTTAATAAAACAGTGCATAAATTGAAGAACCATCGAGATGGCTCTGATACAAATTGAAGGGAATGAAAGTCCCACGCAGCGGAAGACGATTGAATCGTCGAGGTATCAATATGCAACATGACTTTATTAAAAGTGATCTAACACTTAGATCTAGGCTAAACATGCTTAAAGATGAAGAAATTTACAGCAAGAAGAGATCTTACTTACTTGTTATAGACTAACTCAGCAAATTTCTTCCTCCGGTCACGAACTCTTCGTGCAACTCGATCTCTACGAACTCTTCCCACAAATGATCTTGAACACCACCAAATTGCCTTCTCGACTGTTCTCTTTTGGAGAAGGGAGGTTTGTGGGAACCTTTTGTGTTTCTCAGAGGGAGGAGATTAGAGAGAAAGTAGAGAGAACTTTCTTTTCTCTTTTGTAAAAATCTAAAAAATGAGATTAGAGCTTTTTAAACACTTCTTGCAAAGGGTTTAAATAGTGGAATGAGGGAGTTAAAATCTCCTCATTATTACTACTTTACCACAACCATAGGTTATGCAAATCTCATTTGCATAACCACATAATATAAGATATCTCATATCTCATATTGCAAATCTCATTTGCAATAATTGTGGATTAATTAAATTGAATCACATCCAATTTAATTTCTCTTAATTAATTTCTCCAATTAGCCCTAATTCAACAATTAGGCTAACCTATAGTTTATTATGAATCTCATTCACATTAAACTATATATTATATCATTCATATCTCATATAAATGACATAAATGCCCTTAAAGTGAAATTGAACACTTCAATTTCATACCAAAACATTAACCCTTCTTTTAATCCAGGTGGAGCCAACCGAGGGATCTAATGGACCTACAGTGACAGGCTCCAATGATCCGAGATTAACTTGCCAAACTCTTTGACACGGTTAACCAACATTCCTTAGCTACGGTAACACTCCACTATAGCCCGTAGCTGCACTCCCGTCAGTGCAGAATATTACGTGTCTACTGATATAACCATTACGTGTCTACTGATATTACCGTTTTACCCCTGTGTCTACCTCTTGTTCCTTAAGTCCCCACTGCTCCTCTAATGAACAACATATTGTGAGGGTCCGACCATACACAACACCCTTCTCGGGCCAGTGAGAAGGTGGGTGCCCGTTGTCGAAGCCCTGGAGACAGCACTCAAGGGAACAACCCCTCTAGTTTCTCGAAAGGCGGGAACGAGTGAATTCCATCTCGCGTAGTTAAGTTCTCAGCTCCCTACTTGGTTCTGTGCATGAGAAGATAGGCATATTGGGCAAGTAACTGTGACCACCCTCACCCGTACTAGTCAAAGAACAGACCCTCGCAGACACGAGTCCGTAACACGCTCAGGATTCAGGCCGAGTCATTAATGGTCATCTACGAAGTTATTAGTCTCATCGTCAGCGGTGTTACATCGTGAGGTCTAATAAATCACGGTTCGGTCTTGTACAATCTCATTGCACGGGATGCCCCCACTCGCATGTCAACTCATCGAACGAGTCGGATCACCTCGTTTGTATCTAATACAAAGCGGCCGCATCCACGGTGTATCAGGATTAGGTCTCCAACCCTATCCATATATCAGATGAAGCTGCATTCGGGTCATTAACTCGAACGTGATCCTCCATGTGTGTCCACTACACACCGTTCAAGTTCTAGTTCTCTCATAAATTCAATGACCCTGGAGCTTAGTTTTTTGGAAAAGTTTATAAATATTGCGAGACACAAAGTGATGAAATGAATAACTCTTATTAATTTCAAACAATATATTACAAACACGAGATTAGGACAAAAATCCCAATATCAACTACCTTGTTTTAAGAATCAAGGGTATCATAATTATGGGAATCAGAACTCTGCCCTTCAACCACAACAGAAGGCTACACCCTCCCATCAAGTTTCAGGTGATTCTCTAGAAAGTTTGTTCAAAAAATACATAGCTCGCAATGATGCTATTTTAGCTCGCAATGATGCTATTACTCAGAGTCAACAAGCTTCTCTAAGAAATCTTGAAATGCAAGTTGGCCAATTAGCAAATGAGCTAAAGGCAAGGCCACTGGGTACGCTCCCTGCAGACATAGAAATCCCAAAGAGAAATGGGAAGGAACATGTTCTAGCAGTAGAATTAAGGAGTGGAAGAATTTTAGGAGAGGGTAGCTGTGAGAAAACCCAGAGAGATGATCGAACTGACTCTGTTGATGAGGAAGGGCAAGATGAGGAAATGGTAGATCCAAAACATCGGGGAACCGATGGGATTGAGGATAAATCACAATCTTAACAAGCCTCAACTTCCAAGGAAACAACGAGAGCGATGTTCGAGTTCAAACCACCCCCACCACCCTATCCTCAAAGACTGAAGAGGAAACAGATGAAGGAAGCGCATTTTGAAAAATTCCTTGATATGCTAAAGGAGGTCCATATCAACATACCACTGATTGATGCGTTGAAGCAAATGCCCAACTACTTGAAGTTTCTTAAGGTCATCTGTTCTGAAAAAGAGAAGTTCCAAGAGTTCAAAGTGGTATCGTTGAGTGAGGAGTGTTGTGCGGTGTTCAGAAATAGGATACCTCATAAGGAGAAGGATCACGGATCTTTCACCACCATACTGTGTCTATTGGTGGAAGACATTTAGGAGGGCGTTATGTGATTTAGGAGCTAACATCAACTTGATGCCTCTCTCTATTTATAAGGGATTGGGCATTGGGAGGCGAAGCCCACCACGATGACCTGCTGACTAGCTAGAGATAGATCCATAACCTACCCTGAAGGAAAAATAGAGGACATCCTGGTCCAAGTGGATAAATTCATATTCCCAGCGGATTTTATCATCCTGGACTATGAAGCTGACAATGATGTTCCTATTATCCTAGGGTGACCTTTCAAAAACAGTAGAAGCGTGATAGATGTTCATGCGGGGACCATTAAGGTGAGAATGAATGATCAAGAGGTCCAGTTTAGCATCTATGATACAGTGAGGTATCCTAATGGGACCGAGACTTGTTCTGTAATTCATGTCTTAGATGGAGTTATTTCTGAAACCGCCAGCGAAGAATTGAAAGGAATCCATGAGATGAGATTTGGAGATCTGAGAGAAAGTGAGTTAGAGAAGTCAGGAATAGAAGAGTTGACCCAGGGTTTGGAAGAACTAGCAGAAATAGCAAAGTTCAGAAAAATCTTTGAGTCATTAGATCTGAAGGAAGGAGAGAGACCTTCTATGATACCCTCAGTTCAAGAACCACCAACACTTGAACTGAAACCCTTACCCCAACACTTAAAGTATGCATTCTTGGGTGATAAGGAAACTCTTCCCATTATCATATCAGTATGTCTACCCCCTAATGACGAACAATTGTTGCTTAATGTCCTTAAGAAACACAAGAAGGTCATAGGATGGACTCTAGCTGACATTGAAGGGATTAGTCCTTCTTATTGCATGCCCAAGATTACCTTAGAGGAAGGGACTTTCAGATCCATAGAGCCTCGGAGAAGACTTAACCCAGCCATGAAAGAAGTGGTGAAGAAAGAAGTCATTAAATGGTTGGATGCTGGAATTATCTACCCCATAGTGGATAGCAATTGGGTCAGTCCAGTCCAATATGTTCCCAAAAAGGGAGGGATGACAGTAATTATTAATGAAGCCAATGAAATCATTCCTTCTAGGGTAGTGAGCGGTTGGAGAGTCTGTATGGACTATAGGAGGCTAAACAAGGCCACCAGGAAAGACCATTTTCCTCTCCCGTTCATAGATCAAATGTTTGAAAAACTGGCAGGTCAAGCCTTTTATTGTTTCCTTGATGGTTACAGTGGTTATAACCAAATAACCATTGCACCACAAGACCAAGAGAAAACAACATTTACATGTCCATATGGTACCTTTTCTTTCGAAGGATGCCATTTGGGTGTGTAATAATGCTCCTGCGACCTTTCAAAGGTGCATGATGGCGATTTTCTCTGACTATGTAGAAGACATCATGGAGGTTTTCATGGATGACTTCTCGGTCTTTGGAAACTCATTTGAGGTTTGCTTAGAGAATTTGGGGAAAGTACTTCGGTGTTGTGAAGAGACACACCTAGTTCTAAATTGGAAAAAGTGTCACTTCATGGTTAGAGAGGGGATTGTGTTAGGGCATAAGATATCATGCAAGGGAATGGAAGTAGATAGGGCGAAGATTGAGATTATTGAGAAATTGGAACCGCCCACAAATGTCAAGGGAGTGAGAAGTTTCCTTGGACATGCAGGGTTCTATAGAAGATTCATCAAAGATTTCTCAAAAATCTCAAAGCCATGTGCTCTCTCCTGGAAGTCAACAAGCTCTTTATATTTAGTGAGGAGTGTCTCCATGCCTTTAATGTCCTCAAGTCAGCCCTAGTCACTGCACCTATTATGTCTTCACCTGATTGGCAACTGCCATTCGAGTTGATGTGTGATGTAAGTGACTATGTTGTGGGAGTTATGCTAGGACAAAGGCAAGAGAAGGTAATACATCCAATTTATTATGCGAGTAAAACTTTGAATGAAGCTCAGATGAACTACACAACTACTAAAAAGGAGTTGTTAGCAGTACCCTTTGCTTTTGAAAAGTTTAGGCCATATCTGGTTGGTACTAAGGTGGTGGTCTACACAGATCATGTTGTCATTAGGTATCTGTTGGCAAAGAAAGATGCCAAACCAAGATTGATTAGATGGGTATTACTTCTGCAGGAGTTTGAAGTGGAAATCAAAGATAAAAAGGGTTCGGAGAATGTGGTGGCAGACCATTTGTCTAGGATTGAGAATTCTGAGCCTTTACGCCCACACTCCCACATAAGGGATTACTTCCCTCATGAGCAACTCTTGTTAGTTGGTGAGGTCCAAAATACCAACCCCCCTTGGTTCGCGGACTATGCCAATTACTTGGCTTGCAATATCCTCCCCCCTGATTTGTCAAAGACAATGAAAAGAGAGAGATTTGCATGAATCCAAATTTTTTTGTGGGACGATCCATGTTTATATAGACAGTGCGTAGATGGTATGATTAGGAGATGTATGACAGAAAGCGAGATACCATCTATTCTCGAGCATTGTCATTCGTCCCCTTATGGAGGCCATTTTGGTGGCCAAAGGACTAAAGCAATGGTATTCCAGTCTGCCTATTATTGGCCATCTGTCTTTAAGGATGCATATATTTTTAGCAAGACATGTGATACATGCCAGAGGAGAGGTAATATAGGAAAGAGAAAGGAAATGCCCTTGACATACATCTTAGAGGTGGAGCTCTTTGATGTTTGGGGGATTGACTTCTTGGGCCCGCTTTCCTCCTCTAAGGGAATTTGTATATCTTAGTGGCGTGAGATTATGTCTCTAAGTGGGTAGAAGCCATGGCGTGTCCGAATAATGACGCCAAAACAGTGGTCAGATTCATGCATAGGCACATATTCACGAGATTTGGGACCCCTAGAGTCTTAATCAGTGATGAGGGCTCTCATTTTGTCAATAAGGCAATGAACACCCTCCTGGCCAAGTATAATGTAAAGCACAGAATCTCCACCCCATACCATCCACAAGCTAATGGACAAGCTGAAGTGTCCAATAAGGAGATTAAAGGAATCCTTGAGAAGGTTGTAAAACCTCAAAGAAAGGATTGGTCCTTCAGGCTGGATGAAGCCTTGTGGGCTTATAGGACCGCCTTTAAGACCCCCATTGGAATGTCTCTATATAGACTTGTGTTTGGAAAGGCTTGTCACTTACCCTTAGAATTAGAGCATAAGGCATTCTGGGCCTTAAAGGAACTCAACCTAAATCTAATTGCTGCAGGAGATCTTAGGCTACTTCAATTGAATGATTTGGATGAGTTTAGGAGATTTTCTTATGAGAATGCAAAGCTTTACAAAGAAAGAACTAAAGCTTGGCATGATAGGAGACTCATTCCAAAGACTTTTGAAGCAGGCCAAAGAGTTTTATTATTCAATTCCCGCCTCAAACTTTTTCCTGGTAAGCTTAGGTCTAGATGGTCATGCCCTTTTACAGTGATCAAAACTCTCTCCTACGGGGCTATTAAGCTTCAATGTGAGTAGGATGGAAGAGAGTTTCTTGTTAATGGGCAACGTTTGAAACACTATTGGGGTGAAGACTTCCAAAGGAACATATCCACATGGAAGTTGAGTGATGATGAAGTGTAGTGAATCCTTCTATAAAAAAAAAAAAAATTTAGCTATATTGTCTTTTCCCTTTTATTCGTTGTCTATGCATGATAGGAGATTTAGTCGTTCATATAATTCTTGATCCAGTTGTTTCATGTTTTGCTCTTTGTTTTATCATATATAGTTAATCTTTGATTAAGTGTCGTTATGATGTAGAATTGAAGTATACAAAAGGTTAGAGGTAAGAATTCTTTCTCCCCTTGCTCGATCACCAAGCATGATTGTTCATTTCGTATGGCTGAATTAAGTGCAATTTCTTTTTTTTCCCTATTGAAAACTTTCCAACATACTAGTATAGGTTAACTTGTGTTTTTAGTAGAATAAAAATCTAAAACATGTGAATTTTCATTGTAGCATGTAACCTAGGATGAATGGAAGCATGTGAAAAGCTAGGATACAATTCCCTCTATTGTTTTAGGATAATAAATTTCCTAGTTTGATGCTTCCCATTAATTTTTAATTGTATGTCTTAAAAAGAATGAGTAAATGTTGACTTTATGCTTTCTTTTTTTGTTCTGCAGCTTAACCTATTTTAGGTTAGATGTTTTTACCCTTTAGGTTAGGTAGTTGGGTAAAGGATAGGAGTTAGTGGAAAAAAGGAAAAAAAAAAAGTTGCCTTGGGGATTAGTCGTTTTTTTTAAGGTAAAAGGGAATCCTAGACTTGGAACCTAAAAAAAGACTTGAGTTAGGACAAATCAATGTAGATCCAAAACTAGCTTAGGCAGAATCTTTCTTAACTTAGGAAGCTTGCTGTCCATTCCTTAGAATATTTCTAGTACCTTTCTCTCTTTTGTTTCATATTTAATCATGTGGCTACGAATAAGCAAAAGCAAGAAAGAGGCCGGAAAATTGAAGAGTGCAATGGTAGAAGTGAGCCAATCCAATCCTAGATCGTCCACCCATTCCTCCTCTTCCTCGCAGAGTAAAGGAAAGTAGGTGGTTAGTGAATGGCGCTTAGAGGATGCATATCCTTTTAAGGCCCCTGAACCACCGACACCTAAGTCCAAAGAGAAGAAAGAAAAAGAAGAAGAAAGGGTACACTAGGGAAGACAATCCCGAAGTGATGAAGGAGGTATTGTGTGAGGAAGATATCCCTGAGAGATTTATCAGTGAAAGAGCAAGAACAAAATATGAGAAGTTGAAGAAAAGAGCTCTTTTGCAAGAGAGAGGTTTCAACCTATGCTCAAGAGAGATCCCTCCTTTCCTATCCCAAAATATAGCAAATATAGGTTGGGAAACATTTTGAAAAGAACCTGAGGCCGCCATTCCCACCATAGTTAGGGAGTTCTATGCGAACATCTATCTAGAAGAAAGGGTATCCATAGTAAGGGGTAGATATGTTCATTGGGACACGGATACCATTAACTCCATGCTTGAACTGCCTTGCCAACTTTATGGTAGGACAAACGAGTTGTTAATGGCCCCATCCGACACTCAAATGAATGTCGCCCTAAGAACAGTAGGGATCAATGGGGCGAAATGGATGGTAAGTTCAACGGGAGCGAGGACTATGTTAGCTTCCTATTTAGCTCCTCAAGCACACATGTGGCTTCCTTTTGTGAAGTTGAATCTCATGCCCACTTCGCATGATTCAACGGTCTCGAGGAGTCGAATCATGCTTCTTTATGCCATCCTCTCAGAATTGCAAATCGATGTAGGAAACCTAGTAGCCAGGGAAATAGAAGGGTGTGCAAAGAAAAAGAGTGGAAAAATCTTCTTCCCTAGTTTAGTAACCGTCCTTTGCATTAGGGTCGGGGTTCCTTATTATATTTGGGAGGATAAAATCCTAGCTAGCAGGCCTTTAGACACCATTATGGACCATCACACCCAAGTTGGTCCAAATAAAGGAATGGGGTTAATGGTAGGAATGAACCAACTCATACACCAAAACAATGTGATGATGAGCATGATGCACCATATGAAAGATCAATCACATTGTTATTGGGAGTATGCCCAAGAGAGAGACTTAGCCCACCAAGCCGCTATGCAAGCCAATTTTCCAAACCCCTACCCAAATTTTCCCGAATCTCTCCACTCCATTTTGCAGCCTTGGATGTAGTCGGGTGATGATGAAGAAGATGAGATGAACAACGAGGAGGAGGAGGAAGCCCAAGAAGAGGAAAACGAGGAGGATGACTACTAGAGCAAAAAAGAGAGGCCCTGTTCCCTTTTCTCTTTAGTATTATGAATTGTTTTGCTTGTTGTCTTTTGTTTTCTTTTCGTTTATAATTTGTTGCTGCCCTTTTTGCAATTTGTTGATTTATTTCCCTTTTATAATCATGTGTAGGTTTTGTTGGTTGTAATGGTTTCTACTGAGAATTCTTTGTTATTTACTTACATTAAGACTTCTAAATACTTTGTTTTGACTACTGAAATCAATATTTCGTGTTGATTTTCAAAGTCTTGGTTATGCATGATGTAGGTAGTTGATCCACTATGATTAAGCAAGTAGAAATAAAAAAGATGGTTGTTGTCCCTTTTATAAAAACTAAGTTTCTGCATGTTTTTAATGGTAAAAAGTATGTTGTCTTCTGTAGAAACTTGGTGTGAAACTCCTTAAAACTGAAAAGTTTTAAAAAAAAATCTTAGGGGGAATAACAATAGGAGTTGTTGCTTGTGTTTGAGGCAAGGGTATTTTATCTCTTTTGGTGTTTTTTGAGGTCAAGTTTATCATAAGTTTTTTTTAGTGAACTTATGTTTAGTATGTCAATCAAACCAGTTATGATCCAACTCGTAGGCCAAAAAATTCGAAAACTAGAAGCCATGACAAGTTAGGTAACCCATACAACCTTTAACAGCGCCCCAAAATTAGTAAACTCTGATTTTGTGATCATTTCAAGTTTTGGGGAGTTACCCGACCTCCCTAACTCAATGAGGACATTGAGTACTCTAAGTTTGGGGGGAAAGGTAAATTCTTCGTTTTTTTTAAGAAAAAAAATTGAAAAAAAAGAAAAAGTGAGAGAAAGAAAGAGTGTGGAAACCTTTCATTTCCATAAACTCCATTGAGCTAGACCAAAAAGATGTTATTTATTTTGTTATTTAGAGTCAGTTAAGGTAACTTGGTGCTCGATGTCAGGGGGTCTGGGCACTAACCATGCTGGCCTCTTGGGGCGAAGGTATCAAGCAAGTAACCTGTACCCATTGCTTAGGTGTGTTGCGCTAACATCGTGTGTCATTCTAAGAACTACGGGAGAACCCCATTGCTTAGGTGCGCTGCGCTAACCACGTGTGCCATTCTATGAACTACGGGAGAGTCGAAGAAAAATATAAATAAATAAAAACAAAACAAAACTAGCCCTAAGTTGTGTTTAAGGAAATGGAGGGGGTAATGTACATATTTTTTTAAAAAAAAACTATATATATAAAAAAAATAAAATAAAAAGGAATGATCATGAATTTGGAGACATGCAAGTTTTGGATTGTGACTTATCTTTAACTATGGGTTGCCTAATTTGAATGATTAGGACTATAGTGATTGAGTTTGAGGGTAGGTGCTAGATCCTAGTTGGTTTGCTCTTGGTACTAAGACATAAGTGTTATGTAGGAAACTCTGGATGAACCATTTAGAAAGAATTGAATGAATAGTAACTTGCAACTTAGACCATAAGTCTTTAACTCTTGTTCAGTTAACCCAATTGATTTGAGTCTTGGAAGGTCTTTAAAATTTTTAGGGAATAGAACTCATTGAGGACAATGAGTAGTTCAAGTTTCGGGGTTTGATAACTCGTCATAGGAGAGTTATTTTACTAGAATTTCAGTGCTTAATCAACTTGAATTGCATAGAATTCATTGAGCTTCATGTTATTTTATCCCTAAATTATGAATGTTAGTTGAAAATCTTGAATTTAAGCATTAGGTTCTAAAATAATTAATTTTGATGATTTTGTGCTTTAATTTAAGAAATTTAGAGAAATTAGCTAACAAGTAACTAAAGACCACAATTTGGATTTTCTTAACTTTTACATATTTAGTTTGATTAATGATTGATATTGATGTATGAGGATTTTTCTGTGTGCAGGAGATGTGTAAAAGGAAAAAAATATTACAAAAACCCATGAGGGCATTTTAGACATTTTACCCGAAGGGCAAAATGATCTTTATACCCTAAATGGCCTTTTCGTAATTATCAAACTAGGGCAACATCTCCTTGTGAGAATAAGAAAAAGAAGAAAATAAAAGGAGAAGAGAAGGGGAAATGCCGGGGAGAGTTTTTGCCATGGAGAGAAGAAAAAAAAAAAGATTGCTGAAGCAATCGTGGGAGGTAGACCGAAAGGAGTCTTTCGTTGCTACACTAAGGCCGAGAGAGAGGAGTTGTGGTGAGAATTGCTACAACAAATTCGGGAGAGAGGATTCGTGGAGGGCATCGGAAGAGCCATCTCAAATCTGTGTTGAACTAGTCGGAGGAAGGTGCCGAACATTTGCTGTAGCAATTGCGAGGGGCGGCATCGGGAGAGGTGACCCATCGTTTTGCTGAAGCAATCGAAAAGCAAGGCCGTGGACGACCGGAGGCGCATCGTTGCTCGCGTTTCTTTGAAGCAAAGCCGTGGACGATTGAGAGTGCTGCTCGCTATCGCCGCGTTTTTGAAGCAAAGTCGTGGGGACACTAGGCGTTCACGCCGCCGCGCGTGTCTTTCAAAAAACCGTGGGGACACCGGGCGTTGTTGTTCTTTGCTTGCAAGTTCTTTGAAGCAAAGTAACCGGTAGGCCGACTATTGCTGAAGCAATCACGTGGTAAGCTGTGAAGAGCATAACCCGATAAGCCATTTCTTTGAAGCAATTGACATATCAGTGTTGAGGTCAATCGAGGCGGTTCTTTGCAAGCAAAGTACCCTGCCTTAGACCAAAGTTGAGGTGTTTTGCTAGGCAATTGCTGAAGCAAAAACAAACAAGCTACCTGGTGTGTAACTAAACCTTACTTTGAAGTGCTATTGCTTATCATTCTTGCAAATTTGACACTGCTTTGTTGGGTTGTTTTACACTGATTAGAAGTCAAATTGCTCACTGTTTAGACAAATTGTGTGGTTGTTTTGTGCTGCTCTCTATATATAAATCTCTTGATTAGTGAAAGCATGTTCAACTTAAGGATGTGTAATTTGACTCAAATCATGAGCTAAATTCTCCTAGGCACGGGTTAAGTTGTTCTTCAATGTATAAATTTTAATAAATTAATGGTTGATGTCATAGTTGAATTTATGAGATTTTAATGTTTACAAACGATGCACGAGGGTTAAAATTTGGCCACTTTAACTTCTCTTTAAATTCATGAACTTGGAAAATCTAGTGAATTAGGAAATTAAAATTTCATTTTAGGATCTTGAGTTAATTAGGGATAATTAACCCACCTGGAACCTTGAAATCATGAGCGTAATTTAGGTCTCAATTGGGAAATTGTTGGTCTTAAAATTTAGTGATTTTGGAAAAATTCACTTGATCACATGTGTAGGTAAATTCAAGGCATCAACCACATATTTGTTATTCTAATTATACATGAAACTTCAACTTAACCCTAGCCTATCTCTCAATCTAAAAGCCCTAGTTTTCTCTCGTTTAGTTTATGTTTTTAACGTTTTCACGTACTTTGATTTATTGCATTAGTCTTCATTATACTTAACTCATCCAAATAACAAGATAAAAAAAATCAAATTCGCATTCACTTATTTTTAACACAAATTTGCAGGGACAGAACCAAGTAGGGAGCTGGGAACTTAACTACGCGAGATGGAATTCACTCGTTCCCGCCTTTAGGGAAACGAGAGGGGTTGTTCCTTAAGTGTTGCTCTCCGGGGCTTGGACAACGGCGCCCACCTTTCACCGCCCGAGAAGGGTGTTGTGTATGGTTGGACCATCACAATATGTTGTTCATTAGAGGAGCAGTGGGGACTTAAGGAACAAGAGGTAGACACAGGGGTAAAACGGTAATTTGACCCAGCCGTGTCTACGAACAACCTGTGAAGGGTCGACTCATGGGTATTGATTATATCAGTGGACACGTAATATTCTGCACTGACGGGAGTGCAGCTACGGGCTATAGTGGAGTGTTACCGTAGCTAATGAATGTTTGTTAACCGGGTCAAAGAGTTTGGCGAGTTAATCTCGGATCATTGGGCCATCTTTGTAGGTCCATTAGGTCCCTCGGTTGGCTCCACCTGGGTTAAAAGAAGGGTAAATGTTTTGGTATGAAATTGAAGTGTTCAATTTCACTTTAAGGGCATTTATGTCATTTATATGAGATATGAATAATATAATATATAGTTTAATGTGAATGAGATTCATAATACACTATAGGTTAGCTTAATTGTTGAATTAGGGCTAATTGGAGAAATTAAATGAGAGAAATTAAATTGGATGTGATTCAATTTAATTAATCCACAATTATTGCAAATCAGATTTGCAATATGAGATATGAGATATCTTATATTATGTGGTTATGCAAATGAGATTTGCATAACCTATGGTTGTGGTAAAGTAGTAATAATGTGGAGATATTAACTCCCTCATTCCACTATTTAAATCCCTTGCAAGAAGGGTTTGGTAAGGATTCTTCTCATTTTTTGATTTTCATGAAAGAGAAGAAAAGAGAATTATCTATACTGTCTCAAATCTCCTCCCTCTCCAAAACTAAGATCCCACCATCTTCCCTTCTCCAAAAGAGAACAACCGAGAAGATCACTTGGTGGTGTTCGAGATCATTTTGGTAGAAGTTTTCGTTGAGATCGAGTAGCACCAAAGTTCGTGACCCGAGGAAGAATTTGCAGTGTTTGTCTACAACAAGTAAGTAAGATCGATTCTTGCTGTAAATTTCTTCTTTTTTAAGCATGTTTAGCCTAATTTTAATAAGCACAAGTTGCATAATGATACCTCGACGATTCAATCGTCTTCCGCTGCGTGGGATTCTCATTCCCTTCAATTTGTATCAGAGCCATCTTGATGGTTCTTCATTTATGCACTGTTTTATTAAAATTTGGTGGGTATTTTGCCATAATTCATGAGATGAGAGCTTGGTTTGCATTATGGATGTTTACGGTTTTTTGCACTAGTTTAGATTTACAATTATGTTGATGAGATCAATGTAAGAGCCCGTTGTTTTTGGGCATTTTGTTGTAAATCGAGTCTGTAAGTCTGGGTCGTTCGTGGCAAGAGTTGCTGTGAAGAAATCGGAGCGAAAACAGGCAGAAATCGATGGAAGAAACGACAAAGTGTTTGTTGTTCGTCGATGGCGTTGAGACAGCGCTTCAACGCGGCGTCTCAACGCCGTTCTTCTGCGGACGGAGGCCTGCGCAGCGCAGATCAGCGTTTCAACGGCGGGCGTAGCATTGCAACGACGCTGGCGTTGAGAACGCGGGTCGACGCTACAAGCGACAGCGTTGCAACGCTGCCCACGACGTTGCAACGCTGCACGTGTTGAGGAGCGGTTGCAACTTCTTTTTCGCGAGGTCGTGGGCAATTTTTCGAGTTATGGGCAGTTTATTTTCGTTTTTTTAATTATTTTTTTACCTATAAAATGTAATTATTTATTTTATTTAATTATTTTATTAAATAATATTAATATAATTGTTATATTAATGTTATTTAATTAAATAATTGCCCCTAAGTGCCAAAAATCAGTCCATTTTTGCTGTTTAATTATTTTATGCATGAGATGTATATTTTAATTAATTTCTATGTGCATAATGTATGTCATATAGATTTAAAATCCCACCTTAGGTTAAACATTTCACGCATCATTTATATTATAAGAGTTATAATATATAGTATGCATGATAGGATTATATTATAAGAGTTATAATATAATGTATTCGTGTTTTAATTTTTTAAAATATAAGTGTTATATTTTTAAATTAAACAGCATGCTCATGTATTTAATTCATGTGATGAATGTATGTTATAGTATAGTATTATTCATGTGATGGATGATCAAGCACTATAACATAGAAATGAATGCAACCTAAGTTAATTATTAGTTGTAAAGTGTTTAGAACTTGAATAATTAGACTTAGGTTTTCTAATTTTCTAATCAGATTAGAAATTTAGGAAATCAAATATAACTTTTGAATGGAGACTGATAAGTTACTCTGTCTAAGGAAGGTTTTGTCTAAGGCTGGGGTATTTAAGTTGACGCTTGCGGAACATCCCTACCTGAAAACCGACCTGGGAGTGAATTCGGTCTGGAGATTCTTAGGTTATATTCTCGTGAGTGCCGTTAATTAAGTGTTAATTAATATACTCACATAGACCTAAGTTAATAATGTGATTATGAACTTAGGTTAATACCATATAAGAGTTATATTGGTAGACTTAGGTAAATTTTAGCCGGTTTATCTAGGTCAATCCCTAATTAAAAATTAAAGTGCTGAATGGGAGGAAATATAGTGTATGAGATACATTTGAATTTCCGACCACAAATCTCCTTTAAGTTCGCACCGTGAGATCTATACTTGGCCTCGTGGCGCAAATGGGAGCGTCCCCCTTCGGATGGCATTTGTATAGGTCAATATCATCGTGGATGGAGAGAGTACTTATAGTGAGTGGGAGCGGGACTTGTGAAAACGAGACCCACGGTCTCTTCTTTCGATTCACACCGTGAGACCCTTATGATCTGCCTGCTAGTTTGGCCTGGACCAGACAATCCCTTCGGAGGGCTTGATCATGGGAGTCGGAACACCGTGAATTCCCGAAAGGGATACAGTTTCCTGGTTGGTTTTCCTTCTTGGTTCACCTTCGGTGGCTATTGTTTGGACGGATGCTTGGAAACTTAAAGATTGAGGGTGACACTCACAGAATTCGTTAAGTGTTAATGAATTTGACCGAATAATGGTAATTGGACGCCTAATGGAATAAGAGTTATTCTGGGATTAGGGTCTGATCGAGAAAGTCTCGTCCTAGAGGAGGAGTGTTCTGTTCACCCTTCGGTGGCGGTCATCCTAAACCTTTAGGGTATCATTGCAAAATTTTGAATGACCTAGGGATCATGAAACAATTTTGCTAAAACTTGATTGGATTTCAAAAAGTTTTTTGCGAGACTAAAACAAAATTATCTTATTTTTCAGCTACAAATGTCTATCGCAATAATAGCATTACTCGCATCCGATAAGTTAGTGGGAGATAATTTCTAAAGTTGGAAAAACAACATAAACAGGATTTTGGTAAATGACGACCAAGAGTTCGCGCTCACTGAGGAAGGTCCTTAGGTGCACGGTTCAACAGTCCTATTCAACGATCTACAAACCTTCCAGTCCTTGGTGCAAACTAGGAGACAGGAAGCTGAGGCAAGTGTTGCCTTAAGACCTTTTCACAGGGGTATGACCTCCGGGATAAAGTTTGTAGAGTCTTCAGGCCCTAAGGGGAAGAAGGAGAAGTTGAAGGAAGTTAAGGTTGACCGCGCTGCCGCTCTTAAAGGCAAAGAAATCAAGGATGTTGCCCGAAAGTGTTTCTACTGCAACAGGGACGGACACTTGAAAAGGAGTTGCCCCAAATTCCTTGATGAAAAGAAGATGATAGGTAAATGTGATTTACTTGTCACAGAAACTTGTTTAGTGGAGAGTAATGACGCTGCTTGGATATTGGATTCAGGCGCGACTAACCATGTTTGCTCTTCTTTTCAAGGATTAAATTCTTGGCAGCGGCTGCAAGAGGGTGAGATTACACTCAGGGTTGGATCCGGAGAAGTTGTCTCAACTGCAGCAATAGGCACGCTGAAACAGTTCTTTGGCGGGAAGTACTTATTATTGGATAATATGTACATAGTTCTTGGGTTTACGAGAAACCTAGTTTCTATTTCCTGCCTATTAGAACAAAATATTTCTGTTTCATTCAAGAGTAATAAAGCATTTATTTCTCGAAATGAAAATTTCATTTGTTCTGCTTCGCTTGAGAGCAATCTATATGTTTTGAACCTAAATTCGGTCAAAAGTGTTTTGAACACCGAATTGTTTAAAACAGTTGAAACGCGAACTAAGAAAGCGAAAGTTTCTCCAAAAGAAAATGCCCATCTTTGGCATCTACGGTTAGGCCACATTAATCTCAATAGGATTGAGAAACTAGTGAAGAGTGGACTTCTAAACGAGTTGGAAGAAAACTCTTTACCTGTGTGTGAGTCATGCCTTGAGGGCAAAATGACGAAACGTCCTTTTAGTGGAAAAGGATATAGAGCCAAAGAGCCTCTTGAGTTAGTACATTCTGACCTCTGTGGTCCGATGAATGTTAAAGCTCGGGGCGGTTATGAGTACTTCGTGTCTTTCATAGACTATTACTCCAGATATGGGTATATTTACCTAATGCACAAGAAGTCTGAAACTCTTGAAAAGTTCAAGGAGTACAAGACTGAGGTTGAGAACCTCTTAGGTAAATCGCTTAAAACACTTCGATCGGATCGAGGTGGAGAGTACATGGACACTGAGTTCCAGGACTATATGATAGAACACGGAATCACGTCCCAACTCTCAGCACCTGGTATGCCACAACAGAATGGTGTATTGGAGAGGAGAAACAGAACCTTGTTGGACATGGTTCGGTCGATGATGAGCTATGCTCGTCACCCTGATTCTTTTTGGGGGTACGCAGTGGAGACTGCGATTTATATTTTGAACAACGTTCCGTCGAAGAGTGTTTGTGAAACACCTTTCGAGCTCTGGAGTGGACGTAAAGGTAGTTTACATCACTTCAGGATTTGGGGATGCCCGACCCACGTGTTGGTGTCAAACCCGAAAAAGTTGGAACCCCGTTCGAAATTGTGACTATTAGTAGGTTGCCCTAAAGAGACTAGAGGTGGTCTGTTTTACGATCCTAAGGAAAATAGGGTGCTTGTGTCGACAAACGCCACTTTCCTAGAGGAAGACCACGTCAGGGATCATTTACCAAGGAGTAAAATTGTATTAAATGAAATGGAATGATTACATCAACAAGAGTTCTTGATGGGGTGATACGTCAACAAGTGTTGTCGATCCTAGCACGTCTAGTCAAATCCGTTCCCAAGAGTTGGGAATGCCTCGACGTAGTGGGAGGGCTGTGAGACAGCCTGATCGCTACATGGGTTTAGCTGAAACCTCATTTGTTGCTCCTGATGATGACTGTGAGGATCCATTGACCTATGATCAGGCAATGGTTGATGTTGACAAAGACGAGTGGAATAAAGTTATGGACCAGGAAATGGAGTCTATGTACTTCAATTCTGTATGGGAGCTTGTGGATCAACCGGATGGGGTAAAACCTATTGGTTAGAAATGGATCTACAAGCTTAAACGTGGCGTAGATGGGAAGGTGCAGACCTTCAAAGCCCGACTAGTTGCAAAGGGTTTTACCCAGGTTGAAGGGGTTGACTATGAGGAGACCTTTTCACCTGTTGCCATGGTAAAGTCGATAAGGATCCTTCTGGCCATTGCCGCGTATTATGACTACGAGGTATGGCAGATGGACGTCAAGACAACCTTTCTGAATTGTCACACCCCCTCCCGAACTACCTGCTAACTCAGCACGAAAGGCGACGTGAAGCCAACAGACATTGTTTATCTCTTAACAATACCTGTTGACCCTGATTCACCTGATAAACATACTATGTTCAAAAGTGGAACACTTAAACATGACATAGCGGAAATTGGACAACTATTAAACATATACAAGGAGAAACCATTCACAGGTCTCTCTTGGAAACTAAAAGTCTAGTGCATCAGAACCAACACAAGACAAACCAGTGTTTATACAACCTCTAATGTACAAACAACTATAACCCCAAAGTCCTCTCAAAATAATTTACAAACATAGAGACTTGCTAGACAAAACCCGACCACGTACAAAGTATTTAACTTATGAAGCTTCAAAGCAGACTATGGCGAGAACTTTCGGGTGCCGGGAGCTCGATCTCTACGAAAGGTTTGAAAACATAGAAGGAATGAGCTATGAAGCTCGGTGAGTGGATCTGTGTTAAATATCTCAGTAACTTGTAAAACATGTGACCTGAAAACTATGAGCATATGCATTTGTATTCAAGCATTGAAAGTAAACGTGGAATCATAATAGACTTTCAGAAAACCAACAAGTATATCATCAAATCTCGTAAGGCATGTAAGTGAAATAAACTCTTTTAAAAACATTTCACAATCCACGTGGTGTAGGCACGCCCAAGATACAACCAACGTTTACTCTCACGATGTAGTGGGGCCCGCCAAAGACTCCCATCGTCTTTTGTCGAGTGGGGCCCGCCCAAAGACTCACGACAGTATTTGTTGTCATCACGAGTACACTCAACGTCGACAACAGAATAAGACCTGTGCACACGGTACCATAAAGCCTCGGGCTCAATATCTCAGAATTTCACATGAAAACATTTGAACATGCCTGCCTATCTTTTCTTTCATAGACTCAAGCTTACTCAGCTTGTTCATAAAATTGGAAAACTTTAAAACATACTTGCTAGTACATGCTTGCTTGAAATCATAACATTTCCATAAATTTTGGCAACCATTGAACATATGCTCATGTATAAACTTTATAAAGACTTTTAGGGTCACAATGAACACTTGAAACATTTCTAGGAAAACATGAATAGTCATAAACATGTACTCAAAAGAAAGCATAATGTATTGAAAACTTTATTCTAGCAAAACTTGCATTTCTTGAACATAATTCAAACATATATACACTTTTGAAGTTCCTTTTATCACTCACAGTGTTGAACTAGAAACTTAGCCCGTACACTCGACCTATTTGCTCTTGGCCTGTCAAACAAACCAAATTCATGTATTAGAACCTCGAGCTCATGGTTTTTAACCCTAAAACTACAAGAAAACACACTTTCAAAAATTCCAGCATTTTCAGATTTTCTGCCCTGTTTTCAGACAGCCATAACTTATTCATTTCTTATCCAAAAAGAATGTACTTTATACCAAACTCTTCCTTTTTGAACCCTCTAAAACTCTTATGAAGACATGAAAATGAGATTCCTAACGTATTGGTTAGAAATTACCTCAGAAGCTTAACCCCTAAATTGATTCTGCTGCTGTTCCAGATTTCACTTCCTGCTGCAACCCAAATCTTAACCTGAAGATTACAACATCTTCCAATCATTTTCTTCTCACGATTCCTTCACAAAACTTGTAGGAAATTGAATACGCTTTCGAACCATACCAATTAGAGCTTGTAACTCAAAGTATAGAGATCAGAACAACCAAAACATCAGAGACCTCTCGGATTTGACAGCAAATTTCTGTCTTCTGCCTTCCTCTTAACACAACAGCAACTTAACATCAGAATTAGCTCGAGCTTCCTTCACGAATTTTGTTCCAATATGAGTTAAATTTCATGAAACAAAAGCTCAACTCTTACCTCTTCTTGTGGAGCTCGAGATGAAAAGAAAATCAGAGAGCTTGTCTGAGTTGATTTTCTTCTTTGTAAAAATGAATTCCTTTGAGTTTTCCTCTTTCCTTCTGCAACTCCAGCCCAAAATCACCAAAAATGGCCTCCTTCTTCTTCCTTTCTCCTTCAACCACGAAATTTCAGCTTGGTTTGTGATGAAAGAGAAGAAAATGGAGAGAAACTCTTTTTAAAGTAAAAGTCAATCGGTGGAAGAGTTTGTCTTTTTGCACTTTTGCTTTTTCATTTCTTTTTCCTTTTCTTTTCTTTCCTTTATCTTCTTTCTTTCTTTTCTTTTCTTTACAAAACCAAAATAACTTAATATAAAACATTTGTTTCATTTCCTTTTCTTCTTTTGTGTTTAAAAGCAAAGCAAACCAAAATGGTTAAACTTTTTCTTCCTTGTTTTCCTTTTGTCTTTCACTTCATTACTTTTCTTTTTAAAACATGGGAAACCAAGTTTTAAACATTCATTTCTTCTTTCTTTTTGTTGTTTGATAATAAGAAAGTTCCAAAGAAAGATCTCGGGTTTACAACTTACCTCCCCTTAAGAAATTTCGTCCTCGAAATTGAGTAGTCTTTAAGTGAAAATCATTGGGTACTTCCTCCTCATTAGATCCTCTAACTCCTGGGTTGCCTCCTCCCACTCGTGATGTCTCCAACGAACCTTCACGAGTGGGATTGTCTGTTCCTCAAAACTTGTTCTTTCCTATCGAGGATTTGAAGCTGCATCCTCTCACGTAACTCATGTCTTCTTTCAGCTCAACTGGTTGTGCTTGCAAAACATGTGTCGGATCTGGAATATACTTCCTTAACATGGACACATGAAAAACATCATGTACTCGAGATAGTTCTGCTGGCAACTCCAGTCTGTAGGCTGCTGGTCCAACTCGTCCCGTTACTTGATAAGGACCAATATATCTAGGGCTTAGTTTACCTTTCTTGCCAAAACGAAGGACACCTCTCCATGGAGATAATTTCAAGAAAACTCGATCTCCAACTTGGAATTCTAAGTCCTTTCGCCGCTTATCTCATCTGCGTAACTCTTACGGCGGTCTTGAGCTACCTTTAGATTCTCCCTGATTAACTTAATATTATCTGTTGTAACTTGCACCAATTCAGGACTGATAAGCTTCCGCTCTCCAACTTCATTCCAACATACGGGCGTTCTACATGGTCTTCCATACAGAGCCTCAAATGGTGCCATACCAATACTCGACTGGTAGCTGTTATTGTAAGCAAATTCCATAAGCGATAGGTGTGTATCCCAACTCCCTTTAAATTGAAGGACACATGCTCTCAACATGTCCTCTAAGGTCTGGATGGTCCTCTCTCGATCGCCCATCCATGCGAGGATGGAATATCAGACTAAACTTGACTTTGTTCCCAAAGCTTTCTGTAAACTAGGCCAAAACTTAGAAGTAAATCTTGGATCTCTATCAGAAACGATAGACACTGGTACTCCGTACTGACTCACAATTCTGTCGACGTATAGCTTAGCAAGCTGATCAAGCGTAGACGTCGCTTTGATCGGTACAAACCGTGCTGTTTTAGTGAGTCTATCCACTATTACCCATATACCATCATGCCCACTTGAAGTACGTGGTAATCCAAACAGAAAATCCATAGTGATATGCTCCCATTTCCACTCCAAGACTTTGGCAAAGGTTAAGGAGTCCTCCTGGCCTCTGTCTAACTGGTTTAACCTGTTGGCAGATCAAACATCTATCAACATAATCAGCTATCTCTCGTTTCATCCCAGGCCACCAATACGTTCCCTTCAAAGTTTTGTACATCTTGGTGCTTCCTGGATGCATAGCGTAAGCTGAACTGTGAGCTTCCTCTAGAATAGCATCTTTAAGCTCACTAAAATTCGGAACACATAGTCTTCCTTGCCTTTCTATGGCTCCGTCTGATCTCATCTTAAACTCTGCTTCTGGGTCCTGTTTGGACTTCCCAAACATTTTCTGCAAGTTACTATCCTCTGTTTGTCTTCTCACAACCTCCGCTACACAGTGAAGACTGACTGAGAATCGAGCTAAAGACTCACTGAACTCTGCATTCACAACTGCCTTAGAATCCCTTAGAGTTCTTAAAAATGTTGCTCGAATACCACACAAGGCATCCCTAGGAAGTCTTGACTTCCTGCTCAATGCATCTGCTACCACATTCGCCTTACCAGGATGGTATTCTATAGTACAATCATAATCTTTAATCAGTTCTAACCATCTTCTCTGTCTCATATTCAACTCCCTCTGATCAAAGATATACTTCAGACTCTTATGATCTGTGTAGATGTGACACCTTTCACCAAACAAGTAATGTCTCCAGATCTTCAGTGCTAGAACAACTGCTGCTAACTCAAGATCGTGGGTAGGGTAATTACATTCATGCTTTTTCAATTGCCTTGATGCATAAGCTATTACTTTTCCTTCTTGCATCGAACACACCCTAAACCTTGTCTCGAGGCATCACGAAGAAATCACATACTCTTTTCCCGTTACAGGAAGTGTCAGAATAGGTGCTGTAACTAATCTCATTTTCAGCTCCTGAAAACTCTGTTCGCACTTGTCTGACCATTCAAACTTAGCATTCTTTCTTGTCAAAGCTGTTAAGGGTAATGCTAATCGTGAGAAATCCTCAACAAACCGCTTTGTAGTATCCTGCCAAGCATAGGAAACTACGTACCTCTGTCGTCGACCTGGTTGGTCTCTCCCGGTTGACTACTGACTTTAACTTTATTTGGATCCACACAAACTCCATTTCTTTGAGACAACATGCCCCAAAAAACTACTACGATTCAACCAAAACTCACATTTGGTGAATTTAGCGCATAAACTGTTTATCTTGTAGTGTTTTGAGAATAATCCTTAGATGTTCCTCATGAGTTTTCTGTCAATTGAGTAAACTAGTATATCATCAATAAATACTATCACGAATCGATCCAAACATCGGTGGAATATCTGTTCATGAGGTCCATGAAAATCTTTGGTGCATTCGTCAAACCGAATGGCATTACTAGAAACTCATAATGCCCGTGCACAGTTCTCGAATGTCGTCTTAGGAATATCTCGATTCCCTTACCTTTAATCGATGGTATCCACGATCTTAAATCAATCTTAGAAAATACCGATGCTCCTCAGAATCGGGTCAAACAAGTCATCAATACGGGGTAAAGGATACTTGTTACGTATCGTGACTTTGTTTAACTCATCGTAATCAATGCATAATCTCGTGGTACCATCTTTCTTCTTTACAAATAACACTGGAGCTCCCTGGCATGATACACTAGGTCCGATGTATCCCTTATCAACTAGTTCTTGTAATTGCATCTTCACTCTTTGAGCTCACTTGGAGCCATTCTATACGGCGCCCTGTGAAATAGGTGCTGTATTCTGGTAGCAATTCAATAGTGAACTCTACCTCCCTATCAGTGGCAACCCTGACAGATCTGCTGGAAAAACATCTAGAAATTGCTTTCACAACAAGAACATCTTACGGTTTTAGCTTTTCTTCCTGCACCTCCATTACGTGAGCAAGAAACGCCAGTGCATCCTTTTCTCAACAATTTCTCGAGCTTTGAATCTTTGAAATCAAACTCGTAGGAATAATCTTCTTTTCACCCCGAAAACCACTTCACCAACTCTGGTTTTCTAAAAACAACTTCCTTTCTATGGCAATCCATGGAAGCATAATGAGTGAATAAGAAATCCATCCCTAAGATTGCATCTAACATCTGCAACTCTAGTGGAAGAAGATCCACTAACATATTGAGACCTTCTACTAAGACCTCACAGTCTCGCAACTTTGAATTGACTAGTAAAGCATCACCAACCTGGAGTGTATATAACTAACTCCTCAAATAAAGGCTCTAGCTTCCTACTAAGCTTAGTTAGGAATAAAGCTGGAAACAAAGGAATGCGTAGCTTTGGATCTATCAAAACACAAGCGGTACATTACAAATAGAAATCGTACGGTAATCACATCCAGTGCATCTCCTCTGCTTCTCTTTGAGTCATAGCGTAGACCTTTCCCTTTTGCCTAGGTCTCTCCTACAACTCCTTACATTTTGCACCACTGGTGCCCCTCTCCGCAGACTACTGGAACTCTTTGGTCGCTCAACCGCATCTGGGACCCAACTCCTGGTCCTCTGCGGCGTTTGCTCTAAGGCGTGTGGACAATCCTCTTGAAATGCCCCGCCGCCCACACTGGTAACACACACCGACACCAACAAGACATTGGCCTCGATGATTCTTGCCACAATTTGCACATGGAGTTCTCCTTGCTTTGACCGGCAATGAACTCTGCATTGTGCGTGGTCTTGCTATGGATCGCGCATCGACTAGGTGCTCTTTGACTCTGCTCGATAGGCACCACTAACATTCATACGCCCTCAAATCGCCACACGGCTCGATTCTTAAAGTCCTCGACGACTTGAAACATTCACCCTGTGTGTGAATCTTTCATTGTTCGCGACCCGAAAACTACCCGTCGTTGAAGGCCCACGAGTAGGCTCCACTCATCGATGCGCCTCTGCTTATACTCGCTCAACACGTAGAGCGTCTCTACCACCGAGAGAGAAGTCACCCACTTAGCAATGGTCAGAATGGCGGGGTACGATATCTCGTGTCGTAACCCTCTTTCAAATCGTCGACACTGTCACTCTCGGATGTCACAATTACTTCAAAGATATCTGTGTTACTCGGTATACCTTCTCTCGTATTCACCCACCGATAGTGACCCTTGCTTTAATTCTAAAAATTCATCTCTCTCGCCGCGCAGTATGTGCCGTGGTAATATTTATCTTCAAATATGCCTCGAAAGTTTGCCGATCTAAAGTGCGTGCATCACTCCGTCAGCTAAAATTGACTTCCACCATCCTCTACTTCTTTCTCTAGCGGGAATGTGGCTAGCTTGACTTTACGCTCTTGAGGTGTACTCATCACATCAAAACATTTCTCAAGTTTATTCAGCCACAACTCAAGCGTCGGTGGATCTGTGGAACCTCAAAGACCGTGGCTCCCAATTTCTTGAGACGTTCTATTCCATACGCCTTTTCGGATCACTTGGCCTCGCTTCTCTCGGCCGCCTACCTCCTGTGAGGAAATGGCATGCTGCTGATCTCTGGCCTCAGTTTGGACTCTCGGGGCACTAGATCCCCTCTCAGATTGGCCTTGGGTAGGATCCGTGTGTCCCGCCCGATCCGCCGCGTGCGGCTGCCCGCTAGCACGTGGTGGCATGACTCTATAACATATCAAAATATTAGACATGCTATGGATACTTAACTCAAATACACACTACTAAACTTCTATTCATATTTTAGCCATAAGCTGGACTTGCTCTTACCCTTACTTGAACCATACTCTACTAGTTCGATCTGAACTAACTCAAAAACATGCTATGACTTTTACTTTATTCTCAGAGCTAGCTTTCCCTGTCTCATTCCCATGGAGCTAAGCGCTCGATACCAAGTTGTCACACCCCCTCCCGAACTACACCGCTAACTCAAAGACGAAGGCGGCGTGAAGCCAACAGACATTGTTTATCTCTTAACAATACCTGTTGACCCTGATTCACCTGATAAACATACTATGTTCAAAAGTGGAACACTTAAACATGACATAGCGGAAATTGGACAACTATTAAACATATACAAGGAGAAACCATTCACAAGTCTCTCTTGGAAACTAAAAGTCTAGTGCATCGTAACCAACACAAGACAAACCAAAGTGTTTATACAACCTCTAATGTACAAACAACTATAACCCCAAATTCCTCTCAAAATAATTTACAAACATAGAGACTTGCTAGACAAAACCAGCCACGTACAAAGTATTTAACTTATGAAGCTTCAGTAGACTATGGCAGTAACTCAGGTGCCAGGAGCTCGATCTCTACCTGAGAGGTTTGAAAACATAGAAGGAATGAGCTATGAAGCTCAGTGAGTGACTGTGTTAAATATCTGTAACTTGTAAAACATGTGACCTGAAAACTATGAGCATATGCATTTGTATTCAAGCATTGAAAGTAAACGTGGAATCATAATAGACTTTCAGAAAACCAACAAGTATATCATCAAATCTCGTAAGGCATGTAAGTGAAATAAACTCTTTTAAAAACATTTCACAATCCACGTGGTGTAGGGCACGCCCAGTACAACCAACGTTTACTCTACGATGTAGTGGGGCCCGCCCAGCACTCCCATCGTCTTTGTCGTAGTGGGGCCCGCCCAGCACTCACGACAGCGCTGTTGTCACGGAGTACACTCAACGTCGACAACAGAATAAGACCTGTGTGCACACGGTACCATAAAGCCTCGGGCTCAATATCTCAGAATTTCACATGAAAACATTTGAACATGCCTGCCTATCTTTTCTTTCATAGACTCAAGCTTACTCAGCTTGTTCATAAAATTGGAAAACTTTAAAACATACTTGCTAGTACATGCTTGCTTGAAATCATAACATTTCCATAAATTTTGGCAACCATTGAACATATGCTCATGTATAAACTTTATAAAGACTTTTAGGGTCACAATGAACACTTGAAACATTTCTAGGAAAACATGAATAGTCATAAACATGTACTCAAAAGAAAGCATAATGCATTGAAAACTTTATTCTAGCAAAACATGCATTTCTTGAACATAATTCAAACATATATACACTTTTGAAGTTCCTTTTATCACTCACAGTGCTTGAACTAGAATCTTAGCCCGTACACTCGACCTATTTGCTCTTGGCCTGTCAAACAAACCAAATTCATGTATTAGAACCTCGAGCTCATGGTTTTTAACCCTAAAACTACAAGAAAACACACTTTCAAAAATTCCAGCATTTTCAGATTTTCTGCCCTGTTTTCAGACAGCCATAACTTATTCATTTCTTATCCAAAAAGAATGTACTTTATACCAAACTCTTCCTTTTTGAACCTTCTAAAACTCTTATGAAGACATGAAAATGAGATTCCTAACGTATTGGTTAGAAATTACCTCAGAAGCTTAACCCCTAAATTGATTCTGCTGCTGTTCCAGATTTCACTTCCTGCTGCAACCCAAATCTTAACCTGAAGATTACAACATCTTCCAATCATTTTCTTCTCACGATTCCTTCACAAAACTTGTAGGAAATTGAATAAGCTTTCGAACCATACCAATTAGAGCTTGTAACTCAAAGTATAGAGATCAGAACAACCAAAACATCAGAGACCTCTCGGATTTGACAGCAAATTTCTGTCTTCTGCCTTCCTCTTAACAAAACAGCAACTTAACATCAGAATTAGCTCGAGCTTCCTTCACAAATTTTGTTCCAATATGAGTTAACCTTCATGAAACAAAAGCTCAACTCTTACCTTTTCTTGTGGAGCTCGAGATGAACAGAAAATCAGAGCTTGTCTGAGTTGATTTTCTTGCTGTAAAAATGAATTCCTTTGAGTTTTCCTCTTTCCTTCTGCAACTCCAGCCCAAAATCACCAAAAATGGCCTCCTTCTTCTTCCTTTCTCCTTCAACAACGAAATTTCAGCTTGGTTTGTGATGAAAGAGAAGAAAATGGAGAGAAACTCTTTTTAAAGTAAAAGTCAATCGGTGGAAGAGTCTGTCTTTTTGCACTTTTGCCTTTTCATTTCTTTTTCCTTTTCTTTTCTTTCCTTTATCTTCTTTCTTTCTTTTCTTTTCTTTACAAAACCAAAATAACTTAATATAAAACATTTGTTTCATTTCCTTTTCTTCTTTTGTGTTTAAAAGCAAACCAAACCAAAATGGTTAAACTTTTTCTTCCTTGTTTTCCTTTTGTCTTTCACTTCATTACTTTTCTTTTTAAAACATGGGAAACCAAGTTTTAAACATTCATTTCTTCTTTCTTTTTGTTGTTTGATAATAAGAAAGTTCCAAAGAAAGATCTCGGGTTTACATGAATGGCAAACTTGATGAGACCATCTACATGGACCAACCCAAAGGGTTCATTGCCCATGGCCAATAGCAAAAGGTTTGTCGGCTTCATAGGTCCATTTATGGACAGAAACAGGCTTCGAGGTCTTGGAATATAAGGTTTGATGAGGCGATCAAATCTTATGGCTTTGATCAAAATGTCGACGAGCCTTGTGTTTACAAGAAAATCGTTGACAAAACTGTCGCATTTTTGGTGTTGTACGTGGACGATATTCTTCTCATTGGGAATGAGGTAGAATTTCTTACTGACGTTAAGAAGTGGCTAGCTTCGCAATTCCAAATGAAAGATTTGAGAGAAGCTCAGTATGTTCTAGGTATCCATATAGTCCGGAACCGGAAGAACAGAACGCTAGCCCTGTCTCAGGCGTTTTATATTAATAAGATGTTGTCTATATATAAGATGCAGAACTCCAAGAAGGGCTTGCTGCCTTTAAGGCATGGGGTTCACTTGTCTAAGAATCAGTGTCCTAAGACTCCTCAAGATGTTGAAGATATGAGACGAATTCCAAATGCTTCAGCTGTAGGGAGCCTGATGTATGCGATGCTGTGTACTAGGCCCGACATCTGTTATGCAGTAGGAATTATCAGTAGATATCAGTCCAATCCAGGATTAGATCACTGGACAGCCGTAAAGGCAATCCTCAAGTATCTTAAGAGAACGAGGAACTACAACTTAGTGTATGGTAGTGGGGATTTGCTCCTTACGGGATACATGGATTCTGATTTTCAGACCGATGAGGATTCTAGGAAATCTACTTTGGGGTCAGCCTTCATTCTTAATGGAGGAGCTGTAGTATGACGAAAAATCAAGCAGGGATGCATCGCTGATTCCACAATGGAAGCGGAGTATGTTGCGGCTTGTGAAGCTGCAAAGGAAGCTGTTTGGCTTAGGAAGTTCATGACAGATTTGGAAGTTGTTCCAAACATGAACTTGTCGATCACACTGTTATGTGATAACAGTGGTGCAATAGCCAACTGACGTGAGCCTCGGAGCCATAAGAGAGGCAAACACATTGAGCGCAAGTATCATTTGATACGAGAGATTGTGCAACGCGGAGACGTGACAGTCACGAAGATAGCGTCGGAGCACAACGTAGTTGATCCATTTACAAAGCCCCTCACGGCTAAGGTGTTTGAGGGTCACCTAGAGAGTCTAGGTCTTCAAGAGCTTCCTGACTAGGGCAAGTGGGAGATGTGTAAACGGGTATTCAATGTCCTAGTTTATTGTATTACTTCATTGTAATTTTTATACATTTCTGAAATGTATTTTCTCCACTAGCTTAGTCCAAGTGGGAGTTTGTTGGGATTTTTATCCTAATCTCGTGTTTGTAATATATTGTTTGAAATTTATAAGAGTTATTCATTGCATCACTTTGTGTCTCGCAATATTTATAAACTTTTCCTATTAAACTAAACTCCAGGGTCATTGAATTTATGAGAGAACTAGAGCTTGAACGGTGTGTAGTGGACACACAGGGAGGATCACGTTCGAGTTAATGACCCGAACGACCTACAGTATATGGATAGGGTTAGACACCTAATCTTGGATACACTGTGGATGCGACTTGGTTTGTATTAGATACAAACGAGGTGATCTGACTCGTTCATGTAGTTGACATGCGAGTGGGGGCATCCTGTGCAATGAGATTATACAAGACCGGATCGTGATTTATTAGACCTACTGATGTAACACCGTTGATAGTAAGGACTAATAACTTCGTAGAAGACCATTAGTGACTCGACCTGAATCCTGAGCGTGTTACGGACTTCTGTCTGCGAGGGTTTGTTCTTTGACTAGTACGGCTGAGGGTGGTCATAGTTTCTCGCCCAATATGCCTATCTTCTCAGGGACAGGACCAAGTAGGGAGCTGGAAACTTAACTACGCAAGATGGAATTTACTCATTCTCGCCTTTAGGGAAACTAGAGGGGTTGTTCCCTTAAGTGCTGTCTCCAGGGCTTGGACAATGGGCGCCCACCTTCTCAGTTGCCCGAGAAGGGTGTTGTGTATGGTTGGACCATCACAATATGTTGTTCATTAGAGGAGCAGTGGGGACTTAAGGAACAAGAGGTAGACACACGGGGGTAAACGGTAATTTGACCCAGTAGTGTCTCACGAACAACTGTGAAGGGTCGACTCATGGGTATTGGTTATATCGGTGGACACGTAATATTCTCGTGACCGACGGGAGTGCAACTACGGGCTATAGTGGAGTGTTACCGTAGCTAATGAATGTTGGTTAATCGGGTCAAAGAGTTTGTGAGTTAATCTTGGATCATTGGAGCTCAAATCAGTAGGTCCACTAGGTCCCTCGGTTGGCTCCACTTGGGTTAAAAGAAGGGTAAATGTTTTGGTATGAAATTGAAGTGTTCAATTTCACTTTAAGGGCATTTATGTCATTTATATGAGATATGAATGATATAATATATAGTTTAATGTGAATGAGATTCATAATAAACTATAGGTTAGCCTAATTGTTGAATTAGGGCTAATTGGAGAAATTAAATGAGAGAAATTAAATTGGATGTGATTCAATTTAATTAATCCACAATTATTACAAATGAGATTTGCAATATGAGATATGAGATATCTTATATAATGTGGTTATGCAAATGAGATTTGCATAACCTATGGTTGTGGTAAAGTGGTAATAATGTGGAGATATTAACTCCCTCATTCCACTATTTAAACCCTTTGCAAGAAGGGTTTGGTAAGGGTTCTTCTCATTTTTTGATTTTCACGAAAGAGAAGAAAAGAGAATTCTCCCTACTCTCTCAAATCTCCTCCCTCTCCAAAACTAAGATCCCACCATCTTCCCTTCTCCAAAAGAGAACAATCGAGAAGATCACTGGGTGGTGTTCTAGATCATTTTGGTAGAAGTTTTCGTTGAGATCGAGTAGCACGAAGAGTTCGTGACCCGAGGAAGAATTTGCAGTGTTTGTCTACAAAAAGTAAGTAAGATCTATTCTTGCTGTAAATTTCTTATTTTTTAAGCATGTTTAGCCTAGATCTAAGTGTTAGATCAATTTTAATAAACACAAGTTGCATAATGATAGCTCGACAATTCAATCGTCTTCCGCTGCGCGTGATTCTCATTCCCTTCAGACACAGGGGTAAAACGGTAATTTGACCCAACAGTGTCTACGAATAACCTGTGAAGGGTCGACTCACGGGCATTGGTTATATCAATGGACACAACTTGTCCTACAGTGATGGGAGTGCAACTACAGGCTTTAGTGGAGTGTTACCGTAGCTAATGAATGATTATTAACTGGGTCAAAAAGTTTGACAGGTTAGTCTCGAATCATTGGAGCCTTCATTCATAGGTCCATTAGATCACTCGGTTGGCTCAAACTGGATACATAGAGGGTTTACAATTTTGTGTGGATTTGAAGTGTTCAAATTCATTAAAAGGATATTTATGTAATTTATATGAGATATGATTGACATATTATATAGTTTAATGTGACTGAGATTCATAATAAACTATAGGTTAGCCTAATTGCTTAATTAGGGCTAATTTAAAGAATTGGGTTGAGAGAAATTAAATTGAATGTGATTCAATTCAAAATCAACAATTATACAAATGTGATTTGTATTATAAGGTATGAGATATCTTATTATATGTTGTTATGCAAATATGATTTGCATAATCTAAGGTTGTGGTAAAATGGTAAATAAGTGGAGATTTCTGTTGGGATGTATGTCCACATCTCGTGTAGTTTATAATAATCCAAGTTGTAAATGAATAAGTGTTATTTATTTTAACTTTGTGTCATAAATAAGAGTTATTTATTTGAACTTTGTGTCTCACATATTTCATAAACTAAATCCAATAAACTAAGCTTCAGGGTCATTGTGTTATGAGAGAACTAGAACTTGAACGGTGTGTAGTGGACACACAGGGAGGATCACGTTCGAGTTAATGACCCGAACAGTCTATAGTATACGGATAGGGTTGGAGACCTAATCCGAGATACACTTTGGATGCGACCCGCTTTTTATTAGATACAAACGAGGTGATCTGACTCGTTCATGTGGTTGACATGCGAGTGGGGGCATCTTGTGCAATGAAATTGTACAAGACTGGACCGTGAATTATTAGATTTAATGATGTAACACCGTTAACAATATAGGGCTAATAATTTCGTAGATATTAGTGACTCGACCTTAATCCTGAGTGTGTTACGGACTCCTGTTTGCGGGGGGTCTGTCCTTTGACTAGTACGGGTCAGGGTGGCCGCTGTTTCTTGCCCAATATGCCTATCTTCTCAGGGACAGGACCACGTGGAGAGATGGGAGCTTGACTACGCAAGAAAGAATTCACTCGTTCTCGACTTAGGGAAACTAGAGGGGTTGTTCCCTTAAGTGCTGTCTCAAAGGCTTGAACAACGGGGCCCCACTTTCTCATTGTCCTGAGAGGGTTGTTGTTTATGGTTGGACCATGCAACGTAGTTTTTCAATAGAGGAGCAGTGGGACTTAGAGAGCAAGAGGTAGACAAAGGGGTAAAACGGTAATTTGACCCAGCAGTATCTACGAAAAACCTATGAAGGGTCGACCCTTCACAGGTTGTTCGTAGACACTATTGGGTCAAATTACCGTTTTACCCCTGTGTCTGGTTCTTGCTTCTTAAGTCCCCTCTGCTTCTCTAATGAAAAATAACGTTGTAATGGTCCAACCATACACAACAACTCTCTCATGCCAGTGAGATGGTGGGAGCCCGTTATCCAAGCCCTGGAGACAGCACTTAAGGGAACAACCCCTCTAGTTTCCCTAAAGGCGGGAACGAGTGAATTCCATCTCGCGTAGTTAAGTTCCTAGCTCCATACTTGGTACTGTCCCTGAGAAGATAGGCATATTGGGCGAGTAACTATGACCACCCTGACCCGTACTAGTCAAAGGGTTAACCCCTGCAGACAGGAGCACGTAACACGCTTAGGATTCAGGTCGAGTCACTAATAGTCAACTACGAAGTTATTAGTCCATACTGTTAACGGTGTTACATTAGTAGGTCTATTAATTCACAGTCCGGTCTTGTACAATCTCATTGTACAGGATGCCCCCACTTGCATGTGAACTACATGAACGAGTTAGATCACCTCGTTTGTATCTAATACAAAGCAGGTCGCATCCACAGCTTATCAAGGATTAGGTCTCCAACCCTATCCATATACTATACACCGTTCGGGTCATTAACTCGAACGTGATCCTCCTTGTGTGTCCACTACACACTGTTCAAGTTCCAATTCACCCATATATTCAATGACCTTGGAGCTTAGTTTATTGGACAAACTTTGTAAAATATGTGAGACACAAAATGATGTAATAAATAACTTTTATTAATTTCAAATGGTAATTTACAAACTAAACGAGATTAGGGCATAGATCCCAACAAACTCCCACTTGGACTAAGCTAGTGGAGCAAATACATTTCTGAAATGTACAATAAATTACAATGAAGTTATACAATAAACTAGGGCATTGAATATTCATTTACAATTCTCCCACTTGCTTAGTCAGGAAGTACTCAAAGACCTAGACTCTCTAGGTAACTCTCAAACACCTTAGCTGTGAGGGGCTTTGTAAATGGATCAGCAACATTGTGCTCTGACGCTATCTACGTGACTGTCACATCGCCGCGGTGCACAATCTCCCGTATCTGGTGCTACTTTCGCTCAATGTGTTTGCCTCTCTTATGGCTCCGAGGCTCTCTGGAGTTGGCTACTGGACCACTATTGTCACAAAACAGTGTGATCGAAAAGTTCATATTTGGAACAACTTTCAAATCCGTCATGAACTTCCTAAGCCAAACAACTTCATTTGTTGTTTCACAAGCCGCAACGTACTCTGCTTCCATAGTGGTATCAGTAATGCATCCCTACTTGATGCTTCGCCATACTAAAACTCCTCCATTCAGAATTAAGGTTGATCCCGAAGTGGATTTCCTAAAATCCTTATCGGTCTGAAAGTCAGAATCTGTGTGTCCCGTAAGGATCAAATCCCCACTGCCATACACTAAGTTGTAGTTCCTCGTTCTCCTGAGATACTTGAGGATGTCATTAACGGTTGTCCAGTGATCTAATCCTTGATTGGATTGTTACCTACTGACAGTCCCTACTGCATAACATATGTCGGGCCTAGTACACAACATTGCATACATGAGGCTCCCTACAGCTAAAGCATAGGGGATCCGTCTCATATCCTCAACCCCTTGAGGAGTCTTAGGACATTGATCCTTAGACAAGTGAACCCCATGCCTGAAAAGTAGCAAGCCCTTCTTGGAGTTCTGCATCTTATATCTAGACAACATCTTGTCAATATAAGATTCTTGAGACATAGCCAACGTTCTGTTCTTCTGGTTCCGGACTATCTGGATACCTAGAACATACTAAGCTTCTCCCAAATCTTTCATTTGGAATTGTGAAGCTAGCCATTTCTTTACGTCAGTAACAAATCCTACCTCATTCCCAATGAGAAGGATATCATCCACATATAATATCAGAAATACGACAATTTTATCGACGATTTTCTTGTAGACACAAGGCTCGTCAACATTCTGATCAAAACCATAAGATTTGATTGCCTCACCAAACCTTATATTCCAACCCCTCGAGGCTTTTTTCAGTCCATAAATAGACCTGTGAAGCCAGCAAACCTTTTGCTCTTGGCCTTGAGTAATGAACCCTTTGGGTTGATCCATGTAGATGGTTTCGTCAAGGTTGCCATTTAGAAATGCGGTCTTGACAACCATCTTCCATACCTCATGGTCATAATATGCGGCAATGGCCAGAAGGATCCTGATCAACTTTACCATGGCAACAGGTGAAAAGGTTTCCTCATAGTCAACCCCTTCGACCTAGGTAAAACCCTTTGCTACTAGTCGTGTTTTGAAGGTCTGCACCTTCCCATCTACGCCACGTTTACGCTTGTAGATCCATTTGCAACCTATAGGTTTTACCCCATCCGATTGATCCACAAGCTCCCAGACATAATTGAAGTACATCGACTCCATTTCCTGGTCCATAGCTTTAATCCATTCGTCCTTGTCAACGTCTGCCATTGCCTAATCGTAGGTCAATGGATCCTCGTAGTCATCATCAGGAGTGACAACTTGGGTTTCAGCTAAACCCATGTAATGTTCAGGCTGTCTCTATTGGGATTTATGCCCTAAACCTGTGTAATTTTGATCAAATAAATAAAAAAGTTATTTGTTTTGATAAAATTATATTCATGTTTTATAAATCCAATAAACTAAGCTCCAAGGTTATAATGTATCTTGAACATCAGTGTAGTGGACACTATTTGGATTGTGTTCAAGAATATAACCTAAATGGTCTATGGTATAAGAATAAGGTTGGAAACCTCATTCTAATAACACCATGGATGCGACCCACTTTGTAATTAGTACAAATGAGGTAATCCAACTCATTCACGTGGTTGACATGCGAGTGAGGGTATCCTGTATGAAGAGTTCATACAAGACCGGACTGCAAATTATTAGTCTAACAAGTATAACACCGTTAACAGGATAAAACTGATAATTTATAGATGGCCATTAGTGACTCGACCTGAATCGTGAGTAAGTTAAGAACTTCTGCTTATAAGGGTTTGTCCTTAAACTAGTATGGGTGAGAGTGGCCTATAGCCGACTCAATAAGCCTTCCTTCTCAGGGACAGAATCTCGTAGGTAGCTGGGAACTTAACTATACAAGATGGAATTCACTCATTCCTACACTAAGGAATTAGATAGGTTGTTCCCTTAAGAACTGACTCCAGGTCTTGAACAATGGGGCCCCACCCTCTATGTGGGTATGAGTTTATGGTAGGACCTTAGACTTGTTGTTCATTAGAGGATCAGTGGTGCTTAAGGAACAAAGAGGTAATCAAAGGGTTAAAATGGTAATTTGACCCAACTGTGATTACGAACAACCTGTGAAGGGTCGACCCATGGGTAATGATATTATCAATGGACACAATATAATCAACAGTCAGGAGAGTGCAGCTACAAGTCTATAGTGGAGTGACTTGTAGTTAATGAATATTGATTAACTGGATCAAAGAGTTTGATCAGTTGATCTCACATCATTGGAGCTCATGAACTGTAGGTCCATCAGGTCCCTCCGTTGGCTCAACATGGTTATATTGAGGTTATCAAGTTAGGAATGAAATTGAAGTGTTCAATTTCATATATGAGATGTCATATCAGTTATGTATGATATAATTGATATAATGTATAGTTTTAATGTGAATTAGATTCACATATTAACTATATACTAAAGAGAGAATGAAAAAAGGATAGGATGGTAATTTCCACCTTATTTCCCTATATATAGTTGCATGAGATTCAACTTTAACCTGAGAATTGAAAAACCCTAGTGTGCCATTTTGTTGTTGGAAAGGTTCCAAAAACAAAATACACAACCTCTCACAAACATCTCATCTCACCTAAAGGGAACCCACCTTCCTCCCTCACCTAGAGAACAACGAAAAAGATCCGGTGGTAGTGTCGGTGATCGTTCGGGTTCGTGTTTCTGAGATCGTGAACGTGGGAGAAGAAGCGCTTGAAGAAAGAGTTCTTCAAAGGTAATTTCTTGTTGTCCATCTTGTTTGTATATGCTTAATTGTGGTTAAATTGTTCTTGATTCATATCCATGTAACTAAATTAAGAATGCGTGATTAACAATTGCTTTCGCTTCGGGATTCGATTCCATTCGATTGATATCAGAGCCCAATTGTGTTCTTGATTTACGTTCTGGATTTTTCAAGAACGAGGTGGGATTTACTATTTTCTATGTGATGTATGAACGGTTTGCAATTTAGACATTTTCAATTTTGGCACTTAGATTTACAATTTTTCATTGAATCGTTCAATGTAAGGGCAGAATGTTTTGGGCAATTTTAATTGTAAATCGAGTCTGTAAGTCTGTGTCGATCGAGTTAAGGTGGTTGCCGAGAAGATCGAAGCAAAAACGAGCAAGAAATTGATCATGCGGTTGCTGTTCTGTGAATGGCGTTGCAACGCTGTTCTATAGCGTTGCAACGCCACTATCGGAGGCACGCGGTTGGGAAGACGACAACGTTGCAACGCTGCCCTCACCGTTTCAACGCTGAGGCGTTGTGTAACGCAGGAGCTGAGGCGCACTTTAACGGGCAGAAACAGACAACATGCAGCGTTGCGACGCTGCCATCAACGTTGCAACGCCGAAAGGTTTCAACAAGCTGTCTAACGGGCGGAAATTGTTTTTTATATATATTAAATATAAAAATATTTTTTATTTGATTTATTTAATTTTAATTAATGTAATTATATTATATTAATTAAATTAAATTTAGGGTGCCAAAATTGATCTAATTTTGCTATTTAAATTTAGCAATTGTTGTGTAATTATTGCCATGCATAATCTATACTTTTAATTTAGAAATCCCACCATAGGTTAAGCATTTCTATGCATCATTTATAATATAAAGAGTTATATTATATAGTTTGCATGATTAATTAATATAAAGTGTTATATTAATTTATGGACAGCATTGACATGCATTATATATCATGAGATGATTATGCTCTGTATGTCTTATTATTCATGAGATGAATGATCAAGCACTATAACATAGTATGCATGTCACGCTAATTATTAGTTTTAAAATGTTTAGAACTTGGAAATAATAGACCTTAGGTTATCTAGTTCTAATTAGATTAGAATTAGAAACCAAGTGATTTATAAACAATGATTAAAAGAGGACCTCTGTCTAATGAAAGTTCTGTCTAGGCTGGGGTATTTAAGCTGACGAAAACGGAACACCCCTGCCTGGGAACTGACCTGGGAGTGAAATTTAATCAAAGAGTTTATAAATCATAGTAGTGACAACGGGTTTATTAAGGGGTTAATAAACTAGAAATCCTAGGCTTAATATAAAGAGTTATATTAGCAAACTTAGGATAAAATGAATATAAGAGTTATATTGACTATCAATATCAGAGTTATATTGATAACTTTAGGTAAAACCATTAGCCGAGTTTAGCCTAAGTAAGATTCCTATAGATTTAAAGTATACAGTGGGAGGAAAAGTGTATTTGATACATATTTTTCAACCTACGTATCTCCGGGAAGTTCACACCGTGAGACTCATACTTGGTCTCGTGGCGCAAACGGGAGCGTCCCCCTTCGAATGGTATTTGTATGAGTCAATATCAAAGTGAATGGAGAGGGTACTTATAGTGAGTGGGAGCAGGTTTAGTGAAAACAAAACCTATGGTCTCTTCAGTCGGTTTACACCGTAAGATCACTATGGTTAGCCTGCTAGTTTGTCTTGGACCAGACAATCCCTTCGGAGGATTTGATCATAGGGGATCGAATATAGTAGACACCCGAAAGGGATAAAGATTTCCTTAGTCTGTTTTTCAATCTAGTCCTCCCTTCAGCGGATTTTATTGGATGGGAACTCTAGGATCTAAAGACAGAGGGTTACACTCACGAGGTACATAAGATGTGTATGTATCCTGACCAAAAAATGGTAACTAAAGCCTATAGGAATAAGAGTTATTCTGGTATTAGGTTTGAAGGGAATGAGAATCCCCGCGTAGCAGAAGACGATCGAATCGTCATGGTATCATTACGCAACTTGGTTTTGTTAAAACGATGTACTAAAGATCTAGGCTAAACATGCTGGAAAAGGAAGAAAAACAACAAGTTTAGAGATACTTACTTGTTGAAGACTCTCTTCAAGGTTTCTTCCTTAGATCACGAACTCTTCGTGCTTCTCGATCTCAACGAACTCTTCCCACGAACGGAACCCGAACACCACCACTTGGAGTCTCGATTTTTCTCTTTTGGAAAAGGGAAGTTTTGTGGGAACTTTAGTGTTTTGGAGAGGGAGGAGAATTGAGAGAGAGTAGAGAGAATTCTTCTTCTCTTCTTTGATGAAAATAAAAAAAAATGAGAGAATGGTTACATTCCTTCTTCCAAGAAGGGATTATATAGTGGAATGATGGAGTTAAAATCTCCACATTATTACCACTTTACCACAACCATAGGTTATGCAAATCTCATTTGCTTAACCACATAATATAAGATATCTCATATCTCATATAATTGTGGATTAATTAAATTGAATCACATCCAATTTAATTTCTCTCAATTAAATTCTCCAATTAGCCCTAATTCAACAATTAGGCTAACCAATAGTTTATTATGAATCTCATTCACATTAAACTATATATTATATCATTCATATCTCATATAAATGACATAAATGCCCTTAAAGTGAAATTGAACACTTCAATTTCATACCAAAATATTAACCCTTCTTTTAACCCAGATTGAGCCAATCGAGGGACCTAATGGACCTATAGTGACGGGCTCCAATGATCCGAGATTAACCTGTCAAACTCTTTGACCCGGTTAATCAACATTCATTAGCTACGGTAACACTCCACTGTAGCCCGTAGCTGCACTCCCGTAAGTGTAGAATATTACGTGTCCACTGATATAACCAATGCCCATGAGTCAACCCTTCACAGGTTGTTCAGAGACACTACTGGGTCAAATTACCGTTTTACCCCTGTGTCTACCTCTTGTTCCTTAAGTCCCCACTACTCCTCTAATGAACAACATATTGTGATGGTCCAACAATACACAACACCCTTCTCGGGCCATTGAGAAGGTGGGCGCCCGTTGTCCAAGCCCCGAGACAAAGACTTAAGGGAACAACCCTCTAGTTTCCCTAAAGGCGGGGAACGAGTGAATTCCATCTCGCGTAGTTAAGTTCCCGCCTCCCTACTTGGTTCTGTCCCCGAGAAGATAGGCATATTGGGTGAGTAATCGTGACCACCCTCACCCGTACTAGTCAAAGGGACGGACCCCCATGCATGAGGAGTCCATAACACGCTCGAGATTCGTGTCGAGTCACTAATGGTCATCTACGAAATTATTAGTCCTTACTGTCGACGGTGTTACATCAGTAGGTCTAATAATTCACGGTCCGGTCTTGTACATTCTCATTGCACAGGATGCCTCCACTCGCATGTCAACGACATGAACGAGTCAGATCACCTCGTTTGTATCTAATACAAAGCGGGCCACATCCCCAGTGTATCCAGGATTAGGTCTCCAACCCTATCCATATACTGTAGACCGTTCGGGTCATTAACTCGAACGTGATCCTCCCTGTGTGTCCACTACACACCGTTAAAGTTTTAGTTCTATCATAAATTCAATGACCCTGGAGCTTAGTTTATTGGAAATGTTTATAAATATTGCGAGACACAAATTGATGAAATGAATAACTCTTATTAATTTCAAACAATATATTACAAACACGAGATTAGGACAAAAATCCCAACAAGGTTTTGGTCAAGATTGTCTTGATCTAGAGGAGGAGTGTTTTTTATTACCCTTCGATGTCATACATTCTAAACCTTTGGTGTATCATTGCAAATTATAAATGACCTAGGAATCATTTGATAAATAACTAAAACATGATTGGATTAGAAAATTATAGCAAGAAACTCATACAAGTTTTGTTTGTAAATTTTCAGCAAAAATGGCTAGCTCTATAATTTCCTTATTGGCTGCTTAAAAGTTAACCGGAGAGAATATGATGACATGGAAAAACAAACTCAACACAAAAACAGTGCTTCCATCGATGAATCAAGCCAGGTCAGCTTCATTCTAGAAATCCTTCCAGATAGTTTCCTACAGTTTAGAAGTAATGTTGTTATGAACAAACTTACTTTTAATCTCACCTCCCTTCTAAATGAACTACAGACCTTTCAATCTTTGATGAAAATTCAGGTATCGAAAGGTGAGGCAAATGTTGCCAGTAGGAGTTATCATAGAGGTTCGACCTCTGGATAAAAAACAGTGGCTTCATCTTCTTCTAACCTGAAATAGAAGAAGAAGAACATGAAGAAGGTTGGTAAAGGGAAACGAGCTGACAAAGCTGCCGCCCAGAAGGGCAAGAAAGTCAAATAAGTTGCTGAGAAAGGAAAGTATTTCCACTGCAACGAAGACGGGCATTGGAAAAAGAATTGTCCGAAGTACATTGCAGAAAAGAAGAAGGAAGGTAAATATGATTTACTTTGCTTAGAAGTTTGTTTAGTGGATAATGATAAAACTACTTGGATACTTGATTCAGGCGCTATTAATCATGTTTGCTTTTCTTTTCAAGGAATTGATTCCTGGCAGCAGCTACAGAAAGGAGAAATAACACTCTGGGTTGGAAATGGAGAAGTCGTCTCAGCTGTAGCAGTAGACACGATGAAGCTTTCTTTTGGCAAGAAATATATGTTGTTAGACAATATATTAGTGATACCAGAGTTTACTAGAAACCTTATTTCAATTTCTTGCCTTATAGAACAATGTATTTATGTTTCTTTCTCAATGAATAAAGTGTTTATTTTGAAGAAAGGTGTGGAAATATATTCAGCTTCATTAGGAAATGGGTTGTATGTTTTAAGGCTTTATTAAGTCAAAATGGTTTTGAACACTGAATTATTTAAAACTACAAGCACACAAACTAAGAAACGTAAAATTTCTCCTAAAGAAAATGCTCATCTTTGGCATCTTATATTGGGTCACATTAATCTCAATATGATTGAGAGATTGGTAGAGAATGAACTTCTAAATGAGTTAGAAGAAAATACTTTACCTGTACGTGAATCCTGCCTAGAAGGCAAAATGACTAAAAGACCTTTTAGTGGAAAAGGTTATTGAGCCAAAGAACCTCTTGAGCTTATACATTCAGACCTTTGTGGTACGATGAGTGTTAAAGACAGAGGAGGATATGAATATTTCATCTCCTTTGTAGATGATTATTCTAGATTTGGGCATATTTACATAATACAACATAAGCCTAAAGCACTTGAAAAGTTCAAGGAATACAAGACTGAAGTTGAAAATCAATTGGGTAAAACAATTAAAATGTTTCGATCAGATCGAGGTGGAGAGTACATGGATTTAAAATTCCAGAACTATATGATAGAACATGCATCCCAACTCTCAGCTGCCTGCACACCACAACAAAACGGTGTATCAGAAAGAAGAAATAGAACCTTGTTGGACATGGTTCCATCAATGATGAGTTACGCTCATCTCCCTAGTTCATTTTGGGGTTACGCGGTAGAGACTGTAGTATACATTTTGAATAATGTGCCCTCCAAAAGTGTTTCTGAAACACTTTTTGAACTCTAGAAAGGACGTAAAGGTAGTTTATCTAATTTCAGAATATGGGGTTGTCCAGCACATGTGCTTGTGACAAATCCAAAGAAGTTGGATTCACGTTCAAAATTGTGCCTATTCGTAGGATGTCCAAAAGAGAGAAGAGGTGGTTTATTCTATGATCCTAAGGAATTAGATAAGGTTTTTGCGTCGACAAATGCCACTTTCTTAGAAGAGGACCACATAAGGGACCACAAACAAAGAAGTAAAATTGTGTTGAGTAAGTTAGACGGAACAATAGCAAAATGGTCTAATAAAACTAGTACGCCAACAAAAGTTGTTGATACTAGCTTGTGTAGTCAAGAGGGTCCATCTAAAGAGTTGAGTATGCCTCGACGTAGTGGGAGGGTTATAACGCAACCTGACCGTTACATGGGTTTATCTAAAACCTAATTTGTTATACTAGATGACAACTACGAGGATCCATCGACTTCTAATCAAGCGATGGTTGACAAAGACAAAGACAAATGGGTCATAGCCATGGCCCATGAAATGGAGTCTATGCACTTAAATTCTGTTTGGGATCTTGTAGATAAACTTCATGGGGTAAAACCTATTGGTTGTAAGTGGATCTACAAGAGAAAGCGTGGTGTAGATGGGAAGGTGCAAACCTTTAAAGCTAGACTAGTAGCAAAGGGTTATACCCACGTTGAAGGGGTTGACTATGAGGAAACCTTTTCACCTGTTGCTATGGTTAAATCTATCCGTATCCTACTTGCCATTGTCGCATATTATGACTATGAGGTATGGAAAATGAATTTGAAGACAACCTTTTTGAATGACAATCTTGAGGAAAACATCAACATGGACCAACTCAAAGGGTTCATTGAACCAGGACAAGAGCAAAAGGTTTGCAGGCTTAAAGGGTCAATTTATGGACTGAAACAAGCCTCTAGGTCCTGGAATATAAGATTCGATGAGGCAATCAAATCTTATGGCTCTGACCAGAACGATGATGAACCTTGTGTCTACAAGAAAATCATCAATAGTTCTGTAGCATTCCTAGTTCTATATGTGGATGATATCCTACTCATTGGGAATGATGTAGGATATCTTACTAACATTAAGAATTGGCTAGCTATGCAATTCCAAATGAAAGATTTGGGTAATGCATAGTTTGTTCTTGGGATCCAGATTGTCCGGAACAACAAGAATAAAACACTAGCCTTGTCTCAAACATCTTACATAGACAAAGTATTGTCGAGGTTTAAGATGGAATACTCTAAAAAGGGTTTATTACCTTTTAGACATGGAGTTCATTTGTCTAAGGAACAATGTCCTAAGACACCTCAAGGAGTTGAGGATATGAGACGGATTCCTTATGCATCAGCTGTTGGGAGCCTTATGTACGCCATGTTGTGTACTAGGTCAGACATCTGTTTTGGAGTTGGAATGGTCAGTAGGTATCAATCCAATCCAGGACTTGAACACTCGACAACGGTTAAATAAATCCTTAAGTATCTACGGAGAACAAGGAACTACATGCTTGTGTATGGGGCTAAGGATTTGATCCTAACAGGAAACACGGATTCTGACTTTCAGACTGATAAAGATTTTCGAAAATGTACATCAGGGTCAGTATTTACTCTTAACGGAGGAGTTGTAGTATGGCGAAGCGTCAAGCAAGGATGCATCGCTGATTCCACCATGAAGGTCGAATATGTAGCAGCTTGCGAAGCAGCTAAAGAGGTCGTTTGGTTAAGGAAATTAATGCTAAATTTGGAAGTTGTTCTAAATATGACTTTACCCATCATATTGTATTGCGATAACAGTGGTGCAGTGGCAAATTCGAGGGAACCCCGAAGTCACAAGAGGGGAAAGCACAATGAGCGAAAATATCATCTCATCCAAGAGATCGTGCATCGAGGAGACGTGATTGTCACGAAGATAGCCTCATAGCACAACGTTGCTGATCCTTTGACAAAGGCTTTCACGACTAAAGTATTTGAGAGTCACCTAGAAGGTCTAGGTTTACAAGTCTTCCCCAACTAGGGCAAGTGAGAGTATTTTGTACAAAGGGTTTAAATGCTCTAGTTTATTGTATTTACATTACAGTAATGTTTTAGTACTCCACAAGCTTTAGGTCAAGTGGGAGATTGTTGGGATTTATGCTCTAAACTTGTGTAATTTTGATCAAATAAATAAAAGAGTTATTTGTTTTGATAAAATTATATTCTTGTTTTATAAATCCAATAAACTAAGCTCCAAGGTTATAATGTATCTTGAACATCAGCGTAGTGGACACTATTTTGATTGTGTTCAAGAATATAACCTAAATGGTCTATGGTATAAGAATAAGGTTGGAAACCTCACTTTAATAACACCATGGATGCGACCCACTTTGTAATTAGTACAAATGAGATAATCCAACTCATTCATGTGGTTGACATGCGAGTGGGGGCATCCTGTATGAAGAGTTCATATAAGACCAGACGGCAAATTAGTAGTCTAACCTGTATAACACTGTTAACAGGATAAAACTGATAATTTATAGATGGTCATTAGTGACTCGACCTGAATCCTGAGTAAGTTAAGAACTCCTGCTTATAGGGGTTTGTCCTTAGACTAGTATGAGTGAGAGTGGCCTGTAGCGGACTCAATAAGGCTACCTTCTCAGGGACAGAACCTCGTAGGTAGCTGGGAACATAACTATACAAGATGAAATTCACTCATTCCTACACTAAGGAATTAGATAGGTTGTTCCCTTAAGAACTGACTCTAGGTCTTGAACAACGGGGCCCTGCCCTCTATGAGGGTATGAGTCTATGCTAGGACCTTAGACTTGTTGTTCATTAGAGAATTAGTGGTGTTTAAAGAACAAAGAGGTAATCACAGGGGTAAAACAGTAATTTGACCCAGCTGTGATTACAAACAACCTATGAAGGGTCAACTCATGGGTAATAATTATATTAATGGACACAATATAATCTATAGTGAGGATTGTGCAGCTACAAGTCTATAGTGGAGTGACTTGTAGTTAATGAATATTGATTAACTGGATCAAAGAGTTTTATTAGTTAATCTCACATCATTGGAGCTCATGAACTGTAGATCCATCAGGTTCCTCCGTTGGCTCAACATGGTTATATTGAGGGTATAAAGTTAGGAATGAAATTGAAGTGTTCAATTTCATATATGAGATGTCATATCAGTTATATATGATATAATTGATATAATGTATAGTTTTAATGTGAATTAGATTCACATATTAACTATATACTAAAGAGAGAATGAAAGAGGGATAGGGTGGTAATTTCTACCTTATTTCCCTATATATATAGTTGCATGAGATGGAACCTTAACCTGAGAATTGAAAAACCCTAGTGTGCCATTTTGTTGTTGGAAAGGTTCCAAAAATAAAATACACAACTTCTCACAAACATCTCATCTCACCTAAAGGGAATCCACCTTCCTCCTTCACCTAGAGAACAACGAAGAAGATCCGGTGGTAGTATCGGTAATCGTTCGGGTTCGTGTTGCTGAGATCGTGAACGTGGGAGAAGAAGCGCTTGAAGAAAGAGTTCTTCAAAGGTAATTTCTTGCTGTCAATCTTGTTTGTATATGCTTAATCTTGGTTAAATTGTTCTTGATTCATATCCATGTAACTAAATTAAGAACGCACGATTAACAATCGCTTCCGTTGCGGGATTCGATTCCCTTCAGTCTCACAGACTCATGGGTATTGGTTATATCGATGGACACAACTTGTCCTACAGTGATGAGAGTCAACTACGGGTTTAGTGGAGTGTTACCATAGCTAATGAATGTTGAATAATCGGATCAAAGAGTTTGATAGGTTAGTCTTGGATCATTGGAGCTCGTCACGTGTAGGTCCATTTGGTCCCTCGGTTGGCTCAAATTGGACAAATTAAGGGTTTACAGTTTGGTGCGAATTTGATGTGTTCAAATTCATTATTTGGGTATTTATGTCATTTATATGAGATATAGATGACATAATATATAGTTTGATGTGAATGAGATTCATAATAAACTATAGTATAGCCTAATTAATTAATTAGTGCTAATTGGAGAAATTGAATTGAGAGAAATTAAATTGAATGTGATTCAATTTAAAATTCCACATTTATGCAAATGAGATTTGTATAATAAGGTGTGAGATAACATATATTATGTGATATGCAAATATGATTTTTATATCATATAGTTGTGGTAAAATGGTAGTTTAGTAGAGATATTAACTCCACATCTCAACATTATTTAAAGGCTTGGTGAGAAGCATTTGGTAAGGTTTGGTTCTCTTTTTTGGAAATTCAACTTCCAAGAGACCTCCATTCTCTCTCAACTCTCTCAATTCTCTCCTCACAAAAAATCCAAAGGGAGTCCCACATACTCTCCCTCAACCTCCCGAGATCAACCGAGAAGACGTTTTGGAAGTTTCTTGCAACATTGTTCGAGGTTCAATTCGAGGAGATTGTTGGTTCGAGAGAGATCGTGACCGGAAGAGGAAAGCATTGAAGAAGTGTTCTTCAACAAGTAAGTACCGAGATACCTTACTGTTTTTTCTCTTCTTTTGCGTGTTTTGCCTAGAATTAAAGTTGTTTAGTTCAACTTTAAGATAGAATTACACAACGAATCAACAATGTTTCACAACCTCTTCCACTACGGGAATTTCAAATCCATTCAACTGGTATCAGAACCAATCGTTACTCTTCGTTGTGTATTCTGTGGATTCTTAAAATTAGGTGGGTAGCATTAATTTTCATGAGATGATTCTTAATGGCTTGCGTTTTGGATATGTTCGATTTTGGCACTAGTTTAGATATACATTCAATGTTGATGAGATCAATGTAAAGGCCCGGTGTTTGGGCATTTTTTGATGTAATTCGAGTTTGTAAGTCCGCGTCGTTTGTTGCATGTGATGTCGTGAAGAAATCGGAATGAAAACGGGCGAAAAATGACGAAGAACGAGCAAAGTGTTTGTTGTTCTGTCGACAGCATTGAGACGCTGTTCATCGACGTCTCAACACTGTCCATGCTGTTGGAGGCGCGCTGCAGACACTGCGTTGTGATGTCAGGTGCGACATTGCAACGTTGTGGGCGTTGAGAATGCTTAGGCAACGCAGAACGTAGCAGCGTTGCAATGTTGGCCACGGCGTTGCAACGCTGCCGCATAGTGGGAAGTTCCAACGAAGATCGTGCGTTAGTGGCAAAATGGGACTAAAAGGGCAGCGGTTCGAGCCCTGGTGAACGTGCTACCGGATTTTCAATTTTATTTTAATTATTTTCTTTGTAAATTGTATTTTATAAATGTTTTATTTAATTATTTTAATTAATATTAATATAATTGTTATATTAATGTTAATTAAGTTAATTTTATGTCCTAGGGTGTCAAAACTCGTTCCAATAATGTTATTTATTTATTTTATGCATGAGATGTATGAAATGTTTTTTTCTATGTGCATAATGTATGACATAGATTTAAAATCACAACTTAGATTAAACATTTCATGCATCATTTATATTGTAAGAGTTATAATATATATTATGCATGATAGTATTATATTATAAGAGTTATAATATAATGTTAGCATGATTTAATTTATTTAATATAAGTGTTATATTTCTTAGATTAAAAGCATGCTCATGCATTTAATTCATGTGATGAATGTATGTTATAGTATAGCATTATTCATGTAATGAATAATCAAGCACTATGACATAGAAAAATGCATGTAATCTAAGTTAATTATTAGTTTTAAAATGTTTAGAACTTGAATAATTAGACTTAGGTTTTCTAGTTCTAATAAGATTAGAATTAGGAAATCAAATATGATCTTGGAGACTGATTAGTAACTCTGTCTAAGGAAGGTTTTGTCTAAGGCTGGGGTATTTAAGCTGAAGCTTTTCAGAACACCCCTACCTGGGAACCGACCTGGGAGTGAATTCTGTCCGGAGATTCTTAGGTTATATTATCGTGAGTGTCGTTAATTAAGAGTTAATTAATTTACTCACTTAGACCTAAGTTAATAATGTGATTATAGACTTAGGCTAATCCAATATAAGAGTTATATTGGTAGACTTAGGTAAATTTTAGCTGGTTTATTTAGGTCAATCCCGTTTAATTAAAGTGATGAGTGGGAGGAAATAAAGTGTATGAGATACATTTGATTATCTATCCACAAATCTCCGTTAAGTTCGCACCATGAGATCCATACTCGACCTCATGGCGCAAATGGGAGCGTCCCCCTACGGATGACATTTGTATGGGTCAATATTCAACGTGAATGGAGAGAATACTTATAGTGAGTGGGAGCGAGACCTGTGAAAACGGGACCCACGATCTCTTCTTTCGATTCACACCGTGAGATGCCTATGATCCGCCTGCTAGTTTGGCCTGGACCAGACAATCCCTACGGAGGGCCTTGATCATGAGAGTCGAAACACCGTGAATTCTCGAAAGGGATACAATTTTCTTGTTGATTTTCCTTCTTAGTCTTCCCTACGACAGCTAATGTTTGGACGGATACTTGGAAATTTAAAGATTGAGGGTGACACTAACATGATTCATTAAGACTTAATGGATTCAGACTAAAAAATTGTAACTGGATCTCTAATGGAATAAGTGTTATTCTGGTATTAGGGTCTGGTCGAGAAAGTCTCATCCAAGAGGAGGAGTGTGTTTGTCTACCCTACGGTGGCGGTCATTCTAAACCTTTGGGGTATCATTGCAAATTTTGAATGATCTAGGGATTGTAGTATAAAAATTTGCTAAAACTCGATTGGTTTTTCAATAGTTTTTTCGAGACTAATACAAAGTTTTTCTTTTCTTCAACAACAAAATGTCAAACGCTGTTAACGCTCTGTTAGCTTCCGTTGAGTTAGTCGGTGATAATATTTCATGGAAAAACAATATTAACACGATTTTGGTAGATGACAACCAAAAGTCGCGCTCACTGAGGAGGGTCTTCAGGTGCTCGATCCAACAATCCTATTCAACGATCTACAAACTTTCCAGTCCTTGGTGCAAACCAGGGGACAGGAAGCTGAGGCAAGTGTTGCCTTAATACATTTTCACAGGGGTTTGACCTCTGGGACAAAGTTTGTAGGGTCTTCAGGCCCCAAAGGGAAGAAGGAGAAGTTGAAAGAGGATAGGGTTGATCGCGCTGCTACCATAAAAGACAAATAGATCAAGGAAGTTGCGAGAAAGTGTTTCTACTGCAACGGGGGCGGACACCTGAAAAGGAGTTGTCCCAAGTTCCTTGACGTAAAGAAGAAGACAGGTAAATGTAATTTACTTGTCACAGAGACTTGTTTAGGAAAGAATAGTGACTTTGTCTTGATATTGGATTCAGGCGCCACTAATCACATTTGCTCTTCTGTTCAAGGATTAAGTTCCTAACAGCGACTGCAAGACGGTGAGATAACACTAAGGGTTGGATCTGGAGAAGTTGTCTCAGCTGCAGCAATAGGCACGGTGAAGCTGTTCTTTGGCGGGAAGTACTTATTATTGGATAATATGTATATAGTTCCTAGGTTTACTAGAAACCTAGTTTCTATTTCCTGCCTATTAGAACAAAATATTTCTGTTTCTTTCAAGAGTAATAAAGCGTTTATTTCTCGAAATGGAAATTTGATTTGTTCTGCTTCACTTGAGAGTAATTTATATGTTTTGAACCCTAATTCGGTCAAAAGTGTTTTGAATATCGAATTGTTTAAAACAACAGAAACGCGAACTAAGAGATTAAAAGTTTCTCCAAAAGAAAGTGTTCATCTTTGGCATCTACGGTTAGGCCACATTAATCTCAATAGGATTGAGATACTAGTAAAGAGTGGACTTCTAAACGAGTTGGAAGAAAACTCTTTACCGGTGTTGAGTCATGCCTTGAGGGTAAAATGACCAAACGTCTTTTTAGTGGAAAAGGATATAGAGCCAAGGAGCCTCTTGAGCTTATACATTCTGACCTCTGTGGTCCGATGAATGTTAAAGCACGAGGTGGTTACGAATACTTCGTATCTTTCATAGATTACTATTCGAGGTATGAGTACATTTACCTAATGCATAGGAAGTCTGAAACTCTTGAAAAGTTCAAGGAGTATAAGACTGAGGTTAAAAACCTGTTAGGTAAAACTATAAAAACACTTCCATCGGATCGAGGTGGAGAGTATATGGACACTGAATTCCAGGACTATATGATAGAACATAGAATTACGTCCCAACACTCAGCACCTGGTATGCCACAGCAGAATGGTGTATCGGAGAGGAGAAACAGAACCTTGTTTGACATGGTTAGGTCGATGATGAGCAATGCTCGTCTCCTTGATTCCTTTTGGGGTTATGAAGTGGAGACTATGTTATACATTTTGAACATAGTTCCGTCAAAAAGTGTTTGTGAAACACCTTTCGAACTATGACATGGTCGTAAAACCTGTTTATGTAATTTCAGAATTTTGAGATGCTCGACCCATGTGTTGGTGTCAAACCCAAAGAAGTTGGAACCCCGTTCTTGTTGGGATTTTTGTCCTAATCTCGTGTTAGTAACATATTGTTTGAAATTAATACGAGTTATTCATTTCATCACTTTGTGTCTCGCAATATTTATAAACTTTTCCAATCAACTAAGCTCCAGGGTCATTGAATTTATGAGAGAACTAGAGCTTGAACGGTGCGTAGTGTACACACAGGGAGGATCACGTTCGAGTTAATGACTCAAACGGTCTACAGTATATGGATAGGGTTGGAGACCTAATCTTGGATACACTGTGGATGCGGCCCGCTTTGTAATAGATACAAACGAGGTGATCTTACTCGTTCATGTGGTTGACATGTGAGTGGGGGCATCCTGTGCAATGAGATTGTACAAGACCGGACCGTGATTTATTAGACCTCACGATGTAACACCGCTGTTGTGATGGGACTAATAACCGTAGATGACCCTTAGTGACTCGACTTTGAATCGTGAGCGTGTTACGGACTTACATGCGAGGTCCATTCTTTGACTAGTACGGGTGAGGGTGGTCACAGTTACTCGCCCAATATGCCTAGCTTCTCAAGGACAGAACCAAGTAGCGATCTGGAAATTTAACTACGCGAGATGGAATTCACTCGTTCCCGCCTGTAGGGAAACTAGAGGGGTTGTTCCTTGAGTGCTGTCTCCAGGACTTGGACAACGGGCGCCCACCTTCTCACTGGACCGAGAAGTGTGTTATGTGTGGTTGGACCATCACAATATGTTGTTCATTAGAGGAGCAGTGGGGACTTAAGGAACAAGAGGTAGACATAGGGGTAAAATGGTAATTTGACCACCGTAGTGTCTCTGAACAACTAAAAGGGTCGACTCATGGGAATTGGTTATATCAGTGGACACGTAATATTCTGCACTGACGGGAGTGCAGCTACGGGCTATAGTGGAGTGTTACCGTAGCAAATGAATGTTGGTTAACCGGGTCAAAGAGTTTGACAGGTTAATCTCGGATCATTCGAGCCCGTCACTGTAGGTCCGTTAGATCCCTCGGTTTGTTCCACTTGGGTTAAAAGAAGGGTTAATGTTTTGGTATGAAATTGAAGTGTTCAATTTCACTTTAAGGGCATTTATGTCATTTATATGAGATATGAATGATATAATATATAGTTTAATGTGAATGTTATTCATAATAAACTATAGGTTAGCCTAATTGTTTAATTAGGGCTAATTGGAGAAATTAAATGAGAGAAATTAAATTGGATGTGATTCAATTTAATTAATCCACAATTATTGCAAATGTGATTTGCAATATGAGATATCTTATATTATATGGTTATGCAAATGAGATTGCATAACCTATGGTTGTGGTAAAGTGGTAATAATGAGGAGATATTAACTCCCTCATTCCACTATTTAAACCCTTTGCAAGAAGGGTTTGGTAATCACTCTTCTCATTTTTGATTTTCACCAAAGAGAATAAAAGAGAATTCTCTCTACTCTCTCATTTCTCCTCCCTCTCAAAAACACAAAAGGTTCCCACAAACTTTCCTTCTCCAAAAGAGAACAACCGAGACTCCAAGTGGTGGTGTTCGGGTTCCATTCGTGGGAAGAGTTCGTTGAGTTCGATGAGCACGAAGAGTTCGTGATTTGAGGAAGAAACTTTGAAGAAAGTCTTCAACAAGTAAGTAAACTCTATTTGCTGTAAATTTCTTCTTCTTTAAGCATGTTTAGCCTAGATCTAAGTGTTAGATCAATTTTAATAAACACTAGTTGCATATTGATACCTCGACGATTCAATCGTCTTCCCCTGCGCGGGATTCTCATTCCCTTCAATTGGTATCAGAGCCACCTCGATGGTTCTTCATTTAAGCACTGTTTTATTAAAATTTGGGGGGTATTTTGTCATAATTCATGAGATGATTGCTTGGTTTGCATTATGGATGTTTACGGTTTTTGGCACTAGTTTAGATTTACAATTATGTTGATGAGATCAATGTAAGGGCCCGTTATTTTTGGGCATTTTGTTGTAAATCGAGTCTGTAAGTCTGGGTCGTTCGTGGCAAGAGTTGTTGTGAAGAAATCAGAGCGGGAACAGGCGGAATTCGATGGAATAACAACAAAGTGTTTGTTGTTCTGTCGATGGCGTTGAGACACTGCCCAACGGCGTTTCAACGCTGATCTTGCGGTCGGAGGCATTGCTGCAGAGCAGCGTTGCAATGCTGGGCCTAGTGTTGCAACGGCGCTGGCGTTGAGAACGCGACTCAACGCTGTAGGCGACAGCGTTGCAACGCTGCACGCGTTGAGGGCAGTTGTTGGAGGCTATTTCGCGAGAACGTGGGAAGTTTATCTTTAGTGGGCAGCAGTTTTTACGAAATTTTATTATTATTTTTTATTTACAAAATGTATTTATTTTATTATTTTATTAAATAATATTAATATAAATGTTATATTAATGTTATTTAATTAAATAATTTCTCCTAGGTGCCAAAAATCGATCAATTTTTGCTGATTAATTATTTTATGCATGAGATGTATATTTTAATTAATTCTATGTGCATAATGTATGTCATATAGATTTAAAATCCCACCTTAGGTTAAACATTTCATGCATCATTTTTATATTATAAGAGTTATAATATATACTATGCATGATAGGATTATATTATAAGAGTTATAATATAATGTATGCATGTTTTAATTTATTTAAATATAAGTGTTATATTTTTAAATTAAAAGCATGCTCATGCATTTAATTCATGTGATGAATGTATGTTATAGTATAGTATTATTCATGTGATGGATGATCAAGCACTATAACATAGAAATGCATGCAACCTAAGTTAATTATTAGTTTTAAAGTGTTTAGAACTTGAATAATTAGACTTAGGTTTTCTAATTTTCTAATGAGATTAGAAATTTAGGAAATAATATATAACCTTTGAATGGAGACTGATAAGTAACTCTGTCTAAGGAAGGTTTTGTCTAAGGCTGGGGTATTTAAGTTGACGCTTGCAGAACACCCCTACTTGGAAACCGACCTGGGAGTGAATTCGGTCTGGAGATTCTTAGGTTATATTCTCGTGAGTGCCGTTAATAAGTGTTAATTGATTTACTCACATAGACCTAAGTTAATAATGTGATTATAAACTTAGGTTAATACCATATAAGAGTTATAATGTAGACTTAGGTAAATTTTTAGCCGGTTTATCTAGGTCAATCCCTAATACAATTAAAGTGCTGAGTGGGAGGAAATATAGTGTATGAGATACATTTGAATTTCCAACCACAAATCTCCTTTAAGTTCGCACCGTGAGATCTATACTCGGCCTCGTGGCGCAAATGGGAACGTCCCCCTTCGGGTGGCATTTGTATAGGTCAATATCATCGTGGATGGAGAGAGTACTTATAGTGAGTGGGAGCGGGACTTGTGAAAACGAGACCCAAAGTCTCTTCTTTCGATTCACACTGTGAGACTCTTATGATCTACCTGCTAGTTTTTTCTGGACCAGACAATCCCTTCGGAGGGCTTGATCATGGGAGTCGGAACACCGTGAATTCCCGAAAGGGATACAGTTTCCTGGTTGGTTTTCCTTCTTGGTTCACCCTTCGGTGGCTATTGTTTGGACGGATGCTTCGAAACTTAAAAGTGGAGGTGACACCTGCTGAAGTCGTTAAGTGTTAATGAATTCGACCAAACAATGGTAATTGGACGCCTAATGGAATAAGAGTTATTCTGGGATTAGGGTCTGATCGAGAAAGTCTCGTCCTAGAGGAGGAGTGTTATGTTCACCCTTCGGTGGCGGTCATTCTAAACCTTTAGGGTATCATTTCAAAATTTTGAATGACCTAGGGGTCATGAAACAATTTTGCTAAAACTTGATTGGATTTCAAAAAGTTTTTTGCGAGACTAATACAAAGGTTTTTCTTATTTTTCAGCTAAAAATGTCTAGCGTTATAATAGCTTTACTCGCTTCGGATAAGTTAGTGGGAGATAATTACCAGAGTTGAAAAAATAGCATTAATACAATTTTGGTACAAGACGACATAAAGTTCGTGCTATCTGAGGAGTGTCCTCAGATGTCGGGCTCGACCGCGTCGCGAAGTGTTCGCGATGCGTACGATCGCTGGATCAGGGCCAATGAAAAGACCAAGGTCTACATAATTACTAGCATGTTTGATGTCTTGGCAAAGAAGCATGAGCTGATGGTATCCGCTAAGGAGACCATGGAGTCCTTGCAGGAAATGTTTGGGCGATCCTTTCAGGTCGGCATGACTCGCTCAAATCGTTTTCAACGCGGATGAAGGAGGGTTAAATGCATGCGTGAACATGTTCTAGACATGATGACCCACTTTCATCCGGCCGAGATGAACAGGGCTTCGATCGACGAGTCGAGCCAGGTCAGTTTTATTTTAGAGACTCTTCCGAAGAGTTTCCTTCAGTTTCGTAGCATTGTTGTTATGAACAAAATTAGCTATACTCTGACTACCCTCCTCAATGAGCTACAGAATTTCCAATCCTTGAACAGGGTCAAGGAATCTGAGGCAAATGTTGCCTACAAGTCTTATCACAGGGGTTCGATCTCTGGGACGAAACCTATTGCTCCTTCACGCCCGAAAGGGAAGAAGAGGATGAAGAGGGGTAAAACTGACCGTGCTGCCGCCCACAAGGGCAAGAAGGTCAAGGAGGTTGTAGAGAAAGGAAAGTGTTTTCACTACAATGGGGGCGGTCACTAGAAGAGAAACTGTCCCAAATTCCTGGCCGAGAGGAAGAATCAAGGTAAATGTGATTTACTTGTGACTAAAACATGTTTAGTGGAGAGTATTGACTCAGCCTGGATATTGGATTCGGGCGCCACTAACCACGTTTGTTCTTCTTTTCAGGAGATTGATTCCTGGCAACCGTTGCGAGAGGGTGAGGTGACTCTACGGGTTGGATCAGGGGAGCTTGTCTCTGCTGCAGCGATCGACACGGTGAAGCTACACTTTGGCGGGAAGTACTTATTGTTGGACAATCTGTACATAGTTCCAGGGTTTACTAGAAACCTTGTTTCAATTTCTTGCTTAATTGAACAATGTATTTCAGTTTCTTTTGAATTGAATAAAGCGTTTATTTCTTTCAAAGGGAATGTTATTTGTTCAGCTTCACTTGAAAATAATCTGTATGTTTTGAAACCCAATTCGGTCAAAAGTGTTTTGAATACTGAATTATTTAAAAGTGCAGAAACACGAACTAAGAAAGCAAAAGTTTCTCCAATAGAAAATGCCCACCTTTGGCATCTTCGGTTAGGCCACATTAATCTCAATAGGATTGAGAAACTAGTGAAGAACTAGACTCTAAACGAGTTGGAAGAAAACTCTTTGCCGGTGTGTGAGTCATGCCTTGTGGGCAAAATGACCAAACGTCCTTTTAGTGGAAAAGGATATAGAGCCAAAGAGACTCTTGAGTTAGTGCATTCTGACCTCTGTGGTCCGATGAATGTTAAAGCTCGAGGCGGTTATGAGTATTTCGTGTTTTTCAGAGACGATTACTCCAGATATGGGTATATTTACCTAATGCACAAGAAGTCTGAAACTCTTGAAAAGTTCAAGGAGTACAAGACTGAGGTTGAGAACCTCTTAGGTAAATCGCTTAAAACACTTCGATCGGATCGAGGTGGAGAGTACATGGACACTGAATTCAAGGACTATATGATCGAACACGGAATTACGTCCCAACTCTCAGCGCCTGGTATGCCACAGCAGAATGGTGTATCGGAGAGGAGAAACAGAACCTTGTTGGACATGGTTCGGTCGATGATGAGCTATGCTCGTCTCCCTGATTCTTTTTGGGGGTACGCGTGGAGACTGCAGTTTATATTTTGAACAATGTTCTGTCGAAAAGTGTTTGTGAAACACCTTTCGAGCTCTGGAGTGGACGTAAGGGTAGTTTACATCACTTCAGGATTTGGGGATGCCCGACCCATGTGTTGGTGTCAAACCCGAAAAAGTTAGAACTCCGTTCGAAATTGTGCCTATTTGTAGGTTACCTTAAAGAGACTAGGGGTGGTCTGTTTTACGATCCTAGGGAAAATAGAGTGCTTGTGTCGACAAACGCCACTTTCCTAGAGGAAGACCACGTCAGGGATCATTTACCAAGGAGTAAAATTGTATTAAATGAAATGGGCGATTACATCGCAAGAAGAGTTCTTTGATGGGACTAGTACGTCACCAAGTGTTGTTGATCCTAGCACGTCTAGTCAAATCCATTCCCAAGAGTTGGGAATGCCTCGATGTAGTGGGAGGGCTGTGAGACAGCCTGATAGCTACATGGGTTTAGCTGAAACCTCAGTTGTCGCTCCTGATGATGACTGTGAGGATCCATTGACCTATGATCAGGCAATGGTTGATGTTGATAAAGACGAGTGGATTAAAGCTATGGACCAGGAAATGGAGTCTATGTACTTCAATTCTGAATGGGAGCTTGTGGATCAACCGGATGGGGTAAAACCTATTGGTTGTAAATGGTTCTACAAGCGTAAACGCGGCGTAGATGGGAAGGTGCAGACCTTCAAAGCCTGACTAGTGGGAAAGGGTTTTACCTAGGTTGAAGGGGTTGACTATGAGGAGACCTTTTCACCTGTTGCCATGGTAAAGTAGATCAGGATCCTTCTGGCCATTGCCGCGTATTATGACTACGAGGTATGGCAGATGGACGTCAAGACAGCCTTTCTGAATGGCAAACTTGATGAGACCATCTACATGGACCAGCCCAAAGAGTTCATTGCCCAAGGCCAAGAGCAAAAGGTTTGCGGCTTCATAGGTCCATTTATGGACCAAACAGCGACCGAGGTCTTGGAATATAAGGTTTGATGAGGGAATCAAATCTTATGGCTTTGATCAAAATGTCGACGAGCGTTGTGTCTACAAGAAAATCGTTGACAAAACTGTCGCATTTTTGGTGTTGTACGTGGACGATATTCTTCTCATTGGGAATGAGGGAGAATTTCTAACTAACGTTAAAAAGTGGCTAGCTTCGCAATTCCAACTGAAAGATTTGGGAGAAGCTCAGTATGTTCTAGGTATCCAGATAGTCCGGAACCGGAAGAACAGAACGCTAGCCTTGTCTCAGGCATCTTATATTGACAAGATGTTGTCTAGATATAAGATGCAGAACTACAAGAAGGGCTTGTTGCCTTTCAGGCTTGGGGTTCACTTGTCTAAGGATCAATGTCCTAAGACTCCTCAAGATGTTGAGGATATGAGACGGATTCCATATGCTTCAGCTGTAGGGAGCCTCATGTATGCGATCTTTGTGTACTAGGCCCGACATCACGTTATGCAAGAGGAATTGTCGAGAGATATCAGTCCAATCCGGATTACATCACTTTGGGCGGCGGTAAAGGCAATCCTCAAGTATCGTAGGAGAACGAGGAACTACAGCTTAGTGTATGGTAGTGGGGATTTGATCCTTACGGGATACACAAATTCTGATTTTCAGACCGATAAGGATTCTAGGAAATCCACCTCGGGGTCAACCTTCATTCTGAATGGAGAAGCTATAGTATGGCGAAGCATCAAGCAGGGATGCATCGCTGATTCCACTATGGAAGCGGAGTATGTTGCAGCTTGTGAAGCTGGAAAGGAAGCTATTTGGCTTAGGAAGTTCATGACAGATTTGGAAGTTATCTCATACCTTACTATACGAATCACATTTGTATAATTGTGGATTTTAAATTGAATCATTTAATTTAATTTCTCTCAATCCAATTTGTCTAAATTAGCACTAATTAATCAATTAGGCTAACCTATAGTTTAATATATGAATCTCATTCAAATTAAAATTATATATTATGTCTATAATATCTCATATAAATGACATAAATACCCTTTTAATGATTTTGAACACTTCAAATCCACACCAAACTGTAAACCCTCAATTTATCCAGTTTGAGCCAACCGAGGGACCTAATGGACCTAAGGATGAAGAGCTCCAATGATCTGAGACTAACCTGTCAAACTCTTTGACCTAGTTATTCAACATTCATTAGCTACGGTAACACTCCACTAAAGCCCGTAGTTGCACTCCCATCACTGTAGGACAAGTTGTGTCCATTGACATAACCAATGCCCGTGAGTCAACCCTTCACAGGTTGTTCGTAGACACTGCAGAGCCAAATTATCGTTCTACCCTTGTGTCTACCTTTTGCTCCTGAAGACCCACTGCTCCTCTAATGAACAACAACGTTGCATGGTCCAACCATAAACAACATCCCTCACGGGCCAGTGAGAGGGTGGGCGCCTGTTGTCCAAGTCTTGGAGACAACACTTAAGGGAACAACCCCTCTAGTTTTCCTTGTTCGGGAACGAATGAATTCCATCTTGCGTAGCCAAGTTCCCAGCTCCCCACATGGTCATGTCCCTGAGAAGATAGGCATATTGTGTGAGTAACTGTGACTACCGTCGCCCGTACTAGTCAAAGGACAGACCCTCGCATACAGGAGTCCTTAACACGCTCAAGATTAAGGTCGAGTCACTATTGGTCATCTACGAAGTTATTGTCATATACTGTTAAAAGCCATATACTGTTAACGGTGTTTCATTAGTAGGTCTAACATTCACGACCCGATCTTGTACAATCTCATTGCACAGGATTCCCCCACTCGCATGTCAACAACCTGAACGAGTTGGATCACCTCGTTTGTATCTAATACAAAGCGGGTCGCATCCACATCGTATCCAGGATTAGGTCTCCAACCCTATCCGTATACTGTAGACTGTTCTGGTCATAACTCGAACGTGATCCTCCCTGTGTGTCCACTACACACCGTTCAAGTTCAAATTCTCCCATAATTCAATGACCCTGTAGCTTAGTTTATTGGGTTAAGTTGAATATGTGAGATACAAAGAGATGAAAAAAAACTCTTATTTATTTCAATAAGTAATGTTACAAACATATACGAGATTAGGACATACATCCCAACATGTTGTCTCCAACGTTGGTGGGAGGTTCTTTCGGTCTACCTCCAAGAGGTACAACTTCTTTTGCATGCACCAAACTTCACCTGCAATTCTACCTGCAAATTACGCTTGGGTCCCAAATATAGAAATATTGTTATTGCAAATTCAGCAGCAAATTGTCCTGCAATTTCGTTCGCAATCCCTATAACCAAAATAACTTGTTAAAATGTCGTTCCCCGGTAATGACACCAATAACTTGATCGCTATGCTCTAGACACGCAAGTGTACGTGATAGAAGTAATAGAAACTGAAGTATTCTAGAGTATCGAGCCCACAGGGAATGGGTTTACAAGTCAAATTTGAAAACAAAGGAATGCTAGTGAAATTGCAAGTAAGGTAACCAAAGATATAAAAGGTTGAATTTGAGATTTTTAAGTTGCTGTAAGTAAAGAAAAATCAATGAAATAAAAGAAGGAAATTCAGGTGTTTTTTTTCCCCTTCAGAGAATATGTTGCTGAAAATGCTACCAGCAATTGTGCCAGCAAATCCAAAAGTAAATCGAGTTATTTTGCTCCCAAATTGTTTAGGAAACTAAGCAATTAAACCTACATGTTTGTTGCTAATTGAGCTTAGATGATTTCACACACACCCCTCTTGATTTCGGAGTCTCACCTTATGTCTAGGGTCGAAGTTTTGGATCTTATGTCTAAGTCCTTTCCTCCATTGTTTTTAAGATTTCTACTGTTCCTTGACCCTTTTGGTATCAAGTTCGAATCTTGTTGAACACAACCTCACCATAGCTAAGGAATGCCAATTTTATTCCCTCAAAATAAACTCGAATTTGGTTGCCAACACAACTACCTTGTTACCTTTAACTAGGCATCTCTCGTCTAAGACATTCACACTTGAACTCCTAAAGAGGAAATTAGCTCATAATGAAAATGATAGAAAACATAGTTTAAGTTGCTGGAAAATAGAAGTAAAACCGAAAATAAAAATAAGGGGGAAAAGACGTAAAAAACTAAATGCAAGGAACATAAAGTATCGGTTTGAGTTCTTCTCCTTTTCCACAAAAAAGCATGAACTCCCCTTACTGAGCTGAACCGAATGAGATGGAGAACAACAAGGAAAAAGAAACGAAAATAGGAGAAAGAAAAACTGGAGTGTGGGATGCTCTCGGGTTCCGTTGTGTTTCCTTGGTTTCGAATAAGGTTTTCAACTAAGAAAAACTTTTGCAAGGCAATAAAAGGGAAACAAAAATTTTATTAAGCTTCAAATGCATAACAATGATGATAAACCCAAAAGAAAAGAACTAATCTAACCACCCTTACTTATCGATTCTACCCATAATTGGATTAGATTCTTAACCTCCACGACTTCAGCGATTGAAGGATAAGCTAGGGTTTTACAACTAAAGCTATTACAACGTGCTGGGTGAAGGGAATCAGAATCCCCGCGCAGTGGAAGACGATCGAATCGTCATGATATCATTACGCTACTTGGTTTTGTTAAAACGATCTAACTCTTAGATCTAAATTAAACATGCTAGAAAGGAAGAAATTTACAGCGAGAAGATTACTTACTTGTTGTAGACAAAACCTTCAAGGATTCTTCCTCGGTCACGAACACTTCGTGCTTCTCGATCTCAACAAATGCTCTCCACGAACGGAACCCGAACACTACCACTTGGAGTCTCGATTGTTCTTCCTTTGGAAAGAAGGAAGTTTGTGGGAACTTGTGGTTTTGGAGAGGGAGGAGAATTGAGAGAGAGTAGAGAGAATTTTAGTTTTTCTCTTTTGTCAAAACAAAAAAAATGAGAAAAACTTTTTCAATCCCTTCTTGCAAATGGTTTAAATAGTGGAATGATGGAGTTAAAATCTCCACATTATTACCATTTTACCACAACCATAGGTTATGCAAATCTCATTTGCATAACCACATAATATAAGATATCTCATATCTCATATTTCAAATCTCATTTGCAATAATTGTGGATTAATTAAATTGAATCACATCCAATTAAATTTCTCTCAATTAATTTCTCCAATTAGCCCTAATTTAACAATTAGGCTAACCTATAGTTTATTATGAATCGCATTGACATTAAACTATATATTATATCGTCCATATCTCATATAAATGACATAAATGCCCTTAAAGTGAAATTGAACACTTCAATTTCATACCAAAACATTAACCCTTCTTTTAACCCAGATTGAGCCAACCGAGGGACCTAATGGACCTATAGTGACGGGCTCCAATGATCCGAGATTAAGCTGTCAAACTCTATGACACGGTTAACCAACATTCATTAGCTACGGTAAAACTCCACTATAGCCCGTAGCTGCACTCCCGTCAGTGCAGAATATTACGTGTCCACTGATATAACCAATGCCCATGAGTCGACTCTTCACATGTTGTTCGTAGACACGACTGGGTCAAATTACCATTTTACCCCTATGTCTACCTCTTGTTTCTTAAGTCCCCACTGCTCCTCTAATGAACAACATATTGTGATGGTCCAACCATACACAACACCCTTCTCGGGCCGGTGAGAAGGTGGGCGCTGTTGTCCAAGCCACGGAGACAACACTGAAGGAACAACCCCTCTAGTTTCCCTAAAGCGGGAGCGAGTGAATTCCATCTCGCGTAGTTAAGTTCCCGACTCCTACTGGTGAGTCTGTCCCGAGAAGATAGGCATATTCGGCGAGTAACTATGACCATCCTCACCCGTACTAGTCAAAGGGACGGACTTCGCAGATGGGGAGTCCGTAACACGCTCGGGATTGGTCGAGTCACTAATGGTCATCATCACGATATTATTAGTCTCATCACATCAGCGGTGTTACATCGGTGAGGTCTAATAATTCACGGTTCGATCTTGTACAATCTCATTGCACAGGATGCCCCCACTCGCATGTCAACCACATGAACGAGTCAGATCACCTCGTTTGTATCTAATACAAAGCGGGTCGCATCCGCAGTGTATCCAGGATTAGGTCTCCAACCCTATCCATGTACTATAGACCGTTCGGGTCATTAACTCGAACGTGATCCTCCGTGTGTGTCTACTACACACCGTTCAAGTTCTAGTTCTCTCACAAATTCAATGACCCTGGAGCAGAAAAATTTATAAATATTGCGAGACACAAAGTGATGAAATAAATAACTCTTATTAATTTCAAACAGTAATTTACAAACATGAGATTAGGACAAAAATCTCAACAAACTCCCACTTGGACTAAGCTAGTGGAGAAAATACATTTATAAAATGTACATAAATTACAATGAAGTAATACAATAAACTAGGGCATTGAATACCCGTTTACACATCTCCCACTTGCCCTAGTCAGGAAGCTCTCGAAGACCTAGACTCTCTAGGTGACCCTCAAACACCTTAGTCGTGAGGGGCTTTGTAAATGGATCAGCTACGTTGTGCTCTGACGCTATCTATGTGACTGTCACGTCTCCGCGGTGCACAATCTCCAGTATCAGATGATACTTGCGCTTAATGTGTTTGCCTTTCTTATGTCTCCGAGGCTCACGTGAGTTTGCTACTGCACCACTGTTATCACAGAACAATGTGATTGGCAAGTTCATATTTGGAACAATTTCCTAATCCGTCATGAACTTCCTGAGCCAAACGGCTTCCTTTGCAGCTTCACAAGCCGCAACACACTCCGCTTCCATAGTGGAATCAGCGATGCATCCCTGCTTGATGCTTCGCCATACTACATCTCCTCCATTCAGAATGAAGGATGACCCCGAAGTGGATTTCCTAGAATCCTTATCGGTCTGAAAATCAAAATTCGTGTATCCCGTAAGGATCAAATCCCCACTACCATACACTAAGCTGTAATTCCTCGTTCTCCTAAGATACTTGAGGATTGCCTTTACGGCTGTCCAGTGATCTAATCTTTGATTGGACTGATATCTACTGACAATTCCTACTGCATACAGATGTCGGGCCTAGTACACAATATGGCATACATCAGGCTCCCAACAACCGAAGCATATGGAATCCATCTCATATCCTCAACATCTTGAGGAGTCTTAGGACACTAATCCTTAGACAAGTGAACCCCATGCCTGAAAGGCAGCAATCCCTTCTTGGAGATCTGCATCTTATATCTAGACAACATCTTGTCAATATAAGACGCCTGAGACAAGGCTAGCGTTCTGTTCTTTCGGTTTCGAACAATCTGGATACCTAGAACATACTGAGCTTCTCCCAAATCTTTTATTTGAAATTGCGAAACTAGCCACTTCTTAATGTCAGTAAGAAATTTTACCTCATTCTCAATGAGAAGAATATCGTCCACATGCAACACAAAAAATGTGGCAGTTTTGTCAACGATTTTCTTGTAGACACAAGGCTCGTCGACATTTTGATCAAAGCCATATGATTTGATCGGCTCATCAAACCTTATATTCCAAGACCTCGAAGCTTGTTTCAACCCATAAATTGACCTATGAAGCCGGCAAACCTTTTGCTCCTTGCCTTGGGCAATGAACCCTTTGGGCTGGTCCATGTAGATGGTCTCATCAAGTTTGCCATTCAGAAAGACTGTCTTGACGTCCATCTGCCATACCTCGTAGTCATAATACGCTGCAATGGCCAGAAGGATCCTGATCGACTTTACCATGGCAAGAGGTGAAAAGGTCTCCTCATAGTCAACCCCTTCAACCTGGGTAAAACCCTTTGCCACAAGTCGCGCTTTGAAAGTCTGCACCTTCCCATCTACGCCACATTTACGCTTGTAGATCCATTTGCAACCAATAGATTTTATCCCATCCGGTTGATCAACAAGCTCCCAGACAGGATTGAAGTACATAGACTCCATTTCCTGGTCCATAGCTTTAATCCATTCGTCTTTGTCAACATCAACCTTTGCCTGATCATAGATCAATGGATCCTCACAGTCATCATCAGGAGTGACAACTGAGGTTTCAGCTAAAACCATGTAGCGATCAGGCTGTCTCACAGTCCTCCTACCATGTCGAGGCATTCCCAACTCTTGGGAACAGATTTGACTAGACGTGTTAGGATCAACAACACTTGTTGACGTACTAGCCCCATCAGCAACTCTTGTTGATGTACTGTCCATTTCATTTAACACAACTTTACTCCTTGGTAAATGATCCCTGACGTGGTCTTCCTCTAGGAAAGTGGCGTATGTCGACACAAGCACCCTATTTTCCTTAGGATCGTAAAACAGACCACCCCTAGTCTCTTTAGGGTAACCTACGAATAGGCAAAATTTCGAACGGGGTTCACACTTTTTCAGGTTTGACACCAACACGTGGGTCGGGCATCCCCAAATTCAGAAGTGATGTAAACTGCCTTTACGTCCACTCCAGAGCTCGAAAGGTGTTTCACAAACACTCTTCGACGGAACATTGTTCAAAATATAGACCGCAGTCTCAACTACGAAACCCCAAAAAGAATCAGGGAGACAAGCATAGCTCATCGTCGACCGAACCATGTCCAACAAGGTTCTGTTTCTCCTCTCCGATACACCATTCTGCTGCGGCATACCAGGCGCTGAGAGTTGGGACGTAATTCCATGTTCTATCATATAGTCCTGGAATCAGTGTCCATGTACTCTCCACCTCAATCCGATCGAAGTGTTTTAAGCGATTTACCTAAGAGGTTTTCAACCAGAGTCTTGTACTCCTTGAACTTTTCAAGAGTTTCAGACTTCTTGTGCATTAGGTAAATATACCCATATCTGGAGTAATCATCTATGAAAGACACGAAGTACTCATAACCGCCCCGAGCTTTGACATTCATCGGACCACAGAGGTCAGAATGTACTAACTCAAGAGGCTCTTTGGCTCTATATCCTTTTCCACTAAAGGAACGTTTGGTTATCTTGCCCTCAAGGCATGACTCACACACAGGCAAAGAGTTTTCTTCCAACTCGTTTAGAAGTCCACTCTTCACTAGTTTCTCAATCCTATTGAGATTAATGTGGCCTAACCGTAGATGCCAAAGATGGGCATTTTCTTTAAGAGAAAATTTCGCTTTCTTAGTCAAGCGTTTACAGATTTTAAACAATTTCGATATTCAAAACACTTTTGACCGAATTAGGTTTCAAAACATACAGATTATGTTCGAGTGAAGCTGAACAAATAACATTGCCTTTGAAAGAAATAAACGCTTTATTTAATTCAAAAGAAACACAATTAGATTGTTCAATTAGGCAGTACATAGAAACTAGGTTTCTAGTAAACCTTGGAACTATGTACAAATTGTCCAACAATAAGTACTTCCCACCAAAGTGTAGCTTCACCGTGTCGATCGCTACAGCAGAGAAAAGCTCTCCGGATCCAACCTGTAGAGTCACCTCACCCTCTCGCAGCAGCTGCCAGGAATCAATCCCCTAAAAAGAAGAACAAACGTGGTTAGTGGCGCCCGAATCCAATATCAAGGCAGAGTCACTACTCTCCACTAAACAAGTTTCTGTCACAAGTAAATCACATTTACCTTGATTCTTCCTCTCTCACCAGAATTTGGGACGGTTCCTCTTCCAAAGTTATCCGCCCCCATTGCAGTGGAAACACTTTCCTTCTCTTGCAACGTCCTTGACCTTCTTGCCCTTGTGGGCGGCAGCTCGGTCAGTTTTACCCCTCTTCATCCTCTTCTTCCCTTTCGGGCGTGAAGAAGCAACAGGTTTCGTCCCAGAGGTCGAACCGCTGTGATAAGACCTGTAGGCAACATTTTCCTCAGTTTCCTTGACCTTGTTGAAGGATTTGAAATTTTGTAGCTCATTGAGGAGGGTAGTCACAGTGTAGCTAATTTTGTTCATAACAACATTGCTACGAAATTGAAGGAAACTCTTCGGAAGAGTCTCCAGAATAAAACTGACTTGGCTCGACTCGTCGATCAAAGTCCCATTCATCTAAGCCAGATTGAAGTCGGTCATCATGTCTAGAACATGTTCACAGACAGACGACCCCACTTTCATCCGTGCGTTGAAGACGTATTTGAGCGAGTCATGCCGTACCTGAAAGAACTGTTGTCCAAACATTTCCTGCAAGGACTCCCTGATCTCCATGGTTGAGACCATCAGCTCATGCTTCTTTGCCAATACATCAGACATGCTGGCAATTATGTAGACCTTGGCCTTTTCATTGGCCCTGATCCACCGATCGTATGCATCGCGAACACTTCGCGACGCTGTCGAGCCCGGCATCTGAAGACAATCCTCAGACAGCACGAACTTTATGTCGTCAGTTACCAAAATCGTGTTAATGTTGTTTTTCCAACTTTGGTAATTATCTCCCACTAACTTATCGGACGCGAGTAGAGCTATTATTGAGCTAGACATGTTTTAAGCTGAAAAATTAAGAAAACTTTGTGTTAGTCTGGCAAAAAACTTTTGAAATCCAATCAAGTTTTAGCAAAATTGTTTCATGATCCCTAGGTCATTCAAAATTTTGCAATGATACCCTAAAGGTTTAGAATGACCGCCACCGAAGGGTGAACAGAACACTCCTCCTCTAGGACGAAACTTTCTCAATCAGACCCTAATCCCAGAATAACTCTTATTCCATTAGGCGTCCAATTACCATTGTTCGGTCGAATTCATTAACACTTAACGAATTCTGTGAGTGTCACCCTCAATCTTTAAGTTTCCAAGCATCCGTCCAAACAATAGCCACCGAAGGGTTAACCAAGAAGGAAAACCAACCAGGAAACTGTATCTCTTTCGGGAATTCACGGTGTTCCGACTCCCATGACTATAAGTACTCTCTCCATACACGATGATATTGACCTATACAAATGCCACCCGAAGGAGGACGCTCCCATTTGCGCCACGAGGTCGAGTATAGATCTCACGGTGCGGACTTAAAGGAGATTTGTGGTTGGAAATTCAAATGTATCTCATACACTATATTTCCTCCCACTCATCACTTTAATTTTAATAGGGATTGACCTAGATAAACTGGCTAAAATTTACCTAAGTCTACCAATATAACTCTTATATGGTATTTACCGAAGTCTATAATCACATTATAACTTAGGTCTATTTGCGTTAATTAAAACACTTTTAATTAGCGACACTCACGATAAGTAAAATCTAAGAATCGCCGGACCGAATTCACTCCCTGTGTCGGTTTCTGCAGGGGTGTTCAAAGCGTCAACTTAAATATTCCCACCTTTAGACAAAACCTTCCTTAGACAGAGTTACTAATCAGTCTCCATTCATAGATTAAACTTTGATTTCCTAATTTCTAGTCTTATTAGAAAATAGAAAACCTAAGTCTAATTATTTAAGTTTTAAACTCCTTAAAACTAATAATTAACTTAGGTTGCATGCATTTCTATGTTATAGTGTTTAATCATTCATCACATGAATAACTATATACTATAACATAATATAATTCATCACATGAATATAAATGCATGAGCATACTTTAATTTAAAAAATATAACACTTATATTAATTAAATTAAACATGCATTTAATTATATTATAACTCTTATAATATAATCTATCGTGCAAACTATATATTATAACTCTTATAATATAAATGATGCATGAAATGTTTAACCTAAGGTGGAATTTTAAATCTATATGACATACATTATGCACATAGAAATTAATTAAAATATACATCTCATGCATAAAATAATTAAATAGCAAAAATGGACCGATTTTTGGCACCTAGGGGCAATTATTTGATTAAATAACATTAATATAACTCTTATATTAACATTATTTAATGAAATAATTAAAATAAATAAATAAATACATTTTAAAATTAATAAAATAAAATAAAAAATGAAAAATAACTGCCCGACTTTCTCCTTGTGCCACGTTGCTGAAACCGCTCGCAATCGCTCCTCTACGCTGGCGTGCGGCGTTGTAACGCCGCCGCGCGTCGGGCCGTCAAACGGCGTGCTCCACGCCGTGGCGTTGTAACGCTGCTCGCAGCAGGCCTCCGTCGCAAGTGATAGCATTGAGACGCCAAGAACGGCGTCTCAACGCCATCGACAGAACAACAAACAACTTTGTTGTTCTTCACCGATTTTCGCCTGTTTCTGCTCCGATTTCTTCACAGCAACTCTTGCCACGAACGACCCGGACTTACAGACTCGAGTTACAACAAAATGCCCAAAAACAACGGGCCCTTACATTGATCTCATCAACATAAAATGTAAATCTAATCTAGTGCCAAAAATCGAGACATCCATTTTGCAAACCAACAATTTATCACATAAAATAAGGCAATTTATCCACCTATTTTAACAAAAAACAGTGCATAATGAAGAACCATCGAAATGGCTCTGCTACCAATTGAAGGGAATCAGAATCCCCGCACAGCGGAAGACGATCGAATCGTCATGGTATCATTACGCTACTTGGTTTTGTTAAAACGATCTAACTCTTAGATCTAAGTTAAACATGCTAGAAAGGAAGAAATTTACAGCGAGAAGATTACTTACTTGTTGTAGACAAAACCTTCAAGGATTCTTCCTCGATCACGAACACTTCGTGGTTCTCGATCTCAACAAATGCTCTCCACGAACGGAACCCGAACACTAGCACTTAGAGTCTCGGTTGTTCTTCCTTTAGAAAGAAGAAAGTTTGTGGGAACTTGTGGTTTTGGAGAGGGAGGAGAATTGAGAGAGAGTAGATAGAATTTAGTTTTTCTCTTTTGTCAAAACCAAAAAAATGAGAAAAACTTTTTCAATCCCTTCTTGCAAAGGGTTTAAATAGTGGAATGATGAAGTTAAAATCTCCACATTATTACCACTTTACCACAACCATAGATTATGCAAATCTCATTTGCATAACCACATAATATAAGATATCTCATATCTCATATTGCAAATCTTATTTGCAATAATTGTATATTAATTAAATTGAATCACATCCAATTTAATTTCTCTCAATTAATTTCTCCAATTAGCCCTAATTCAACAATTAGGCTAACCTATAGTTTATTATGAATCTCATTCACATTAAACTATATATTATATAATCCATATCTCATTCACATTAAATGCCCTTAAAGTGAAATTGAACACTTCAATTTCATACCAAAACATTCACCCTTCTTTTAACCCAGATTGAGCCAACCGAGGGACCTAATGGACCTACAGTGACGGGCTCCAATGATCCGAGATTAAGCTATCAAACTCTTTGACCCGGCTAACCAACATTCATTAGCTACGGTAACACTCCACTATAGCCCATAGCTGCACTTCCATCAGTGCAGAATATTACGTGTCCACCGATATAACCAATGCCCATGAGTCGACCCTTCTTCACACAGTTGTTCGTGAGACACTAGGTGGGTCAAATTACCGCTTTACCCCCTCGTGTCTACCTCTTGTTCCTTAAGTCCCCACTGCTCGTCTAATGAACAACATATTGTGATGGTCCAACCATACACAACACCCTTCTCGGGCAAGTGAGAAGGTGGACGCCCGTTGTCCAAGCCCTGGAGACAGCACTTAAGGGAACAACCCCTCTAGTTTCCCTAAAGGCGGGGACGAGTGAATTCCATCTCGCGTAGTTAAGTTCCCAGCTCCCTACTTGGTCCTATCCCTTAAGAAGATAGGCATATTGGGCGAGTAACTGTGACCACCCTCCCCCGTACTAGTCAAAGGACAGACCCCGCAGACAGGAGTCCGTAACACGCTCAGGATTCAGGTCGAGTCACTAATGGTCATCTACGATATTATTAGTCATTACTGTCAACGGTGTTACATCAGTAGGTCTAATAATTCACGGTCCGGTCTTGTACAATCTCATTGCACAAGATGCCCCCACTCGCATGTCAACCACATGAACGAGTCAGATCACCTCGTTTGTATCTAATACAAAGCGGTTCGCATCCACAGTGTATCCAGGATTAGGTCTCCAACCCTATCCATATACTGTAGACCGTTCGGGTCATTAAATCGAACGTGATCCTCCTTGTGTGTCCACTACACACCGTTCAAGTTCTAGTTCTCTCACAAATTCAATGACCCTGGAGCTTAGTTTATTGGAAAAGTTTATAAATATTGCGAGACACAAAGTGATGGAATAAATAACTCTTATTAATTTCAAACAATAATTTACAAACACGAGATTAAGACAAAAAACCCAACACTAGGAACAAGAAATAAACGGTTGTGAAGAAAAAAAATACAAAGTCGAGCGAAAGGATAGAGAAGAACGAAAATAACAACGTGAAGTGTAGTCCCCCTCCTTCCTCGGTTGTAACCCATTTTATAGAGGAAGAAAGTAGGGTTTTCTTCCAAAAGTCTTCCTCAAATCATAGGTAATTGCTTGAGTATAAATTCAGGCCTTATTCTTTCCAAAGGTGGGTGAAAATCTCCAAGAATCTTGCAATTTCGATTTTTGATGCGCGACCTTCAATTCTTGAACTTTGCTAGCAACTTTGCCCAACATTGTACCTAGTATTTTTTTTGCTGCCAACAATGCAACATGCATTTTCCCTTACATTTTTTATGCTCTTCTTTTCCTACAAAAATACCTCAAATTAGTTCGTTTTCACCCATTTTTTCTTCAATTCCTATTTTCTCATAATTTAGCAAGCTTTAGAAATTTTAGTTCAAAAGATAATTTAAGCTTGCTAAAACATGAAAATTTGAATAAATTAAATAAAAAATGACTAAGTTTAGAGGTAGATAATCCACATAAATTAGGATTATCAAAGGATGTGAAGAAACTGATGGAACCTAGATCCCAATTGCACAACAGAAGTCTAATTGGATCGAAAACTCGTTTTTCATTTTGCAAGCCCAAATATCCATACATTAGCAAATCTATCGATAAACATACAGAAGCATGAATTTCAGAACAGAAACATGCTAAAAGTTTTTCTAAACTAACGGTTAAGAGTTTTTACCTTTTTGGCTTGTGGAATAGCAACACCTTGTTGTTCAGGAAAACACGTACTGTTACCCTTTACAATTTTCAACACGACACTACCAAATGAGAAAACTCCCTATTTTCTGGATTCTTGGATTGATTTTTTTGTGGGAAAAATTCTTGTTTTTCGGTGGGAATTACAGAGAGAACTTTTTGGGAGAAGAAGAGTTAACTGATCATCTAGAATGATCGATCAACCTTCCTCTGCCATCTCCATCTTCATTTATCGATAAGGAGGGAGAAGATGAAGGATAGTGGGGAACGTGTCTATCACACGTTCCCAACTCTTAATTAAATAATAATCAAATTAATTATTTAATAACTAATTAAACATAAATAATTTAATAAATATAATTAAATATTATTTATTATATGTTCCATATAACTTATAGTTTTATTTAATTAAATCATATTTCATCAAATTAATTAAACTTACAAATTACTTAATTCTCTAATTAGTTAATTAATTCATAATTAAACATCATAGATTTAATTTAGGTTATCTATGATTAAATCATATTTAACCACACTCTCTTTAACCTATAGCTTTAATGTGCATCTTATGCACATTAAATTTTAACTTATAGTTTTTAATATGAATCCTATTCACATTAAAGCAACATTTGAACTCCTTCAAATATTTAATTCTATCATAAATTTACTCTGAATCATATTTAAATTAAATTTATACCATAAAATTTTAATATGCATACAAACTTTATAATATAATGTATCACCATATATTAAATTAATTCCCAAAATAAAGTTGAACAATTTAAATTCTAATCAAGATCTCGCAATCTAAGAACCCTTTACAAGCTAGGAAGTGGGCCTAATGGACTATTGTGTAAAATAATATTGCAATATCGTAAGTGTACGGGTCAAGTTTAAATATACTGATTTTGAGTTTAGAGTATCGTCCTCAGGAATGGTTTTCTAGATCAATCAATTACTAAGATACTAATCTCGAATTTTATCTAAAGAAACAGAAATTTGAGAAAATGGTGAATTAAAAATAAAGTACATATAGAAGTGGAGACACAAATAAGATAGAAACATTAGGGGAATCGATTTCACTAGTTAATTCCTTATTTTAACAAATGCAAATGACTATGGTCGTGAGATTATAAACAAGAAGTTTAAGATATTCAAAAGACTCTCTCGGGCTCTAATGATTCTCATGCATAACAATAAATCCTTAAGTCTCCTTGTAGATTTAAAAATCATGCAAGGCATTAAGCAACTTCTTAAAATATTTCCAAAAGAAACCCGCGTCACTCTCGTGCACGGATTTACTAAGGGTTTTGGTAAATTTGATCTAATCTAAGTCTATTCGCTTGAAATCAATTCAAATCAACAAAATCATGCTAAACTTGGCAAGAGAAAGATACGCATTAAGAAAGAATTACCAAAACTAACTCAACACAACCAAAAGTTCAAATAGTAAGTAAAACAAGTTCATAACAAGCTACATCAAACCCCTAACTAGAAAAATTAGGTACTCATAATCACCCTAAAAACATGTTAATCCCATAACAGAGTCTATAAACTAAGCTACAACTAAAAGAAAGAGAGATAACCCTCATAGGTGTCGATGCCGATCCTCGTCTCCGTGCTCCCATCACGATCTCGGGCCTCCACTCTCGTGCTTGTCCCCGAAGGAATGCTCTTCTGCTCTTTTTAAAGTGTGTATATCAAAATTAGGTAAAAAATCTATCAAATTGGGCTCATTTTACAACTTTGGCATCATATTGTTTAGATAGTGGAAATCGCACGATGTTGCAACCCATGGGCGGCGTTGCAACGTCGCGCCCTAGGCGGTAAAACAAATAAGGAAAATGTTGTGGTGTTGCAACGCTGAGGACAACGTTGCACCTTATGCGCGCGCCACTTTATCGATTCGACATTGCAACGCTGCAAAACAGCATTGCAACGCCGTCACCACGACTCTTCCATGCCAAAATGCTGTGAATGTGGCGTTGCGATGCGCAGACTGGCGTTGCAACGCCATGGCCTCGGGTCAACATACTTGATTTGGTACTTTTGATCAACTTGCTTCAACTTTTTAGCTCTCATAGCCTTGATTTGAACCCGAATACTCAAATATGTCTTAATTTGTCCTGTTGATGCTCTTATCCTGAAATTCAATGATTAAAACACGCGAAAGCTCTAAAATTATCACAAAAACTAGCAAAATCAAAGTTTAAGAATAACACATTTTGTGTGCTATCAAATAGCCCTAAACTTAAACTTTTGCTAGTCCCAAGCAAAAACATAACTAAACCATAAAAGATCTTTCTTATGAATACATCAGACTCAAGCCTCAGATCTTTAAAAGGAAAATTTTCGCAATCACGGGAAACAATCAAACACGATGCTTCAACAAGAAATTTAAATTTTTTCCTAAGTATCCCAACGTGTGTGTGTGTGATTAGCCTTCTTTCTCTTCATCTTTACTAGTTCGAAACAACTTTACCAACTTCTTCATTCAACTTCCCCCTACATTGGCCATAAGCCTTAATCTTTAAGTCTCCCAACAATCAAGAAACAAACAACTCTTTTCAACACTATATTTTTTTTGCACTTTTTTTTCTTTTTTTCCCTTTTTTTATATAAGCAAGGACACTAGCTTTCACACATCCACTACAGGGACCCTTACATAGAGCACTCGCTTAATGAGTGGCCTAACTGATCAAAGTGAAGGTAACTCTTTTTGTCCTCGACTCTTTTAAGCACAATTCACAAACACAGATAACCAACATATATTCTTTTCATTAAGCACAACATTTCAGATCATATAAATCATATTGTCATTTATCCTATTAGGCAGTTTAACTCTCAAATCAGTCCTTACTCCTATCAAGTTGACATCAAACTTATAAACCTGATAACTCTGTTCTAAGCATTCAAAACTACATGAATAATGGCTACGTGCATAAACATTGCAGGAGGAGCTTCAAGAAAATTTTTAAGTTACTCAGATTCATATCATGCTCTCAAGTTTCAACAGAATCACAAAACTTTCAATTAAATCTCATCCTAGACCATGTTAATCATACTTATGCATAAGATCAATCAACAATTCAACATATACTCAGGACTACTACAATAAGTAAACTACACATCCCACCCCCAAACGTAAAATAAACATTGTCCTCAATGTTTGTAAAATAAGCTCAAATGAAGTAAGAAGGGTAAAAGTGAACAATACTGTCCTGAGAAATGGAGATCTTCAATTTTCTTTTAAGTTCCTTTGACGGCCAAGTCACGAGAGATAAACTGCTACTTGACAGGAGCATGGATTATGAGGAAGGCATCAACAACAACCTAACAGAACAAAACAAAGTAAACTAAGAACTAACAAACAAACAAAACAAACTAAAGATAAAACATAATAAAATGAAATGTATAGCTTGGGTTGCCTCCCAAGAAGCGTTTTCTGTAACGTCTTTAGCTAGACTGCAACTCCTTTGTAAACTCAAGGTGATTTCATTATTGCATCCTTTTCCTTCAGAGCCTCCTTTCTTCCCTCTGCTACCATGTCTAGAGAATCACTTAAAAGAATATTATTTCCCAAATAAAAAGGCAGGGCATTTGCTAATTCAATTTTTAAACAAGAATTTATCCCAGAGTCATCATTTTGAGGAGTGAAGATTTGACATTTGACCTCCTCCTTTAAGGGATTTGGAATTCCTGCAGCTGAAGACGTTGTGAAACGTCGTTGCTTCGTTGTGTAATTTGTATCTTAAAATTGAACATAACACTTACATTTTAGGCTAAACATGCTTAGAGTAAGAGAAAACAATAAGTAAAAGATATTAACCTCTTGAAGAACTCTTCTCCAACGTTTTCTCTTTCTCGATCTCGATCCCTCTCAAACCAACGTTATCTACGAACTCGATCCTCGAACCAAATGGTAAGACACTTCCAAAATGTCTTCTCGACTATTCTCGGGAAGTTGAGGGAGAGTTGTGGGACTCCCTTTGTCTTTGGGTGAGGAGAATTCTAGAGAGAATAGAGAGAGATTGAGAGAATTGTGAGATGCTCTCTTTGGATGAAAATCCAAAAAATTGCAAAAGTCCCCTAAAAGGCTTATTGCAAACCCTTTAAATATTAGTGTGTGGTGGAGCTAAAACCTCCACCAATTCCCAATTTTACCACAATCATATGTTATGCAAATCATATTTGTATATCACATAATATAAGGTATCTCATACCTTATTATACAAATCTCATTTGCATAAATGTTGAATTTTAAATTGAATCACATTCAATTTAATTTCTCTCAATTCTATTTCTCAAATTAGTACTAATTAATCAATTAGGCTATACTATAGTTTATTATGAATCTCATTAACATCAAACTATATATTATGTCAACTATATCACATATAAATGGCATAATTACCCAATTAATGAATTTGAACACTTCAAATTCACACCAAACTTTAAACCCCTCAGATTGTCCAAATTAAGCCAATCGAGGGACCTAATGGACCTACAGATGACGAGCTCCAATGATCCGAGATTAACCTGTCAAACACTTTGACCCGGTTATTCAACATTCATTAGCTACAATAACACTCCACTAAAGCCCGTAGCTGCACTCTCATCACTATAGGACAAGTTGTGTCCATCGATATAACCAATACCCATGAGTCGACCCTTCATAGGTTGTTCGTAGCCACAACTGGGTCAAATTACCGCTTTACCCCTATGTCTACCTCTTGCTCCTTAAGTCCTATTACTCCTATAATGAACAACTATGTTGCATGGTCCGACCATAAACAACAACCCTCTCATGCTAGTGAGAGGGTGGGGCCTCGTTATTCAAGCCCTGGGGACAACACTTAAGGGACCAACCCCTTTAGTTTTCGTAAATCGGGAACGAGGGAATTCCTTCTTGCGTAGTCAAGTTCACAGCTCTCCACGTGGTCCTGTCCCTGAGAAGATAGACATATTGGGCGAGCAACAGTGACCACCCTCACCCGTACTAGTCAAAGACAGACCCCCGCAAACAGGAGTCTGTAACACTCTCACGATTAAGGTCGAGTCACTAATGGTCATCTACAAATTTATTAGTCCTATACTGTCAACGGTATTACATCAGTAAGTCTAATAATTCACGATCCGGTTTTGTACAATCTCATTGCACAGGATGCCCCCACTCGCATGTCAACCACATGAACAAGCTGGATCACCTCGTTTGTATCTAATACAAAGCGGGTCGCATCCACAACGTATCCAGGATTAGGTCTCCAACCCTATCCGTATACTGTAGACCGTTCAGGTCATTAACTCGAACGTGATCCTCCCTTGGGTCCACTACACACTGTTCAAGTTCTTAGTTCTTTCATAATACAATGACCTTAGAGCTTAGTTTATTTGATTAAGTTTTTGAAATATGCGAGACACAAAGCATTGAAAAAAAAACTCATATTTATTTCAACTTCTAATATTACAAACTTACACGAAATTAGGGCATACATCCCAACACTCCTGTCCTACAGGCAGCTTCAAGGTGCCCTCATGCATGCTTATAACTGCCTTACTGGTAGCCAGAAAGGGTCTTCCCAAGATATTGAGAATCTTTGCATCCTCTTCCATGTCCAGGACAAGGAAGTCCACAAGGAACACAAACTTGTCCACTTTGACAAGGACATCCTCCACTATTCCCCATGGGTAAGTTATAGACTTGTCTGCCAGTAGTAAGGACACTGTGGTGGGTTTTTCCTCCCTTAAACATAGTCTCCTAAATATAGAAAAAGGCGTCAAATTTATACTAACACCCAAATAAAATAAAGCTGTAAAGTTAAAGTTTCCTATGGAATAGGGAACAGTAAAATTCCCTGGATCTTTCAATTTCTGTGGTAACTTGCGTTGTAGGATAGCACTACACTCTTCAGACAAGTTGATTGTTTCATACTCCTTCAAATTCTGCTTCTTGAACACGATTTGTTTCATGAACTTCGCATAGTTGGTTACCTGTTCCAAAGCATTAGAAAAAGGAATACTGACATTAAACTTTTTCAATACATCAAGAAATTTATGAAACTGCAAATCATTATTTTTTTTTTACAAAGCTCTATGGATAAGGAATATAATTAACCTTGGTGTCATAAGTAAGTTGTGACTTTCTAGATGCCACCTCAGGAGCTTTTTTCTTTTCAGCTTCCTTCCTTATGAGCTCCTTTCCACTCCTTAGTGTGACTACTTTAAAGGTTTCCCTTGGATTCACCTCCGTGTTACTAGGGAATTTACCTTTCTGCAATGTATGGATTGATGTACTCATCTGGATGATCTGAGTTTTAATATTCTTTATGGCAGCTCCCTGACTGCTCACTACACCAGTCAAACTGGTGACTGCGTTCTCCAGTTGGTTTGACCTATTTCTGGATTCAGTAATAAAAGAGCTTACCGTTTCCTCTAGGGATGTCCTCTTCTCATATTGGTAAGATTTAGAAGCATAACCTGAAGAAGGGTTCAACACATTTTTATTGTTAGCATAGGAAAAATTTTCATGAGACCTCAAACCTAGGTGATAATGTGTTGGAATGTTATTTTGATTTTGATTCCCTCCATAGGTGTTGCTCGTGTTGTTTAGATAGTGTGCTGCTCCATGTGGAATTCTCCATTGGGTTGGGTGCACTGAGAAGTAGTCATAGATTGGGATGTTCCTGCAAGTTTATTTAGGGCATGAGTGAGAGATGCCAGTTGAGACTTTAAGGCAGTTACCTAATCTAATCGGTAAAGACCAACTACTGGTCTAGATTTTTCTCTTTTTGTGGGCCACTAGTAGCTGGCAGTTGACATCTCTTCTAGGAGGGCTCGAGCATCTCGCATAGTCTTCACCATGAAGACACCTCCAGCTTTGGCATCCATGATGGTCCTCATCTTACCTGCAAGTCCATTATAAAACAGTTGAATCTGGAGCTAATCTAAGGATCCATGTTGTGGGCAACTCCTTAACATGTCGTTGTAAGGGCCCCAGGTCTCGAACAACTTTTCTCCTTCATGCTGCCTAAAAGTTCCAATCTCAGTCCTCATCTTTGTTGCCTTAGATAGTGGGAAGAATTCGGTCATGAAGGCTTGTGTCAACTCCTCCCAAGAAGTAATATTTCCTGATGGGAGGGACCCTAGCAATTCTTTGGCTCTATCCTGCAAAGAAAAAGGAAAAAGACATAAACAAATAACATCAACAGGTATACTATTAATTTTTATTGTACCACAGATTTCCAAGAAATTTCTCAAATGAGAGTTAGGGTCCTCTATGGCTAGCCCCCTAAAGGCATTCTCCCTAACCATCTAAATCAACCCTGTTTTCAATTCAAAATTTTTAGCATTTAGAGGGGCATGAACTATTCAAGTCTGCTCATAGTTAAACACAACTTGGAAATACTCCCTGATGGGTTTAGGATTGTTGATTATCTCCTAGTCTGCCATTGGAAGAATTTCATCTCTGTTCTCCCTCAGAAGTCTTCTACAGGTCCTTTCAATATCATGATCAAAAGGTTGAAGGTCTGCAGCTTTCTCTTTGCGCATAAACCTTGAGACAAAAAACAAAAAAATTAGAAGAAAGGGTAAAAAAACTGATAGCACACAAAATGTGCTATACTTAGGGTTAATTATTGCTAGTTTTATGATAAATTCAGGGCTTTTATGTGTTTAAATCACTCAATTTCAGGTTAAGACTTAAACAGGACAATTGGAGACATTTTGGATCACTTGGGATCGAAACAAGGCTTTTTGGAGCTAAAAATAACATCAATTGGAAGTAGAAGGACCAATCCAAGCTTGAGAACCCGAGATGATCGTATTGCAACGCCATGCAGAGCGTTGCAACGCCGAGCGTGCTGCTTTGAGGGTTGAAGGAGTTACTAATGGTGAGTCACTAATGGTCATCTATGAAGTTATTAGTTAGTCCTATAATGTTAACGGTGTTACATCAGTAGGTCTAATAATTCACGGTCCGGTCTTGTACAATGTCATTGCACAAGATGCCCCCACTCGCATGTCAACTACATGAACGAGTTGGGTCACCTTGTTTGTATCTAATACAAAGTGGGTCGCATCCACAATGTCACTAGGATGAGGATTCCAACCCTATCCGTATACTGTTGACCGTTCGGGTCATTAACTCGAACGTGATCCTCTCCGTGTGTCCACTACACACCGTTCAAGTTTTAGTTCTCTCATATAATATGACCCTGGAGCTTAGTTTATTGGAGTAAGTTTATAAAATGCGAGATACAAAGTTCGAATAATAAATAACCTTTATTTATTCAACAAGTTTTACAAACTACACGAGATTAGGACAAACGCCCCAACACGATCTTGTGCGAACTCATTGCAAAGGAAGCCCCTATCAACTACATGAACGAGTTGGATCACCTTGTTTGTATCAAATACAAAGTGGGTCGCATCAACAACGTTACCGAGATGAGATTCCCAACCCTATCCATATACTGTAGACCATTCGGGTGATTTAGTCAAACGTGATCCTACCTGTGTGTCCGTTACACACTGTTCAAGATCTCATATAAATATGAATAACCCTGGAGCTTAGTTTATGGGATTAAGTTTGAAAATCGAGATACAAGGTTTGATGGAAAAATATCTTTTATTTATACATCAAAAATTACAAACACCACGAGTTTATGGCATACACCCCAACAATTGCATCTCTCCCAAATCTTTCATTGGAAATTGGGTCGCTAGCAATTTATTTATGTCGGTGAAGTATCCTGAATAAATCCCAATGAGTAGGATATCGTCCACATAAAGTACTAAGAAAGCTAACTTATTGTTAATGATTCTTTTGTACACCCGAGGCTTATCAATATTCTTGTCAAAACCATGAGACTTGATCGTAGTATCAAATTTTATGTTCTAAGATCTGGAAGCTTTCTTCAACCAAACTTTTTGCTCCTGACCTTGGACTATGAACCCTTCGGGAGAGACATATAGATACACTCATTAAGATTACCATTCAAAAACGAAGTCTTGACATCTATTTACCATATTTCATAGTCATAAAACGTGGCTATGGACAAGGTGATCCTTATGGAATTTAACATAACAACAGGGAAAAAAAATTCTTCATAATCAACCCCTTCCCTTTGGGTAAAACCGTTTGCTACGAGTCTAGCCTTAAAGGTCTGTACCTTTCTAACTTCATCTCTCTTTCTCTTATAGATCCACTTACACCCTATGGGTCCTACCCCTTCAGGTTGGTCTACAAGTTCCCCATATTGAATTGAAGTATATTGACTCCATTTCAAGGTTCATGGATTTGATCCATTTGTCTTTATCTACATCATTCATTGTCTACAGTGAGTTTATGGTCTACAAGTTCCCAATGGATCCTCTTTGCCATCATCAGACATGATAACCTGAGTTTCAGCCAAACCAAGTAGCGGCCAGGTTGACAAATAACCATCACACTACATCGAGACATTCCCAACGATTGAGAAGGATGAGACTAACTAGATGTGGAGGCTTCTTCATCGACCCTTGATGAAGGTCCAACTTGGTCATCAACTCTTGTTGACTCATCAGTAGCTTCATCTAATACTAGTTTGCTACGTTGTTTATGGTTCCTCATGTGGTCTAACTCTAAGAAAGTGGCATTTGTCGATACAAGTACCTTGTTTTCTTGTGGATCACAAAAAAAACCACCTCTCGTTTCCCTTGTATAACCTACAAATAGGCATAATCTTGAACGGGGTTCCAGTTTCTTTGGATTTGTCACTAGCACGTTTACAGGACAACTCCAAATTCTAAAGTGACACAAACTAGGTTTACGTCCCTTCCATAACTCAAAAAGTGTTTCTGAAACGCTTTTTGATGGTGTTGGTAGGTATGTCCTAATCTCGTATATGTTTGTAATATTACTTATTGAAATAAATAAGAGTTATTTTTTCATCACTTTGTGTCTCGCATATTGACAAACTTTTTCCAATAAACTAAGCTCCAGGGTCATTGAATTATGAGACAACTAGAACTTGAACGGTGTGTAGTGGACACACAGGGAGGATCACGTTCGAGTTAATGACTCGAACGGTCTACAGTATAAGGATAGGGTTGGAGACCTAATCCTGGAAACGTTGTGGATGTGAATCGCTTTGTATTAGATACAAACAAGGTGATCCAACTCATTCATGTGGTTTACATGCGAGTGGGGCATCCTGTGCAATGAGATTGTACAAGACCCGACCATGAATTACTAGACTTACTGATGTAACACCGGTTACAGTATAGGAGTAATAAACTCGTAGATGACCATTAGTGACTCGACCTTAATCCTGAGCGTGTTACAAACTCTTGTATGTGGGGTTCTGTCCTTTGACAAGTACGGGTGAGAGCGGTCACAGTTACTCGCCCAATATGACTATCTTCTTAGGGACAGGACCACGTGGGGAGTTGGGATCTTGACTACGAGAGATAGAATTCACTCATTACCGACTCAGGGAAACTAGAGGGGTTAGTCGCTTAAGTGTTGTCTTCAGGGCTTGGACAACGGGTGCCCACCCTCTCACTGGCCCGAGAGGGGTGTTGTTTATGGTTTGACCATACAACATTCTTGTTCATTAGAGGAGCAGTGGGGACTTAAGGAGCAACAGGTAGACACATGGGTAAAACGGTAATTTGATCCAGTAGTGTCTATGAACAACCATTGAAGGGTCGACTCACGAGCATTGGTTATATCAATGGACACAACTTGTCCTACAGTGATGGGAGTGCAGCTACGGGATTTAGTGCAGTGTTACCGTAGCTAATGAATGTTGAATAATCGGGTCAAAGAGTTTGGCAGGTTAGTCTCGAATCATTGGAGCTCGTCATCTGTAGGCCTATTAGCTCTCTCAATTGGCTCAAACAGGATAGATAGAAGGTTTATAGTTTGGTGTGGATTTGAAGTGTTCAAATTCAATAAAAGGGTATTTATGTCATTTATATGAGATATGATTGACATATTATATAGTTTAATGTGAATGAGATTCATAATAAACTATAGGTTAGCCTAATTGATTAATTAGTGCTAATTTAGAGAAATTGGATTGAGAGAAATTAAATTGAATGTGATTCAATTTAAAATCTACAATTATACAAATGTGTTTTGTATTCTAAGTTATGATATATATTATTATATGTGTTATGCAAATATGATTTGCATAACCTAATGTTGTCGTAAAATTGTAAATAGGTGGAGATTTCAACTTCACCTCTTACCATTATAAAAGTACCATTGCAAGAAGGATTGCTTAAGGGTATTGCTCATTTTTTGGATTCTCACCAAAAGGATGTTGGGATTTATGCCCTAAACTTGTGTAATCTTGATCAATTAAATAAAGTGTTATTTGTTTTGATAAGATTACAGTCTTGCTTTTATAAATCCAATAAACTAAGCTCCAAGGTTATAACATTTATCTTGAAATTAGTGTAGTGGACACTATTTGGGTTGAATTCAAGATTATAACCTAAATAGTCTATGGTATAAGAATAAGGTTGGAAACCTCATTCTGGTAACACCATGGATGCGGCCCACTTTGTAATTAGTACAAATGAGGTAATCCAACTCATTCATGTAGTTGACATGCGAGTGGGGGCATCCTGTATGGAGAGTTCATTCAAGATTGTATCGCAAATTATTAGTCTAACAAAGATAATAACCGTTAATGAGGATAAGACTAGTAATTATAGATGGTCATTAGTGACTTGACCTGAATCCTAAGCAAGTTAAGAACTCCTGCTTATAGGAGTTTGTCCTTAGACTAGTATGGGTGAGAGGAGCCTATAGCCGACTCAATAAGCCTACCTTCTCAGGGACAGAACCGCGTACGTAGTTGAGAACTTAACTGTGCAAGATGGAATTCACTCATTCCTCTACTGAGGAATTAGATAGGTTGTTCCTTTAAGAACTGACTCCAGGTCTTGGACAACGGGGCCCCACCCTCTATGAGGGTATGAGTCTTAGGTAGGACCTTAGACTTGTTGTTCAATAGAGGATTAGTGGTGCTTAAGGAGCAAAGAGGTAATCACAGGGGTAAAACGGTAATTTGACCCAGTTGTGATGACGAACAACCTGTGAAGGGTCGACTCATGGGTAATGACTATATCAGTGGACACAATAAGATCTACAGTGAGGAGAGTGCAGCTACGAGTCTATAGTGGAGTGACTTGTAGTTAATGAATATTGATTAACTGGATCAAAGAGTTTGATCAGTTAATCTCACATCATTGGAGCTCATGATCTGTAGGTCCATTAGATCCCTCCGTTGGCTCAACATGGTAATATTGAGGGTATAAAGTGAGGAGTGAAATTGAAGTGTTCAATTTCATACATGAGGAGTTATATCAATTATATATAATGTAATTGATATAATATATAGTTTTAATGTGAATTAGATTCATATATAAACTATATACTAAAGAGAGATTAAAGGAGGGATAGAATGGTCATTTCCATCCCATTCCTCTCTATATATAGTTGCATGAGATGCAACTAGATTAAGACTTCTAAGTGTATTCCTAGCTTCCTTGTTGTGTTGTTGGAAGAGTTCCAAAACACAAATCTCTCTCACAAAATACCTCACTACTCTTAAAGGGAACCCACCTTCCTCCATCACCTAGAGAACAACGGAGAAGATCCGGTGGTGGTGTCGGTGTTCGTACGAGTTCTTGTTTCTGAGATCGTGACCGTGGAGAGAGGAGCACTTGAAGAAAGATTCTTCAAAGGTATATACTTGTTGTCCATACTCTTATTATATGCATAATCCATGTTTACGTTCTTGAATTTTCCGTTGTAACTAAATCAAGAGCGCGCGATTCGCAATCTCTTCCGCTGCGGGGACTAAGATTCCGAGCCCTATTGCGTTATTGATTTATGTTCTGGATTTTTCAAGAACAAGGTGTGATTTACTGTTTTTGCATGAGATGTATGAACGGTTTTGCGAAATTAGATGTTTTCGATTTTGGCACTTAGATTTATAATTTTTCATTGAAATGTTAAATGTAAGGGCCGGTGTTTTGGGCAAATTTAATTGTAAACCGAGTCTGTAAGTCCGTGTCGATCGAGGCAAGGCGATTGCTGAGAAGAACGGAGCAAAAACGAGCAAAGAATGGAGATTCACAATGTTGTCTGTGTGCAACGGTGCAACGTTGTTCATCGGCATTCAACACCGCGCTTGATGGAGAAGGCGTTGCAACGCTCGGAAGAAAACGACAAAAGCAGCGTTGCAACGCCGGAGCCGTTTCATGGAAGGCAGCAACGGGCAGAAACGTTAATTTTATTATATATTAAATATAAAAACGTTTTATATTTAATTTATATTTAATTAATTAATTTTAATTAATATAATTAGATTATATTATTTAAAATTAATTTTATGGTGCCAAAATTGATTTAATTTTTGCTATTTTAATTATGCAATTGTTGTGTAATTATTGCCATGCATAGTGTATGCTTGTCTTTTAGAAATCCCACCTTAGGTTAAGCATTTTCATGCATCATTTATAATATAAGGAGTTATATTATATAGTTTGCATGATTAATTAATATAAGCTTGTTATATTAATTTTTAGACAACATTGACATGCATTATTTTTCATAAAATGAATATGCTATGAATGTCTTATTATTCATGTGATGAATGATCAAGCACTATAACATAGTATACATGTCACCTAAGGTTAATTATTAGTTTTAAAGTGTTTAGAACTTGGAAATAATAGACCTCAGGTTATCTAGTTCTAATTAGATTAAAATTAGGAACCACGTAATTTATAAGCTATGATTAAAAGAGGAACTCTGTCTAAGGAAAGTTCTGTCTAGGCTGGGGTATTTAAGTTGTGAACGGAACACCCTACACGGGAATCGACACAGGAGTGAAATTTAATCAGAAAGTCTTATAAATTACAGTAGCGTCAGCGGGTTTATTAAGGGGTTAATAACAAACTTAGGATAAAATCAATATAAGAGTTATATTGATTATCAATGTAAGAGTTATGTTGATAAAGTAATGTAAAACTATTAGCCGGGTTTTAGCCTAAGAAAGATTCCTATAGATTTAAAGTATTAAGTGGGAGGAAAAAGTGTATGAGATACATATTTTTCCACCTACACTATCTCCGGGAAGTTCACACCGTGAGACTCATACTTGGCCTCGTGGCACAAACGGGAGTGTCCGCCTTCGGATGGTGTTATAGTGAGTGGGAGCAAGTTTAGTGAAAACAAAACCTACGGTCTCTTTTGTGGAATTACACCGTTAAACCACTATGGTCAGCCTGCTAGTTTGGTCTGGACCAGACAATCCCTTCGGAGGGCTTGATCATAGGGGATCTAATACAGTAGACACCCGAAAGGGATAAAGATTTCCTTAGACTATTTTCCAATCTAGTCCTCCCTTCGGCGGATTTTATTGGATCGAGACTCTGGGATCTAAAGACAAAGGGTTACACTCACGGGGTACATAAGTTGTGTATGTATCCAGACCGAAAAATGGCAAATGAAACCTATAGGAATAAGAGTTATTCTGGTGTTAGGTTTTGGTCAAGAGTGTCTTGATCTAGAGGAGGAGTGTTTTTTATTACTCTTCGGTGTCATACATTCTAAACCATTGGAGTATCATTCCAAATTATAAATGGCCTAGGAATCATTTGATAATTAGCTAAAACATGATTGGATTAGAGTTCTAGCAAGAAACTCATACAAGTTTCTTTGTAAATTTTCAGCAAAAATGTCACACCCTATCCGAACTACCTGCTACTTAGCCCGAAAGGCGGCGTGAAGCCAACAGACATTGTTTACCTCTTAACAATACCTGCTGACCCTGTTCTCCTGATAAACATACTATGTTCGCATATGGAACACTTTAACATAACACAACGGAAATTGAACAACATTAAACATACACAAGGAGAAACCCTTCTTAAGTCTCTCTTGGAAACTAAAAAGTCAAGTGCATCAAAACAACACAAGACAACTCTTTGTTCATTAAACCTCTATTGTACAAACAACTATAACAACATAGTCCTCTCAAAATAAACTATAACACATAGGGACTAGCTATACAACACCAGCCACGTACAAAGTATTACAACTTATGGAGTTTTAGCAGACTATGGCAGTAACTCAGGTACTAGGAGCTCGATCTCTACCTAAAAAGTTTGAAAACATTGAAAGAATGAGCTATGAAGCTCAGTGAGTGACTGTGTTTAATATCTATAACTTGTAAAACATGTGACCTGAAAACTATGAGCATATGCATTTGTATTCAAGCATTCAAAGTAAACGTAGAATCATAATAGACTTTCAGAAAACCAACAAGTATATCATCAAAATCTCGTAAGGCATGTAAATGAGATAAACTCTTTTAAAAACATGTCACAATCCACGTTGTGTAGGGCACGCCCAGTACAACCAACGTTTACTCTACGATGTTGTGGGGCCCACCCAACACTCCCATCGTCTTTGTCGTAGTGGGGCCCGCCCAACACTCACGACAGCACTGTTGTCACGGAGTACACTCAACGTCGACCACAGAATAAGACCTGTGTGCACACGGTACCATAAAGCCTCGGGCTCAATATCTCAGAAAATCACATGAAAACATTTGAGCATGCCTGCTTATCTTTTCTTTCATAAAACTCAAGCTTACTCAGTTTGTTCATAAAACTGGAAATCTTTAAAACATACCTGCTAGTACATGCTTGCTTGAAATCATAACATTTCCATAAATTTTGGCAACCATTGGACATATGCTCATGTATAAATTTTATAAAGACTTTTAGGGTCACAATGAACACTTGAAGAATTTCTAGGAAAACAAGAATACTCCTAGACATGTGTTCAAAAATAAAACACAAGCTTTGAAACAATTCATTCTAGCAAAACTTGCATTTCTTAAAGCATATAAGCATATTTCAAGCATTTGGTTCATTTTCAATGTTCGTTTTATCACTCGCAGTGTTAAACTAGAACCTTGGCCCGCACACTCGACCTATCTCCTCTTGGCCTGTCAAACAAACAAAATTCATGTATTAGAACCTCGAGCTCATGGTTTTTCACCTTAAAACTACTAGAAAACACTCCAACCAATTTTCCAGCATTTCACAGATTCTCTGCCTTGTTTTCAGACAACCATAAATCTTCATTACTTATCCAAAAAGAATGTAATTTATACAAAACTATTCTTTTTTTAACCCTCGAAAACTCTTATGAAGACATGAAAATGAGATTCCCAACAGTTTGGTTCAGAAATACCTCGAAAGCTACCTTCCTAAAACAGACTTCTCATTGTTTCCAGATTTGATTTCTCTTTGCACAACAAATTTAGTCTGATATTTAAAACATCTTCTAGACATTGTATACTCACAATTTCTTCATGAAAGTTGTAGGAAATTCAATAATCTTTCGAACCATACCAATTAGAGCTTCTAACTCCAAGTATACAGATCAGAATAACAAAAATATCAGAGACTTCTCGGATTTGATAAACAAATTTACATCTTCTCGCCTTCCTCTTAACAAAACAGTAACTTAACATATAAATTTGCTCAAGCTTCCTTCATGAACTTTGTTAAAAAATGTGTTAGCTTTCAAGAAAACTAAACCTCAATTCTTACCTATTCTTGTGGAGCTCGAGATGAATAAAGTATCATAACTGGTCTGAGTTGATCTCCTTGCTGCAATATTAACTTCCTTGAGTTCTCCTGCTTTCTTCTGTAACTCCAGCTCCAAAATCACGAAAAAATGGCTTCCTTCTTCTTCCTTTCTCCTTCTCCCACGAAACTTCAGCTTGGTTTGTAAAGATAGAGAAGAAAATGGAGAGAAAACCCTTTTTAAAATGTCTTGGCGGTGGAGGACAAAACCATAAAGGTATTTTGTCCTTTTGCCCTTTTTGCTTTTTGCTTTTTGCTTTTTCATTTCTTTTTCCTTTTCTTTCCTTTCCTTTATCTTCTTCTTTCTTTTCTTTTCTTTACAAAACAAAACTTAACATGATTTACATTTGTTTCATTTTCTTTTCTTCTTTTATCTTTTAAAGCAAACCAAACCAAAAATGGTTAAACTTTTTCTTCCTTGTTTTCCTTTTGTCTTTCATTTCATTTCTTTTCTTTTTAAAACATGGGAAACCAAGTTTTAAACATTCATTTCTTCTTTCTTTTTGTTGTTTGTTAATAAAGAAGTCCAAAGAGATCGGGTTTACAACATACCTCCCCTTAAGAAATTTCGTCCTCGAAATTGAGTAGTTTTTAAGTGAATATCGTCGGGTAGTTCCTCCTCATTAGGTCCTCTAACTCCCAGGTTGCCTCCTTCACTCCGTGATGTCTCCAACGAACCTTCACGAGTGAGATCGTCTTGTTTCTCAAAACTTGCTCTTTCCTATCGAGGATTTGAACTGCATCCTCTACGTAACTCATGTCTTCTTTCAGCTCAACTGGTTGTGCTTGCAACACATGTGTCTGATCTGGAATATACTTCCTCAACATGGACACATGAAATACATCATGTACTCGAGATAGTTCTGCGGGCAATTCCAGTCTGTAGGTTGCTGGCCCAACTCGTCTCGTTACTGGATAAGGACCAATATATCTAGGGCTTAGTTTACCTTTCTTACCAAAATGAAGGACACCTCTCCACGGAGATAACTTCAAGAAAACTTGATCTCCAACCTGGAATTCTAAGTCCTTTCGTCGCTTATCTGCATAACTCTTCTGACGGTCTTGTGCTACCTTCAAAATCTCCCTGATTACCTTAATATTGTTTGTAGTAATTTCTACCAACTCAGGGTCGATTAGCTTCCGCTCTCCAACTTCATTCCAACATACGGGCGTTCTACATGGTCTTCCATACAGAGCCTAAAATGGTGCCATACCAATACTCGACTGGTAGCTGTTATTGTAAGCAAATTCCATAAGCGATAGGTGAGTATCCCAATTCCCTTTAAATTGAAGGACACATGCTCTCAACATGTCCTCTAAGGTCTAGATGGTCCTCTCTGACTACCCATCTATCTGAGGATGGAACGCTGTACTAAAATTCAACTTTGTTCCCATAGCCTTCTGTAAGCTAGGCCAAAACTTAGAAGTAAATCTTGGATATCTATCTGAAACTATGGACACTGGCACTCCGTACTGACTCACAATTTTGTCGACGTATAGCTTAGCTAGCTGATCAAGTGTAGACGTCGCTTTAATCGGTATAAACCGTGCTGTCTTAGTGAGTCTATCCACTATTACCCAAATACCATCATGCCCACTTGAAGTACGTGGTAATCCAAACAGAAAATCCATAGTGATATGCTCCCATTTCTACTCCGGCACTGGCAGTGGGTTAAGGAGTTCTCCTGGCCTCTGTCTAACTAGTTTAACCTGTTGGCAGATCAAACATCTATCAACATAATCAGCTATCTCTCGTTTCATCCCAGGCCACCAATACGTTCCCTTCAAAGTTTTGTACATCTTGGTGCTTCTGGATGCATAGCGTAGTTTGAATCGTGAGCTTCCTCTAGAATAGCATCTTTAAGCTCACTAAAATTCAAACACATAGTCTTCCTTGCCTTTCTATGGCCCCGTCTGATCTCATCTTAAACTCTGCTTCTGGGCCTTGTTTGGACTTCCCAAACATTTTTTGCAAGTTACTATCCTCTTGTTGTCTTCTCACAACCTCTGCTACGAGTGAAGACCTGACCTGGAACTGAGCTAAAAGACTCCCTGAACTTTCTGCATTCACAACTGCCTTAGAACCCCATAGAGTACTTAAAAATGTTGCTCGAATACCACACAAGACGTCCTTAGGAAGTCTTGACTTCCTACTCAATGCATCTGCTACCACATTCGCCTTACCTGGATGGTATTCTATGGTACAATCATAATCTATAATAAGTTCTAACCATTTTCGCTACCTCATATTCAGCTCCCTCTGATCAAAGATATATTTCAGACTCTTATGATCTGTGTAAATGTGACACCTTTCACCAAACAAGTAATGTCTCCAGATCTTGATTGCTAAAACAACTCATTGCTAGCTAGCTCGAGATCATGGGTAGGTAATTACATTCATGCTTTTTCAATTGTCTTGATGCATAAGCTATTACTTTTCCTTCTTGCATCGTAACACACACCTAAACCTTGTCTCGAGGCATCACAAGAAATCACATACTCTTTTCCCTTTACAGGAAGTTTGAGAATAGGTGTTGTAACTAATCTCTTTTTCAGCTCCTGAAAACTCTGTTCACACTTGTCTGACCATTCAAACTTAGCATTCTTCTTTGTCGAAGCTGTTAAGGGTAATGCTATTCGTGAGAAATCCTCAAAAAACCGCCTGTAGTAACCTGCCAAGCCTAGGAAACTACACCCTCTCCCGAACTACCTGCTACTTAGCCCGAAAGGCGGCGTGAAGCCAACAGACATTGTTTACCTCTTAACAATACCTGCTGACCCTGTTCTCCTGATAGACATACTATGTTCACATATGGAACACTTTAACATAATATAGCGGAAACTGAACAACTATTAAACATACACAAGGAGAAACCCTTCTTAAGTCTCTCTTGGAAACTAAAAAGTCAAGTGCATCAAAACAACACAAGACAACTCTTTGTTCATTAAACCTCTATTGTACAAACAAATATAACAACATAGTCCTCTCAAAATAAACTATAACACATAGGGACTAGCTATACAACACCAGCCACGTACAAAGTATTACAACTTATGGAGCTTTGTGGGACTATGGCAAGAACTCTCAGTGCAGTGAGCTCGATCTCTACCGAAAAGTTTGAAAACATTGAAAGAATGAGCTATGAAGCTTAGTGAGTGACTGTGTTTAATATCTATAACTTGTAAAACATGTGACCTGAAAACTATGAGCATATGCATTTGTATTCAAGCATTGAAAGTAAACATAGAATCATAATAGACTTTCAGAAAACCAACAAGTATATCATCAAAATCTCGTAAGGCATGTAAATGAGATAAACTCTTTTAAAAACGTGTCACAATCAACGTTGTGTAGGGCATGCCCAGTACAACCAACGTTTACTCTACGATGTAGTGGGGCCCACCCAGCACTCCCATCGTCTTTGTCGAGTGGGGCCCGCCCAACACTCACGATAAAGACCTTTGTTGTCACGAGTACACTCAACGTCGACAACGAGAATAAGACCTGTGTGCACACGGTACCATACAAAGCCTCGGGCTCAATATCTCAGAAAATCACATGAAAACATTTGAGCATGCCTGCTTATCTTTTCTTTCATAAAACTCAAGCTTACTCAGCTTGTTCATAAAACTGGAAATCTTTAAAACATACTTGCTAGTACATGCTTGCTTGAAATCATAACATTTCCATAAATTTTGGCAACCATTGGACATATGCTCATGTATAAATTTTATAAAGACTTTTAGGGTCACAATGAACACTTGAAGCATTTCTAGGAAAACAAGAATACTCATAGACATGTGTTAAAAAATAAAACACAAGCTTTGAAACAATTCATTCTAGCAAAACTTGCATTTCTTAAAGCATATAAGCATATTTCAAGCATTTGGTTCATTTTCAATGTTCGTTTTATCACTCACAGTGTTAAACTAGAACCTTTGCCCGCACACTCGACCTATCTCCTCTTGGCACATCAAACAAACCAAATTCATGTATTAGAACCTCGAGCTCATGGTTTTTCACCTTAAAACTACTAGAAAACACTCCAACCAATTTTCCAGCATTTCACAGATTCTCTGCCTTGTTTTCAGACAACCATAAATCTTCATTACTTATCCAAAAAGAATGTAATTTATACCAAACTATTCTTTTTTGAACCCTCGAAAACTCTTATGAAGACATGAAAATGAGATTCCCAACAGTTTGGTTGAAATACCTAAAGCTACCTTCCTAAAAGCAGGACTTACGTTGTTTCCAGATTCGGATTTCCCTCTTGCACAATAAATTTAACTTGATATTTAAAACATCTTCTAGACATTTTATACTCACAATTTCTTCACGGAAGTTGTAGGAAATTCAATAATCTTTCGAACCATACCAATAAGAGCTTCTAACTCCAAGTATACAGATCGAATAACAAAAATATCGTGAGACTTCTCGGATTTGAAAGCAAATTTCTGCTTTCGCCTTCCCTTAACAAAACAGTAACTTAACATATAAATTTGCTCAAGCTTCCTTCATGAACTTTGTTAAAAATGTGTTAGCTTTCAAGAAAACTAAACCTCAATTCTTACCTCTTCTTGTGGAGCTCGAGATGAATAAAGTATCGAACTGAGTGAGTTGATCTCCTTCTTTGCAATATTAACTTCCTTGAGTTCTCCTCCTTTCTTCTCAGTAACTCCAGCTCCAAAATCACGAAAAAATGGCTTCCTTCTGCTTCCTTTCTCCTTCTCCCATGAAACTTCAGCTTGGTTTGTAAAGATAGAGAAGAAAATGGAGAGAAAACCCTTTTTAAAATGTCTTGGCGGTGGAGGACAAAACCATAAAGGTGTTTTGTCCTTTTGCCCTTTTTGCTTTTTGCTTTTTCATTTCTTTTTCCTTTTCTTTCCTTTCCTTTATCTTCTTCTTTCTTTTCTTTTCTTTACAAAACAAAACTTAACATGATTTACATTTGTTTCATTTTCTTTTCTTCTTTTATCTTTTAAAGCAACCCAAACCAAAAATGGTTTAAACTTTTTCTTCCTTGTTTTCCTTTTGTCTTTCACCTTCATTTCTTTTCTTTTTAAAACATGGGAAACCAAGTTTTAAACATTCATTTCTTCTTTCTTTTTGTTGTTTGTTAATAAGGAAGTTCCAAAGTGATCAGGTTTACAAAAAATGTCTAGCTCTATGATTTCCTTATTGGGTGAGAAAAAGTTAATCGGAGAGAACATAGTGACATGGAGGGATGGACTCAACATAATTTTGGTTACACATGATCTTAAGTTCGTTCTCAATGAGGAGTGTCCTCAATTTCCTGCTCAAAATGCATCTCAAGCTGTTGAGGATTCGTATGACCGTTTGATTAATGCCAACGAAAAGGCGAAAACCTATATCTTGGCTAGCATACCTGATATTTTAGCCAGGAGGCTGGAGGGCAAGGTCTCAGCTCGAGAGATCATGGATTTTGTGCTAAATTTGTCTAGACAACCGTCCAAACAAATTCGGCATGAAGCCCTAAAATTCGTTTATAACGCACGTATGAAGGAAGGTACATCGGTGAGAGAACATGTTCTCAATCTGATTGCCCACTTCAATATAACGAAATTAAACGGAGCGGTCATAGATGAGAAATGTCAGATTTTGTTCATCCTAGAATCTCTTCCGAAGAGGTTTCAGCGATTTCGTAGTAATGCAGCGTTGAACAACATAGAATATGATCTGACTTCTCTGCTACATGAGCTGCAGAATTATCAGTTTCTTATGGATGATAAGAGACAACAAAATGGAGAGGCAAATTTGTTTGCTCATTCCAAAAGTTCTCAGGAGGATTCATCCTCTGGGACAAAGAACTGCATCCATACTTCTGGACTTAAGAAGATAAAAAAGAAGAAGAAAAGGAGCATATAAAGAGCAATCGTCTGACAAAGAAAAACTGTTATTTGATAACATGTAGCTTAAGGGTTTATTAGAAACCTCATTTCTTGCCTTAGCGAACATTGTACTTCTCTGTCTTTTCAATTGAATAAAGAGTTTATTTCATTGGAAAAGTATTGTACTATGTGTTGCTCTTCTTAAGAATTATTTACAAATGGTTTAATTCAGTTAAAATAGTTTTAACAAGTGAATTTTTCAGAATTGCAAGTACACGAACTAATTTCTCCAATAGAAAATGCTCATCTTTGGCATCTAAGGTTAGAGCACATTAATCTAAATAGGATTGAGAGATTGGTAAAGAATGGACTTCTAAACGAGTTAGAAGAAAATTTCTTACCAGTATGTGAATCCTGCCTAGAAGGCAAAATGACTAAAAGACCTTTTAGTGGAAAAGGTTATAGAGCCAAAGATCCTAGCTTATACATTCAGACCTTTGTGGTCCGATGAATGTTAAAGCCAGGGGAGGATATGAATATTTCATCTCTTTTATAGATGATTATTCTAGATATGGGCATATTTACCTAATGCACCACAAGTCTGAAGCACTTGAAAAGTTCAAGGAATTCAAGGCTGAGGTTGAAAATCAATTAGGTAAAAGAGTTAAAACACTTCGATCGGATCGTGGTGGAGAGTACATGGATTTAAAATTCCAGAACTATATGATAGAACATGGAATTACATCCCAACTCTCGAGCTCACACACACCACAAACAAAGCGGTGTATCGGAAGGAGAAATAGAACCTTGTTGGACATGGTTCGATCAATGATGAGTTATGCTCATCTCCCTAGTTCCTTTTAGGGTTATGTAGTGGAGACTGCAGTATACATATTGAATAGTGTGCCCTCCAAAAGTGTTTCTGAAACACCTTTTGAACTCTGGAAATGACGTAAAGGTAGTTTATGTCATTTCAGAATATGGGGTTGTCCAGCACATGTGCTTGTGACAAATCCAAAGAAGTTGGATTCACGCTCAAAGTTGTTCCTATTCGTAGGATACCCAAAAGAAACAAGAGATTGTTTATTCTATGATCCTAAGGAAGATAAGGTCTTTGTGTCGACAAATGCCACTTTCTTGGAGGAGGACCACATAAGGGACCACAAACCAAAAAGTAAGGTAGAGATGAGTGAGTTAGACAGAGCAATAGCAAAGGTTGCTAATAAGCACACTAGTACGTCAACAATAGTTGCTGATACTAGTTTGTCTAGTCAAGAGGGTCCATCTCAAGAGTTGAGTATGCCTCGAGGTAGTGGGAGGGTTGTGATACAGCCTGACCGTTACATGGGTTTAGCTGAAACCCAAGTTGTTATACCAGATGACAACTGCGAAGATCCATTGACTTATAATCAAGCAATGGTTGACATTGACAAAGACAAATTGGTCATAGCCATGGACCAAGAAATGGAGTCTATGCACTTCAATTCTGTTTGGAATCTTGTAGATAAGCCTAATGGGGTAAAACCTATAGGTTGTAAGTGGATCTACAAGAGAAAACGTGGTGTAGATGGGAAGGTGCAAACCTTTAAAGCTAGACTAGTAGCAAAGGGTTATACCCAGTTGAAGGGGTTGACTTTGAGGAAACCTTTTCACCTGTTGCTATGGTAAAGTCTATTTGTATCCTTCTTGTCATTGCCGCATATTATGACTATGAGGCAAATGGATGTCAAGACAGCCTTTTTGAATGGCAATCTTGAGGAAACCATCTACATGGACCAACCCAAAGGGTTCATTCAACCAGGACAAGAGCAAAAGGTTTGCAGGATTAAAAGGTCGATTTGTGGACTGAAATAAGCCTCTAGGTCCTGGAATATAAGATTTGATGAGGCTATCAGATCTTATGGTTTTGACCAGAATGATGATGAACCTTGTGTCTACAAGAAAATCATCAATAGTTCTGTCGCTTTCCTAATTCTCTATGTGGATGATATCCTACTCATTGGCAATGATGTAGGTTATCTTACTGACATCAAGGAATGGCTTGCTACGCAATTCCAAATGAAAGATCTGGGTGATGCGCAGTTTGTTCTGTGAATCCAGATTGTCCGGAACCGCAAGAATAGAACACTTGCCTTGTCTCAAGCATCATACATAGACACAGTGTTGTCAAGGTTTAAGATGCAAGATTCCAAAAAGGACTTGTTGCCTTTTATACATGGAATCCATTTGTCTATGGAACAGTGTCCTAAGACACCTCAAGGAGTTGAGGATATGAGACGGATTCCTTACGCACCAGCTGTTGGGAGCCTGATGTACGCCATGTTGTGTACTAGGACTGACATCTATTTTGCAGTTGGGATGGTCAGTAGGTATCAATCCAATCCAGGACTTGAACACTAGACAACGGTTAAAATGATCCTTAAGTATCTTCGGAGAACAAGGAACTACATGCTTGTGTATGGGGCTAAGGATTTGATCCTTACAAGATACACGGATTCTGACTTTCAGACTGATAAAGATTCTCGGAAATGTACATCGGGGGATGATTCACTCTTAACGGAGGAGTGTAGTATATGGCGGTCAGCAAGGATGCATCGCTGATTCCACCATGGAGGTCGAATATGTAGCAGCTTGTGAAGCACCTAAAAAGGCCGTTTGGTTAAGGAAATTCATGGTAAATTTGGAAGTTGTTCCATATATGAATTTGCCCATCAGGCTGTGTTGCGATAACAGTGGTGCAGTGGCAAATTCGAGGGAACCCCGAAGTCACAAGAGGGGAAAGCACATTGAGCGGAAATATCATCACATTCGAGAGATCGTGCATAGAGGAGACGTGATTGTCACGAAGATAGCCTCAGAGCACAACATTGTTGATCCTTTTACAAAGGCTCTCACGGCTAAAGTATTTGAGAGTCACATAGAAGGTCTAGGTTTACAAGTCTTCCCCAACTAGGGCAAGTGGGAGTATTTTGTACAAAGGGTTTAAATGCCCTAGTTTATTCACTACTACAAATTTGGCTTTTATTGACAGCTAAAAACTGTCAACATTCATTTTAGTTGACATTTTTTGACCGTCATTGAAAGCGGTGTCAATAAATCTAAGCGTCAATAAAAAGTTGATAGTTGACGGTCGTTAAACGTCAACGATTATGTCTTTATTGACGGATTTTAACTGTCAATAATATTAATGTTGACACTTATTAGCCGTCAACTATGACGTAAATCTGTCAACAAAAACCTATTTATTGACACTTATTTGCTGTCAACATAGGGTATAGTTGATAGTTTTTAGCCGTCAATATTTAGGTAAAAACGTCAATAATAATCTTTTTATTGACACGTATGTGACGTCAACATAGAGTATAGTTGATGGTTCTTAGCCGTCAATATTTAGGTCAAAGCGTCAATAATAACCCCTTTATTGACATCTGTAAGCCGTCAACATTAAGTATAGTTGATATTTTTTAACCGTCAACATTTTTAACGAACCGTCAATAATACCCCTTTTATTGACACTTGTTGTCTGTCAATATAAATATATCTTGACACTTTTTAGTTGTCATCTATAACTATACTTGACGTTTTACATTGTTGACTATGGCATATATGTTGACAGTTTTAAATCGTCAATAATGTCGGTTTTAATGTCATTTTTTAGCGTCAACTATAACTATTTATAAAAAATAAAAAAAATGGATATTATTCACCCATCCTCTACCACCTGCATCTGTATGAACAAGTCTATCAGAGACTCAACGATTTGTCAAACTATATAAGACAAATTTTATCAAAATAAACCATAATTGCAAATGAACTAAAATAAAATTCCATTGACTAACTAATAAGTTAAAATTACTAAATATCTTTCTAAGCAAAGAACATAACACTAACTCCACGAAAATCAAATAAATGAAGTTTGATAACAAAAATGTTCATAAATCTTGATTTACAAATTCACATAACTCAACTCTCGTATCTCGCCCAACTCATCTTGGGTGTACTTATCGTTTCTCGTCAATCTGAAACACAAAGAAGAGTACATGCATTAAAAAATTGAATAAATGAAGAAACTGTGAAACACATCGAATAAGATCAAAGTATTACCACGTCTGTTATCACTTGACTTCTACGTGTTACTATATCTCGAATAAACTTCATTGTATAGTACCCACACTCTGTACTCCTGGTTGCTTAGCACACTATATAAATAGATTAAAACAAACGAAGAAGCAAGACTCAAATAAATAAACAAAATGGTGGAAAAAATGGTAGATTTGAAACGATTATTCGAATAAACTATCCAATTAAAAATTGGACTTCTAGCGTTGCTTGAGCATAGAACATCCTAATAGCCCTATACAAGGTACAAATATATAAATAGATTAAAACAAGCAAGATAAGCAAGACACAACAATGCATAAATGGCTAGAAGGTGACACTTAAACATCATTCTTATACAACTACATCGGTTGAGAAATTGTTATAAGGGATGAGTTAGACTAGTAAAAAAATTTAATAGAATGATATGGATTGAGAAAAAGACCTCGGACCTTGAATCCTTCCATACATTGTTGTAGAGAAATCTTGGAATTACTAGAGTTGAGTTAAGAAGAGATGTCGATTGCAACAACATTGCAGATCTCTGAAATGTCATAAGCCCACATGAAGACTAAGGTAAGAAGAGAAGTCAAAACTCAAAAGATAGTACATTTACAAAGAAGGCTGAAACAAGATCCATCCAAGAAAACATCATCAAATACGCTTGGAGTACTACATGAATTTGTAGTTCAGAATATTGCAAGTAAATTTTATGGACCTCCCATATGGTAAAAAGTATTTTCTCTGGACATAGCCAAGAAATGAGCTGTAAAATTATCTAAACTGCATATTTCGTTGATTCTCCTTTCAATTGTCTATTTTTCCTCATATAACCAACCCCAAGTATAAAATGATCAAAATAACATGTAAATTGATGTTCTCCTAGCTAGCTTTGTCATATTCTCATTAGCATTTTTTAAGGAATTTAGGTAGATTTGGTCAAATTGAACATAGTTTCTGTACTTATCAGTTGAATATCAATTCCTTGGCTAATTTCTTTACATCGTGTTTGAACTTACCAATTCCAGCATCTATATGTGTTTGAACGTGCTAATATGATGACACAACATAGAATCCTCTTAGAGTTTGACAAGGACAATAATGACATGGAAGATACAAATACTTACAGCAACTCATTGTTGATTAAGACCACCATTTGCACTAACTATTATGTAGCCATTAGTCTTAACCGACTTCCCTGCTTCAAGATTAATTCAACTGAGTGTCAGTCACATGATAAAGTTTTCAAGCACTGCAAATAGTTGACTATGCATACTCATGTGTCTCGAGAATCTATTAGCAACTATCTAGGCAAAAATTTAAAGGGTTTTATGAATGTCAAACAATTTAAGGTTTTAGGACTGATCGGGTACCTAAATTTGATCCCACGTTTCCATCTGTAAAGAGTATCTATGCAAAGGCCTGAAGATATGGTTCCTTCCACAAGCTTGATTTCTCTAGTTTAAACTCAATCTGAATGTAGAATAATCTCATTAAGATTTCATCAGAAAAATACAATTAAAGTTGATTCAAACATTTACAGTATGTGAATGAGAAAACTAGAAGCCAAATGCACAAAGCGATCATACATCTGGTTGGTGATTTTTCTTTGTGAACATAGGGACCATTATCATCCTTGAGTCAACAAAAATGAAAATATCATCACTTTAGCATTAATGTTAGAACATTGTAATATCAACTCGACAATCTCTATACATAGCATTTGAGCATTCTACGAAGTCTGCAGATCGACGGATCTTATCAAAGACTTTTACTAAAATCGAGAGAGAGAGTGTATGAAGGACCCAAGCATACAACAATATCTATCAACACCATAGCTAAGAAGAACCTACCAACCAATAAAACTTCGAAAGGCTAATTAAATCTAGAAAGATTCCCAAATTATATTAGGTCTAATTTGTGCAGAGAACACATAACAAATCTATCACAGAAATTTAGCAAGTCTTACCTTGATACCACTTAATTTTAAGCGGTGGACTATTTCGGTGAATAATAATATTGACAACGGACATCGTTAAAAATCAACCAAGAAAACTAAACCAATCACCCCGATCATAAGCAAAATTGACATCACATGCTTATGAAGCCAAAAATTCCTCTTACCCCCATAGGAGCCCTTAGAAGCACTAATTTTGGAAAAATCATGTTCCAATCCGTGAACTGTTATAGTTTCCGAACTTGAGTTTACATATTCTCCTAAAAGCCTTCTTCCAATAGAAGGATTATTCCCGCAAAAATTTTCAAAAGATCTAATCTTATAATCTTTCATTCCTAATGGCATTCCATCACTCTAAGACTCGGGGAGCCCCTTGCTTCCTCATTGTTATCTCTCAAATAGCCTCAAACATCTATTCTTCCTTACACTATTGAGAAACTTGGTCTTTTTTTAAGAAACCAAATAATAGAAAAACATGTAACCAGAAACTATGAAAGCCTGCATTCACATTTTCTTGGCTTAGAGACTCTCTATGTCTGTCTTTCTCAGAAAATAACCCACAAACTCAATGACAGAAGTGATGCAACAAAAACTCAAGTTTGGTAACAAAAATAATTGTTAAACAATAAGATATGCATTGCATACACGTAAGGCATAAAAGAGAAGGAAAGTTGCAAAGGCCGATGAAAATCAATGAGTGCAATAAAAGCAAAAATTGAAGACTAAATAATACTTTTAGACTAACCTTGAATAACAGGAAACACCCTGCGAACAATTACAGGCTACCAACTAGACCAAGGAAAAATGTCGATTTCAGAGCAACTCCCTTTATGGGTTCCTACGTTATTGAATAACAGAGCAATATGGAGGATGAGGAAGAAAAAGAGGAAGAATGGTTCGAATTGGTGGGTAGACCAATTTGTTGTAATATTATTTAAAGCTATAATATCTCAAATTTGTTGTAGTGATTCGACTGTGATATGCGAGGGTGATTTCCGTGAGGGTGATTTCATGAGGGTATGCAACAACTCGAACGATAGCGACTTCACAGGTCAGAAACTTCAAGCGACTTCGAACGGCGGCGACAGCTCGACCTTCAGGTGAATCGGACGGCGACAGCTCGACCTTCCAACGGTAGCGACTTCACAGGTCAGAACCTTCAGGCGACTTCGACGGAGACGAGGGAGAGAGCTCGACGGAAAGGAGGCGAGGTCAAAACCCACACGCCTTCCAAGTGATTGGATTGGCAGCGACAACTTTGAGAGAGAGAGTTCGACGGAGACGAGGGAGATGTGAGAGAGAGAGCTCGACGGAAAGGGAAGATTCGACGGAGAGGGTGAATGGGAAAAGGGTTTAGGGTTCTTTTTTCTTTTAATAATAGGAAAGGTAAAACGACGTCGTTTTATCTTTCCTAATTTTCGTTATTTTTTTTTAATTTTAAAAAAGCTAAACGATGTCGTTTAGCTTCAACACGACGTCGTTTAGCATGTTTCATTGACGGGCATTACCGTCAATGAAAGAAGCGATATATTGACGCTTTTTAACCGTCAATGAAAGGTGCGTTTTTTTTAAAAAATTATGAAAGCTAAACGACGTCGTTTAGCTTGAAAACGACGTCGTTTTGAAGGTTTCGTTGACGGGCATTACCCGTCAATGAAACATACATATAATGACGGTTTCTAACCGTCAATGAAAGCTTCCACTATGCGTCAATAAAACGACCATTTATTGACGGTATTTTAACCGTCAAGAAAGCTAAAACACGGGATTTTATTAATTTTGACGCAAAATTTTCGTAATTAGCGTCAATAAAACTATATTTATTGTGATTAATTGCAAAATTTTAAATTTATACATTTAATGACGCTTTATAACCATCAATATAAATGTTTTAAAATTAATAATGATTTTTAAAATGAATTTTGGCCTTTTGTTGACACTTTTTTTAGTCAAGCGTCAACAATTTGAAAAAGGAACACGTCAATAAAGGCCTAATTTGTAGTAGTGATTGTATTTACATTAATGTAATGTTTAGTACTCCACAAGCTTTAGGTCAAGTGGGAGATTGTTGGGATTTATGCCCTAAACTTGTGTAATCTTGATCAATTAAATAAAGTGTTATTTGTTTTGATAAGATTACAGTCTTGCTTTTATAAATCCAATAAACTAATCTCCAAGGTTATAACGTTTATCTTGAAATCAGTCTAGTGGACACTATTTGGGTTGAATTCAATATTATAACCTTAATAGTCTATGGTATAAGAATAAGGTTGGAAACCTCATTCTGGTAACACCATGGATGCGACCCACTTTGTAATTAGTACAAATGAGGTAATCCAACTCATTCATGTAGTTGACATGCGAGTGGGGGAATCCAGTATGAAGAGTTCATACAAGACTGGATCGCAAATCATTAGTCTAACCAGTATAACACCGTTAACAGGATAAGACTAGTAATTTATAGATGGTCATTAGTGACTTGACCTGAATCCTGAGCAAGTTAAGAACTCTTGCTTATAGGGGTTTGTCTTTAGACTAGTATGGGTGAGAGTGGCCTGTAGCCAACTCAAGAGTAAAACGGTAATTTGACCCAGTTGTGATTACGAACAACCTGTGAAGGGTCGACTCATGGGTAATGACTATATCAGTTGACACAATAATATTTACAGTGAGGAGAGGTGCAGCTACAAGTCTATAGTGGAGTGACTTGTAGTTAATGAATATTGATTAACTGGATCAAAGAGTTTGATCAGTTAATCTCACATCATTGGAGCTCATGATATGTAGGTCTGTTAGATCCCTCCGTTGGCTCAACATGGTAAAATTGAGTGTATAAAGTTAGGAGTAAAATTGAAGTGTTCAATTTCATACATGAGGAGTTATATCAATTATATATGATGTAATTGATATAATATATAGTTTTAATGTGATTAGATTCCTATATAAACTATATACTAAAGAAAGATTAAAGGAGGGGTAGAATGGTCATTTCCATCTCATTCCTCTATATATATAGTTGCATGAGATTCAACTAGGTTAAGACTTCTAAGTGTATTCCTAGCCTCCTTGTTGTGTCGTTGGAAGAGTTCCAAAACACAAATATCTCTCACAAAATACCTCACTACTCCTAAAGGGAACCCACCTTCCTCCCTCACCTAGAGAACAACGGAGAAGATCTGGTGGTGGTGTCGGTGTTCGTACGAGTTCTTGTTGGTGAGATCGTGACCGTGGAGAGATGAGCACTTGAAGAAAGGTTCTTCAAAGGTATATACTTGTTATTCATACTCTTATTATATGCTTAATCCATGTTTACGTTCTTGAATTTTCCGTTGTAACTAAATCAAGACCGCACGATTCGCAATCCCTTCCACTGCGGGGACTAAGATTCCCTTCAAAGGAGAACTCTCTCTTCACTCAAATTCTCTCTAGAATTCTCTCTAACCCTAAACCAAAGTGAGTTCCACCACTCTCCCTCTACCGATGGAGAACAACCGAGAAGATCAATTTGAGGTGTCCAATTCATTCGGTTTGAGAGATCGTGATCGTAGATATCGAGGGCACGAAGAGTTCGTGGTCGGAGAAGGAGATCTTGAAGAAACGTTCTTCAACAAGTAAGTAACACTAACTCACTGTTTTTCTTCTTCTCAAGCATGTTTAACCTTGGATTTATGTGATAAATTCGATTTGAAGAAAAAGTTTTCACAACGAACACGACGACGATTCAAAGTCGTTTCTGCTGCGGGAGTTTTATTCCCTTGAATTGGTATTAGAGCCAATCGTTGGCTTCTTCGTTGTGCAAAATATTTTTCTTAAAATTAGGTGGGTTATGCTTTAATTCATGAGATGAATTTGGTATTGCATATTGGATGTTTATGGTTTTGACACATTTTTAGATTTACATTTCATTGATGAGATCAATGTAAGGGCTCGTTGTTTTGGGCAATTATTATATAAATCGAGTCTGTAAGTCCGTGTCGTTCGTGGCAAGAGTTGCTGTGAAGAAATCTGAGCGGAATCGGAGGAAAAACGACGAAGAACAACAAAGGAGTTTGTTGTTCTGTCGACGACGTTGAGACGCTGTTCTACGGTGTCTCAACATGTCCGTGCAGATCCAGGCATGTTGTAGGCACAGTGTTTCGACGCTAGTCGCGGCGTTGCAATGCTGCGGACGTTGAGAACTCGATCTTGACGCTTGGCGTTGCAGCGTTGCAATGCTAGCAAGAGGAGTTCGCGCGAAGAAGTGTTATTGTGGCAGTTTCTCCTTACGTGGGACGTTTTTTACTTATTTTTAATTTTTTTTTGTAAAATGTATTTTTAAATTAATTTTATTAATTAATTTTAATATAAATGTTATATTAACGTTAATTAATTCAATTAATGTCCCTAGGGTGCAAAAACCGGTCCAATTTTGCTAATTAATTTATTTTATGCATGAGATGTATGAAATTTATATTTCTATGTGCATAATGTATGTCATATAAATTAAAATTCCACCTTAGATTAAACATTTCATGTATCTTATTTATATTTTAAGAGTTATAATATGTAGTATGCATGATAGGATTATATTATAAGAGTTATAATATAATGTATGTATGTTTTAATTTAATTAATATAAGTGTTATATTTCTTGGATTAAAAGCATGCACATGCATTTATTCATGTGATGAATGTATGTTATATAGTTTATTATTCATGTGATGAATGATCAAGCACTATAACATAGAAATGCATGTAACCTAAGTTAATTATTAGTTTTAAATTGTTTAGAACTTGAATAATTAGAGGTTTTCTAGTTCTAATAAGATTAGAATTAGGAAATCAAATATGACCTATGAATGGAGACTAATTAGTAACTCTATCTAAGGAAAGTTATGTGTAAGACTGGGGTATTTAAGCTAACGTTTTGCGGAACCTCCCTACCTGGGAACTGACCTGGGAGTGAATTTGGCTTGGAGATTCATAGGTTATATTATCGTGAGTGTCGTTAATTAAAAGTTAATTTATTTACTCACATAGACTTAAGTTAATAATGTGATTATAGACTTAGGCTAATCCAATATAAGAATTATATTGGTAGACTTAGGTAAATATTAGCCGATTTATCTAGGTCAATCCCGATTAACTTAAAGTGTTGAGTGGGGGGAAATAAAGTGTATAAGATACATTTAATTTTCCAACCACAAATCTCCGTTAAGTTCACACCGTGAGATCCATACTCGGCCTCGTGGCGCAAATGAGAGTGTCCCCCTTCGGATGGTATTTGTATGAGTCAATATCAACGTGAATGAATAGAGTACTTATAGTGAGTGGCAGCGGGACCTGTGAAAACGGGACCCACGATCTCTTCTTTCGATTCACACCGTGGGACGCCTATGATCCGCCTGCTAGTTTGGCCTTGATCTGACAATCCCTTCGGAGGGCCTTGATCATGGGAGTCGAAACACCGTGAATCCCCGAAATGGATATAATTTCCTTCTTTGTTTTCCTTCGTGGTTCATCCTTCGGTGGCTATTGTTTGGATGGATCCTTGGAAATTTAAAGGTAGAGGGTGACACTCACGGGATTCATTAAGAGTTAATGGATTCAAACCGAATAATGGTAACTGGATGCCTAATAGAATAAGAGTTATTTTTGTATTAGGGTCTGGTCGAGAAAGTCTCGTCCCAAAGGAGGAGTGTTTTTGTTCACCCTTCGGTGGTTGTCATTCTAAACCTTTGGGATATCATTGCAATTTTTAATGACCTAGGGATCATCGGATAAGATTTTGCTAAAACCTGATTGAATTTTCAAAGTTTTTGCGAGAATAATACAAAGTTTTTTACTTGTTTTTCAACAAAAAATGTCTAGTTCAATTGTCGCTCTTTCAGCTCCTGACAAACTGGTAGGAGATAATTACCAAACGTGGAAGAATAATATCAACACAATACTCGTAACTGATGACCTAAAGTTTGTGCTCACAGAGAAGTGTCCTCAGGTGTCGGGCTCGACCGCATCGCAAAGTGTTCGTGATGCATATGATCGATGGATCAGGGCCAATGAAAAGGCCAAGGTCTATATCATTGCCAGCTTATCTGAAGTATTGGCATAGAAGCTAGTGGAGTATAAAATATATTTCTCAAATGTACAGTAATAATACAATAAACTAGAGCATTGAATACCTTTTAAGATACTCCCACTTGTCCTTGTCAGAAAGCACTCGAAGACCTAGACTCTATAGGTGACCCTCAAATACATTAGCCGTGAGGGCCATTGTAAATGGATCAACAATTTTGTGCTCCGACGCTATCTGTGTGACTGTCACGTCTCCGTGGTGCAGAATCTCCCGTATCAGGTGATACTTCCGCTCAATATGCTTGCCCCTCTTATGACTCTGAGGTTCTCTCGAGTTGGCTATAACACCACTGTTGTCACAAAACAGGGTAATTGGCAAGTTCATATTTGGAACAACTTTGAAATCCAGTATGAACTTCCTTAGTCAAACAACTTCCTTTGTAGCTTCACAAGCCACAACGTATTAGGCTTCCATTGTGGAATCAGCGATGCATACCTACTTGATTATTCCCCCACACTACAACTCCTCCGTTCAGAATGAACGCTAACCCTAAAGTTGATTTCCTAGAATCCTTCAGTCTGAAAGTTAGAGTATGTGTATCCTGTAAGGATCAAATCCCCACTTCCATACACAAGGTTATAGTTCCTCGTTCTCCTAAGATACTTGAGGATTGCCTTTACGGTTGTCTAGTGATGTAATCCTGGATTGGATTGATATCTACTGACAATCCCAACTGCATAACAGATGTCGAGCCTAGTACAAAACATTGCATAATGAGGCTCCCTACAGCTGAAGCATAAGGGCTTCGTCTCATATCCTCAACCTCTTGAGGCGTCTTAGGACATTGATCCTTACACAGGTGAACCTCATGCCTGAAAGGCAACAAGCCCTTATTGGAGTTCTGCATCTTATATCTAGACAACATCTTGTCAATGTAAGATGCCTGAGACATGGCTAGCGATCTGTTATTCCGATTTCAGACTATTTGGATACCTAGAACATATTGGGTCTCTCCCAAATCTTTCACTTGGAATTGCGAAGCCAACCATTCCTTAATTTGAGTAAGAAATTCTACTTCATTCCCAAAGAGCAGGATATCATCCACATACAATATCAGAAATGCGACAATGTTGTTGACGATATTCTTGTAAACACAACGCTCGTCAACATTGTGATCAAAGCCATAAGATTTGATCGTCTCATCAAACCTTATATTCCGAGACCTCGAGTCTTGTTTCAGTCCATAAATAGACCTTTGAAGTCGACAAACCTTTTTCTCTTTGCCTTGGGCAATGAACCCCTTCGGCTGGTGCATGTAGATAGTCTCATCAAGATTGCCATTCAGAAAGGATCTCTTGACATCCATCTGCCATACCTCATAGTCATAATATGCAGCAATGGCTAGAAACATCCTGATCGACTTTACCATGGCAATAGGAGAAAAGGTTTCCTCATAGTCAACCCCTTCAACCTTGGTAAACCCCTTTGCCACTAGTCTGGCTTTGAAGGTCTGCAACTTCCCATCTACGCCACGTTTACGCCTGTAGATCCATTGCAACCAATAGGTTTTACCCCATTCGGTTGGTCCACAAGCTCCCAGGCGAAATTGAAGTACATCAATTCCATTTCCTAGTCCATAGCTTTAATCCATTCGTATTTGTCAATGTCTGCCATTGCCTGATCATAGGTCAATGAATGCTCGCAATTATCATCAGGGGTGACGACTTGGGTTTCAGCTAAACACATGTAACGTTCAGGTTGTCTCACAACCCTCCCACTACGTTAAGGCATTCTCAACTCTTGCGAATGGACTTGACTAGACGAGCTAGGATCAACAACACTTGTTAATGTACTAGCACCATCAGCAACTCTTGCTGATGTACTGTCCATTTTGTTTAACATAATCTTACTCCTTGGTAAGTGATCCCTGACGTGGTATTCCTCAAGGAAAGTGGTGTTTGTCAACACAAGCACCCTGTTTTCCTTAGGATCGTAAATCAAACCACCCCTAGCCTCTTTTGGGTAACCTACAAAGAGGCACAACTTTCAACTAGGTTCCAACTTCTTCGGGTTTGACACTAGCACATGGGTCGGGCATCCACAAATTCTAAAATGATGTAAACTGCCTTTACGTCCATTCAAGAGTTTGAAAGGTGTTTCATAAATACTCCTTAATGGAACGTTGTTCAAAATGTAAACCGCAGTGGACCCCAAAAAGAATCAGGGAGACTAGCATAGCTCATCATCGATCGAACCATGTCCAACAGGGTTTTGTCTCTCCTCTCCGATACACCATTCTGCTGTGGCATACCAGGTGCTTAGAGTTGGGACGTAATTCCATGTTATACCATATAGTCTTGAAATTCAGTGTTCATATACTCTCCACCTCAATCTTATCGAAGTGTTTTAATAATTTTACCTAACAGGTTCTCAACCTCAATCTTGTACTCCTTGAACTTTTCAAAAGGTTCAGACTTCCTATGCATTAGGTAAATGTACCCATACCTTGAATAGTCATCTATGAAAGATACAAAGTATTCGTAATCTCCTCATGCTTTAACACTCATCGGACCACAAAGGTTAGAATGTATAAGCCGAAGAGGTTCTTTGGTTCTATATCCTTTTCCACTAAAAGGACATTTGGTCATTTTGTATTCAAGGCATGACTCACAAACCGGTAAAGAGTTTTTTTCCAACCCGCTTAGAAGTCCACTATTCACTAGTCTCTCAATTTTATTGAGATTTATGTGGCCTAACCTTAGATGCCAAAGATGAGCATTTTCTTTTGGAGAAAATTTTATTCTTTTAGTTTGTGTTACAGCCGTTTTAAAGAATTCAGTATTCAAAACACTTTTGAGCGAATTAGGTTTTAAAACGTACAAATTACTCTCAAGTGAAGCTGAACATAACAAGTTGCCTTTGAAAAATTAAACGCTTTATTTAATTCAAAAGTAACAGAAATACAATGTTCAATAATGTAGAAAATAGAAACTAGGTTTCTAGTAAACCCTCGTACTATGTACAAATTATCTAATAATAAGTACTTCTTGGCAAAAAACAGCTTCACTATGTCGATTGCTGCAGTAAAGACAACCTCCCCTGATCCGACCCATAACGTTATCTCACCTTCTCGTACCCGCTGCCAGGAACTAATTCCCTGACAAGAAGAACAAACATGGTTAATGGCGCCTGAATCCAGTATCTAGACAGAGTCACTACTCTCCACTAAACAAGTTTCTTTAACCAGTAAATCACATTTATCTTTTTTCTTCCTGTAGGCATGGAACTTGAGACAGTTTCTCTTCCATTGACTATCCCCGTTGCAGTGGAAACGTTTTCCTTTCTCCGCAACTTTCTTAACCTTTTTGCCCTTCTAGGCGGTAGCGTGGTCAACTTTACCCTTTCTCAATTTCTTCTTCTTCCCTTTCGGGCATGAAGAACCTGCAGACTTATTCCCAGAGGTCGAACCCCTTTTGTAGGACCTATTTGCCTCAGCTTTCGCTCCTTTGACTCGCATCAGAGACTGGAAGTTCTACAGTTCATTGAGTAACGATGTCAGAGTGTAGCTTATCTTGTTCATAAAAGCGTTGCTACGAAACTACAGGAAACTCTTCAGAAGAGTCTCCATGATAAAGTTGCCCTTGCTTGACTCGTCGATCGAAGTTCTGTTCATCTCTGCCTTAAAGTGGGTCATCATGTCTAGAACATGTTCACGGACGGATGCTCCTTCATCCTTGCATTGAAGACGTGTTTGAGGGAATCGTGGCGGACCTGAAAGGACTGTTGTCCACACATATCCTGTAGTGATTCCATGATCTCCTTAGCAGTGATCATTAGCTCATGCTTCTTTGCCAATATTTCTGACAAGCTGACAATGATATAGACCATGGTTTTTTCAATCGCCTTGATCCATCGATCGTATGCATCATGAAAATGCAGCATTGGAACGCTGCCATCAGCGTTGCAACGCCGAAGTCGTTTCAAGAGCTTTCCAAACGGGCGAAAATCTGTTTTTTTTATATATTAAATATAGCAATGTTTTATGTTTAATTTTATTTAATATTATTAATTTTAATTAATATAATTAGATTATATTAATTAAATTAATTTTTAGAGTGGCAAAAATGGTTTAATTTTGCTATTTAAAATTATGCAATTGTTGCATAATTATTGTCATGCATAATGTATGATTTTATTTTAGAGATTCCACCTTAGGTTAAGCATTACCATGCATCATTTATAATATAAAGTGTTCTATTGTATAGTTTGCATGTATAATTAATATAAGGTGCTATATTAATTTATGGACAGCATTGACATGCATTATAATTCATAAGATGGATATGCTATGAATATGCTATGTATGTTTATTATTCATGTGATGGATGATCAAGCAATTATAACATAGTCTGCATGTCCCCTAAGGTTAGTTATTAGTTTTAAAATGTTTAGAACTTGGAATTAATAGATCTTAAATTATCTAGTTTTAATTAGATTAGAATTAGGAACCAAGTAATTTATAAACAATGATTAAAAGAGGAACTCTGTCTAAGGAAGGTTCTGCCTAGGCTGGGGTATTTAAGCTGACGGAAACGGAACACCCCTACCTGAGAACTGACTTGGGAGTGAATTTTAATCAGAGGGTTTACAAATTATAGTAGCGTCAGCAGGTTTATTAAGGGGTTAATAAACTAGAAATCTTAGGCTTAATATAAAGAGTTATATTAGCAAACTTAGGATAAAATCAATATAAGAGTTATATTGATAAGTTTATGTAAAACCATTAGTCGGGTTTAGCCTAAGTAAATTTCCTATAGAGTTAAAGTATCCAGTGGGAGGAAAAGTGTATATGATACATATTTTCCACCTACATTTCTCCGAGAAGTTTACACCGTGAGACTCATACTTTGCCTCGTGGCGCAAACGGGAGTGTCCCCCTTTGGATGGTGTTTGTATGAGTCCATATCAAGGTGAATGGAGAGGGTACTTATAATGAGTGCGAACAGGTTTAGTGAAAACAAAACCTATGGTCTCTTCGGTCGGTTCACACCGTAAGATCACTATGGTCAGCCTGCTAGTTTAGCCTGGATCAGACAATCAATTCAGAGGGCTTGATCATAAGGGATTGAACACTGTGGATACCCAAAAGGGATAAATATTTCCATAGTCTGTTTTTCAACCTAGTCCTCCCTTCGGTGAATTTTGTTGGATGGGGACTCTGGGGTCTAAAGACAGAGGGTTACACTCACAAGTACATAAGAAGTGTATGTATCCTGACCGAATAATGGTAACTAAAGCCTATAGGAATAAGAGTTATTCTGGCATTAGGTTTTGGTCAAGAGTATTTTGATCAAGAGAAGGAGTATTTTTTATTACCCTTCGGTGTCATACATTCTAAACCTTTGGAGTATTATTGGAAATTATTAATGACTTAGGAATCATTTGATAATTAGCTAAAACATGATTGGATTAGAAAATTGTACCAAGAAGCTTATACAAGTTTTTTTTGTAAAATTTTAGTACAATGTCTAGCTTAATAATTTCCTTACTGGGTGCGGCAAAATTAACCGGAGAGAACATGATGACACGAAAAAATAAACTTAACACTATTTTGGTAGTGGATGATCTGAAGTTTGTGCTAACTGAGGAGTGTCCTCAGGTGCCAGACTTGAATGCTACACGAAATGTTCGTGAAACATATGATCGATTGATCAAGGCCAATGATAAGGCCAATGTCTATATGCTGGCAAGTATGTCTGACATATTAGCCAAGAAGCACAAGGGCATGAAGACCGCTAAGGAAATCATGGATTCAGTGCAGGGTATGTTTGGACAACAGTCTACACAGGCCCAACACAATTTGAGGATGCCAGAGGGTTCATCAGTTCGGGATCATGTCCTGGATATGATGCCACACTTTAACATCGCAGAGTCGAATGGTGCTTCCATCGATGAATCGAGCCAGGTTAGCTTCATTCTGGAAACTCTTCCCGATAGTTTCTTATAGTTTAGAAGTAATGTTGTTATAAACAAGCTTACTTTTAATCTGACCTCCCTTCTAAATGAACTCCAGACCTTTCAATTTTTGATGAAAATTCAGGGATCAAAAGGTGAGACAAAGGTTGCCAGTACAAGTTATCATAGAGGTTCAACCTCTGGATAAAAAACAATGGCTTCATCTTCTTCTAACCTGAAAGGGAAGAAAAAGAACATGAAGAAGGTTGGTAAAGGGAAATGAGCTGACAAAGTTGCCGCCCCGAAGGGCAAGAAGGTCAAAGAAGTTGCAGACAAAGGAAAATTTTTTCACTGCAATGAAGATGGGCATTGGAAACGGAACTGTCCGAAGTACATTGCAGACAAGAAGAATGAAGGCAAATATGATTTACTTTGCTTAGAAGCTTGTTTAGTGGATAATAATAAAACTGCTTGGATACTTGATTCAGGCGCCACTAATCATGTTTGCTCTTCTTTTCAGGGAGTTCATTCCTGGTTGCAGCTATAGAAAGGAGGGATAACGCTCCGGGTTGGAAATGTAGAAGTCGTCTCAGCTGTAGCAATAGGCACGATGAAACTTAATTTTGGAAAGAAATATATGTTGTTAGACAATATATTAGTGATACTAAGGTTTACTAGAAACCTTATTTCAATTTCTTGCCTTATAGAATAATGTATTTCTGTTTCGTTTTCTTTGAATAAAGTGTTCATTTTAAATAAAGGAGTGAAAATATGTTCAGCTTCATTAGAAAATGGGTTGTATGTTTTAAGGCCTAATTCAGTTAAAAATTGTTTTGAACACTGAATTATTTAAAACTGCAAACACACAAACTAAGAAACGTAAAATTTCTCCTAAAGAAAATGCTCATCTTTGACATCTTAGATTGGGTCACATTAACCTCAATAGGATTGAGAGATTGGTAAAGAATGGACTTCTAAATAAGTTAGAAGAAAATACTTTACCTGTACGTGAATCTTGCCTGGAAGGCACAATGACTAAAAGACCTTTTAGTGGAAAAGGTTATAGAGCCAAAAAACCACTTGAGCTTATACATTCAGAGCTTTGTGGTCCGATGAATGTTAAACCCAGAGGAGGTTTATGAATATTTCATCTCTTTTATAGATGGTTATTCTAGATTTGGGCATATTTACCTAATGCATCATATGTTTGAAGCACTTGAAAAGTTCAAGAAATTCAAGATTGAAGTTGAAAATCAATTAGGTAAAACAATTAAAACACTTCGATCAGATCGAGGTGGAGAGTACATGGATTTAAAATTCCAAAACTATTGATATAACATGGAATTACATCCCAACTCTCAACTTCTAGTACGCCACAACCAAAAGGTGTATTGGAAAGGAGAAATAGAACCTTGTTGGACATGGTTCGATCAATGATGAGTTATGCTCATCTCCTTAATTCCTTTTGGGGTTACGTAGTAGAGACTGCGGGATACATTTTGAATAATGTGTCATCAAATAGTGTTTCTGAAACACCATTTGAACTCTTAAAAGGACGTAAAGGTAGTTTATGTCATTTCAAAATTTGGGATTGTCCAACACATGTGCTTGTGACAAATCCAAAGAAGTTAGATTCACGTTCAAAATTGATCCTATTCATAGGCTACCCAAAAGAAACAAGGGGTGGAATATTCTATGATCCTAAGGCAGATAAGGTACTTGTGTGGACAAATGTCATTTTCTTCGAGGAGAACCACAAACCAAAAAGTAAAGTTGTGTTAAGTGAGTTAAATGGAACAATAGCAAAGGTTGTTAATAAAACTAGTACGTCAACAAAAGTTGTTGATACTAGCTTGTCTAGTCAAGAGAGTCCATCCCAAGAGTTGAGTATGCCTCGACGTAGTGGGAGGGTCATAACACAACCTGACTGTTACATGGGTTCATCTAAAACCCAAGTTGTTATACCAGATGGCGACTGTGAGGAACCATCGACTTATAATCAAACGATGGTTGACAAAGACGAAGGCAAATGGGTCATAGCCATGGACCAAGAAATGGAGTTTATGTACTTCAATTCTGTTTGGGATCTTGTAGATAAACCTGATGGGATAAAACCTATAGGTTGTAAGTTGATCTACAAGAGAAAGCGTTGTGTATATGGAAAGGTGTAAACCTTTAAAGCTAGAATAGTAGCAAAGGGTTATACCAGGTTGAAGGGGTTTACTATGAGGAAACCTTTTCACCTGTTATTATGGTAAAGTCTATATGTATCCTACTTGTCGTCGCCGCATATTTTGACTATGAGGTATGGCAAATGGATGTCAAGACAACATTATTGAATGACAATCTTGACGAGAACATCTACATAGACCAACCCAAAGGGTTCATTGAACCAGGACAAGAGCAAAAAGTTTACAGACTTAAAAGGTCAATCTATGGAATGAAACAAGCATCTAGGTCCTGGAATAAAAGATTTGATGAGGCAATCAAATCTTTTGGCTTTGATCAGAATGATGATGAACCTTGTGTCTACAAGAAAATCATCAATAATTCTGTCACATTCCTAGTTCTACATGTGGATGATATTCTACTCATTGGGAATGATGTAGGTTATCTTACTGACATTAAGAATTGGCTAGCCATGAAATTCCAAATGAATGATTTGGGTGAAGCGAAGATTGTTCTTGGGATCAGATTGTCCGGAACTGCAAGAATAAAACACTAGCCCTGTCTTAGACATCTTACATCGACAAAGTGTGTGCAAGACTACAAAAGGGTTTATTGCCTTTTAGATATGGAGTTCATTTGTCTAAGGAACAGTGTCCTAAGACACCTCAAGGAGTTGAGGATATGAGACGGATTCCTTATGCATAAGCTGTTCGGAGCCTGATGTACGCATGTTGTGTACTAGGCCAGACATCTATTTTGGAGTTGGAATGGTCAGTAGGTATCAATCCAATCCAGGACCTCAACAGTGGACAACGGTTAAAACAATCCCTAAGTATCTACGGAGAACAATGAACTACGTGCTTGTGTATGGGGCTAAGGATTTGATCCTTACAGGATACACAGATTCTGACTTTAAAACTGATAAACATTCTCAGAAATCTACATCAGGGTCGGTATTTACTCTTAACGGAGGAGCGCGAAACGTCAAGCTGGGATGCATCGATGATTCCACCATGGAAGTCGAATATGTAGCAGCTTGTGAAGCAGCTAAAGAGGTCATTTGGTTAAGAAAATTCGTCTTAGATTTGGTAGTTGGTCCAAATATGAGTTTGCCTATCACGCTGTATTGTGATAACAGTGATGTCGTGGTAAATTCAAGGATACCCCGAAGTCACAAGAGGAGAAAGTATATTGAGCTGAAATATCATCTTATCCGAAAGATCGTGCATCGAGGAGACGTGATCGTCACGATGATACCCTCAGAGCACAACATTGCTGATCCTTTTACAAACGCTCTCACGGCCACAGTATTTGAGAGTCACCTAGAAGGTCTAGGTTTACAAGTCTTCCCCAACTAAGGCAAGTTGGAGTATAATGTACAAAGGGTTTCAATGCCCTAGTTTATTGTAATGTTTTAGTACTCCACAAGCTTTAGGTCAAGTGGGAGATTGTTAGGATTGTGCCCTAAACTTATGTAATTTGGATCAAATAAATAAATAGTTATTTGTTTTGGTTAAATTATATTCTTGGTTTATAAATCCAATAAACTAAGCATCAAGGTTATAATGTATCTTGAACATCCGTGTAATAGTCACTATTTGGATTATGTTCAAGAGTATAACCTAAATGGTCTATGGTATAAGAATAAGGTTGGTAACACAATGGATGCGACCCACTTTGTAATTAGTACAAATGAGGTAATCCAACTTATTCATGTGGTTGACATGCGAGTTTGGGGCATCGTGTATGAAGAGTTCATACAAGACCAGACTGCAAATTATTAGTCTAGCAAATATAACGCCGTTAACAGGATAAGACCGGTAATTTATTGATGGTCATTAGTGACTCGACGTGAATTCTGAGCAAGGTAAGAGCTCCTTCTTATAGGGGTTTGTCCTTTGACTAGTATGGGTGAGAGTGGCCTATAGCCGACTCAATAAGCCTACCTTCGTAAGGACAAAACTTGATGGAGATCGGATCCCCTTGAGGAGCGAAAACGTGTTTTGGAATCGTAATTGCAAGTTTATTCTGATTGAACACAAATACTAAAAGATTGGAGAAAATACAGAGAATAAGCATATATTTCTAATCTAATTAGACATGGATATAATCATGCAAACACATGTTTAGTAATTAAACTAAAAAGACATAGACGGTTACATTTGTAGTTTCAATTCAGCAACTCCTTGCCAATCGTACAACAACTCAACAACGTAGAGAAACTCCTCTGTTTTTTCTTCACCAGAGGGACACAGCCAGTAGTATAAACCCCCTTTCCTCTAAATTCTATTTAGATCTATTCCTTTAGTTGGAAGGAAACCAACTTTTTGGAAGTAAAAAATGAGAAGGGGACTAGTAAGAGAATTTTTAGAAAAAATAATTCACAAATTGTACACCCCTAAATGATCGATCAACCAATTCATATATACCCTCTCCCTATTTAATTGTCGATATGGAGAGGGAGAGGGAAGGTGGAAACGTGTCATCATGACACGTTCACTTTAATTAATTTAATAATTTAATTAATTAATTTAATTAATAATTAAATCATATTTAATTATAAATTAATTTTAATTTTAATTAAATCACATTTAACCAAAATTAAATTAAATATCATATATTTAATTATGATTCAATCATATTTAATCAATATTCCCTCAAATCTATAGTTTTAATGTACATCTCATGCACATTAAATTATAACCTATAGTTTTCAAATAGGAATCACATTCACATTTAAAATTCAATATTTGAACTCTTTCAAATATTTAATTCTTTCATATAACTTATTATGAATCATATTCACATCAAATTTATAATATATAGTTCCAAAACTACATATCATATCGTATCTATATACATTAAATTTGTTGCCTAATGAATTTGAACATTTCAGATTCAAACGATCTAAGAACCCTTTACAAGCTAGAAGGTGGTCCTAATGGACCTATAGATCAGAAGCTCCAACGATACGAGATTACTCGGTTAATCTAATTAACCTCCTAATCAACATTCGTTAATTGTGGGAACACTCCACTAAAGTCCCGCAGCGACACTCTTCTCACTGCAGATATATTTTTGTGTCCACGAATATTGTCCAATAACAGCAAGTCAATCCTTCATGAATGTTCGAAATACCAGATGGGTCAAATTACCGTTTTACCCCTGGATTACATCTTGTACCTTAAGTATCAGTGCTCCTCTAATGAACAATTTGTTTGTGGTCTTACCAACAAACAGAAGTCCCTCTCGGGACAATGAGAGGGTCAGGCCTTTTGTTCAAGTCCCGAAGACACTACTTAAGGGAACATTCATCTACTTACCCTAGTAGGCGCGAAGGCGAGAATTCCATCTTGTTAGGCTAAGTCCCAAGACGCTCACTCGGTCTTGACCTCAAGAAGGTAGGCATATTGAGTCGGGGAATCTTGCCACTCTCACCCATACTTGTCAAAAGACAATCCCTCGCAAACAAGAGTTCGTAACCCACTCAAGATTGAGATCAAGTTGCCTAGGTCATCCTAGTAAAATAGAAACCTAACTAGTCAACGGAGTTACATCTAGTGGTTACTATTTCGCGGTTCGGTCTTATGTAATCTCATTACATAGGATATCCCCACTCACATGTCTGAAGGGAATAAAACTCCCCGCGCAGCGGAAGACGATCGAATCATCGCGGTGAAGTTGTGCAACTTAAATTCATTAAAATTATCTACTTTTTAGATTATGGCTAAACATGCAATCTATGGAAAGAAAACAGTAAGATAGGTCTACTTACTTGTTGAAGATGTTTTTCAAAGCTTCCTTTCCGTTCACGAACCCATCGTGTTTCCTCGAACTCAACGATATCGTACTTTTCTCATGATCACTGACCGAACACCACCACTTGGCTTTCGGTTGTTCTTCTTTTGGAAGAAGGAGAATGGTGGGATTCTAGGTTTTTGTTTTGGGAGGAGAAAATTTGAGAGAGAATTGAGGGAAGGAGCAAAGCTTCTTTTGGTGAGAATTCCAAAAATGAGTTCAATTCCCCTCAACCCTTCTTGCAAAATGAGTTTATATAATGGAGATAGGTGGAGTTGAAATCTCCACCTATTTACCATTTTACCACAACCATAGGTTATGCAAATCATATTTGCATAACCACATATTATAAGATATCTCATATCTCATACATTTACAATATTGTGGATTTTTAAATTGAATCACATCTAATTTAATATCTCTCAATCTAATTTCTCCTAATTAGCCCTAATTCAACAATTAGGCTAACATTAAACTATATATTATTTCATTCATATTCAAATAAAATGACATAAATGCCCTTTAGTGAACTAGAACACTTCAATTCACACCAAAACAGTAATCCTTCTTTTAATCCAATTTGAGCCTACCGAGTGATCTTATGGACCTACAATGACGAGCTCCAATGATCTGAGATTAACCTATTAAACTCTTTGACCGGGTTAATCAACATTCATTAGTTACGGTAACACTCCACTAAAGCCCGTAGCTGCACTCCCGTTAGTGCAAGACATTATGTGTCCACTGATATAACCAATGCCCATGAGTCGACCCTTCACAGGTTGTTCGTAGACACTGCTGGGTCAAATTACCATTTTACTCCTATGTCTACTTCTTGCTCCTTAAGTCCCCACTGCTCCTCGAATGAACAACAACGTTGTAATGGTCCAATCATACACAACAACCCTTCCGTTCCAGTGAGAGGGTGGGCGCCCGTTGTCCAAGTCTTGGAGACAACACTTAAGGGAACAACCCCTCTAGTTTCCCTAAACGCGGGAACGAGTGAGTTCCATCTCGCGTATTAAAGTTCCCAACTCCCTACTTGGTCCTGTCCCTGAGAAGATAGGCATATTTAGCGGGTAACTGTGACCACTCTCACCGTACTAGTCAAAGGACAGACCCCCGCAGACAGGAGTCCATAACACGCTCAAGATTGAGGTCGAGTCACTAATGGTCATCTCGAAGTTATTAGTCCTTACTGTCAACGATGTTACAATAGTAGGTCTAATAATTCACAGTCCGGTCTTGTACAATCTCATTGTACAGGATGCCCCCACTCGCATGTCAACCAGAAGAACGAGTCAGATCACCTCGTTTGTATCTTAATACAAAGCGGGCCGCATCCACAACGTATCTAGGATTAGGTCTCCAACTCCATCCATATATTGTAGATCGTTCGAGTCATTTACTCGAACGTGATCCTCCCTTTGTGTCCACTACACTAAACGGATTTTGAATTCCGGCAGCGGAAGACGTTGTGAAAGGTCTTTGATCCGTTGTGTGATTCCTATCTTAAAATTGAATCTATCCCATAGATCCTAGGCTAAACATGCAAAATAATAGAGAAAACAGTAAGTATAATGGATACTAACCTCTTGAAGAACACTTCTTCAACGTTTTCTCCTTCTCCGGTCACGATCTCTCTCGAACTCGATCCTCGATCTGAATAGGGAGACACCTCCAAAATGTCTTCTCGGTTGTTCTCGAGAGGTTGAGGGAGAGTGAGTGGGACTCCCTTTGGTTTTGGGTGAGGAGAGAATGAGAGAATTGAGAGAGGATTTGAGAGAGAATCACTCGGTCTCTTTGGATCAAAATCCAAAAAATGGCAAAATGGCCTATGAGATACCTTTGAATGCATCCTTTTATAATGTGTGTGGTGGAGTTAAAACCTCCACCAATTCACCATTTTACCACAACTATATGATATATAAATCACATTTGCATATTATATAATATAAGGTATCTCATACCTTATTATACAAATCTCATTTGCATAAATGTGGAATTATAAATTGAATCACATTCAATTTAATTTCTCTCAATTCAATTTCTCCAAATAGCAGTAATTATTCAATTAGGCTATACTATAGTTTATTATGAATCTCATTCACATCAAACTATATATTATGTCATCTATATCTCATATAAATGACATAAATACCCAAATAATGAATTTGAACACTTCAAATTCACACCAAACTGTAAACCCTCATTTGTCCAATTTGAGCCAACCGAGGGACCTAATGGACCTACACGTGACGAGCTCCAATGATCCGAGACTAACTCACAAACTCTTTGACTGGTTATTCAACATTCATTAGCTACGGTAACACTCCACTAAAGCCCGTAGCTGCACTCTCATCACTGTAGGACAAGTTGTGTCCATCGATATAACCAATACCCATGAGTCGACCCTTCACAGGTTGTTCGTAGACATGGCTGGGTCAAATTACCGTTTTACCCCCGTGTCTACCTCTTGCTCCTTAAGTCCCACTGCTCCTCTAATGAACAACTACGTTGCATGGTCCAACCATAAACAACAACCCTTTCAGGACAATGAGAGAGTGGGGCCCCGTTGTTCAAGCCCTGGAGACAGCACTTAAGGTAACAACCCTTTACTATCCCTAAATCGGGAACGAGTGAATTCCTTCTTGCATAGTCAAGTTCCTAGCTCCCCACGTGGTCCTGCCCCTGAGAAGATAGGCATAATGGGCGAGCAATAGTGGCCACCCTCACCCGTACTAGTCAAAGGACAGACCCCCGCAAACAGGAGTTCATAACACGCTCAGGATTAAGGTCGAGTCACTAATGGTCATCTACGAAATTATTAGCTCTATACTGTTAACGGTGTTACATCAGTAAGTCTAATAATTCACGGTCTGGTCTTGTATAATCTCATTGCACAGGATGCCCCCACTCGCATGTCAACCACATGAACGAGTCAGATCACCTCGTTTGTATCTAATACAAAGCGAGTAGCAGCTACAGTGTATCCAGGATTAGGTCTCCAACCCTATCCATATACTGTAGATCGTTTCGGTCATTAACTCGAACGTGATCCTCCCTGTGTGTCCACTACACACCGTTCAAGTTCTTACTTCTCTCATAATGCAATGACCCTGGAGCTTATTTTATTGGATTAAGTTTATGAAAAAATGCGAGACACAAAGTTTAAATAAATAACTCTTATTTATTACACAATGTTGAAATAAATAACTCTTATTCATTTACAACTTGAAATATTACAAACTACAGGAGATGAGGACATACATCCCAACAAACTCCAACTTGGACTAAGCTAGTGGAGTACATGATACATTTCTCAAATGTATAGTAAAGTAATACAATAAAGTAATACAATAAACTAGGGCGAATACCACTTTACAATAGTCCCACTTGCCCTAGTCAGGAAGCACTCGAAGACCTAGACTCTCTAGGTGACCCTCAAACACCTTAGCCGTGAGGGCCTTTGTAAATGGATCAGCAACGTTGTGCTCTGAAGCTATCGTGTGGATCCACGTCTCGCGGTGCACAATCTTCCGTATCAGGTGATACTTACGCTCTATATGCTTGCCCCTTTTATGACTCTGAGGTTCTCTCGAGTTGGCTACTGCACTATTGTTGTCACAAAACAGTGTGATTGGCAAGTTCATATTTGGAACAACTTCTAAATCCATCATAAACATTCTGAGCAAAACAACTTCCTTTGTAGCTGCACAAGCCACAACATACTCGGCTTCCATCGTGGAATCAGCGATGCATCCCTGCTTGATGCTTCGCCACACTACACCTCTTCCATTCAGAATGAAGGTTGACCCCGAAGTGGATTTCCTAGAATCCTTATCGGTTTGAAAGTCAGAATCTGTGTATCCCATAAGGATCAAATCCCCACTCCCATACACAAGGTTGTAGTTCCTCGTTCTCCTAAGATACTTGAGGATTGCCTTACTACGGTGCCCCGGTGATCTAATCCTAGATTGGATTGATACTCACCGACAATCCCAAGTGCATAACAGATGTCGGGCCTAGTACACAGCATGACATACATCAGGCTCCCTATAGCTGAAGCATAGGGGATTCGTCTCATATCCTCAACGTATTGAGGCGTCTTAGGACATTGATCCTTAGACAGGTGAACCCTATGCCTGAAAGGCAACAAACCCTTCTTGGAGTTCTGCATCTCATATCTAGACAACATCTTGTCAATATAAGACGTCTGAGACATGGCTAGCGTTTTGTTCTTCCGGTTCCGGACAATCTGGATACCTAGAACATACTGTGCCTCTCCCAAATCTTTCATTTTGAATTGCGAAGCCAACCATTCCTTAATGCCAGTAAGAAATCCTACCTCATTCCCAATGAGAAGGATATCATCCACATACAATATTAGAAATGCGACAGTACTGTTAACGATTTTCTTGTTGACACAAGGCTCGTCAACATTTTGATCAAAGCCATAAGATTAGATCACCTCATCAAACCTTATATTCCAAGACCTCGAGACTTGTTTCAATCCATAAATAGACCTTTGAAGCCGGCAAATCTTTTGCTTTTTGCCTTGGGCAATGAACCCCTTGGGCTAGTCCATGTAGATGGTCTCGTCAAGGTTGCCATTCAGAAAGGCGGTCTTGACATCCATCTGCCACACCTCATAGTCATAATATGCGGCAATGGCCAGAAGGTTTCTAATCGACTTTACCATGGCAACAGGTGAAAAGGTTTCCTCATAGTCAACCCCTTCCACCTGGGTAAAACCCTTTGCCACTAGTCGAGCTTTGAAGGTCTGCACCTACCCATATACGCCACGTTTACGCTTGTAGATCCACTTGCAACCAATAGGTTTAACCCCATCCGGTTGGTCCACAAGCTCCCAGACGGAATTGAAGTACATCGATTCCATTTCCTGGTCCATAGCTGTAATCCATTCGTCTTTGTCAACGTCAGCCATTTCCTGATCATAGGTCAATGGATCCTTACAGTCATCATCAGGAGTGACGACTTGGGTTTCAGCTAAACCCATGTAACGTTCATGCTGTCTCAAATCCCTCCCACTACGTCGAGGCATTCCCAACCCTTGGGAACAGACTTGACTAGACAAGCTAGGGTCAACAACACTTGTTGACGTACTAGCACCATCAGCAACTCTTGCTAATGAACTGTCCATTTCATTCAACACAATCTTACTCCTTGGTAAGTAATCCCTGATGTGGTCTTCCTCAAGGAATGTGGCGTTTGTCGACACAAGCACCCTATTATCCTTAGGATCGAAAAAGTAACCACCTCTAGCCTCCTAGCTCGGGAACGAGTGAATTCTTTCTTGTAGAGTTAAGTTCCCAACTACCTACGAGGTTCTGTCCCTAAGAAGGTAGCCATATTGAGTCGGCAACTCATGCCACTGTCACCCATACTAGTCGAATGACAAACCCTCGCAGACAGGAGTCCGTAACTCGCTTAGGATTAAGGTCAAATCACTAATGGTCATCTACGAATTATTAGTCCTAATCTGTCAATGGTGTTACTAAAGTAGTTTAATAATTCACGGTCCGATCATGTACAATCTCATTGCATAGATGCCTGCACTCGCATGTTAACAACATGAATGAGTTGGATCACCTCGCTTGTATCAAATACGAAGTGGGTTGCATCCATAGTATTACTAGGATGAGGTTCCCAACCTTATCCATGTACTATAGACCATTTGGATTATTTACTTGAACATGATCCTACTTGTGTGTCTATTACACACGGTTCAAGATCTCTCATACATGACCCTGAAGCTTAGTTTATTGGATTTATGTTTGATTTGCGAGAACACAAGACTTGATAAAAATAACACTTTATTCATATACATCAAATAGTTACAAACGACAAGAGTTTAGCGCATACACCCCAATAGAGGAGCCTGTGGGCAGGGCCTTGTGTTTGACCCACCAATGGATGCGCACTCCGAGCAATGAGAGAACCTTAACCAGGTCGCCCTAGTCGTTGAGGAGTCAGCGAGGAAGATCTCTGGAAACCCTTAGGAACAAGGGAACGACCAGGTTCTGCCACTAGCTCCCGTGACTTTGGCAGAACTCCAAGAGATCCTCCAGGCAACTTTGACTAGCCAGACGACACTGCTCAACTAAGTCACCCACGTCCTGGTGGTGATGCCAACCTAGAACCAAGGGGTTGTGCCAAACTAGAATCAGGTGACACCGACTCCGAACGAGGGAGTTGCGTCTGCCAACACCTATGGGGCCACTACAGAGGAGGCAAGGTACCTGCGGGACTTCAAGCAGTATGAGCCACCGTTCTTTGATGGGGAAGGGGTGGACAACGTGGTTGCGGAAGCATGGTTCGCAGCGGTTGAAGATACATTCAAGCGCATGTGTTGTCTGGAGCGACTAAGATTCCAATGCGTCGTCTACACACTGAGGGGTCGAGTCTTTCTGTGGTGGAAAGTTGCCTCGTGATCTTTTTGTTGGGTTTTATGCTCTAAAACTCATAGTTTGTAATAATGTTCTAATTAAATCAATAAAGTGTCATTGTTTAATTCATTATTTTCTGTATTGCCTTAAATTAACCCTAAATACAATAAACTAACATCTGAGGTTGTTGTATGTCTCTTGAATTGAATGTAGTTGACATATAAGGATTTCAGTTTGAGATACAACCTAATGGGTCTATAGTAAGGGGATAAGGTTGGGTACCTCACTCTAGTAATACTATGAATATGACCCACTTTGTATTTGATACAAACACAGTGATCATACATGTTAGTATAGACGACATGTGAGTGGGGATATCCTATGTGATGAGATCGCATAAGACCGAACCACGAAATAGTAACCATTAGATATATCTTCGTTGACTAGTTAGGTTTCAATTTCAATAGGATGATCTAGGCAACTTGATCTCAATCCTGAGCAGGTTATAAACGCCTTTTTGCGAGGGATTGTCCTTTGACTAGTATGGGTGAGAGTGGCCTGAGATGTCAACTCAATATGCCTACTTTCTTGGGGACAAGACCGAGCAGGCGGTTAGGAACTTAACCTAGCAAGATGAAATTCACTCCTTCTTGCCTTTAGGGTAAGTAGATGAATGTTCCATATAGTGGTGTCTTCGGGACTTAAGCAAAGGGCTCAACCCTCTTATTGGCCTGAGAGGGACTTCTGTAGGACCATAAACAAGTTGTTCATTAGAGGAGCACTGGGACTTAAGGTAAAAGATCTAACCTAGGGGTAAAATGGTAATTTGACCTAGCTGATGTTACGAACATTCGTGAAGGTTGGTGTTATTGGTTGATATCTGTGGACTGAGAAATATATCTGTATTGAGAAGAGTGCAACTGCGGGATAATAGTGGAGTGTTCCTGCAGTTAACGAATGTTGATTAGGAGGTTAATGAGATTAACTGAATAATCTTCTATCATTGGAGCTTCTGATCTGTGGATCTATTAGGTCCACTTCCTAGCTCGTAAAGGGTTCTTAGATCATTGTATTTTGAAATGTTCAAATTCAATTAGGGAATAAGCATGGTGTATGAAGATACATTATAATATAAAGTTTTTATGTGTATTAAAACTTTATATTATAAGTTTACTTTGATGTGCATAAAATGTGTATTAAAACTATAGGTTAGAGACAAAATAATTAAATATGTTTTAATTATTAATAAACTAAATTAAATATTTGATATTTAATTTTGATTTTGGTTAAATGGGATTTAATAAAAAATGATATTAATATATAATTAAATTAAATTTAATTATATTATTAAATGGAACGTGTAAGTGTGACACCCTCCCATTATCCCTCAACATCCCTCTCGATAGGGAAAGGAAGTGAGATGTATTATTATTCAATCGATTGGATTGATTGAAGAATTTGATGATTTGGTTCAATGAGGTTGAATGCGGTTCATCTTGAAACTCTCTTAATTCTCTCTCTAAAAAATCCCTTATCCCAATTGTTGGAAGCCTCCCACCAGGCTGATCTAAGGGTTAAGAGACATAGGAAGTTCATACTTTTTGTGGTATCCTGCTTTACCAAAGAAGAGAAGAAAGCTGCAGTGTTGTTGTGTTGACTTGGAGTGGAGTGCAAGGAGTTGCTTGACTTAGAAACTACAAAGGTAAATATTCGATTTTCCGTTAGTTTAGAAACTTCACAACATGTTTATAATTCATGTACTCCATGCTTAATTTGCTTGTCTCTGTTATTTACCATGTATTGGCATTTGAAGTTTAACCAAAACAAAACACTGTGAGGGAAGTATCCATAGTAAAGAGTTATTTATTTCATCATTTTGTGTCTCGCATTTGATACAATTTTGACCAATAAACTAAGCTCCAGGATCATTCAATATATGAGAGAACTAGAACTTGAACGGTGTGTAGTGGACACACAGGGAGAATCACGTTCGAATAAATGACCCGAACGGTCTACAGTATATGGATAGGGTTGGAGACCTAATCCTAGATACGTTGTGGATGCGGCCCGCTTTGTATTAAGATACAAACGAGGTAATCTGACTCGTTCATGTGGTTGACATGCTAGTGGGGGCATCCTGTACAATGAGATTGTACAAGACCGGACCGTGAATTATTAGACCTACTAATGTAACACCGTTGACAGTAAGGACTAATAATTTCGTAGATGACCATTAGTGACTCGACCTGAATCCTAAGCGTGTTACGGACTCCTGTCTACAGGGGTCTGTCCTTTGACTAGTACGGGTGAGGGTGGTCACAGTTACTTGCCCAATATGCCTATCTTCTAAGGGACAGAACCAAGTAGGGATCTGAGAACTTAACTAAGCGAGACGAAATTCACCCGTTCCCGCCTTTAGGGAAACTAGAGGGGTTCTTCCCTTAAGTGCTGTCTCTAGGGCTTGGACAACGGGCACCCACCCTCTCACTAGCCCAAGAGGGTCGTTGTGTATGGTCGGACCATAACAACGTTGTTGTTCATTAGAGGAGCAGTGGGGACTTAATGAGCAAGAAGTAGACAAAGGGGTAAAACGATACTTTGACTCAGTAATGTCTACGAATAACCTATGAAGGGTCGACTCATGGGCATTGGTTATATCAGTGGACACGTAATATTCTCGTGACCGACGGAGTGCAACTCACGGGCTTTAGTGGAGTGTTACCGTAGCTAATGAATGTTGATTAACCGGGTCAAAGAGTTTGATAGGTTAATCTCAGATCATTTGAGCTCGTTACCGTCGGTCAATTAGGTGTCTTGGTTGGGTCAATCTGGGTTAAAAGAAGGGTTAATGTTTTGGTGTGAATTGAAGTGTTCAATTTCACTTAAAGGGCATTTATGTCATTTATATGAGATATGAATGATATAATATATAGTTTAATGTTAATGAGATTCATAATAAACTATAGATTAGCCTAATTATTGAATTAGGGCTAATTGGAAAATTAGGTTGAAAGATATTAAATTGGATGTGATTCAATTTAATAAATCTACAATATTGCAAATGTGATTTGTAATATGAGATATGCGATATCTTATAATATATGGTTATACAAATATGATTTGCATAACCTATAGTTGTGGTAAAGTGGTAAATAGGTGGAGATTTCAACTCCACCTATCTGCATTATATAAACCCTTCTTGCAAGAAGGAATGTAAGGCATTCTCTCATTTTTGGATTTTCACCAAAAGAAGAGAACAACTCTCTCTCAAAATTCTCTCAAGAATTCTCCTCCCTTCTCCAAAATACAAAAGTTCCCACCAACTTCCTTCTTCCAAAGAAGAACAACCGAGAATCCTTTGGTGGTGTTCTTGTTCGTGAGAAGTGTTCGAGTTCATTGAGATCGGGAAGCACACGAAGAGTTCGTGATTCGTTGGAAAGGAATCCTTGAAGAAGGTCTTCAACAAGTAAGTAACTTGAACTTACTCTTTTTTCTTTCCATTTTATGTATGTTTAGCCTAGATTTAAGAGTTAAATAATTTTAATTAAATTAAATTGCAAAACTTCCCCATGAGGATTCAATCGTCTTCCGCTGCGTGAGAGTTTAATTCCCTTTAATTGATATTAGAGTCATACGTTGGTTCCTTGTTGTGTACTATTTTTCGTTGAAATTAGGTGGGTATAGCCTTAATTTATGTGATAAATGTTTCGTTTGCATAATGGATGTTTACGGTTTTTTGGCACTAGTTTAGATTTACAATTTATGTTGATTGGATCAATGTAAGGGCCCGTTGGTTTTGGGCATTTTGTTGTCAATCGAGTCTGTAAGTCCGAGTCGTTCGTGGCAAGAGTTGCTGTGAAACAATTGGAGCGGAAACGGGCGAGAAACGACGAATAACAGCAAGAGAAGCTTGTTGTTTGCCGACGATGCATTGAGACGCCGTTTGTTCGCCGCGCCTCAATGCCGCACCAATTGGGGCGAGGCTTGGTGCGAGAGCAGCGTTGCAATGCTAGGTGTAGCGTTGCAACGCCGAGGTGTGGAGCGCGTGGGGCTGTGGCCGAGCGGCAGCGTTACTGGCGGCGCCGCTACGGTGTTGCAACGCTACGTGCGGTTGGGGCAGTTCCAGCGCCAAGTTCGTGAGAGACGTGGGCATGCTGTAGCAGTTCATTACGTGGGGCAGTTAAAATATGTTTTCAATTTTGTTTTTATATAAAATGTAATTTATTTTATTTTATTTTATTTATTTAATGAAATAATATTAATATAATTATTATATTAATGTTATTTAATTAAATAAATGCCCCCAAGTGCCAAAACTGGTCCATTTTTGCTATTTAATTATTTTATGCATGTGATGTATGATTTAATTAATTTTTATGTGCATAATGTATGTCATATAGATTTAAAATCCCACCTTAGATTAAACATTTCATGCATCATTTATATAATAAGAGTTATAATATATAGTTTGCATGATAGGTTATATTATAAGAGTTATGATATAACTAAATGCATGTTTTTATTTAATTTATATAAGTGTTATATTTTTTAGATTAAAGTATGCTCATGCATTTATATTCATGTGATGAATTAATTTTGTTCTAGTATATAGTTATTCATGTGATGAATGATCAAGCACAATAACATAGAAATGCATGCAACGTAAGTTAATTATTAGTTTTAAAGTGTTTAGAACTTGAATAATTAGACTTAGGTTTTCTAGTTCTAATAATATTAGAATTAGGAAATCAAAGTATAGTTTTTGAATGGTGACTGATTAGTAACTCCGTCTAAGGAAGGTTTTGTCTAAAGCTGGAGTATTAAAGTTGACGCTTGCAGAACACCCCTACCTGGAAACCGACTTGGGAGTGAATTTGGTCCGAAGATTCTTAGATTATACTTATCGTGAGGGTCGTTAATTAAAAGTGTTTTAATTTACTCACATAGACCTAAGTAATAATGTGATTATAAACTTAGGTTGAATACCATATAAGAGTTATATTGGTAGACTTAGGTAAATTTTAGCCGGTTTATCTAGGTTAATCCCGAATTTATAAAGTGCTGAGTGGAAAGAAATATAGTGTATAAGATACATTTAATTTTCGACCACAAATCTCCGTTAAGCTCGCACCGTGAGATCCACACTCAGCCTCGTGGCGCAAATGGGAGTGCCCCCTTCGGATGGTATTTGTATGGGTCAATATTAACGTGGATGGAGAGAGTACTTATAGTGAGTGGGAGCGGGACCTGTGAAAATGGGACCCACAGTCTCGTCTTTCGATTCACACCGTGAGACCCCTATGATCTGCCTGCTAGTTTGGCCTGGACCAGACAATCCCTTCGGAGGGCCTTGATCATGGGAGTCGAAACACCGTAAATTCCCGAAAGGGATACAGTTTCCATGTTTGTTTTCCTTTGTGGTTCACCCTTCGGTGGCTATTGTTTGGACGGATACTTGGAAACTTAAAGATTGAGGGTGACACTCACAGAATTCGTTAAGTGTTAATGAATTCAACCAAATAATGGTAACTGGACGCCTAATGGAATAAGAGTTATTCAGGATTTAGGTCAGTGAGAAAGAAAGTCTCGTCTTAGTGGAGGAGTGTTTCTGTTCACCCTTCGGTGGCCGTCATTCTAAACCCTTAGGATATCATTACAATTTTTAAATAACCTAGGGATCATAGGATTAAATTTTGCTAAAACATGATTGGTTTTCAAAAGTTTATGCGAGACTAACAAAAAATTTATTTGATTTTTTTAGCTAAAAATATGTCTAACTCAATAATCGTTTTACTAGCTTTCGACAAACTAGTGGGAGATAACTTCCAAACCTAGAAGAATAATATAAACACGATTCTAGTAACTAACGACCTCAAGTTTGTGCTTACTGAGGAGTGTCCTCAGTTGCCGAGCTCGACTGCATCACGAAGTGTTCGTGATGCTTACGATCGATGGATCAGGGCCAATGAAAAGGCCAAGGTCTATATCATTGTCAGCTTGTCTGAAGTTTTGGCAAAGAAGCACGAGTTGATGGTCACCGCTAAGGAGATCATGGATTCGTTGCAAGACATGTTTGGACAACATTCCTTTCAGGTCAGGTACGATTCACTCAAACACGTCTTTAATGCCAGGATGAAAGAAGGGTCGTCTGTCCGTGAACATATTCTAGACATGATGACCCACTTTAATCTGGCGGAGATGAACGGGGCTTCGATCGACGAGTCGAGCCAAGTCAGCTTTATACTAGAGACTCTTCCGAAGAGTTTTCTTCAGTTTCATAGCAACGCTGTTATGAACAAGATAAGCTACACTCTGACTACCCTCCTCAATGAGCTACAGAATTTCCAGTCCTTGATGAGGATTAGGGCACCAGAAGCTGAGGCAAATGTTGCCTACAGGTCTTATCATAGGGGTTCGACCTCTGGGACTAAACTTGTTGCTCCTTCTCGCCTTAAAGGGAAAAAGAAGATGAAGAAGGGTAAAGCTGATCGAGCTGCCGCCCAAAAAGGCAAGAAGGTCAAGGAAGTTGCAGAGAAAGGAAAGTGTTTTCACTGCAATGGGGACATCCACTAGAAGAGAAACTGTCCCAAGTTCCTTTCCGAGAGGAAGAATCAAGGTAAATGTGATTACTGGAAACTGAAACATGTTTAGTGGAGAGTAGTGACTCTGCCTGAATTTTAGATTCGGGCGCCACTAACCACGTTTGTTCTTCTTGAACAGGGAGTTGATTCCTGGCAGCCGCTGCGAGAGGGTGAAGTGACTCTACGGGTTGGATCGAGGGAGATAGTCTCTGTTGCAACGATGGACAAAGTGAAGCTCTATTTTTGTAGGAATTACTTTTTGTTGGACAATATGTATATAGTTCGAGCGTTTACTAGAAACCTTGTTTCCATTTCCTGTCTTATTGAACACTGTATTTCAATTTCCTTTGATAATAATAAAGTGTTTATTTCTTGAAAAGGCAACTTGATTTGTTCAGCTTCACTTAAGTTTAATTTGTATGTTTTAAAGACAAATTCAGTCAAAAGCGTTTTGAACAATGAGTTATTTAAAACTGCAGAAACGCGAACTAAGAGAGTTAAGATTTCTCCGAAAGAAAATGCTCATCTTTGGCATCTAAGGTTAGACCACATTAATCTCAATCGGATTGAGAGACTAGTGAAGAGTGGACTTCTAAGTTATTTGGGAGAAAACTCTTTATCGGTGTGTGAGTCATGCCTCGAAGGCAAAATGAGCTAACGTCCTTTTAGTAGAAAAGGATATAGAGCCAAGGAGCCCCTTGAGCTTATACATTCTGACCTCTGTGGTTCGATGAGTGTTAAAGCACGAGGTGGTTATGAATATTTCGTATCGTTCATTGATGATTATTCAAGGTATGGGTATATTTACCTAATGCATAGGAAGTCTGAAACTCTTGAAAAGTTCAAGGAGTACAAGACTAAGGTTGAGAACCTGTTAGGTAAAATCATAAAAACACTTCGATCGGATCGAAGTGGAGAGTATATGGAGACTGGATTTCAGGACTATATGATAGAACACGGAATAACGTCCCAACTCTCAGCACCTGGTATGCCACAACAGAATGGTGTATCGGAGAGAAGAAACATAACCCTGTTGGACATGGTTCGGTCGATGATGAGGTATGCTCGTCTCCCTGATTCCTTTTGGGGTTACGCGGTGGAGACTGTGGTTTTCATTTTGAACATTGTTCTGTCGAAAAGTGTTTGGGAAATACCTTTCGAACTCTAGACTGGACGTAAAGGTAGTTTACACCATTTCAGAATTTTGGGATGTCTTGCACACGTGTTGGTGTCAAACCCGAATAAGTTGGAACCCCGTTCAAAATTGTGCCAATTCGTAGGCTACCCAAAACAGACCAGAAGTGGTCTATTTTACGATCCTAAGGATAATAGAGTGCTTGTGTCAACAAACGCCACTTTCCTTGAGAAAAACCACACCAGGGATCATTTGCCTAGGAGCAAAATCGTGTTAAATGGAATGGACAGTACATCAGCAAGAGTTGTTGATGAGGCTAGTACGTCAACAAGTGTTGTTGATCCTAGCACGTCAAGTCAAGTCCGTTCCCAAGAGTTGGGAATGCCTCGACGTAGTGGGAGGGCTGTGAGACAACCTAAACGTTACATGGGTTTAGCTGAAACCCAAGTCGTCAATTCTAATGATTACTGTGAGGATCCATTGACCTATGATCAGGCTATGACTGATGTTGACAAGGACGAATGGATTAAAGTTATGGACCAGGAAATGGAGTCGATGCACTTCAATTCTTTCTAGGAGCTTGTGGATCAACCAGATGGGGTAAAACCTATAGGTTGCAAATGGATTTACAAGAGTAAACGTGGTGTAGACGGGAAGGTGCAGACCTTCAAAGCACAACTAGTGGCAAAGGATTTTATCCAGGTCAAAGGAGTTGACTATGAGGAAACCTTTTCACCTGTTGTCATGGTAAACTCGATCAGGATCCTTATGTAGGGAATTTGAATCCCGCAGCGGAATCGATTGTGAATCGCACGTTCTCAATTGAGTTACAACAATTTCATTAAAAAATGTAAACAACTAGATTAAGCATAAAATAGAATATGGACAACAAGAAATATTACCTTTGAAGAACCTATTACCTTTGAAGAACCTTTCTTCAAGTGCTCCTCCTCTCTCACGATCAAGATCTCAGCAACACGAACCACGAACAAACTAAGACACGACCACTAGATCTTCTCCGTTGTTCTCTAGGTGAGGGAGGAATGTGGGTTCCCTTTAGGTAAGATGAGATGTTGTGAGAGAGAGGTTTGCGTTTTCGAACCTTTCCAACAACACAACAAAGCCTTAGGTTCACTTGACCTAGTTGCATCTTATGCAACTATATATATAACGAGATAGGGATGGAAATTACCATCCTATCCCTCTTTCATTCTCTCTGTAGTTAATATGTGAATCCAATTCACATTAAAACTATATATTATATCAATTATATCACATATAATTGATATGACATCTCATATATGGAATTGAACACTTCAATTTCATTCCTAACTTTATACCCTCAATATTCCCATGTTAAGCCAACGGAGGGACCTAATGGACCTACAGTTCATGAGCTCCAATGATATGAGATTAACTGATTAAACTCTTTGATCCACTTAATCAATATTCATTAACTACAAGTCACTCCACTATAGACTTGTAGCTACACTCTCCTCACTGTAGATTATATTGTGTCCACTGATATAATCATTACCCATGAGTCGACCCTTCACAGGTTATTCGTAATCACAGTTGGGTCAAATTACCGTTCTACCCCTGTGATTACCTCTTTGTTCCTTAAGCACCACTGATCCTCTAATGAACAATAAGTCTAAGGTCCTACCATAGACTCATACCCTCATAGAGGGCGGGGCCCCATTGTTCAAGACCTAGAGTCCGTTCTTAAGGGAACAACCTATCTAATTCCTTAGTGTAGGAATGAGTGAATTCTATCTTGCACAGTTAAGTTTCCAGCTACCTACGAGGTTCTGTCCCTGAGAAGGTAGGCTTATTGAGTCGGCTACAAGCCACTCTCAACCATACTAGTCTAAGGACAAACCCTATAAGCAGGAGTTCTTAACTTGCTCAGGATTCAGGTCGAGTCACTAATGACCATCTATAAATTACTAGTCTTATCCTGTTAACGGTGTTACACTTGTTAGACTAATAATTTTCGGTCCGATCTTGTATGAACTCTTCATAAAGGATGCCTCCACAAGCATGTCAACAACATGAATGAGTTGGATTAACTCATTTGTACTAATTACAAAATGGGTCGCATCCATGGTGTTTCCAGAATGAGGTTTCTACCTTTATTCTTATACCATAGACCATTTAGGTTATATTCTTGAACACAATCCAAATAGTGTCCACTACACTGATGTTCAAGATATATGCTATAACCTTGGAGCTTAGTTTATTGGATTTATAAAGCAAGACTGTAATTCTATCAAAACAAATAACCCTTTATATAATTGATCAAAATTACACAAGTTTAGGGCATAAATCCCAACAATCTCCCACTTGACCTAAAGCTTGTGGAGTACTAAAATATTTTAGTAATGTAAATACAATAAACTAGGGCATTTAAACCCCTTTGTACAAAATACTCCCACTTGCCCTAGTTGGGGAAGACTTGTAAACCTAGACCTTCTCGGTGACTCTAAAAAACTTTAGTCGTGAGAGCCTTTGTAAAAGGATCAGCAATGTTGTGCTCTGAGGTTATTTTCGTGACAATCACGTCTCCTCTATGCACGATCTCCCGAATGAGATGATATTTTCGCTCAATGTGCTTTCCCCTCTTGTGACTTCGGGGTTCCCTCGAATTTGCCACTGCATCACTGTTATCGCAACACAGCATGATGGGCAAAGTCATATTTGGAACAACATCCAAATTTACCATGAATTTCCTTAACCAAATGACCTTTTTAGGTGTTTCACAAGCTGCTACATATTCGACCTCCATGGTGGAATCAGCGATGCATCCTTGCTTGACGCTTCGCCATACTACAACTCCTCCGTTAAGAGTGAATACTGCCCCTGATGTACATTTTCGAGAATCTTTTTCAGTCTGAAAGTAGAATCCGTGTATCCTGTAAGGATCAGATCCTTTGCCCCATGCACCAGCATGTAGTTCCTTATTCTCCGAAAATACTTAAGGATTGTTTTAACCGCTGTCGAGTGTTCAAGTCGTGGATTGGATTGATACCTACTCACCATCCCAACTGCAAAACAGATGTCAGGCCTAGTACACAACATGGCGTACATCAGGCTCCCAACAACCGATGCATAAGGAATCTGTCTCATATCCTCAACTCCTTGAGGTGTCTTAGGACACTTTTCCTTAGACAAATAGATTCCATGTCTAAAAGGCAACAAGCCCTTTTTGGAATCTTGCATCTTAAACCTTGACAACACTTTGTCTATGTCAGATGTTTGAGACAAGGCTAGTGTTTTATTCTTGCGGTTCCGGACAATCTGGATCCCAAGAACAAACTGCGCATCACCCAAATCTTTCATTTGGAACTGCGTAGCTAGCCATTCCTTGATGTCAGTAAGATAACCTACATCATTCCCAATGAGTAGGATATCATCCACATAGAGAATTAAGAATGCGACAGAACTATTTATGATTTTCTTGTAGACACAAGGTTCATGATCATTCTGGTCAAAACCATAAGATTTGATTGTCTCATCAAATCTTATATTCCATGACCTAGAGGCTTGTTTCAGTCCATAAATTGACCTTTTATGCCTGCAAACCTTTTGCTCTTGTCCTGGTTCAATGAACCCTTTGGGTTGGTCCATGTAGATGTTTTCCTCAATATTGTCATTCAAAAAGGATATATTGACATCCATTTTCCATACCTCATAGTCATAATATGCGGCAATGGCAAGCAGGATACGGATAGACTTTACCAGAGCAACAGGTGAAAAGGTCTCCTCATAGTCAACCCCTTCAACCTAGGCATAACTCTTTGCTACTAGTCTAGCTTTAAAGGTTTGCACCTTCCTATCTACACTACGCTTTCTCTTGTAGATCCACTTACAACCTATAGGTTTTACCTAATCAGGCTTATCTTCAAGATCCCAAACAGAATTGAAGTACATAGACTCCATTTCTTGGTCCATGGCTATGACCCATTTGTCTTTGTCTTTGTCAACCATTGCTTGATTATAAGTAATGGATCCTCGAAGTTGTCATCTGGTATAACAACTTGGATTTCAGCAAAAACCATGTAACGGTCAGGCTGTGTTACAACCCTCCCACTACGTCGAGGCATACTCAACTCTTGAGATGGACTCTTTTGACTAGACAAACTAGTATCAACAACTCTTGTTGACGTACTAGTGTTCTTAGCAACCTTTGCTATTGTTCCGTCTAACTCACTCAACACAACTTTACTTTTTGGTTTGTGGTCACTTATATGGTCCTCCTCTAAGAAAATGACATTTGCCGACACAAAAACCTTATCTTCCTTAGGATCATAGAATAAACCACTTCTTTTTTCTTTTGGGTAGCCTACGAATAGGCACAATTTTGAACGTGAATCCAACTTCTTTGGATTTGTCACAAGCACATGTGCTGGACAACCCCAAATTCTGAAATGACATAAACTACCTTTACGTCTTTTCCAGAGTTCATAAGGTGTTTCAGAAACACTTTTTGAGGGCACACTATTCAAAATGTATACTGCAGTCTCCACTGCGTAACCCCAAAAGGAACTAGGGAGATGAGCATAACTCATCATTGATCGAACCATGTCCAACAAGGTTCTATTTGTCCTTTTCGATACACCATTTTGCTGTGGTGGGCCGGGAGCTGAGAGTTGTGATGTAATTCCGTGTTCTATCATATAGTTCTAGAATTTTAAATCCATGTACTCTCCACCTCGATCCGATCGAAGTGTTTTAATAGTTTTACCTAATTGATTTTCAACCTCAGTCTTGAATTCCTTGAACTTTTCAAGTGCTTCAGACTTCTGGTGCATTAGGTAAATATGCCCAAATTCTAGAATAATCATCTATAAAAGAGATGAAATATTCATATCGTTCCCTGGCTTTAACATTCATCGGACCACAAAGGTCTGAATGTATAAGCTCTAGAGGGTCTCTAGCTCTATAACCTTTTCCACTAATAGGTCTTTTAGTCATTTTGCCTTCTAGACAAGATCCACATACCGATAAAGAGTTTTCTTCTAACTCGTTTAGAAGTCCGTTCTTTATCAATCTCTCAATCCTATTGAGATTAATGTAATCCAATGTAAGATGCCAAAGGTGAGCATTTTCTTTAGGAGAAATTTTATATTTCTTAGTTTGTGCGTTTGCAGTTTTAAATAATTTAGTCTTCAAAACCATTTTGACTGAATTAGGCCTTAAAACATACAATCTTTCTAATGAAGCTGAACATATTTCTATACCTTTCTTCAAAATAAACACTTTATTCATTGAGAAAGAAACAGAAATACACTGTTCTATGAGGCAAGAAATGGAAATAAGGTTTCTAGTAAACCCTGGTATCACTAATATATTGTCCAACAATACATATTTCTTGCCAAAATAAAGCTTCATCGTGCGTACTGCTACAGCTGAGACGACTTCTCTATTTCCAACCCAGAGCATTATCTCTCCTTTCTGTAGCTGCTGCCAAGAATCAATTCCCTGAAAAGAATATCAAACATGATTAGTGGCGCCTGAATTAAGTATCCAAGCAGTTTTATCATTATCCACTAAACAAGCTTCTAGGCAAAGTAAATCACATTTACCTTCCTTCTTCTTTTTTGCAATGTACTTCGGACAGTTCTGTTTCCAATGCCCGTCTTCGTTGCAGTGGAAATACTTTCCTTTGTCAGCAATTTCTTTGACTTTCTTGCCCTTCTGGGTGGCAGCTTTGTCAGCTCGTTTCCCTTTACTAACCTTCTTCATGTTATTCTTTTTCCCTTTCAGGTTAGAAGAAGATAAAGCCACTGTTTTTGTCTCAGAGGTCGAACCTCTGTGATAACTCCTACTGGCAACATTTGCCTCACCTTTCGATCCCTTAATTTTCATCAAAGATTGAAAGGTCTGGAGTTCATTCAGAAGGGATGTAAGGTTAAAAGTAAGATTGTTCATAACAACATTACTTCTAAACTATAGGAAACTATCTGGAAGGGTTTCCAGAATGAAGCTGACCTGGCTCGACTCATCGATGGAAGCACCATTCGACTCTGCAATGTTGAACTGCACCATCATATCTAGGACATGATCCCGAATAGATGTACCCTCTGGCATCCTTGAGTTGAATATGTACTTTAGGGCATTGTGTCGGGCCTGTGTGGACTGTTGTCCAACCATACCCTGCACAGAATCCATGATTTCCTTCGCGGTTATCATGCCCTCATGCTTCTTGGCTCATATGTCAGACATACTTGCCAGCATGTAGACCTTGGCCTTGGCCTTGATCCATCGATCATATGCATCACGAACATTTCGTGACACATTCGAGCCTGGCACCTGAGGACACTACTCAGTTAGCACAAACTTCAGATCATCCACTGCCAATATAGTGTTGAGTTTTTTTTCCATGTCATCATATTCTCTACGGTTAACTTTTCCGCACCCAATAAAGAAATTATAGAGTTAGACATTTTTGCTGAAAATTTACAAACAAACTTGTATGAGTTTCTTGCTATAACTCTAATCCAATCATGTTTTAGCTAATTATCAAATGATTCCTAGGTCATTTATAATTTGCAATGATACTCCAAATGTTTAGAATGTATGACACCGAAGGGTAATAAAAAACACTCCTCTTCTTGATCAAGACACTATTGACCAAAACTTAATGCCAGAATAACTCTTATTCCTATAGGTTTTAGTTACCATTTTTCGGTCAGGATACATACACAACTTATGTACCCCGTGAGTGTAACACTCTGTCTTTAGATCCTAGAGTCTCCATCCAATAAAATACGCCGAATGGAGGACTAGATTGAAAAACAGTCTAAGGAAATCTTTACCCCTTTCGGGTGTCTACAGTGTTCGATCTTCTATGATCAAGTCCTCCAAAGGGATTGTCTAGTCCAGGCCAAACTAGCAGGCTGACCATAGTGGTCTAACTGTGTAAACTGACAAAAGAGACCGTAGGTTTTGTTTTCACTAAACCTCTTCCCACTCACTATAAGTACCCTCTCCATTCACCTTGATATTGACTCATACAAATACCATCCGAAAGGGGACGCTCCCGTTTGCGCCACGAGGCCAAGTATGAGTCTCACGGTGTGAATTTTCCAGAGATAACGTAGGTGGAATAATATGTATCATATACACTTTTCCTCCCACCGAATACTTTAAAGTTATAGGAATCTTACTTAGGTTAAAACTCGACTAATTGTTTTACCTAACTCTATCAATAACACTTATATCGATAATCAATATAACTCTTATATTAATTTTATCCTAAGTTTGTTAATATAACTCTTTATATTAAAGCTAGGATTTCTAGTTTATTAACCCCTTAATAAACCCACTAACGGTACTGTGATTTATAAACTCTCTAATTAAATTTGACTCCCAGGTCAGTTTCCAGGTAGGGGTGTTCCGTTTCCGTCAGCTTAAATACCCCAGCCTAGACAGAACCTTCCTTAGACAGAGTTACTCTTTTAATCATAACTTATAAATCACTTGGTTTCTAATTCTAATCTAATTAGAACTAGATAACCTAAGGTCTATTATTTCCAAGTTTTAAACATTTAAAAACCTAATAATTAACCTTAGGTGACATGCATACTATGTCATAGTGCTTGATCATTCATCACATGAATACTAAGACATTCATAACATAATCATCTCATGATATATAATGCATGTCAATGTTGTCCATAAATTAATATAAACTTTATATTAATTAATCGTGCAAACTATATAATATAACTCTTTATATTATAAATGATGCATCAAAATGCTTAACCTAAGGTGGGATTTATAAAATAAAATCATACATTATGCATGGCAATAATTACACAACAATTGCATAATTTAAATGGAAAAATTAGACCAATTATGGCACCCTAAAATTAATTTTAATTAATATAATCAAATTATATTAATCAAAAATTAATTAAATAAATATATTAAATATAAAACATTTTTATAATTAATATAAAAAATAATACAAAAACATTTCCTCCCATTGATGCTCGCTGAAATGCCTTCGACGTTGCAACGCTGATGGCAGTGTTGCAATGCTGTAAGTTGTCCGTTTCTGTCCGTTGGAGCGTGTTGTGAAACGCATTCGGCGTTGCAACGCTGAAGGCTGCATTGCAACACTGCCTCTGATGCGCATCTCCTACCGCAAGTGAAGCGTTGCAACGACAATGAACAACGTTGAAACGCTACACACAGACAACATGTGGAATCTTCTATTCGTTGCTCGTTTTCACTCCGATCTTCTCAGCAACTACCTTGCCTCGATCGAAACGGACTTACAGACTCGATTTACAATTAAATTTGCCCAAAACACCGGGCCCTTACATTGAACAATTCAAAGGAAAAATTGTAAATATAAGTGCCAAAATCGAAAACATCTAATTTGCAAAATCGTTCATACATCTCATGCAAAACAGTAAATCCAACCTCGTTCTTGAAAAATCCAGAACATAAATCAAGAACGCAACTGGGCTCTGATACCAATTGTAGGGAATCGAATCCCGCAGCAGAAGCGATTGTGAATCGCGCATTCTCAATTTAGTTACAACGATTTCATTCAAGAACGTAAACAACTAGATTAAGCATAAAATAGAATATGAACAACAAGAAATATTACCCTTGAAGAACCTTTCTTCAAGTGATCCTCTTCTCTCACGATCAAGATCTTAGCAACACGAACCACGAACAAACTAAGACACGACCACTGGATCTTCTCTGTTGTTCTCTAGGTGAGGGAGGAATGTGTGTTCCCTTTAGGTAAGATGAGATTTTGTGAGAGAGAGGTTTGTGTTTTGGAACCTTTCCAACAACACAACAAAGACTTAGGTTCACTTGACCTAGTTGCATCTTATGCAACCATATATATAAGGAGATAGGGATGGAAATTACCATCCTATCCCTCTTTCATTCTCTCTATAGTTAATATGTGAATCCAATTCACATTAAAACTATATATTATATCAATTATATCACATATAATTGATATGACATCTCATTTATGAAATTGAACACTTCAATTTCATCCCTAACTTTATACCCTCAATATTACCATGTTGAGCAAACGGAGGGACCTAATGGACCTACAGTTCATGAGCTCCAATGATATGAGATTAACTGATCAAACTCTTTGATCCACTTAATCAATATTCATTAACTACAAGTCACTCCACTATAGACTTGTAGCTGCACTCTCCTCACTGTAGATTATATTGTGTCCACTGATATAATCATTACCCATGAGTCAACCCTTCACAGGTTGTTCGTAATCACAGTTGGGACAAATTATCGTTTTACCCCTGTGATTACCTCTTTGTTCCTTAAGCACCACTGATCCTCTAATGAACAACAAGTCTAAGGTCGTACCATAGACTCATACCCACATAGAGGGCGGGGCCCCGTTGTTCAAGACCTGGAGTCAGTTCTTAAGGGAACAACCTATCTAATTCCTTTGTGTAGGAATGGGTGAATTCCATTGATGCGAAAATATCGGATGCCCTAAACTAATGCAAATTAGAATAAAACCCCGACACTTTTACGACGTGCAAGTATACACGGTCGAGACCAGCAAGTGATAAGTTAAAAGTATCGATCCCACGAGGATTAGTTAGACCTAAATTAGTGAGTGTCCTAGCAAATTTTCCTTATTTTAGTGCAATGCATGAGTGTGCAATTTCCTATAGTAGATAAACAGATGTGATAAGTAAGACAAGATAAGACTAGACTCAAGAAAAGAAGTAAATTTAAATGAGGGGAGAGGAGAATGCAAACAAGAAGACAGATACAAGAGATGAGATTTGTAATGAAAAATAAGCTCGGGTTAGGTTAGAGTTCTAATGTTCAATTGGAATAAATTTTTAGTGATGCCTTGAATTTACCTACACATGCATTCAAATGATTCTTTCCAAAATCACTAAGTTTTAAAACCTACAATTTCCCAATTGTGATCTAAATTATGCCCATGATTTTAGGTTCTAGGTGGGTTAATTATCCCTAATCAACTCAATGATCCTAGAATGAAATTTTAGTTTTCTAATTCATTAGCTTTCCCACGTTTATGAATTATAGAGAAGTTAAAAAGGCCAATTTTAATTCTCATGCAACGTTAAATTTAATAAAATTTCATAAATTCAATCAATGACATCAACCATAAATTTAATCCAAAATTACATTAAAACAACTTGACCTTGCTTAAGAAAATTTAGTTCATGTAAATCAACTCACAAATCTCTAATTTATGCATGCTTGTGTTGTTTAATAAATTCAAATATGTGTTGTAACAATGTCACAAAACAACCCAAATTAATCACAAATTCAGCCCAAAAGCAGTCATGAATTTAGCCTAAAGCAGTGAGTCAAAAGAGCACAATAAACGCCCAAAATTGGACAACAAGCCAACATAATTAAGGAATAGGAGAAGTTTCATGGAGGCAATTGACATGTGTTTTTTGCTTCAAAAACGCCAAGATCCCATAGAAAGCAAAGCAGACAATAGCAGCAGATTTCAGTATTCTGTAGCTTCTGTCCGATATCAATATCTATTGAACCAGAGCTCTGAATGATGATCCAACCGTTGAATACTACGGTCTATGAGTCTACAACACGCTGACAAAATTTCCGCACAATCCAACGGTTCAAACTCCCACAAACAACAACTTTGTGACTGTCGTATGTGAAAAACCGAACTGCAGTGGACGTGCAATGTGACAGCGATATCGGACAGCACAAAGCTCCAAACGACGATCCAACCGTTGAAACCGAAGCTCTATGAGTCCTTAATATGCTGACAAAATTGTAGCAAAATCCAACGGTTGGATAGCCGGTACTTGCAAATTTCGTGAACGATGTCTGTGAAAACCGAACTTCACTGATGCCCTCGATTTTGCTTCAGCAAAGATGGGCAAATCACAGTGGACAAACTCCTACTCTCGGTTTTGCTTCAGCAAAGTTTGGTCGATTCCAGCAGATGGTCAACCCTCTACTCCACGGTTTGCTTCAGCAATACCTCCCTCTCGTGATTTGTTCTTCTCTCACCCAATTGCTTCAGCAAACAGCAGCCTACCGCCAAGCACAACTACACTTTGCTTCAGCAAAAGGGCTTCTTCTCAGATGTGTGCAGCAACATTTGCTACAGCAAAGGGCTGTAGATTTTTTCCTTCCAACGCAGGCCCTTTGCTTCAGCAATCTCACGAGTTCTTTTTCTCCCTCACGATCTCTTCCTCTTGTCACAACTCCAACTCCTTCTCTCCCCACTTTCACCTGTAAACCCTAGCCTCCTTATACAAGATGGTGTTGCCCTAATTCCATAAATTACAAAAATACCCTTAAGGGGTAAAAAGACCATCTTACCCTTCGGGTAAAATGTCTAAAATGCCCTTAAGGACTCTTGTAATTTTTAAACATCTCCGCACAGTAAAAATCCCAAATAAATTTATAAAGTCAATTATAAAAGAAACTAAACTAAATGCAAGGATTTTTGGAGTTAAGAAAAATCTCAAATTTCGGTCTTTAATCAACTAGTTAGCTTATTTTCCTAAATTTCTTAAATTAAAGCACAAGAACATCAAAATTAATTCTTTTTTAACCTAATGCTTAAATTCAAGATTTTAGAGTTAACACACATAATTTAGGGATAAAATAACATGAGGATCACTAAATTAAATGCAATTCAAGTGAATTAAACACTAAAATTCTAGTAAAATAACTCACTTATGGTGAGTTATCATCCATCTTGCTGCAGTTAAGTTCCCGACTACCCACGAGGTTACGTCACACGAGAAGGTAGGCTTATTGAGTCGGCTACAGGCCACTCTCACCCATACTAGTCTAAGGACAAACCCTTATAAGCAGGACTTCTTAACTTGCTCAGGATTCAGGTCGTATCACTAATGACCATCTATAAATTACTAGTCTTTTCCTATTAACGGTGTTATACTGGTTAGACTAATAATTTGCGATTCGGTCTTGTATGAACTCTTCATACAAGATGCCCCCACTCGCATGTCAACAACATTAATGAGTTGGATTACCTCATTTGTACTAATTACAAAATGGGTCGCATCCATGGTGTTTCGAGAATGAGGTTTCCAACCTTATTCTTATACCATAGACCATTTAGGTTATATTCTTGAACACAATCCAAATAGTGTCCACTACACTGATTTTCAAGATATATGTTATAACCTTGGAGCTTATTTTATTGGATTTATAAAGCAAGACTGTAATTCTATCAAAACAAATAACCCTTTATTTAATTGATTAAAATTACACAAGTTTAGGGCATAAATCCCAACACCTTATTGTCATTTTCGCGTATTATGACTACGAGGTATTACAGATGGATGTCAAGACCGGTTTTCTGAATGGCGACCTTGACGAAACCATCTACATGGACCAGCCCAAAGGGTTCATTGCCCAAGGCCAAGAGCAAAAGGTTTGTCGGCTTCATAGGTCTAATTATGGACTTAAACAACCTCGAGGTCTTGGAATATAAGGTTTGATGAGGCAATCAAATCTTATGGCTTTGATCAGAATGTTGACGAACCTCGTTTCTACAAGAAAATCGTCTAAAAACTGTCGCATTTCTGATATCATACGTGGATGATATCCTTCTCATTGGGAATGAGGTAGGATTTCTTACTGATGTAGAGAAGTGGCTAGCTTCTCAGTTCCAAATGAAAGATTTGGGAGAAGCTCAATATGTTCTAGGTATCCAGATTGTCCGGAACAAGAAGAACAAAACGCTGGCCATGTCTCAAGCGTCTTATATTGACAAGATGTTGTCTAGATATAAGATGGAAAACTCCAAGAAGGATTTTCTACCTTTCAGGCACGGGGTTCACTTGTCTAAGGATAAATGTCCTAAGACTCCTCAAGAGGTTGAGGATATGAGACGGATACCCTATGCTTCAGCTGTAGGGACCCTGAAGTATGCCATGCTGTATACTAGGCCCGACATCTGTTATGCAGTAGGGATTGTCAGTAGGTATTAATTCAATCCCGGATTAGATCACTGGACAACCGTAAAGACAATCCTCAAGTATCTTAGGAGAAAGAGGAACTACAGCTTAGTGTATGGCTGTGGGGATTTGATCCTTACAGGATACACAGATTCTGACTTCCAGACCAATATGGATTCTAGGAAATCCACTTCGGGGTCAACCTTCATTCTGAATGGGGGAGTTGTAGTATGGCGAACCATCAAGCAGGGATGCATCGCCGATTCCACTATGGAAGCTGAGTACGTTGCGGCTTGTGAAGCTGGAAACGAAGTTGTTTGACTTAGGAAGTTCATGATAGATTTGGAAGTTGTTCCAAATATGAACTTGTCGATCACGCTGTTTTGTGACAACAGTGGTGGAGTAGCCAACTCGAGGGAGCCTCGGAGCCATAAGAGAGGCAAACACATTGAGCGGAAGTATCACCTGATACGGGAGATTGTGCACCACGACGACGTGACAGTCACACAGATAGCGTTGGAGCACAACGTAGTTGATCCATGTATAAAGCCCCTCACGGCTAAGGTGTTTGAGGGTCACCTAGATAGTCTAGGTCTTCGAGTACTTCCTGACTAGGGCAAGTGGGAGATATGTAAATGGGTATTCAATGCCCTAGTTTATTGTATTACTTCATTGTAATTTATGTACATTTTAGAAATGTATTTGCTCCACTAGCTTAGTCTAAGTGGGAGTTTGTTGGGATGTTTTGTCCTAATCTCGTGTTTGTAAATTACTATTTAAAATTAATAAAGAGTTATTTATTTCATCATTTTGTGTCTCGAATTTTACACAACTTTGACCAATGAACAAAGCTCCAGGGTCATTGAATATATGAGAGAACTAAAACATGAACGGTGTGTAGTGGACACATAGGGAGGATCACGTTCGAGTAAATGACCCGAACGGTCTACAGTATATGGATAGGGTTGGAGACCTAATCCTGGATACGTTGTGGATGCGACCCGCTTTGTATTAAGATACAAATGAGGTGTTCTGACTCGCTCATGTGGTTGACATGCGAGTGGGGGCATCATGTACAATGAGATTGTACAAGATTGGACCGTGAATTATTAGACCTACTGATGTAACACCGTTGACAGTAAGGACTAATAACTTCGTAGATGACCATTAGTGACTCGACCTTAATCCTAAGCGTGTTACGGACTCCACTCTGCAGGGGTTTGTCCTTTCACTAGTACGGGTGTGAGTGGTCACAGTTACTCGCCAATATGCCTATCTTCTTAGGGACAGGACCAAGTAGGGAGCTGGGAACTTAACTACGCGAGACGTAATTCACTCGTTGTTGGGATTTTTGTCCTAATCTTGTGTTTGTAACATATTGTTTGAAATTAATAAGAGTTATTCATTTCATCACTTTGTGTCTCGCAATATTTATAAGCTTTTCCAATAAACTAAACTCCAGGGTCATTAATTTATGAGAGAACTAGAGCTTGAACGGTGTGTAGTGGACACACAGGGAGGATCACGTTCGAGTTAATGACCCGAACGGTCTACAGTATATGGATAGGGTTGGAGACCTAATCCTTGATACAGTGTGGATGTGGCCCACTTTGTATTAAATACAAACGAGGTGATCTGACTCGTTCAAGTGGTTGACATGTGAGTGGGGGCATCCTGTGCAATGAGATTGTACAAGACCGGACCGTGTTTTATTAGACCTAACGATGTAACATCGTTGTGATGAGGACTAATAACCGTAGATGACCATTAGTGACTCGTCCCGAATCACGAGCGTGACACGAACTCCCATGCGCAAGGAGTGCATTCTTTGACTAGTACTGGTGAGGGTGGTCACGATTACTCGCCCAATATGCCTATCTTCTCAGTGACGAGAACCAAGTAGGAGCCGGGAACTTAACTACGCGAGATGAAATTCACTCGTTCCCGCCTTTAGGGAAACTAGAGGGTTGTTCCCTTAAGTCTTGTCTCCGGGGCTTGGACAGCGGGCGCCCACCTTCTCACCGGCGAGAAGGGTGTTGTGTGTGGTTGGAACATCACAATATGTTGTTCATTAGAGGAGCGGTGGGGACTTAAGGAACAAGAGATAGACACAGGGGTAAAGCGGTAATTTGACCACCGTAGTGTCTCGAACAACTGTGAAGGGTCGATTCATGGGTATTGATTATATCGGTGGACACGTAATATTCTCGTGACCGGCGGGAGTGCGGCTATGGGCTATAGTGGAGTGTTACCGTAGCTAATGAATGTTGGTTAACCGGGTCAAAGAGTTTGGCAGGTTAATCTCAGATCATTGGAGCCCGTCACTATAGGTCCATTAGGTCCCTCGGTTGGCTCCACCTGGGTTAAAAGAAGGGTAAATGTTTTTGTATGAAATTGAAGTGTTCAATTTCACTTTAAGGGCATTTATGTCATTTATATGAGATATGAATGATATAATATATAGTTTAATGTGAATGAGATTCATAATAAACTATAGGTTAGCCTAATTGTTGAATTAGGGCTAATTGGAAAAATTAAATGAGAGAAATTAAATTGGATTCTCATTCCCTTCAATTGGTATCAGAGCCATCTCGATGGTTCTTCATTTAGGCACTGTTTTATTAAAATTTGGTCGGTGTTTTGCCATAATTTCATGAGATGATGTTTTGGTTTGCATTATGGATGTTTACGGTTTTTGGCACTAGTTTAGATTTACAATTATGTTGATGAGATCAATGTAAGGGCCCGTTGTTTTTGGGCATTTTGTTGTAAATCGAGTCTGTAAGCCCGGATCGTTCGTGGCAAGAGTTGCTGTGAAGAAATCGATGCGGAAACAGGCGGATATCGATGGAAGAACAACAAAGTGTTTGTTGTTCCGTCGATGGCGTTGAGACGCTGCCCAACGACATCTCAACGCCGATCTTGCGGGCGGAGGCATTCTTTGCAGAGCGGCGTTAACGCCGGCGGCATTGAAGCGCGCTCAACGTCAGAGGCGATAAGCGTTGCAACCAGCGCTGCACACGTTGAGGCGATTCTTTGGCGACTTTTCGCGAGAAGTTGGGAGTTATTTCTCTTAGTGGGGCAGTTTAATTTCGTTATTTTATTTATTATTATTTATAAAATGTAATTATTTTTTTAATTTAATTATTTTATTAAATAATATTAATATAATTGTTATATTAATGTTATTTAATTAAATAATTGCCCCTAGGGGCCAATAACCGGTCCATTTTTGCTATTTAATTATTTTATGCATGAGATGTATATTTTAATTAATTTCTATGTGCATAATGTATGTCATATAGTTTTAAAATCCCACCTTAGGTTAAACATTTCATGCATCATTTATATTATAAGAGTTATAATATATAGTATGCATGATAGGATTATATTATAAGAGTTATAATATAATGTATGCATGTTTTAATTTATTTAAATATAAGTGTTATATTTTAAATTAAAAGTATGCTCATGTTAATTCATGTGATGAATGTATGTTATAGTATAGTATTATTCATGTGATGGATGATCAAGCACTATAACATAGAAATGCATGCAACCTAAGTTAATTATTAGTTTTAAAGTGTTTAGAACTTGTATAATTATACTTAGGTTTTCTAATTTTCTAATGAGATTAGAAATTTAGGAAATCAAATATAACCTTTGAATGGTGACTGATAAGTAACTCTGTCTAAGGAAGGTTTTGTCTAAGGCTGGGGTATTTAAGTTGACGCTTGCGGAACACCCCTACCTGGAAACTGATCTGGGAGTGAATTCGGTCCAGAGATTCTTAGATTATATTTTCGTGAGTGTCGTTAATTAAGTGTTAATTAATTTACTCACATAGACCTAAGTTAATAATGTGATTATAAACTTAGGTTAATACCATATAAGAGTTATATTGGTAGACTTAGGTAAATTTTAGCCGGTTTATCTAGGTCAATCCCGAATTAAAAGTTAAAGTGCTGAGTGAGAGGAAATATAGTGTATGAGATACATTTGAATTTCCAACCACAAATCTCCTTTAAGTCCGCACCGTGAGATCTATACTCGGCCTCGTGGCGCAAATGGGAGCGTCCCCCTTCGGATGGCATTTGTATAGGTCAATATCATCGTGGATGGAGAGAGTACTTATAGTGAGTGGGAGCGGGACTTGTGAAATCGAGACCCATGGTCTCTTCTTTCGGTTCACACCATGAGACGCCTATGATCCGCACTCGCTAGTTTGGCTCTGGACTGACAATCCCTTCGGAGGGCTTGATCATGGGAGTCGAACACCGTGAATTTCGAAAGGGATATAGTTTCCTGGTTGGTTTTCCTTCTTGGTTCACCCTTCGGTGGCTATTGTTTGGACGGATGCTTGGAAACTTAAAGATTGAGGGTGACACTCACAGAATTCGTTAAGTGTTAATGAATTCGACCAAACAATGGTAATTGGGCGCCTAATGAAATAAGAGTTATTCGGGATTAGGTGCGATCGAGAAAGTCTCGCCCTAGAGGAGGAGTGTTACTTCACCTTTCGGTGGCGGTCATTCTAAACCTTTAGGGTATCATTGCAAAATTTTGAATGACCTAGGGATCAGAAACAATTTTGCTAAAACTTAATTGGATTTCAAAAAGATTTTTGCGAGACTAAAACGAATTTTTCTTATTTTTCAGCTACAAATGTCTTGCGCAATAATAGTTTTACTCGCTTCGGATAAGTTAGGGGAGATAATTACCAAAGATGGAAAAACAACATCAATACAATTTTGGTACAAGACGACATAAAGTTCGTGCTTTCTGAGGAGTGTCCTCAGATGTCAGGCTCGACCGCGTCGCGAAGTCTTCGTGATGCATACGATCGCTGGATCAGGGCCAATGAAAAGGCCAAAGTCTACATAATTGCCAGCATGTCTGATGTCTTGGCAAAGAAGCATGAGCTGATGGTTTACGCTAAGGAGATCATGGAGTCCTTGCAGGAAATGTTTGGACAGCAGTCCTTTCAGGTCCGGCATGACTCGCTCAAATACGTTTTCAATGCACGGATGAAAGAGGGGTCGTCTGTCTGTGAACACGTTCTAGATATGATGACCCACTTTCATCTGGTCGAGATGAATGGGGCTTCGATCGACGAGTCGAGCAAGGTCAGTTTTATTTTGGAGACTCTTCCGAAGAGTTTCCTTCAGTTTCGTAGCAATGCTGTTATGAACAAAATTAGCTACACTCTGACTACCCTCCTCAATGAGCTACAGAATTTCCAATCCTTGAACAGGGTCAAGGAATCTGAGGCAAATGTTGCCTACAGGTCTTATCATAGGGGTTCGGCCTCTGGGACGAAACCTGTTGCTCCTTCACGCCCAAAAGGGAAGAAGATAATGAAGAGGGGTAAAACTGACCGTGCTGCCGCCCACAAGGGCAAGAAGGTCAAGGAGGTTGCATAGAAAGGAAAGTGTTTCCACTGCAATGGGGGCGGTCACTGGAAGAGAAACTGTCCCAAATTCCTGGCCGAGAGGAAGAATCAAGGTAAATTTGATTTACTTGTGACTGAAACATGTTTAGTAGAGAGTAGTGACTTAGCCTGGATATTGGATTCGGGCGCCACTAACCACGTTTGTTCTTCTTTTCGAGGATTGATTCTGGCGCACCACGCGAGAGGGTGAAGTAACTCTACGGGTTGGATCAGGGAGCTTGTCTCTGCTTGCAATGATCAAAGACGGTGAAGCTGCATTTTGGCGGGAAGTACTTATTGTTGGACAATCTGTACATAGTTTCAGGGTTTACTAGAAACCTTGTTTCAATTTCCTGCTTAATTGAACACTGTATTTCCGTTTCTTTTGAATTGAATAAAGCGTTTATTTCTTTCAAAGGGAATGTTATCTGTTCAGCTTCACTCGAAAATAATCTGTATGTTTTGAAACCCAATTCGGCAAAAGTTTTTTGAATACTGAATTGTTTAAAACTGCAGAAACACGAACTAAGAAAGAAAAAGGTTCTCCAAAAGAAAATGCCCACCTTTGGCATCTTCAGTTAGGCCACATTAATCACAATAGGATTGAGAAACTGGTGAAGAGTGGATTTCTAAACGAGTTGGAAGAAAACTCTTTCTCGGTGTGTGAGTCATGCCTTGAGGGCAAAATGACCAAACGTCCTTTTAGTGGAAAAGAATATAGAGCCAAAGAGCCTCTTGAGTTAGTACATTCTGAACTCTGTAGTCCGATGAATGTTAAAGCTCGGGGCGGTTATGAGTATTTCGTGTCTTTCATAGACGATTACTCCAGATATGGGTATATTTACCTAATGCACAAGAAGTCTGAAACTCTTGAAAAGTTCAAGGAGTACAAGACTGAGGTTGAGAACCTCTTAGGTAAATCGCTTAAAACACTTCGATCGGATCGAGGTGGAGAGTACATGGACACTAAATTCCAGGACTATATGATAGAACACGAAATTACGTCCCAACTCTCTGCACCTGGTATGTCACAGCAGAATGGTGTATCGGAGAGGAGAAACAGAACCTTGTTGGACATGGTTCGGTCGATGATGAGCTATGCTCGTCTCCCTGATTCTTTTTTGGGGTACGCAGTGGAGACTACGGGTTATATTTTGAACAACGTTCCGTTGAAGAGTGTTTGTGAAACACCTTTCGAGCTCTGGAGTGGACGTAAAGGCAGTTTACGTCACTTCAGAATTTGGGGATGCCCGACCCACGTGTTGGTGTCAAACCCGAAAAAGTTGAAACCCCGTTCGAAATTGTGCCTATTCGTAGGTTACCCTAAAGAGACTAGGGGTGGTCTGTTTTACGATCCTAGGGAAAATAGGGTGCTTGTGTCGACAAGCGCCACTTTCCTAGAGGAAGACTACGTCAGGGATCATTTACCAAGGAGTAAAATTGTATTAAATGAAATGGACAGTACATCAGCAAGAGTTGCTGATGGGGCTAGTACATCAACAAGTGTTGTTGATCCTAGCACGTCTAGTCAAATCCGTTTCCAAGAGTTGGGAATGCCTCGACGTAGTTGAAGGGTTGTGAGACAGCCTGATCGCTACATGAGTTTAGCTGAAACCTCAGTTGTCGCTCCTGATGATGACTGTGAGGATCCATTGACCTATTATCAGGCAATGGTTGATGTTGACAAAGACGAGTGGATTAAAGCTATGGACAAGGAAATGGAGTCTATGTACTTCAATTCTGTATGGGAGCTTGTGGATCAACCGGATGGGGTAAAACCTATTGGTTGCAAATGGATCTACAAGCGTAAACGTGGCGTAGATGGGAAGGTGAAACCTTCAAAGCCCGATTAGTGGCAAAGGGTTTTACCCAGGTTGAAGGGGTTGACTATGAGGAGACCTTTTCACCTGTTGCCATGGTAAAGTCAATCAGGATCCTTCTGGCCATTGCCGCGTATTATGACTACGAGGTATGGCAGATGGACGTCAAGAGAGGCTTTCTGAATGGCAAACTTGATGAGACTATCTACATGGACCAGCCCAAAGGGTTCATTGCCCAAGGCTAAGAGCAAAAGGTTTGCCGGCTTCATAGGTCCATTTATGGATTGAAACAGGCTTCGAGGTCTTGGAATATAAGGTTTGATGAGGCGATCAAATCTTATGGGTTTGATCAAAATGTCGACGAGCCTTGTGTCTACAGGAAAATCGTTGACAAAACTGTCGCATTTTTGGTGTTGTACGTGGACGATATTCTTCTCATTGGGAATGAGGTAGAATTTCTTACTGACGTTAAGAAGTGGCTAGCTTTGCAATTCCAAATGAATGATTTGGGAGAAGCTCAGTATGTTCTAGGTATCCAGATAGTTCGGAACCGGAAGAACAGAACACTAGCCCTGTCCCAGGCGTCTTATATTGACAAGATGTTGTCTAGATATAAGATGCAGAACTCCAAGAAGGGTTGCTGCCTTTCAGGCATGGGGTTCACTTGTCTAAGGATCAGTGTCCTAAGACTCCTCAAGATGTTGAGGATATGAGACGGATTCCGTATGCTTCAGCTGTAGCGAGCCTGATGTATGCCATGCTGTGTACTAGGCTCGACATCTGTTATGCAGTAGGAATTGTCAGTAGATATGAGTCCAATCCAGGATTAGATCACTGGACAGTCGTAAAGCCAATCCTCAAATATCTTAGGAGAACGAGGAACTACAACTTAGTATATGGTAGTGGAGATTTGATCCTTACGGGATACACGGATTCTGATTTTTAGACCGATAAGGATTCTAGGAAATCTACTTCGGGGTCAGCTTTCATTCTGAATGGAGGAGCTGTAGTATGGCGAAGCATCAAGCAGGGATGCATCGTTGATTCCACTATGGAAGCGGAGTCTGTTGCGGCTTGTGAAGCTGCAAGGAAGCTGTTTGGCTTAGGAAGTTCATGACAGATTTGGAAGTTGCCCCTAACATGAACTTGTCGATCACACTGTGCTGTGATAACAGTGGTGCAGTAGCCAACTCACGTGAGCCTCAGAGACATAAGAGAGGCAAACACATTGAGCCCAAGTATCATTTGATACGGAAGATTGTGCATTGCGGAGACGTGACAGTCACGCAGATAGCGTCGGAGCACAACGTAGCTGATCCATTTACAAAGCCCCTCACGGCTAAGGTGTTTGAGGTCACCTAGAGAGTCTAGGTCTTCGAGAGCTTCCTGACTAGGGCAAGTTGGAGATGTGTAAACGGGTATTCAATGCCCTTGTTTATTGTATTACTTCATTGTAATTTATGTACATTTCTGAAATGTATTTTCTCCACTAGCTTAGTCCAAGTGGGAGTTTGTTGGGATTTTTGTCCTAATCTCGTGTTTGTAACATATTGTTTGAATTAATAAGAGTTATTCATTTCATCACTTTGTGTCTCGCAATATTTATAAACTTTTCCAATAAACTAAGCTCCAGGGTCATTGAATTTATGATAGAACTAGAGCTTGAGCGGTGTGTAGTGGACACACACGGGAGGATCACATTCGAGTTAATGACCGAGCGGTCTACGGTATATGGATAGGGTTGGAAACCTAATCCTCGGATACTGCTGTGGATGCGACCGCTTTGTATTAGATACAAACGAGGTGATCTGACTTGTTCATGTGGTTGACATGCGAGTGGGGGAATCCTTTGCAATGAGATTGTACAAGACCGGACCTTGATTTATTAGACCTCATCGATGTAACACCGATTGTGTGAAGGGACTAACAACCGTAGATGACCATTAGTGACTCAACACGAATCCACGAGCGTATTACGAACTCCCATGCTGCGCGAGTGCCGTTCTCTTTGACTAGTACGGGTTAGGGTAGTTACAGTTACTCGCCCAATATGCCTATCTTCTCAGGGACAAAACCAAGTAGGGAGCTGGGAACTTAACTACACGAGATGTAATTTACTCGTGCCCTCCTTTAGGGAAACCAGAGGGGTTGTTCCCTTGAGTGTTGTGTCCAGGGCTTGGACAACGAGTGCCCACCTTTTCACTTGCCCGAGAAGGGTGTTGTGTGTGGTTGAACCATCACAATATGTTATTCATTGAGGAGCAGTGGGGAGTTAAGGAACAAGAGGTAGACACAGGGGTAAAATGGTAATTTGACCCAGCCGTGTCTACGAACAACCTGTGGAGGGTCGACTCATGGGTATTGGTTATATCAGTGGACACGTAATATTCTGCACTAACGGGAGTGCAGCTACGGGCTATAGTGGAGTGTTACCGTAGCTAATGAATGTTGGTTAACTGGGTCAAAGAGTTTGACAGGTTAATCTCGGATCATTGGAACCCGTCACTGTAGGTCCATTAGGTCCCTCGATTGGCTCCACCTGGGTTAAAAGAAGGATAAATGTTTTGGTATGAAGTTGAAGTGTTCAATTTCACTTTAAGGGCATTTATGTCATTTATATGAGATATGAATGATATAATATATAGTTTAATGTGAATGAGATTCATAATAAACTATAGGTTAGCCTAATTGTTGAATTAGGGCTAATTGGAAAAATTAAATGAGAGAAATTAAAATTAAATGAGAGAAATTAAATTGGATGTGATTCAATTTAATTAATCCACAATTATTGCAAATGAGATTTGCAATATGAGATATGAGATATCTTATATTATGTGGTTATGCAAATGAGATTTGCATAACCTATGGTTGTGGTAAAGTGGTAATAATGAGGAGATGTTAACTCCCTCATTCCACTATTTAAACCCTTTGCAAGAAGGGATTGGTAGGCATTCTTCTCATTTTTTTGATTTTCAACAAAGAGAAGAAAAGAGAATTCTCTCTACTCTCTCAAATCACCTCCCTCTCCAAAACTAAGATCTCACCATCGTCCCTTCTCCAAAAGAGAACAACCGAGAAGATCACTTGGTGGTGTTCGAGATCATTTTGGTAGAAGTTTTCGTTGAGATCGAGTAGCACGAAGAGTTCGTGACCCGAGGAAGAAATTTGTTGAGTTTGTTTACAACAAGTAAGTAAGATCTCTTCTTGATGTAAATTTCTTCTTCTTTAAGCATGTTTAGCCTAGATCTAAGTGTTAGATCAATTTTAATAAACACTAGTTGCATTATGATACCTTGACGATTCAATCGTCTTCCGCTGCGCGGGATTCTCATGCCCTTCACTCGCTCCCCCTTTATGGAAACTAGAGGGGTTGTTCCCTTAAATGTTGTCTCAGGACTTGGACAACGGGCGCCCACCCTCTCACTGGCTCGAGAAGGTTGTTGTGTATGGTCGGACCATAACAACGTTGTTGTTCATTAAAGGAGCAGTGGGGACTTAAGGAGCAAGAAGTAGACACAGGGGTAAAACGGTAATTTGACCCAGTATTGTCTACGAATAACCTGTGAAGGGTCGACTCATGGGCTTTGGTTATATCAGTGGACACGTAATATTCTGCACTGACGGGAGTGCAACTACGGGCTTTTGTGGAGTGTTAGCGTAGCTAATAAATGTTGATTAACCGGGTCAAAGAGTTTGATAGGTTAATCTCGGATCATTGGAGCTCGTCACTGTAGGTCCATTAGGTCCCTCGGTTGGGTCAATTTGGGTTAAAAAAAGGGTTAATGTTTTGATGTGAATTGAAGTGTTCAATTTCACTTAAAGGGCATTTATGTCATTTATATGAGATATGAATGATATAATATATAGTTTAATGTGAATGAGATTCATAATAAACTATAGATTAGCCTAATTGTTTAATTAGGGTTAATTGGAGAAATTAGGTTGAGAGATATTAAATTGGATGTGATTCAATTTAATAAATCCACAATATTGCAAATGTGATTTGTAATATGAGATATGGGATACCTTATAATATATGGTTATACAAATATGATTGGCATACCCTATAGTTGTAGTAAAGTGGTAAATAGGTGGAGCTTTAAACTCCACCTATCTCCATTATATAAACCCTTATTGCAAGAAGGAATGTAAGAATTCTCTCATTTTTGGATTTTCACGAAAAGAAGAGAACAACTCTCTCTCAAAATTCTCTTAAGAATTCTCCTCCCTTCTCCAAAACACAAAAGTTCCCATCAACTTTCTTCTTCCAAAAGAAGAACAATCGAGAAACCTTTGGTGGTGTTCTTGTTCGTGAGAAGTGTTCGAGTTCGTAGAGATCGAGAAGCACACGAAGAGTTGGTGATTCGTTGGAAAGGAATCCTTGAAGAAGGTCTTCAACAAGTAAGTAACTTGAACTTACAGTTTTTTCTTTCCATTTTATGTATGTTTAGCCTAGATTTAAGAGTTAAATCATTTTAATGAAATTCAATTGCACAACTTCACCATGACGATTCAATCGTCTTCCGCTGCGTGGGAGTTTAATTCCCTTCAAAGGTATCCTATGGGCTCCTCCATTAGGTCGCACCGTGAGATTTCTATAGCCCGCCTGCAAGTTGCCCTGGGAGCGACCAACCCTACGGAGGGCCTGCCTATAAGGATTGGAACACTGCGAACTCTAGAAATTAATAGGGCCTTCTATGTAATTTGCCATCAGTTGTCTTTCTTAATAGTAGCCTATTGGCTTGGACCTATTGGATCTGAAAATTGAAGGTCACATTTACGAGATGAGTTAAGCTAGTTAACGAATCCTTGACCAAATGAACGATAGTTAAAAATCATTAGGACATGAGATGTTCTGTTAGTAATAATTAGCTGAGATAGTCTCAATTCAGGGGAGGAGTGACTGACCACCCAACAGTAGTTTTTATTCTAAACCCTTGAAGTATCGTTGCAAAATTAAAAGGTTTAAGTTTAAACACTAGGGTTCTTAATAATTTTTCTAAATTAGATTTTTGTTGTAATGGATTGAAGGCATAACTAATTCGAACTTCTTTTTTACTTCAGTATGTCGTCTTAAAAAATAGACTTACTTAAAAAGCGAAAGATTAACTGAGGAAAATTACACTACGTGGAAGTCCAACCTATATACGATTCTAGTTATGGACAACCTTCGATTTGTACTTACTGAGGAATGTCCTCTGGTCCCAGCTTGTAATGCGCCTCAATCTTTTAAGGACGCATATGCTCGCTAGACCTGAAGGGAATGAGAATCCCCGCGCAGTGAAAGACGACTAAATCGTCATGGTATCGTTATGAAATTTGATTTCTTAAAATTAAACTATCAAATAGCATAAGGTTAAACATGCTAATTGGAAGGAAAAACAGCAAGGAAGAGTCACTTACTTGTTGAACCCTGTCTTCAAATTTTCTTTCTCCGATCACGAACTCTTCGTGTTCTTCTCAACGATCTCGAACTCCTCGATCAATCCAAACGAACGGACACCTCCACTCAATTTCTCGGTTGTTCTACTTTAGGTAGAAGGAGAATTGTGGGATTCTTTGTTTTTGGTGAAGGAATGAGACTTTGAGAGAGAATTCAATTTGCTTCTTTTGGTGAGAATTCCAAAAACGAGCAAAATGGCTTACCTCCACTTCTTGCAAAAGGGTTTAAATAATGGTGATAGGTAGAGTTAAAAACTCCACCAATTTACCATTTTACCACAACCATAGGTTATGCAAATCATATTTGCATAACCACATATAATAAGATATCTCATATCTCATTATACAAATCACATTTGTATTATTGTGGATTTTTAAATTGAATAATATTAATTTCACTCAATCTAATTTCTCCAAGTTAGCCCTAATTCAATAATTAGGTTAACTTATAGTTTATTATGAATCTCATTCATATTAAAATATATAATATATCATTCATATCTCATATAAATGACATAATTATCCTTTAGTGAACTTGAACACTTCAAATTCACACAAAAATGTAAACCTTCTAATAAAAAGTTTGAGCTAACCGAGGGACCTTATGAACCTACAGTGATGAGCTCCAATAATCCGAGACTAACCTGTCAAACTCTTTGACCCAGTTAATAACCATTCATTAGCTACGGTAACACTCCACTAAAACTCGTAGCTATACTACCGTCAGTGTAAGATAAGATGTGTCCACTAATATAACCAATACCCATGAGTCGACCCTTCACAGGTTGTTCGTACACACTGCTGGGTCAAATTACCGTTTTACCCCTATGTCTACTTCTTGCTCCTTAAATCCCCACTGGTTCTCTAATGAACAACAACGTTGTAATGGACCAACCATACACAACAACCCTCTTGTGCCAGTGAGAGGGTAGGCTCCCATTGTCCAAGCCCTAGAGACAACACCTAAGGGAATAACCTCTCTAGTTTCCCTAAAGGCGGGAACGACTGAATTCCATCTCGCATAGTTAAGTTCCTAGCTCCCTACTTGGTACTGTCCTTGAGACGATAGGCACATTGGGCGAGTAACTGTGACCACCCTCACCCGTACTAGTCAAAGGACAGACCCCCACAGATAGGAGTCCGTAACACGCTTAGGATTCAGGTCGAGTCACTAATGGTAATCCACGAAGTTATTAGTCCATACTATTACCGATGTTACATCAGTAGGTCTAATATTTCACGATCCGGTCTTGTACAATCTCATTGCACAGGATGCCCCCACTCGCATGTCAACTACATGAACTAGTCAGATCAACTCGTTTGTATCTAATACAAAGCGGGTCGCATCCACAACGTAGTCAAGATTAGGTCTCCAACCCTATCCATATATTTTAGACCGTTCGGGTCATTAACTCGAACGTGATCCTCCCTGTGTGTCTACTACACACCGTTCAAGTTCTAGTTCTCTCATAAATTCAATGACCCTGGATCTTAGTTTATTGGACAAAGTTTGTAAAATTTGCGAGACACAAAATGATGAAATAAATAACTCTTATTAATTTCAAATGGTAAATTTAAAAACTAGACGAGATTATTACATCCATCCCAACAAGACCAAGGTCGATGACCAGGCTAAGGCCTACATTTTGACTAGCCTATTTGAGGTTCTGGCCAAAAAGCACTAGGGCATGGTCTCAACTCGTGAGATCATAAGTTCGTTGCATAATATGTTCAGACCACCGTCTGTACAGCTTCAGCATGAATCCCTCAAGCACGTTTATAACTCCCGTATGATGAAGGAAACTTCGGTGAGAGAACACGTTCTCGATCTGATGGTCCGCTTCAACGTGGTACAAATGAACGGGGTGGTCATTGACGAGCAAAGTTAGGTATCGTTCATCTTGGAATCTCTTCTGAAGAGCTTCCTGCAATTCTGCAGCAATGCGGTGATGAACAAGTGATCGAACGTTATGCTACACTAGACACGCAAGTACACGTGATCAAAGTAATAAAAACTTGAGTATTCTAGAGTATCGAACCCATAGGGAACGGGATTACAAGTCAAATCGAAAAACCAAAGGAATGCTAGTGAAAATGCAAGTTAGGTAACCAATTGAAAAAAGGTTGATTTTGAGGTTTTTAATTTGATGTAAATGAGAAAAAATAAATGAAATAAAAGAAGTGAATTCAAGTGTTTTTGCCTTTTCGGAGAAATGCTGCTGAAAATGCTGCAAAAAATATGCCAGCAAATCCAAATCTAAGTAAATCGGGTTCAATTCATATTTGGTTTTTCTCTCAAATCCTTTAGGAAACTAAACAATTAAACCTACATGTTTGTGGCTAATTAAGCTTAGATGGTTTTCGCACACAATCCTCTCGATTTCAGACTCTCGCCCTATGTCTAGGGTCGAAGTTTCAGATCTTATGTCTATGTCCTTTCCTCCGTTGTTTTTAGGAGTTCTACTGTTCCTTGACCCTCTCGGTATCAAGTTCAAGCTTGTTGAACACGACCTCACGGTTAGCTAAGGATTGCCCAATATTATTCACTAAAAACAAACCTTTATTTGGTTGCCAACACAATTACCTTACTACTTTAAGCAAGGCATCTCTCTTCTAGGGCATTCACACTTGAACCCCTAAAGAGAAAATTAGCTCATGATGAAAACTAAAGGAAACATAATTTTAGATGCTGAAAAATGAAAGAAAAAAAGAAACAAAAATCGAGGAAAAAGAAACAATGAAACTAAAAAGAAGTGAAGCATGAAAGGCTCGATTTTCTTCCTCTTTATTCATGAAAAAGCAAGGAACGATCTATTGTAATAACCGAATGGAAGGGACAACCAGAAAAGAAAAGAGCCGAAACAAAAGAGAAGTAAATCAGTAACTTAAGTTCAAAAGAGCTCTCGAGTTCCTCTTATTTCAAGTGCATAAACAGTAAAGAAAAACATACAAAGAACAACTACAAGCTCCTTAAGCTAATCGACTTCTACCCACACTTGGGGTTGAAATCATAACCTCCACAACTTTCGTATGGGTGGATTAAGCAAGGACTATTACAACTAAGAAAACAATTAAAGTTGCTGGAAAAATAAAGTAAAACAAACTACTGTAATGAATACAAACTTGAAATAAAAATGAAAGAAAAATGAAAGAAAACTGGAGAGAATTCAAGCTTGTGGTCGTCCAATTCACCTCCCTTCAAACCCTCGATTCATAGCCTTTTATAGATGATGCAAGTAGGATTTTTCTCCGAGAATCCATCCTTAAATCGTGGGTGATTGATTGGGTATAATTTTAGGCTATATTCTTTCCAAAAGTGAATGAAAATCTCCAAGAATCTCACAATCCCGAAATTTGAGACGTGCTCTTTAAGTCTGGAAATTTTGTCTGCAACTTTGGTCAACATTGTGTCTTGCATTTTTGCTCAACTTTTTTGGTGACAATGCAACTGCAATTTCACTAGCATTTTTTTTCTACTCTTCTTTTCCTACAAAAACACATCAAATTAGTTTGTTTTGACTTATTGTTTCTTCAATTCTTATTTTTCTCATATTTTAGCAAGCTTTAGAAATTTTACTCTCAAATGATCATTTTAGCTTGTCATATCATGAAAAATTGAATAAATTAGACAAAAAATGACTTAGTATAGAGATAGATAATCCATATAAATGAGGATTATCACACCCCCAAACTTAAGTCATTGCTTGTCCTTAAGAAATATCATAGCAATTATTGAAACATTTAAGCACATAGCAAGCCAAGATTGATTCTATGAGTGATTCTGATAAAAGTACGTTGATAGCATACAAATATGCTATCTTATTTCTTGAATTTTAGCTAGTTTTTATACTTAAAACATGAGCTTTCATGCTATTTTATGGTTAGTTTCAGGAAATTGAGCTTGAGAAGCAAAAATAGAGTGTTCGAGACTGTTTTGGGGCAATTTAGACCATGTGTATGCTTAATTGAAGACCCACGAAAACTATTGATGTATTTTGAGTATAAGAAATATTCTGAAAGGTTGTACATCGAATCACAATTTCAACGCATCAAAACGGAGGTCATTCGGACACCCAAGCGAAAAGATATGACAAAAGTGGTTGCAGTGGGTTGTCTGGTAACAAGCACGACGTTGCAACGCTGTTCCATAGCGTTGCAACGCTACACAACATTGCAATGCCGCTTTCAGAGGAGGTCTCATGCTCATAACACTTACAAAATTCTAATGCTTCCACTACATGCAACTTCTATGTTCCCTTGTCTAAGCAAAATACCTTCATCCTACAAGTACACCTTAGGCTTATACTACCTACTACCTTTAGTCAAGTTTCACTAAATTGATCACAAGTTAATTTCTTTTTCTTGATTTCTTTAACAACATCCTCCCAAACTTATTGTACACTGCTAAGGTACATACTTTTGTTTTTTTTCAAGAGATAACCTTTTTGTCATTTATGCCTTCGTTTTAGCTTACTAACGCTTTTTTCGTAAAAGTATCTAACTACGAGCACTAATCACATCAAGGTCATTTTCATACTCACTTACTAAGTTAACTTTTCATGGAAAGGAAATCATGGGTGTCATGACTACCCCTGGTTACTAAGGTAACTCTAGAAGGAGGAGTATCTATTTTTTTTCTTTTTTCTTTTTCTTTTTATTTATTTTTTAATCCTAGTGGTGGTTACAATAATATTACAATAACATAGTGTTACAACAGTGGTATTACAATAACATACTATTACAACATATTTTTCATGACTCACCCCCTTAAACTTAAACGGGTCGATGCCCCCATTGTTCGAAAATGTAGCAAATAGGGGTAAAAGGAAGGGATGACTTGCAAGATATTCAGATTATTCTATCCTAAAGGGTAAGGTGCATAAACTTGGGTGAGTCTTAGACTTGGATATTTCATAAAGACAAGAAATCATGAAGGTGTTTGTTCGGGAAACACTTAAATAATGATCTAGTGTTTAATGATTCGAGCAACTCCAATGTCATCATTAAGAGACGTTTATTCAAAAAACACTCAAAGAATGTATCAAACGAGTCCATCATAAAAAAAAAGATTCTAAAATTTAAAAAGAAACAATGAACTAAAAAACAAGAAAAATAACATATTTAAACCAAAGCAAAAACAAAGAAACAAGAAACCGACAAACATGACTTACAGGAAACAACTAAGAAAGCATGTAAAAATATAAAACTACTCCCATGCATAGAAGAATGTGTCACTGCTCTCATCACTAGCTTCCGGAGTCTTTGGTTGTAGAAGAATAATTTCTGGAAAGTTAGGAAGAGTAGGTCCTTTGTGGTTGTTCTTCCACCTGAAACTTAAGATTAACTCATTAAAACGTTCAGGCAATTTCTCCCTTCGGACTTGATGATTTTTCAAAATCTCAATTCAAAACTTAGAGTTTTTTTATTCAACTCTCAGGTAAATCTCCCGGTAGAGGTGTTACTTAAACGACCAGATTAAGTACCTCGAGCTAGAAAGGATTTTCCTAGACAGAGATCTCTAAATCAAACTCCTTTATTTGATTTAATTTTCTCAAAATCATACTTCTCTCTTAAGCATAATTTTTTTTTCTTCTTATTTTTCGAATTCTTTAAATTTTCAGACAATTTTCCAGGTAGATCACTAGGTAGAGGTGTTCCCTATGGTCAACTTAAGTACCTCAGCCTAGACAGGATCCCTCCTTAGACAAAATTTGTCCAATAATTTCTCAAATGATAGAAATAAAGATTTTTTTGATGTTTTTTTATTTTTTAAAAAAAGAAAAAAGAAAATTAACAAAAAGATAACTTATCCTATTCCTGTAGGGAGACCGCAACCATGTTCATTCAATTTGCACCTTGGTCTTCATGATGGACGAGATTTAAGCCTTAGTTGAGGTGTTTTCATCACAACGAGACTTTCTTGCTCAATAAATTTACATAAGCCTTTGGAAGTACAGAGTGTAGTTGCAACTTGTATGACATCCTGTAATTTGTCATCTGTCATGCTTTCCCTTTTGCATTCTTCTTTATTTAGCCTTTCCTGCAAGCTGCAATAAGTGAAAATTGGGCATTCTGGCATCGGGAGTTCTTTGGATGTCATTTGCTTTGAAATTGCAACTGCATAGCTCACTCCCACTTCCATGGGTGATTCCTTCACTTATAGAGGTGGTTCTTCTTTAGTTTTCTCTTTCCCTTTTGGCTCCTCAGTGCTTTGAAGTGTTGGAGTGCATTGTGCTTCTACTAGGAGTTCAAGGTCTTCATGTTCCAATTTAGCTCGAAGTGTCACCACCTCGCATTGTTGTTCTTCTTCTTGTTTGGAAGTCTCTATATTGTTGAGAAAGATTCCTTGTGACTTGCCCTTCAATTCATTTGTTATTTGTTCCATTTGGATCTCCAAAATTTGAAAAGATATGACTTGGCTTTACATCACAACATCATTCTTTTTTCTGTATTCCCTCACAAGTTCTGCAATGCTAGGCTCTTTTGGAATCAACTTATCTTATTGGAAACACTGGTACTCATGTTGATTTGCAAAGCTGGGTAGAAATCTATAACACAAACAATCATGATTATAAGGACAATTCTCAAATAAATGAATTCCTTTACAATAAATACAAGAAAAAAAAGGAATAGGATTAGGAGGAGCTATGAAATTTCTCGTCATCAAAGCCTCCATCATGTAGCTCAACGATGCAGCTTGTGCCCTCAATGTTGCAATGATGATAGTGATAGGTGGAGTTGAAATCTCCACCTATTGAAGGGAATGAAATCTCGTGCAGCGGAAGCACGATTGAATCGTCGTGGTATCGTTGTGAAACTCATTTTCTTAAAATTAAACTATAACATAGAATTAGGCTAAACATACAAATGAGAAGGAAAAACAATAAGAAACTTACTTGTTGAAAAACCTTTCTTCACGATTCCTTCCTTCGATCACGAACTCTTCGTGTTATTCTCAATGATCTCGAACTTCTCATACGAGCCAATGAACCGGACACTTCCACTCAATTTCTCGGTTGTTCTACTTTTGGTAGAAGGAGAATGGTGGGATTCTCTTCTTTGGTGTAGGGAGGAGAGATTGAGAGAGAGGTGTTTTTGAGAGAGAATTGTCAATTGCCATTTGGTGAAAAATCCAAAACTGAGCAATCAACCTTACCACCCCTTCTTGCGAAGAGGTTTATATAATGGTGATAAATGAAGTTGAAATCTCCACCTATTTACCATTTTACCACAACCATAGGTTATGCAACTCATATTTGCATAACCACATATAATAAGATATCTCATATCTCATTATACAAATCACATTTGTATATTGTGGATTTATAAATTGAATCACAATCAATTTATTTTCTCTCAATCTAATTTCTCCAAATTATCCCAAATTCAACAATTAGGCTAACCTATAGTTTATTTTAAATCTCATTCACATCAAACTATATAATATGTTATACATATCTCATATAAATGACATAATTACCCTTTAGTGAACTTGAACACTTCAAATTCACACAAAAACTGTATACCTTCTATTAATCAGGTTTGAGCCAACCGAGGGACCTAATGGACCTACAGTGACGAGCTCTAATGATCCGAGAATAACCTGTCAAACTCTTTGACCCGGTTAATCCACATTCATAAGCTACGGTAACACTCCACTAAAACTCGTAGTTGCACTCCCGTCAGTGTAAGACAAGCTGTGTCCACTAATATAGCCAATGCCCATAAGTCGACCCTTTGTCACACCCCCTCCCGAACTACCTGCTAACTTAGCCCGGCAGATGGCGTGAAGCAAACAGATATCGTTCACCTCTCTAACGATACTTGTTTACCCTGTTTTACCTGCTAACTTAGCCCGGCAGACGGCGTGAAGCCAACAAATCACATTTGCATGTTATATAATATAAGGTATCTCATACCTTATTATACAAATCTCATTTGCATAAATGTGGAATTATAAATTCAATCACATTCAATTTAATTTCTCTCAATTCAATTTCTCCAATTAGCACTAATTAATCAATTAGGCTATACTATAGTTTATTATGAATCTCATTCACATCAAACTATATAGTATGTCATCTATATCTCATATAAATGACATAAATACCCAAATAATGAATTTGAACACTTCAAATTCACACCAAACTGTAAACCCTCAATTTGTCCAATTTGAGCCAACCGAGGGACCTAATAGACCTACACGTGACGAGCTCCAATGATCCGAGACTAACCTGTCAAACTCTTTGACCCGGTTATTCAACATTCATTAGCTACGGTAACACTCAACTAAAGCCCATAGCTGCACTCTCATCACTGTAGGACAAGTTGTGTCCATCGATATAACCAATACCCATGAGTCGACCCTTCACAGTGTTGGGATTTTTGTCCTAATCTCGTGTTTGTAAAATATTGTTTTGAAATTAATAAGAGTTATTATTTTCTTCACTTTGTGTCTCATAAATATTTTAAACCTTTCCAATAAACTAAGCTCGGGGTCATTGAATATATGAGAAAACTAGAACTTGAGCGGTGTGTAGTTGACACACAAGGAGGATCGAGTTTGAGTTAATGACCGAACGGTCTCTGATATAAGGATGGGGTTGGAGACCTAATCTCGGATACACTGTGGATGCGACCCACTTTGTATTAGATACAAACGAGGTGATCGACTCGTTCATGTGGTTGACATGCGAGTGGGGGCATCTGCATACAATGAGATTGTACAAGATCAGGACCATGAATTATTAGACTTCTCGATATAACACCGTTACAAAAGAAAAGACTAATAAATTCGTAGATGACCATTAGTGACTCGACACGAATCTTGAGCGTATTACGGACTCACATGTCTGCACGGTGCGTCCCTTTGATTAATACGGGTGAGTGGTGGTCCCGCCACTCGCCCAATATGCCTATCTTTTCAGGGACAGAACCAAGTAGAGAGTGGGAACCTAATTACGCGAGATGGAATTCACTGTTCCCGCCTATAGGGAAACAAGAGGGTTGTTCCCTTAAGTGTTGTCTCGGTGGCTTGGACAACGGGCGCCCACCTTCACACTGGCCCGAGAAGGGTGTTGTGTATGGTTGGACCATCACAATATGTTGTTCATTATTGGAGCAGTGGGGACTTAAGGAACAAGATATAGACACAGGGGTAAAACGGTAATTTGACCCAGCCGTGTCTATGAACAACCTGTGAAGGGTCGACTCATGAGCATTGGTTATATCAGTGGACACGTAATATTCTACACTGATGGGAGTACAATTACAGGCTTTAGTGGAGTGTCACTGTAGCTAATGAATATTGGTTGACCGGGTCAAAGAGTTTGATTGATTAACCTCAGATCATTGGAGCCCGTCACTGTAGGTCCATTAGGTCCCTTGGTTGGCTCAATCTGGGATAAAAGAAGGGTTAAAGTTTTGGTATGAAATTGAAGTGTTCAATTTCACTTTAAGAGTAATTATATCATATAGATGATATAATATATAGTTTAATATGAATGAGATTCATAATAAACTATATGTTAGCCTAATTGTTGAATTAAAGGCTAATTGGAGAAATTGATAGAGAGAAAATAAATTCAATGTGATTCAATTTGATTAAATCCACAATTATTGCAAATGAGATTTGCAACATAAGATATGAGATATCTTATATTATATAATTATGTGAATGAGATTTACATAACATATGGTTGTGGTAAAGTGGTAATTATGTGAAGTTGTAAACTTCATCATTCCACTATTTAAACCCTTTGTAAGATGAGTTTTGTAAGCCAAGTTGTCATTTTTGGATTTTGACCTAAGAATCCAAAAGTGCTTTCTCTCAATTCTCTCATTTCTACACCTCTTCCAAAACACAAAGTTCCCACCAACTTCCTTCTCCAAAAGAGAACAACCAAGAAGATCTATTTTGGTAGTGTTCGGGATTCGTTCGTGGGAAGAGTTCGTGGAGATCGAGGAGCGCGAAGAGTTCGTGATCTGCGAGGAGAAGTTGCTGAATCGATCTACAACAAGTAAGTTAACTTTCTTGTCAGACATTTTTCAAGCATGCTTAGCCTAGATCTAATAGGTAGATCGGTTTTAATAAACACGTTGCATGATGATACCATGACGATTCAATCGTCTTCCGCTGCGCGGGGATTCTAATTCCCTTCAATTGGTATCAGAGGCATCTCAATGGTTCTTCATCGATGCAATGTTTTATTAAAATTTAGGTGGGTGTTTTACCATGTTTTCATGAGATGAATGTATGGTTTGCAAATTGGATGTTTTCGGTTTTTGGCACTAGATTAGATTTACAATTATGTTGATGAGATCAATGTAAGGGCCCATTGTTTTGGGCAATTTTGATGTAAATAGAGTCTGTAAGTCCGGGTCGTTCGTGGCAAGAGTTGTCGTGAAGAAATCGGAGCGGAAATAGGCGAAAAACCGGGCGGAAAACAGCAAGGATGTTGTTGTCTGTCGATGGCGTTGAGACGCTGCCCAACGGCGTCTTAATGTCGTGCTCGCGGTATTAGGCTCTGCAGCAGCATGGCGTTGCAACGCTGGGCGTAGCGTTGCAACGTCGCTGCCGTTGAGGACGCGCCTCAACGCTGTAGACGTTGCAGATTGAATGCAGGCGACGTGGGCGTTTTTAATTCGTTATTTTAATTAATTTTTCAGTTTTTTTAATTTATTTTATTAATTATCTTATTAAACATTATTAATATAATTGTTATATTAATTTTATTTAATTAAATAATTGCCCCTAGGTGCCAAAAACCGGTTCAATTTTGCTATTTAATTATTTTATGCATGAGATGTATGATTTTAATTAAATTCTATGTGCATAATGTATGTCATATAGATTTAAAATCTCACCTTAGGTTAAACATAATCATGCATCATGTATATTATAAGAGTTATAATATAGTTTGCATGATAGGTTGCATTATAAGAGTTATAATGTAATTAAATGCATATTTAATTTAATGAATATAAATGTTATATTTTTTTTTATTAAAGTATGCTCATGCATTTATATTCATGTGATGAATGGTAATTATGTTATAGTATATACTTATTCATGTGATGAATGATCAAGCACTATAACATAGAAATGCATGCAAACCTAAGTTAATTATTAGTTTTAAAGTGTTTAGAACTTGAATAATTAGACTTAGGTTTTCTAATTTTCTAATATGATTAGAATTTTAGGAAATCAAATATGATCTTTGAATGGTGATTAATTAGTAACTCTGCCTAAGGAAGGTTTTGTCTAAGGCTGGGGTATTTAAGTTGACGCTTGCGGAACACCCCTACTTGGAAACCGACCTGGGAGTGTATTCGGTCCGGAGATTCTTAGATTATATTTACGTCAGCGCCGTTAATTAAGTGTTAATTAATTTTCTCACATAGACCTAAGTTAATAATGTGATTATAGACTTAGGCTAAATACCATATAAGAGTTATATTGGTAGACTTAGGTAATTTTTAGCCGATTATCTAGGTCAATCCTTATTAAAAATTAAAGTACTGAGTGGGAGGAAATATAGTGTATAAGATACATTTGAATTTCCAACCACAAATCTCCGTTAAGTCCGCACCGTGAGATCTATACTCGGCCTCGTGGCGCAAATGGGAGCGTCCCCCTTCGGATGGCATTTGTATAGATCAATATCATCATGGATGGAGAGAGTACTTATAGTGAGTGGGAGCGGGACTTGTGAATTCGAGACCCACGGTCTCTTCTTTCGATTCACACCGTGAGACACCTATGATCTGCCTGCTAGTTTGGCCTGGACTAGACAATCCCTTGGAGGGCTTGATCATGGGAGTGAACACGATGAATTCCGAAAGGGATACTGATTTTCTCGTTGGTTTTCCTTCTTAGTTCACCCCTTGGTGACTATTGTTTGGACGGATACGGAAACTTAAAGATTAAGGGTGACACTCACAGAATTCGTTAAGTGTTAATGAATTCGACCAAAAAATGGTAATTGGATGCCTAATGGAATAAGAGTTATTCTGGGATTAGGGTCTGATCGAGAAAGTCTCATCCTAGAGGATGAATGTTCTGTTCACCCTTCGGTGGCAGTCATTCTAAACCTTTAGGGTATCATTTCAAAATTATGAATGACCTAGGGATCATGAAAACATTTTTGCTAAAATTTAGATTGGTTTTTCAAAAAGGTTTTTTTGTGAGACTAATAAAAAGTTTTTTTTTTAAATTTCAGCTAAAAATGTCTAGTGCTATTATAGCTTTACTTGCTTCCGATAAGTTAGTGGGAGATAATTACCAGAGGTGGAAAAACAACATCAATACAATTTTGGTGACTGACGACATAAAGTTCGTGTTGTCCGAGGAGTGTCTCGAGATGTCGGGGCTCGACCAAGATCGCGTGTCGTTCGCGACACGCACGATCGATGGATAAGGGCCAATGAAAAGGCCAAGGTATATATATTTGCGGCATATCGATGTTTTGGCAAAGAAGCATGAGTGATGGTTTCGCTAAGGAAATCATTGAGTCCTGCGCAGAAATGTTTGGACAACATGATCCTTTCAGTCGGCATGACTCGCTCAAATACATTTTCAACGCCGGATGAAAGAGGGTCGTCGTCCGTGAACATGTTCTAGACATGATGACCCACTTTAATCTGGCTGAGATGATTGGAGTTTCGATCGATGAGTCGAGTCAGGTCAGTTTTATAATGGAGACTCTTCTGAAGAGTTTCCTTCAGTTTCGTAGCAATGCTGTTATGAACAAAATTAGCTACAATCTGACTACCCTCCTCAATGAGCAACAGAATTTCCAATCCCTGAACAGGGTCAAGGAATCTGAGGCAAGTTGTCTACAGGTCTTATCACAGGGGTTCGACCTCTAGGGCAAAATCTGTTGCTCCTTCACGCCCGAAAGGGAAGAAGAGGATGAAGAGGGGTAAAACTGACCGAGTTGCCGCCGAGAAGGGCAAGAAGGTCAAGGAGGTTGCAGAGAAAGGAAAGTGTTTCCACTGCAATGGAAGCGAACATTGGAAGAGAAATTGTCCCAAATTCCTGGCCGAGAGGAAGAACCAAGGTAAATGTGATTTACTTGTGGTAGAAAATGTTTAGTGGAGAGTAATGACTCCTCCTGGATATTGGATTCAGGCGCCACTAACCACGTTTGTTCTTCTTTTCAAGAGATTGATTCCTGGCAGCCGCTGCGAGAGGGTGAGGTGACTCTACGGGTTAGATCCGGGGAGCTTGTCTCTACTGCAGCTATCGGCACAGTGAAACTGAATTTTGGCGGAAAGTACTTATTGTTAGACAATTTGTACAAAGTTCCAGGGTTTACTAGAAACCTTGTTTCTATTTCCTGCCTAATTGAACATTGTATTTCCGTTTCATTTGAATTAAATAAAGCGTTTATTTCTTTCAAAGGGAATGTTATTTGTTCAGCTTCACTTGAAAATAATCTGTATGTTTTAAAACCCAATTCGGTTAAAAGTGTTTTAAATAATGAATTGTTTTAAAGCAATGAAACACGAACTAAGAAAGCAAAAATTTCTCCAAAAGAAAATGCCCATCTTTGGCATCTACGGTTAGGCCACATTAATCTCAATAGGATTGAGAAACTGGTGAAGAGTGGACTTCTAAACGAGTTGGAAGAAAAATCTTTACCAGTATGTGAGTCATGCCTTGAAGGCAAAATGACCAAACGTCCTTTTAGTGGAAAAGGATATAGAGCCAAAGAGCCTCTTGAATTAATACATTCTGATCTATGTGGTCCGATGAATGTTAAAGCTCGGGGCGGTTATGAGTACTTCGTGTCTTTCATAGACGATTACTCCAGATATGGGTATATTTACCTAATGCATAAGAAGTCTGAAACTCTTGAAAAGTTTAAGGAGTATAAGACTGAGGTTGAGAACCTCTTAGGTAAAAAGCTTAAAACACTTCAATAGGATCGAAGTGAATTCCTTCTTGCGTAGTCAAGTTCCCAGCTCCCCACGTGGTCCTGCCCCTGAGAAGATTGCATATTGGGCAAGCAACAGCGACTATCCTCACCCGTACTTGTCAAAGGACAAACCCCCACAGACAGGAGTCCGTAACACGCTCAGGATTAAGGTCAAGTCACTAATGGTCATCTACGAATTTAATAGCTCTATACTGTTAACGGTGTTACATCAGTAAGTCTAATAATCCACGGTCCGGTCTTGTACAATCTCATTGCACAGGATGCCCCCACTGGCATGTCAACCACATGAACGAGTCAGATCACCTCGTTTGTATCTAATACATAGCGGGCCGCATCCACAGTGTATCCAGGATTAGGTTCCAACCCTATCGATATACTTTAGACCGTTCGAGTCATTAACTCGAACGTGATCCTCCCTGTGTGTCCACTACACACCGTTCAAGTTCTTAGTTCTCTCATAATGCAATGACCCTGGAGCTTAGTTTATTGGATTAAGTTTATGAAAAATGCGAGACACAAAGTTTAAATAAATAACTCTTATTTATTACACAATGTTGAAATAAATAACTCTTATTCATTTGCAACTTGGAATATTACAAACTACACGAGATGAGGACATACCTCCCAACACCAGCAGACTATCGCATGTTATCAGGCACCGTGAACTCGATCTCTACCCGAAAAGTTTGAAAACACTGAAAGAATGAGCTATGAAGCTCAGTGAGTGACTGAGTTTAAAATCTATAACTCGTAAAACATATCACCTGGAGAATTCTGAGCATATGCATCTGTAAATAAGCGTTAAAAGTAAACGTGGAATCATGATAGCTTCTCAGAAATCCAACAAGCATGACATTAAAATTCCGCAAGGCATATCGATAATATTAACTTATATAGAACATATGAAAATCTACGTAGTGTAGGGTACGCCCAGTACAACAAACGTGTACTCTACGATGTAGTGGGGCCCGCCCAACACTCCCATCGTCTTTGTCGTAGCGGGGCTCGCCTAACACTCAGGATAACATTGTTGTCACGGAGTACACTCAACGTCGACAACATAATATGACCTGTGTGCACACGGTACTATACAACCTCGGGCTCAATATCTTATTCATTTACTCAATCGAGTCTTAGGAAAACACATAAAAATATTTGAACATGCATGCTTAACTTTTCTTTCATAAAACTCAAGCTTACTCCGCTCGTTCATAAAAACATGAAATCTATAAATCATTCTTGCTAGTACATACTTGCTTGAAATCATAACATTTTCACTAAATTTCAGTAACCAATAAACATATGCTCTCATATAAATTTCATCGAGAAATCGAGGCTCACAACGAGCACTTTAAATCATTTGTAGGAAAACATGAATGCTTATAAATATGTGTTCCGAAGGAAAACAATAAGCATTGAAACCATTTCATTATATCAAAATCTTGTATTTTCATAGACTTAATACAAGCATATAAATCATTTTCGAGGTATGTTTTGTCACTCACCGTGTTAGAACTAGAACCCTGGCCCGTACATTCGACCCATTTCCTCTTGGCATGTCAAACAAATCAAATCTAAGTATTATAACCTCGAGCTCATCAATTTCAACCTTAGAATTACAAAAAAAACACACCATTTAATTTTCCAGCATTTTACACAATTTATATCCTGACTTCATACTCTCATAACTTCTTCATTACTCAGCCATAAATGATGTACTTTATACCAAACTCTTCCTTTCTGAACCCTCTAAAACTCATCAGAAGGAATGAAATTGAAATTCCTTACGAATTTGTTTGCAAATACCTCGAAAATCTATTACCTAAAAACAAACTTCTGCTATTTCCAGATTTGTTCCACTGTTGCACATAGAAATTGACCTGAAATTTAAAACATCTCCCAGTCGATTTCTACTCACGAGTTCTTCATAAAAGTTGTAGGAAATTAAATAAGATTTCCAAAAATACCTATTACAGCTTCTGATTCCAACTCTACAGATCAGCATGACCAAAACACCAGAGGTTTCTCGGATTTGACAGCAAAATCTGTCCTCTGCATTCCTCTTTACAAATCAGTAACTTATGGTCAGAATTTGCTCGAGCTTCCTTCACGAATTTTGTTTAAATTTGAGTTAACTTTCAAGAAAATGAAACTTCAACTCTTACCTCTTCCGGTAAAGCTCGAAATACTCAAAACATCAGAACTTGTCTGGATTGATCAAAGAATTTCTATGGAAGTTGAATGGCCCTTCTCCCTTCTTCTTCAATCCTAAAACCCTCTTTCTTCTTCTTTCTCTCTAATTTTATTTGATAAAAATGAGAAAAAGTGAAAGGAAATGGTATTAAAAAGAAAGGTTGGCAGTGGTGCTCCTTTTTTGTCTTTTACCCTTTGCTTTTTTTTTTTTATTCATTTCCTTATTTCTTTTCCCTTTTATTTTCTTTTCTTTTTAAAACAAGACCATACATACCAAACATCTTAATAGACATTTCCTTTTTCTTTTATTTTGTTTTTTTGTAAATAAAATTTCAATGAGAGATCTCGGGTTTACACCCTTCACAGGTTGTTCGTAGACACTGTTGGGTCAAATTACCGTTTTACCCCTGTGTCTACTCTTGCTCCTTAAGTGCCCACTGCTCCTCTAATGAACAACAATGTTGTAGTGGTCCAACCATACACAACATCCCTCTCGGGCCAATCAGAGGGTGGTCGCCTGTTGTTCAAGCCCTAGAGACAACATTTAAGGGAACAACCCCTATAGTTTCTCTAAAGGGGGGAATGAGTGGATTTCATCTCGCGTTGTTAAGTTCCCAGCTCCCCACGTGGTCCTGTCCCTGAGACGATAGGCATATTGGGTGAGTAACTGTGACCACCCTCACCCGTACTAGTCAAAGGACAGACCCCAGCAAACAGGAGTCCGTAACACGCTTAGGATTCAGGTCGAGTCACTAATGGCCATCTACGAAGTTATTAGTCCCATAATGTTAATAGTGTTTCACCAGTTGGTCTAATAATTCATGGTCCGGTCTTGTACAATCTCATTGCACACGATGATTCGCATGTCAACCACATGAACGAGTCAGGTCACCTCGTTTGTATCTAATACAAAGCGGGTCGCATCCACAGCGTAGCCAGGATTAGGTCTCCAACCCTATCCATATACTGTAGACCGTTCGGGTCATTAACTCGAACGTGATCCTCCCTGTGTGTCCACTACATACCGTTCGAGTTCTAGTTCTCTCATAAATTCAATGACCCTAAAGCTTAGTTTATTGGACAAAGTTTGTAAAATTTGTGAGACATAAAGTGATGAAATAAATAACTCTTATTAATTTCAAATGGTCAAATTACAAACAATACAAGATTAGGACATACATCCCAACAAACTCCCATTTGGACTAAGCTAGTGGAGCAAATACATTTGTCAAATGTACAAGAGATTACGACAAAGTAAGTAAGGGTTTAGAGACATAAGAAGTTCAAACTTTTGGTGGTGTCCTGCTTTACCAAAGAAGAGAAGAAAGTTGCAGTGTTGTTGGGTTGTTGTGTTGACTTGAAGTGGAGTGCAAGAGTTGCTTCACTTAGAAACTACAAAGGTAAATATTCTATTTCCCTTTAGTTTAGAAACTTCACAACATGTTTATGATTCCTGTACTCCATGCTTAATTTTCTTGTCTCTGTTATTTACCAATGCATTGGTATTGGAAGTTTAACGATCCAAACACATTTTCGCTGCTCAAGGAAATTCAGATTCCTTCACTTTTGATGTTTGTGAGGGGTCGGTGACCGAGGCGCAGATTCAGAAGGGGTTCTCTGAGAATTTTTACCCTATCGTGATGAGAATCGAGAAACATACCGAGTTTTTGCACCTAAAGCAAGGACTGAATCAGTCCGTCGAGGAATACGAGCACGAGTTCACCATGTTGTCTTGGTTCGATGCTGAATTGGTGGATACAAAAAAGAAGAAGATAGAGTCCTTCCTCACAAGCTTGCGTGGAGGCATACGTGGGTTAGTATCTGCCTACGAGCCCAAGACATATGTTGCAACAGTTCGTTCGAGTGGCAACCCTTATTTACGTTGTTTTGAAGCAACAAGGGATCAATGTTGGGCAAACTTCAGGAATAGGGCAGAGTTCTTGATCAGGTCAGAAAATAAGGCACGATCAGGTGTTCCCTAGGCCAAACCGATCATGAACACATGGGCAACAGTGGGCCCAAGGTGCAGGGAGAGGTTTGTGTCCTAACTGTGGAGGGCAGCATAATAGAGGAACTTGCCCAACAACCACCAAGGTGTGCTTCTATTGCGGCTAGGTGGGCCATATGTCAACGGTGTGTAGGCAGAGGAAGAGGGCAGAGGCAGTGGTTTGTTACAAGTGTTGAAAGCAGGGCCATGTTGCTTCAGCATGCCTAGAGCACATGAATGCCGAGAACCAGGAGGCCAGCAGGAAGGGCGGTGCATACCCTAATGCCAACGAAGCCGTTGAGGGTTCAGGTAGAGTCGTCACAGGTCATCTTACTTTCGTACTTTTTTATTCTAGGTGTCGCACTCCGTTATTTCTGCATTGTTTGTGGGGTAAACCAGTTAGAAGTAGATGAAGGGAATAAAACTCCCGCAACGGAAACAACTTGGAATGTCGTGGTGTTCGTTGTGAAAAATATTTTCTTAAAATCGAATTTATCGCATAAATTCCTAGGCTAAACATGCTGTAAAAGAAGGAAAAACAGTAAGAAAAACTACTTACTTGTTGAAGAACACTTCTTCACGAATTCCTTCTCCGATCTCGATCTCTACGTTCACGTTCTCCCGAACAAAGAACAAATTGGACACCTCCAATTGATCTTCTCGATTGTTCTTCGTCGGTAAAGGGAGAGTAGTAAGACTCTTTTGGTTTTAGGGTAGAGAGAAAATTTGACAGAGTTGAGAGAATGAGATAATATTCTTGGATGTAAATCCAAAAAATGACCAAAGCTTAAGCAAACCTTATTGCAAAGCTGCTTATATAATTGTGATAGGTGGAGTTTAAATCTCCACCTATTTACCATTTTACCACAACCTTAGGTTATGCAAATCATATTTTCATAACCACATATAATAAGATATCTCATACCTTATTATACAAATCACATTTATATAATTGTGGATATTAAATTGAATCACATTCAATTTAATTTATCTCAATCCAATTTCTATAAATTAGCACTAATTAAACAATTAGGCTAAAATATAGTTTATAATGCATCTCATTCACATTAAACTATATAATATGTCAATCATATCTCATGTAAATGACATAAATACCCTTTTAATGAATTTCAAAACTTCAAATCCACACCAAACTGTAATCCCTCTCGATATCTACTTTGAGCCAACCGAGGAAACTAATGGACCTACAGATGACGAGCTCCAATGATCCAGACTAACCTGCAAAACACTTTGACCTACGGTAAAAGTCCACTAAAGCCCGTAGTTGTACTCCCATCACTATAGGATAAGTTGTGCCCATTTATATAACCAATGCCCGTGAGTCGACCCTTCACAGGTTGTTCGTAGACACTGCTGGGTCAAATTACCGTTTTACCCCTTTGTCTACCTCTTACTCCTTAAGTCCCCACTACTCCTCTAATGAACAACAACGTTGTATGGTCCAACCATAAACAACACCCCTCTCGGGCCAGTGAGTGGGTGGGCGCCCGTTGTCCAAGCCAAGGAGACAATACTTAAGGAAACAACCCCTCTAGTTTCCCTGAGTTGGGAACGAGTGAATTCCATCTCGCGTAGTCAAGTTCTCCGCTCCCCACGTGGTCCTGTCTCTGAGAAGATAGACATATTGCGCGAGTAACTGTGACCACCCTCACCCATACTAGACAAAGGATAGACCCCACATACAGGAGCCGGTAACACGCTCAGGAATAAGGTCGAGTCACTAATGGTCATCTACGAAGTTATTAATCCTATACTTTTAACGGTGTTACATTAGTAGGTCTAATAATTAACGGTCTGGTCTTGTACAATCTCATTGCACAGGATGCCCCCACTCGAATGTCAACCACATGAATGAGTTGGATCACCTCGTTTGTATCTAATACAAAGCGTATCGTATCCACAACGTATCGAGGATTAGGTTTTCAACCCTATCTATATGTTGTAGACCGTTCGGGTCATTAACTCGAACGTGATTCTCCCTGTGTGTCCAGTACACACAGTTCAAGTTCTAGTTCTCTCATAATTCAATGACCCTAGAGCTTAGTTTATTGGACAAAGATTGTAAATATGTGAGACATAAAGTGATGAAAAAATAACTCTTATTTATTTCAATAGTGAATATTAGAAACATGTACGAGATTAGGACATACATCCCAACAATAGAGCCTCTAGCTTTTAGCTTGACATTTGCAACCCCAGTAGGGGCAAAGCTCAATCGTTGGTAGTGACCCTTATTTTCCAAGAGATTAGTGACTTCGATGTGATTCTGTGCATGGATTGGATGGCAACGAATCATACGAACATCGTCTGTCACCGCAGGGAGGTCGTGTTTAAGCTTTCATCGGAACCAAGCTTCAAGTTTAAGAAAACTAAGTCATGGACGGTTCCAAGGGTGATCTCAACTCTATAAGCAAGCAGGTTGGTTGGCCAACGGGCTTGGGCCTTCTTCGCGAGTGTGACAGACCTGAGGAACAGGGAAAGGGGACGTGTCATCAGAGCTAGTGGTAAGAGAGTTCGCGGATATGTTTCTCGAGAATTTGCCTAGTTTACCTCTAGCCAGGGAGGTGGATTTCAGCATCGAGTTGGAGTCAGGCACTGCGCCTTTATCAAAAGCTCCATATCGAATGGCCCCAACCGAGTTAATAGAACTCAAGACCCATTCTTTGGAGCTTCTAGACAAGGGTTTCATTCGCCTAGTGTCTCACCATGCGGTGTGTAATCGGTACTTTTGTGAAAAAGAAAGATGGGTTGATGCGCTTATACATTGATTACCGAGAATTGAACAAGGTAACTATAAAGAACAAGTACCCGCTCTCCAAGATTGATGATTTGTTTGACCAGTTAGAGCAGTACTGTTCTCCAAGATTGATTTACACTCGAGCTATCACCTGTTGCGAATAAGAGAGGACGACATCACAAAGACAACATTTAGATCCAAGTATGGACATTAGGAGTTTACTCTGATGTCGTTCGGATTGAGAAATGCCCCCACTATGTTTATGGACCTGATGAATAGGGTGGGAATTCCTAGACATCTTCGTTATCGTGTTTATAGGTGACATCCTGGTCTACCCGAAGTCGACTGAAGAACACGAGGACCACTTGAGAGTCTTGACTGTTTTTAGGGAAAATCAGTTATATGCTAAGTTCTCCAAGTGCGAGTTTTGGTTGCATCAGGTGTCCTTTCTAGGCCACATACTATCTGAGCAGATTAAGAATGGCCTCGACCTAAAATCGTCACTGAAGTTTGTAGAGTCCTGGCTTAGTTGGTTATTATCGACGGTTCGTGAAAGACTTCTCCAAGATCGCTACCCCTCTCACCCAGTTAACACGGAAGGAGAATGCTTTCGTGTGGAATGATGAGTGTGAGGCGAGCTTTCAAGATTTAAAACAGAGGTTGATCTCGGCACCGGTTCTCCCACTTGCCCTTGTCAGGAAGCACTCGAAGAGCTAGACTCTCTAGGTGACCTTCAAACACCTTAGCCGTGAGGGCCTTTGTAAATAGATCAACAACGTTGTGCTCCGACGCTATCTGTGTCACTGTCACGTCTCCGCGGTGCACACTCTCGCGTATCAGGTGATACTTCTGCTCATGTGCTTTCCCCTCTTATGACTCCGAGGTTCTCTCGAGTTTGCTACTGCACCATTGTTGTCACAAAACAGGATAATCGGCAAGTTCATATTTGGAACAACTTCTGAATCCAGCATGAACTTCCTAAGCCAAACAGCTTCCTTTGAAGCTTCACAACCCGTAACATACTCTGCTTCCATCGTGGAATCAGCGATGCATCCCTGCTTGATGCTTCGCCACACTACAACTCCTCCATTCAGAATGAAGGTTGACCCCGATGTGGATTTCCTAAAATTCTTATCGGTCTGAAAGTTAGAGTCTGTGTATCCCGTAAGGATCAAATCCCCACTCCCATACACAGGGTTGTACTTCCTCATTCTCCTAAGATACTTGAGGATTGCCTTTACGGTTGTCCAGTGATCTAATCCTTGATTTGATTGATACCGACTGACAATCCCAACTGCATAATATATGTCGGGCCTAGTACACATCATGGCATACTTGAGGCTCCCAACAGCTGAAGTATAGGGGATTCGTCTCATATCTCCAACCTCTTGAGGAGTCTTGGGACATTGATTCTTAGACAGGTGAACCCCATGTCTGAAAGGCAACAAGCCCTTCTTGGAGTTCTGCATCTTATATATAGACAACATCTTATCAATATAAGATGCCTGAGACATGGCTAGTATTATGTTCTTCCGGTTCCAGACAAACTGGATACCTAGAACATACTGAGCCTCTTCCAAATCTATCATTTGGAATTGCGAAGCCAACTATTTATTCACATCAGTAAGAAATCCAACCTCATTCCCAATGAGAAGGATATCATCCACATATAATATCAGGAATCCGACAGTTTTGTTGACGATTTTCTTGTAGACACAAGGCTCACCAACATTTTGATTAAAGCCATAAGATTTGATCGCCTCATCAAACCTTATATTCCAAGACCTCGAGGCTTGTTTCAGTCTATAAATAGACCTATGAAGCCGACAAACCTTTTGTTGTTGGCGTTGGGCAATGAACCCCTTAGGCTGGTTCATGTAGATGATCTCGTCAAGTTTGCCATTCAGAAAGGTTGTCTTGACATCCATATGCCATACCTCATAGTCATAATATGAGGCAATGGCAAGAAGGATCCTGATCGACTTTACCATGGCAACAGGAGAAAGGGTTTCCTCATGGTTAACCACTTCAACCTGGGTAAAACCCTTTGCCACTAGTCGTGCTTTGAAGGTTTGCACTTTTCCATCTACGTCACGTTTATGCTTGTAGATAAATTTACAACCAATAGGTTTTACCCCATCCGGTTGATCCACAAGCTCCCAAAAAGAATTGAAGTACATCGACTCCATTTCATGGTCCATAGCTTTAATCCATTCGTCTTTGTCAACGTATGTCATTGCTTGATCATAGGTAAATGGATCCTCGCAGTCATCATTAGGGGTGATGACTTGGGTTTAAGCTAAACCCATGTAACGTTCAGGCTGTCTCACAACCCTCCCACTACGTCGAGTCAATCTCAACTCTTGAGAACGGACATGACTAGACGAGCTAGGATCAACAACACTTGTTGACGTACTAGCCCCATCAGCAACTCGTGCTGATGAACTATCCGTTTCGTTGAACACAATTTTACTCCTAGGTAAATGATCCCTGATGTGCTCTTCCCCATGGAAAGTGGCGTTTGTCAACACAATCACCCTGTTTTCCTTAGGATCGTAAAACAGACCACCCCTTGTCTCCTTTGGGTAACCTACAAAGAGGCACAATTTTGAAAGGGGTTCCAACTTCTTCGGGTTTGACACCATCAGATGGGTCGGGCATCCCCAAATTCTGAAATGCTGTAAACTTCCTTTACGCCCATTCAAGAGTTAGAAAGGTGTTACAGAAACACTGTTCGATGGAACATTGTTCAAAATTTAGACTGCAGTCTCCACTACGTAACTCCAAAAAGAATTAGGGAGACGAGCATAGCTCATCATCGACCGAACCATGTCCAATAAGGTTCTGTTTCTCCTTTCCGATACACCATTATGCTGTTGCATACCAGGTGTTGAGAGTTGGGACGTAATTCCATGTTCTATAATATAGTCCTAGAATTGAGTGTCCAAATAAATACTCTCCACCTCGATCCGATCGAAGTGTTTTTATAGTTTTACCTAACAGGTTCTCAATCTCAGTCTTGAACTCCTTGAACTTTTCAAGAGTTTCAGACTTCCTATGCATTAGGTAAATATACCCATACCTTGAATAGTCATCTAAGATACAAAGTATTTGTAACCACCTCGTGCTTTAACACTCATCGAACCATAGAGGTCGGAATGTATATGCTCAAGTGGCGCTTTGGCTCTATATCCTTTTCCACTAAAAGAACATTTGGTCATTTTGCTTTCAAGGCATGACTCGCATAGTGGTAAAGAGTTTTCTTCCAACTCGCTTAGAAGTCCACTATTCACTAGTCTCTCAATCCTATTGAGATTAATGTGGTCTAACCTTAGATGTCAAATATGGGCATTTTCTTTTGGAGAAACTTTTACTCTCTTAGTTTCTGTTTCAGTCGTTTTAAACAATTTAGTATTCAAAATACTTTTGACCGAATTTGGTTTCAAAACGTATAAGTTATTCTCAAGTGAAGCAGAACACAATAAATTTCCATTTCTAGAAATAAACGCTTTATTACTATAAAAATTGACAGAAATACAGTGTTCAAGTAAGCAGGAAATAGAAACTAGGTTTCTAGTAAACCTTGGCACTATGTACATATTATCTAATAAAATGTATTTCCTGCCAAAATAGAGTTTCACTGTGCCGACCGCTGCAGTAGAGACAACCTCCCCGGATCCAACCCATAGCGTTATCTCACCCTCTCGCTACTGCTGCAAGGAACTAATTCCCTGAGAACAACCATGGTTAGTGGCGCCTGAATCCAGTATCCAGGAAGAGTCATTACTCTCCACTAAACAAGTTTCAGTTACGAGTAAATTACATTTACCTTCTTTCCTTCTGTCGGCAACGATCTTGGGACAGTTTCTTTTCCAGTGACCATCTCAATTGCAGTGGAAACACTTTCCTTTCTATGCAACTTCCTGACCTTCTTTCCCTTTTTGGGTGGCAGCACGATCAGCTTTACCCTTCTTCATCTTCTTCTTCTTCCCTTTCGGGCCTGAAAAACCTACAGATTTTGTCCCAGGGGTCGAACCCCTGTGAAAGAACCTGAGGGCAATGTTTGCCTCAGCTTCCGGTGTCCTGATCCTCATCAAGGACTGGAAGTTCTATAGTTCATTGAGAAGGGTGGTCAGAGTGTAGCTTATTTTGTTCATAACAACATTGCTACGAAACTGAAGGAAACTCTTCGGAAGAGTCTCTAAGATAAAGCTGATCTGGCTCGACTCATCGATCAAAGTCCCGTTCATCTCTGCCAGATTAAAGTGGGTCATCATTTCCAGAACATGTTCACGAACAGACGTCCCTTCTGTCATCTGCGCATTGAAAACGTGTTTGAGGGAATCATGCCGGACCTGAAAGGACTGTAGTCCAAACATTTCCTACAAGGATTCCATGGTCTCCTTGGCAGTGATCATCACCTCATGCTTCTTTGCCAATACTTCAGATAAGCTGGCAATGATATAGACCTTGGCCTTTTCATTGGCCCTGATCCATTGATCCTACGCATCACGAACACTTCGCGACGCGGTCAAGCCCGACACCTGAGGACACTCCTCAGTGAGCACGGACTTTAGGTCTTCAGTTACTAGTATTGTGTTGATATTATTTTTCCACGTTTGGTAGTTATCTCCTACTTGTTTGTCGGAAGCTAATAGGGCAACAATTGAGCTAGACATTTTTGCTGAAAAAAGAGTAAAACTTTGTATTAGTCTCGCAAAAACTTTGAAAAATCCAATCATTTTTTAGAAAAATTTTATCCTATGATCCCTAGGTCATTAAAAATTTGGAATGATAACCCAAATGATTAGAATGACCGCCATCGAAGGGTTAAAAGAAACACCTCTCATTTGGGACGAGACTTTCTCGACCAGACCCTAATACCAGAATAACTCTTATTCAATTAGGCATCCAGTTACAATTTTTTCGGCCTGAATCCATTAGCTCTTAATGAATCCCGTGAGTGTCACCCTCTATCTTTAAATTTCCAAGTATCCGTCCAAACAATAGCCACCGAAGGGTGAACCAAGAAGGAAAATCAACAACAAAATTGTATCCCTTTCGGGAATTCACGATGTTCTGACTCCTATGATCAAGGCCCTCCGAAGGGCTTGGTTGTTCCAGGCCAAACTAGCAGGCGGATCATAGGCGTCTCATTCGAAAAAAGAGATTGTGGGTCCCATTTTCACAGGTCCCACTGCCGCTCACTATAAGTACTCTCTCCACCCACGTTGATATTGACCCATACAAATACCATTCGAAGGGGGACGCTCTCATTTGCGCCACGAGGTCAAGTATGGATCTCACAGTGTGAACTTAATAGAGATTTGTGGTCAAAAAATTAAATGTATCTTTTACACTTTATTTTCTCCCACTCAGCACTTTAAGTTAATCGGGATTGACCTAGATAAATCAGTTAATATTTACCTAAGTCTATCAATATAACTCTTATATTGGATTAGCCTGAGTCTATAATCATATTATTAACTTAGGTCTGAGTGAGTAAATTAATTAACTTTTAATTAACGACACTCACGATAATATAACCTATGAATCTCCAGACCAAATTCACTCCCACGTCGGTTCCCAGGTAGGGGTGTTCTGCAAAGCGTCAGCTTAAATACCTCAGCCTTGAACCTTCCTTAGACAGAGTTACTAATCAGTCTCCATTCATAAGTTATATTTGGTTTCCTAATTCTAATCTTATTAGAACTAGAAAACCTAAGTCTAATTATTCAAGTTCTAAACATTTTAAAACTAATAATTAACTTAGGTTACATGCATTTCTATGTTACAGTGTTTGATCATTCATCACATGAATAATAAAACTATATAACATACATTTAACACATGAATAAATGTGTGTCCATGCTTTTAATCTATGAAATATAACACATATATTAATTAAATTAAAACATGCATACATTATATTATAACTCTTATAATATAATCCTATCATGCATACTATATATTATAACTCTAATAATATAAAAAATGATACATGATATGTTTAACCTAAGGTGGGATTTTAATCTATATGACATACATTATGCGCATAGAAATAATAAATTTCATACATCTCATGCATAAAATAAATTAAATAGCAAAATTGTACCGGTTTTGGAACCCTAGGGAAATTTAATTAAATTAATTAACATTAATAAAATATTTATATTAATATTAATTAATAAAATTAATTTAAATTATGTTTTACAAAAAATAAAATAAATAAATAATTAAAAAAATCAGAATTAATGCCCCACGTTTGCAAAACTGCCCATTTTCGCCACTCACAAGTGATGAATCGCTCATGAAGCGCCCACTATGCTTGCAAAGTGTTGCATCGCTTCGCAGTGTCTGTGCGCTTTTTGTAAGCCCTAAACTCTATTTTCTTTTATCATTTTGCACTCATTCATGAAGTTTTGAAATATGCAAAATCGTATAGGTTGCACTAAATGATGACGTGATCGGATTTGGGAATCTATTGAATTTGGAGCTACAATGTGTCTAAGCTTCATAAGGAGATAGGTAAGCCATTGAAATAAGCATATTAAAAGTTGCACTGAAGTAAGTTAAAATCATTAGCAAATTGGAGAAGTTTTAGGTTCATCATATATTGAATTGAAGATCTTATATCTCACAAACTTAGGATAAGTTGGCTAAATGCTTAGGGTTTATTTACACACTTATTTTGGTGTTTTAAAAAGGTGATTATGATGTAAATATTGAAGTAGGAGCTGGCCAAAGGAGGTGAAGCATCGGAGTTAAACATGACAAGTAGGTGCTGTCAAATTCGCAGAAAAACAGCAAGCAGCTGGAAAATGGGTGATCTTCAAACGATCATATCTCTCAATTTACTGAGTCAAATTCGTTGATATTTGAATCAAAATCTCATAAATGGAGTATAGAATACGAAACTGGTCGACTTTTGGGGAAATACAGAGATGACGAAGGCGAAAAGTGCAGAACAGTGAGAGGTGTTCAAAGTTCTCGGGTAGCAGAACAGTGTGAGGAGTTCAGTCTGTTTTGAGCTCATTAGGATGAATTAGAAGCTGAAACTTTGAGGTAAGTAAGCTAAGATGTTGTCCTTGAGGTTTATCAAAAAATATTTGGTGGTTGTGTTGATAACTTTTGAGTAACCCAAGCTGAAAGTTGAACCTGAAATTTTAGGTGCAAGGGAAAAACTGCTAGCAAGAGATTGAAGGTGATGTTCTTCCATTTCTATATACTTTACAACAAAGTGTGTATGGCTATTCTGAATTGAGTTATGGGACTGAATTAGATTTGTTTCTAAGGTGCATAGGGGAAAGAATTGATATTACTAATTTCATTTTCAGGGCAAACGGAGATAGGAAAAGCGTATAACCCTTGGAACTCTTTTGGTGATTATGAGTGACTCTACTTTAGAATTATGCTTGACGTATGTTTTTCCTTCAAAAACATAATTGTTGATCATTGAATTTTGTTTGAACTAATTATGTATAGCTTCATGGAGTTTCTAACATAAAGTTCATGATGGAACCTAAGCATGGAAACTAAATTATGAAAGTATGCTTTCCTTTAGAGAATGTTTTGTGTAAATCCACTTGGGAACATATTTAGATGATAATGTGAAAATGTCAAGAAATTGTTGTATGTGTTATAAAGACAATATTTCCATGGTAAACAAATTATGCCTTGTTTGTGGTTAACCCCTAATACTGAAGGACATTCAAGAAGGTACTTAGGGGGGAATGATTCATAATTTCCCGATACTGAAGGACAATGAGAAGGTATTCGAGTAGTAAATGGTCTTACCTTAATACTGAAGGACATAGAGAAGGTATTAGGGAAAACCAAAGGGCCAAATGTATTCCACGTGCACGTGAGAGAGGTATGAACCTTATTGGTACAAATGTAACTCTACCACCTCTATGGTTCAAAAGTGGTATCATGCCATGTGTTTTATTGTTATGAGCTTCTTCATTATTGATCTATCTACCCTCAATATAATACTACATTATGAGTTGTGTGCTATGCATAAGTGGTGACTTTAACCTGTAAATTGGAAACATGGTTTGTTTATGTTACAAACAGATGTTAAGCTATTTTCTACTTATAGTCTGCCATTTTTATGCTTCACCTGTGAGCTTATAATAGACACTCACTAGGCTTCCTACCTCACGTTTTCTTTATGTCTACTCTTTCCAGGTAGCAGACGAGATTCCAGTGCTTAGCCTTGACAAGGCCTATTTGCCACCACGCCATTTACCTCCTTGTATATACACTTTCTTTTGTATATGGTTTGTAGTGAGAACATATTAGATGAGTTGTAATAAACTTGGAAACTTCATGATTACCTAAAGAACATAGTAATGGAAGTGAATGTGTTTCATATATAAGTGTATATCAGTGCTTAATTTTGCTTGTTCAAACATGTTGTGTTATGTTTATTTTAAGTTAAGTCTTGGGTTAGTCAAGGAAAGCCAACAAGAGGTTTGGTTATCTTTGTCTTTGCATCTCTTCCTAGGTTAGGCAAGTAAGCTGGGACGGGGTGTGACAGTTTTCCTCAGCGCGCCCAATGTCTCAGTGTTGCAACGCTGACCTGCAGCTCAACCTCCAACCACGCGGACAGCGTTGAGACACCGAAAAACGGCGTCTCAACGCCATCGACATAACAGCAAATCTCTTTGTTGTTCTTCATCGTTTTTTGCCCGATTTTGCTCTGATTTCTTCACAACAACTCTCGCCACGAACGACATGGACTTACAAACTCGATTTACTTTCTAAATGCCCAAAACAACGAGCCTTTACATTGATCTCATCAATAGAAAAGTAAATCTAATAAAATGTGCGAAAACCAAAAACATCCAATATGCAAATACCACAATTCATCTCATGAATTAAAGCATATCCCACCTTAATTTAAGAAAATCATTTTGCACAACGAAGAAGCAAACGATTGGGTCTGATACCAATTGAAGGGAATAAAACTCTCAGAGTGAAATGACATGGAATGTCGTGGTATTCGTTGTGAAAAACGTTTTCTTAAAACTGAATTTATCACATAAATTCCTAGGCTAAACATGTTGTAAAAGAAGGAAAAACAGTAAGAAAAACTAGTTAATTGTGGAAGAACACTTCTTCACGAATTCCTTCTCTGATCTCGATCTCTACGTTCACGATCTCTCGAACAATGAACAAATTTGACACCTCCAATTGATCTTCTATGTTGTTCTCCGTGGGTAAAGGGAGAGTAGTGGGACTCTTTTGGTTTTAAGGTAGAGAGAAAATTTGAGAGAGATGAGAGAATGAGAGAATGTTCTTGGATGGAAATCTAAAAAATGACGAAAGCTTAAGCAAACCTTCTTGCAAAGGTGCTTAAATAATGGTGATAGGTGGAGTTGAAATCTCCACCTATTTACCATTTTACCAAAACCTTAGGTTATGCAAACCATATTTGCATAACAACATATAATAAGATATCTCATACCTTATTATATAAATCACATTTGTATAATTGTGGATATTAAATTGAATCACATTCAATTTAATTTATCTCAATCAAATTTCTCTAAATTAACACTAATTAAACAATTAGGCTAACCTATAGTTTATTATGAATCTCATTCACATTAAACTATATAATATTTCAATCATATCTCATATAAATGACATAAATACCCTTTTTAATGAATTTGAACACTTCAAATCCACACCAAACTGTAAACCCTCTATATATCCAGTTTGAGCCAACCGAGGGACCTAATGGACCTACAGATGACGAGCTCCAATGATCTGAGACTAACCTGTCAAACTCTTTGACCCGGTTATTCAACATTCATTGGCTACGGTAACAATCCAATAAACCTCGTAGTAGCACTCCCATAACTGTAGGACAAGTTGTGTCTGAAGGGAATCGAATCCCGCAGCGGAAGCGATTGTGAATCGCGCGTTCTTAATTTCGTTACATGAATTACAATCAAGAACAAATCTAACTAGATTAAGAATATAACAACATTGGACAACAAGAATTATACCTTTGAAAAACTTTTCTTCAAGTGCTCCTTCTCCCACGATCACGATCTCAACAACACGAACTCGAGCGATCACGGACACTACCACCAGATCTTCTCTGTTGTTCTCTAGGTGAGGGAGGAAGGTGGGTTCCTTTTTAGGGTGAGATGTGGAGGTTGTGAGAGAATGTGTTTTTGGAACCTTTTCAACAACACAACAAGATGACACACTAGGGTTTTCAAAACTCTATCTCAAAGTTGTATCTCATGCAACTATGTATAGGGAAATAAGGTGGAAATTACCATCCTATCCCACTTTCATTCTCTCATTAGTATATAGTTAATATGTGAATCTAATATACATTAAAACTATATATTATATCAATTATATCACATATAACTAATATAACATCTCATATATGAAATTGAACACTTCAATTTTATTCCTAACTTTATACCCTCAATATAACCATGTTGAGCCAACAGAGGGACCTATTGGACCTACAGTTCATGAACTCCAATGATGTGAGATTAACTGATCAAACTCTTTGATCTAGTTAATCAATATTCATTAACTTCAAGTCACTCCATTATAGACTTGTAGTTGCACTCTCCTCACTATAGATTATATTGTGTCCACTGATATAATCATTACCCACGAGTCGACCCTTCACAGGTTGTTCGTAATCACGACTTGGTCAAATTACCGTTTTACCCCTGTGATTACCTCTTTTTTCCTTAAGCACTACTGATCCTCCAATGAACAATAAGTCTAAGGTCATACCATAGTCATACCCTCTTAAGTCAGTAAGAGGGTGGGGCCCCGTTGTTCAAGACCTGGAGTCAATTCTTGAGGGAACAACTTATCTAATTCCTTAGTGTAGGAATGAGTGAATTCCATCTTGCACAGTTAAGTCCCCGACTACCTACGAGGTTCTCGTCCCGAGAAGGTAGGCTTATTGAGTCGGCTCATGTGCCACTCTCACCCATACTAGTCTGAGGACAAACCCCTATAAGCAGGAGTTCTTAACTTGCTCAGGATTCAGGTCGAGTCACTAATTACCATCTATAAATTATCAGTCTTACCCTGTTAACGACGTTATACTGGTTAGACTAATAATTTGCAGTCCGATCTTGTATGAACTCTTCATACAGGATGCCCCCACTCGCATGTCAACTACATGAATGAGTTGAATTACCTCATTTGTACGAATTACAAAGTGAGTCGCATCCATGGTGTTACCAGAATTAGGTTTCCAACCTTATTCTTATACCATAGACCATTTAGGTTATACTCTTGAACATAATCCAAATAGTGTCCACTACACTAATGTTCAAGATACATTATAACCTTGGAGCTTACTTTATTGGATTTATAAAGCAAGAATATAATTTTATCAAAACAAATAACTCTTTATTTATTTGATCAAAATTACACAAGTTTAGGGCATAAATCCCAACAATCTCCCACTTGAACTGAAACTTGTGGAGTATTGAAAACATTACAGTAATGTAAATACAATAGACTAGGGCATTTAAACCCTTTGTACATAATACTCCCACTTGCCCTCGTTGGGGAAGACTTGTAAACCTAGACCTTCTAGGTGACTCTCAAACACTTAAGTCGTGAGAGCCTTTGTAAAAGGATCAGTAACGTTGTGCTTCGAGGCTATCTTTGTGACGATCACGTCTCCTCGATGCACGATCTCCTAGATGAGATGATATTTTCGCTCAATGTGCTTTCCCCTCTTATGACTTCAGGGTTCCATTGAATTTGCCACGGCACCACTGTTATCACAATACAATGTGATGGGCATACTCATATTTGGAACAACTTCCAAATTCAGTATGAATTTCCTTAACCTAATGACCTCTTTAGCTGCTTCACAAGCTGCTACATATTCGACCTCCATGGTGGAATCAACGATGCATCCCTGTTTGACGCTTCGCCATACTCAACTCCTCCGTTAAGAGTAAATATTGACCCTGATGTAGATTTCCAAGAATCTTTATCAGTCTGAAAGTCAGAATTCGTGTATCCTGTAAGGATCAAATCCATAGACCCATACACAAGCATGTAGTTCCTTGTTCTCCATAGATACTTAAGGATTGTTTTAACCGCTGTCCAGTTTTCAAGTCCTAGATTGGATTGATACCTACTGACCATTCCAACTGCAAAACAGATGTCTGGCCTAGTACACAACATGGCGTACATCAGGCTCCCAACAGCTGATGCGTAAGGAATCTGTCTCATATCCTCAACTCCTTGAGGTGTCTTAGGACTCTGTTCCTTAGACAAATGAACTCCATGCCTAAAAGGAAATAAACCCTTTTTGGAGTTTTGCATCTTAAACCTCAACAACACTTTGTCGATGTAAAATGTCTGAGACAGGGCTAGTGTTTTATTCTTACGGTTCCGGACAATCTGGATCTGAAGAACAAACTGCGCTTCACCCAAACTTTCATTTGAAATTGCGTAGCTAGCCAATTCTTAATGTCAATAAGATATCCTACATCATTCCCAAATGAGTATGATATCATCCACATATAGAACTAGGAATGTTACAGAACTATTGATGATTTTCTTGTAGACACAAGGTTCATCATCATTCTGATCAAAGCCATAGGATTTGATTGCTTCATCAAATCTTATATTCCAGGACCTAGAGATTTGTTTCAGTCCATAAATTGACCTTTTAAGCCTACAAACCTTTTGCTCTTGTCCTTGTTCAATGAACCCTTTGGGTTGGTCCATGTAGATGTTTTCCTCAAGATTGTCATTCAAAAAGGTTGTCTTGACATCCATTTGTCATACCTCATAGTCATAATATGCGGCAATGGCAAGTAGGATACAGATGAACTTTGCTAAAACAACAGGTGAAAAGGTTTCCTCATAGTCAACCCCTTCAACCTAGGTATAACCCTTTGCTACTAGTCTAGCTTTAAAGGTTTGCACCTTCCCATCTACACCACGCTTTCTCTTGTAGATCCACTTACAACCTATAGGTTTTACCCCCATCAGTTTATCTACAAGATCCCAAACAGAATTGAAGTACATAGACTCCATTTCTTGGTCCATGGCTATGACCCATTTGTCTTTGTCTTTGTCAACCATCGCTCGATTTTAAGTCAATGGATCCTCACATTCGTCATCTGGTATAACAACTTGGGTTTCAGATAAACCCATATAACGGTCAGGTTGTGTTATAACCCTCCCAGTATGTCAATGGACTCTCTTGACTAGACAAGCTAGTATCAACAACTTTTGTTGACGTACTAATTTTATTAGCAACCTTTGTTATTGTTCTGTCTAACTCACTTAACACAATTTTACTTCTTGGCTTGTGGTCCCTTATGTGGTCTTACTCTAAGAAAATGGCATTTGTCAACACAAAAACCTTATCTTCCTTAGGATCATAGAATAAACCACCTCTTGTTTCTTTTGGGTAGCCTACGAATAGGCATAATTTTGAACGTGAATCCAACTTCTTTGAATTTGTCCCAAGCACATGTGCGGGACAACCCCAAATTCTGAAATGACATAAACTACCTTTGCATCTTTTTCAGAGTTCAAATGTTGTTTTAGAAACACTTTTTGATGGCATATTGTTCAAAATGTATACCGCAGTCTCCACGGCATAACCCCAAAAAGAACTAGGGAGATAAGCATAACTCATCATTGATCGAACCATGTCCAACAAGGTTTTATTTCTCCTTTCTGATATACCGTTTTGTTGTGGCGTACCGGGAGTTGAGATTTGGGATGTAATTCCATGTTCTATCATATAGTTCTAGAATTTTAAATCCATGTACTCTCCACCTCGATCTAATCGAATAGTTTTAATTGTTTTACCTAATTGGTTTTCAACAACGTTGTATGGTCCAACCATAAACAACACCCCAATGCTTCTCTAATGAACAACAACGTTGTATGGTCCAACCATAAACATCACCCCTCCCGGGCTAGTGAGAGGTTGGGCGCCCGTTGTCCAAGCCCTAGAGACAGCACTTAAGGGAACAACCCCTCTAGTTTCCCTGAGTCGGGAACGAGTGAATTCCATCTTGCGTAGTAAAGTTCACAGCTCCCCACGTGGTCCTGTCCATGAGAAGATAGGCATATTGGGCGAGTAACTGTGACCACCTTCACCCGTACTAGTTAAAGGACAGACCTCCGCAGATAGGAGTCCGTAACACGCTCAGGATTAGGGTCGAGTCACTAATGGTCATCTACGAAGGTATTAGTCCTATACTGTTAATGGTGTCACATCAGTAGGTCTAATAATTCCAGTCTGGTCTTGTACAATCTCATTGCACAAGATGCCCCCACTCGCATGTCAACCACATGAATGAGTTTGATCATCTCGTTTGTATCTAATACAAAGCGGGTCGCATCCACAACGTATCCAGGATTAAGTCTCCAACTCCATCCATATATTGTAGACCATTCGGGTCATTAACTCGAACGTTATCCTCCCTGTGTGTCCGTCACACACCGTTCAAGTTCTAGTTCTCTCATACTTCAATGACCCTGGAGCTTCATTTATTGGACAAAGTTTTTAAATATGCGAGACACAAAGTGATGAAAAATAACTCTTATTTATTTCAATAGTGAATATTACAAACATGTACGAGATTAGGACATACATCCCAACAGTAGATCCTCTAGGTTTTAGCTTGACATTTGCAACCCCAGTAGGGGCAAAGTTAGTGACCCGATAAAAAGTGAAGATCGGTCAGGTCTTGGTGGAAGGTCACTCGTTTGTAGTGACCTTGATTGTCCTAGAGATGAGTGACTTCGATGTGATTCTGTGCATGGATTGGATGGCTGCGAATCATACCAACATCGTCTGTCACCGTAGGGAGGTTGTGTTTAAGCTTCCATCGGAACCAAGCTTCAAGTTTAAGAGAACTAAGTCAAGGACGGTTCCAACGGTGATCTCAACTCTAAAGGCAAGCAAGTTGGTTGGCTAACAGGCTTGACCCTTCTTCGCAAGTGTGACAGACCTGAGGAACGGGGAAAGGGGACGTGTCATCAGAGCTAGTGTAAGAGAGTTCGCGGATATGTTTCTCGAGAATTTGCCTAGTTTACCTCTAGCCAGGGAGGTGGATTTCAGCATCGAGTTGGAGTCAGGCACTGCGCCTTTATCAAAAGCTCCATATCGAATGGCCCCAACCGAGTTAATAGAACTCAAGACCCATTGTTGGAGCTTCTAGACAAGGGTTTCATTCGCCCTAGTGTCTCACCATGCGGTGCACTGGTACTTTTTGTGAAAAAGAAAGATGGGTTGATGCGCTTATACATTGATTATCGAGAATTGAACAAGGTAACTATAAAGAACAAGTACCCGCTCTCCAAGATTGATGATTTGTTTGACCAGTCAGAGCAGTACTGTTCTCCAAGATTGATTTACACTCAAGCTATCACCTGTTGCGAATAAGAGAGGACGGCATCCCAAAGACAACATTTAGATCCAAGTATGGACATTAGGAGTTTACCGTGATGTCGTTCGGATTGAGAAATGCCCCCATTATGTTTATGGACATGATGAATAGGGTGTTCAAGGAATTCCTGGACATCTTCGTTATCGTGTTTATAGGTGACATCCTGGTCTACCCAAAGTCGACTGAAGAACACGAGAACCACTTGAGGAGAGTCTTGACTGTTTTTAGGGAAAATCAGTTATATGCTAAGTTCTCCAAGTGCGAGTATTGGTTGCATCAGGTGTCCTTTCTAGGCCACATACTATCTGAGCAGTTTAAGAATGGCCTCGACCCAAAATCGTCACTGAAGTTTGTAGAGTCCTGGCTTAGTTTGTAGACCATAGGAAGAGAGTTTGCAGATATGTTTCTCGAGGATTTTCCTAGAGTATCTCCAGCCAGGGAGGTGGATTTCAGCATCGAGTTGGAGGCAAACACTACGCCTTTATTAAAAGCTCTATATCGAATGACCCAAGTCGAGTTAATATAATTCAAGACCCAGTTGCAGGAGCTTCTAGACAAGGGCTTCATTCACCCTAGTGTCTCACCGTGCGGTGCACTTTTCTTTACTTGTTTAGGGTTTTCTCTTATGTGGCTTTAGTTTTGTTAAAAAAAATATATTTGGAAGAGGAAGGAGCAACAACTCGAGGACCGTGTTCGCCCTCCATCTCTTCCCCTTCTCTGTGCGAAGGCCAACCGACTGCCCCGCCTTTCCCTCTCCCTTTATCTTTTTTGTCATAACCCCTCCCCCTTCTTTTCCCTTCGAGCCGCAACCCCGCCATCACGTCTTCAATCTCGCGTCGACTATTGCTCGTCTGCTTCTTCTTCTTCGCCAGGAAGTCCAGTAGCCGTCGGTGCCATCATGGGTCTCAGTCTGTGGCATTGTCACTGATTACTCTCTCAGATCTCTCTCACCGATTCCTCTCTCTGGAATCTCCCACATTGATTCACATCTCTCTATCTCTCGGATCTCTCTCTCTCTCTCACAGATTTCTCTTTCTCTCTCTCTCGGTTCTCCCTCTCCGTTCGCTCTCCCTCTCTCGAATTGCTCTTGTTTGTGTTGGACAAGGCTGCAAGTTCGGGGATTTCAGAGAACTACGACTTGAGGTAGTGTGCAAGTAGCATCGAAGGAATCCCAAACGTTAGAGCTGTGAACGTGGACAGAAGGACTGGTTCTAGGTGTTTGGCAGTTGAGGTCTGAAGTTCGCTCGACGCACACGTGTGTAAGTAAGTATCTTCAATCTTGAATTTCGTTTTCGACACTTAGATTGTCCATAATTGCGCTGTTAGTAATTCAAGGATCATCTTGGGCAAGGACAGTCGTGCCTGGTTGAACCGTTGAGTTGAATGTATGTGTTGTGATGGCTTGTAGGATCCTTTGGTTGTCGTAGGTGAGTGGGAGTGGTCCTTGGAAAGGAAGAGCTTATCCTGCGTTCTACAACCGAGGTAAGTAGCCGTTTAATTTTAAACACCGAGCCATTAGTGAAGGAACTCGGTGCGTGTTGTAGATTTTAATAAATCTGACATGCTTCTAGGTTATGGATAACGACTTGGTAATGTAACATAGTATGCATCTTTGGAATCTCTTGTTTGTTTGAAAATGTTAAGCTTGTTAAATATGGATGTTATACGTTTATAGGACTTTTGGTTTATTCGAACTGTTGAGCATGTTGTGTATGTTGTTATACTTGTGCTTGGACTCTCTGGCTGGTCGTGATTATGGTTGGTGGGACTGTTGGTCCTTAGGGATCGAGCAGACAGATGGTGAAACCTGCGAACTTGAACTTCGAGTCTTACTTCCCTGTGAGTTGTGACCCGAGTTGAGGTGTTTGGTTGGTCGGGGTGGATCGATCGAGCGAGGTGTTGGATAGAAACTCTTAGGGCATACACTTATTAGAGTAACTGGAGGGTCTTAGAGGAGCCTCAGAAGTCGTGAGAGAGCCCTAATTCACTAGCCTTGCTTTCTCTAAAATTTGTAACCCCGACGAGTCTAGACCTTTACGTTGGTGGTTCTGTGTAGCATTTAGGTCAGACACCAATTTGCAGGATTAGCATTTGAGTCGAGCACTCAATTAAAGGATTAGCATTTTGGTCGGGCACTCATTTGTAGGATTAACATTTGGGTCGAGCATCCATTTGTAGCCACCTAGGTTCCTTAGATCGCCGGTAGGTCTCGATAAGGGGTTTACCTAGTGGGGTGTCTGGTTGTTTGATAGCACACAAAATGTGTTATCCTTAGCCTTAATTATTGCTAGTTTTATGATAATTTCAGAGCTTTTATTTGGTTTAATCACTCAATTTCAGGTTAAAAGCTTAAACAGGACATTTGGAGACATTTTGGATCACTAGGGATCGAAACGAGGCCTTTTGGAGTTAAAAATAACATCAATTGGAAGTAGAAAGATCAATCCAAGCTAGTAGATCCGAGGTGATGGCGTTGCAACGCCGTGATTTCTGTTTAGAGGCTTTGAAGACTCCAGGCGATAGTGTTGCAACGCTGCCTAGCAGCGTCGCAACACTATCTCGATAAGGAAGCGCACATGAAGGACCGCACAACGAGTGTTACAACGTTGCCTTGCAGCGTCGCAACGCCAGATTGATAAGGGGCGCGCGCGTTAGGGTAGCGGCGTTGCAACGCTGCCCTCGGTATTGCAATGCCATCGACAGTTTCCATCTTTGATACGCGCCTAGGGTACAGCGTTGCAATGCTGTGCCGATTATGCCTACAAATACAACCTTAATTCTTCTTGTAAAAGGAGCCAAATTTGGTAAATTTTCCACCCTAATTTCAAAATACACTTTGTAAGAAGAGAGAAAAGAGCGTTTATGGGAGCCAAAGCACTCGTGGAGGTTCGAGATCGAAGACGGGAGCTCGGAAGGACCGACATCGACACATAAGTTTAATTTCCTTTTCTGTCAATTTGTAATAGCGTTCTAAGACGTTTTCTACTTGTTTAGTTTGATTTTCATGTGATTTAAAGTAGCTAAACATTGTAGTTAGGATTTGATTTACTTGTTAAGACTTTCTTACCATAAATTGAAGAATGTTTTGTTCTTATTTTTGGCAATTCGTTCTTTACTTCTTAATTTGTTGGTTTAAGTGGACTCAAGAGATAAAACTTGAACTAGAGTAAAATTGTCAAAACTCTTAGAAATCTGGCATGAGAATGACCTAGAAATCTTAGGGAAACACATAAAGAAGTTGCTTGTTGCGTAATCTTTTATTGCATTACCGCAGTGTACGGGTCAAGTTTTAGTATAGTGATTTATGAGTCCAAGTATCGTCCTCGGGAATGGGTTTCTAGATTAATTAAGTACTAAGATACTAATTCTCAAATTTAGCCAAAGCAACAAAACATGGATAGGTGTTTGACGAATAAGACAACCAAACAAACAAACATGTGGAGACACGAATTGATAGAATTAAAGGAAGTGATTTTACAAGTTAAAGACCTAACTAGCACATGCATTGAACCAATGAGATGAAATTATAAACAAGAAGTGAAATACTCAAGAAAATTTCTCGATTCTTAGTGAGCCTCACACATACAATAAACTCATAGTCTCCATATGAACCAACAACATGCATGGCATTAAGCAACTTCTTTATGTGTTTCCCTAAGATTTCTATGTCACTCTCATGCCAGACTTCCAAGGGTTTTGACAAATTTGCTCTAATTCAAGCTTTATCTCTCGAGTCCACTTAAATCAACAAATTAAAAAGTAAAGAACGAATTGCCAAAAATAACGACATAACATGCTTCAATACATCACAAGAAAGTCATAACAAGTAATTCAAATCCTAACTACTATGTTTAGCTACTCTAAATCACAAGAAAAACAAACTAAACAAGTAGAAAACGTCTTAGAACGCTATTACAAATTGAAAGAAAGAGAAATAAACTTAGGTGTCGATGCCGGTCCTTCGTCTCCGAGCTCCCGTCTTCGATCTCGAACCTCCACGAATGCTTTGGCTCCAAAAATCACTCTTTTCTCTCTTCTTGCAAGGTGTATTTCAAATTTAGGGCAAAACTCTACCAAACTGTGCTCCCTTTTTGCAAGAATCATAAGGTTGTATTTATAGGCATCAATGGGGCAGCGTTGCAACGCTAGGAACAGCGTTGCAACGCTGTACCCTAGGCGCGTATCAAATATGGAAACTATCGACAGCGTTGCAATGCCAGGGACAGCGTTGCAACGCTGCTACCTTAACGCGCGCGCTCCTTATCGAAGTAGCGTTGCGGACGCCGCAAGCGGCGTTGCTGCAACGCTACCGCACGATCTTCATAAGCGTCTTCTTATCGAGATGGCGTTGCAACGCCAAAAGGCAGCGTTGCAACGCCATCGCCTGTAGCCTTCAAAGCCTCTTGGCTGCACATTCGGCGTTGCAACACTCTATATGGCGTTGCAACGCCATCGCCTCGGGTCTTTAGCTTGGTTTGGTCTTCTCTCTTCCATTTGATGTTATATTTAGCTCCAAATAGCCTTGTTTTGATCCCGAGTGATCCAAATTGTCTCCAATAGCTCCGTTTAAGCTCTTAACCTTAATTTGAATAAATTAACCACGTAAAAGCCCTGAAATCATCATAAAACTAGCAATAATTAAGCCTAAGGATAACACATTTTGTGTGCTATCAAACACCCCCAAACTTAGACTTTTGCTAGTCAGAAAAAAAACAGAGTTAAACATTAGATTTTTCTTAAACATACATGTGATTCAAGCCTCAAAGATTTAAGAGAATATTTTGCAATCACAGGAAACACTTAAACATAACACTTCAACAAGTAATTTAAAACTTTTCCTAAGTGTTCCTACGTGTGTGTGTGATTAGCCTATGTTCCCTTCATTTTTACTAAGCCCAGATCAACTTTATTAGGTTCTCCATTCAACTTCCCCCTACACTGGTCTTAATTACTAATCTTTGAGCCTCTCCACATTCAAGAAATAAATAACTTTACTCAGCACTTAATCACTCTTTTAATGCCACTTTTTCTATTTTCTTCTTCTTTTTTTTTGTGCAAGGACACTAGCTTTCACGCATCGACTGCAGGGACCCTTACCCAGAGCACTCGCTCAATGAGTGGCCTAACTGATCACAGTGAAGGTAGCTCTTTTTGTCCTCACGATTTTTTTTTTCTTTAACAAACATAACAAAAAAAATCACATAATGCACATATTATACAGATCATGCACTTTATATTGTCATTCACCCTATCTTGCAGTTTAACTCTCAAATCAGTTTTCAGACCTATCGAGGTGACATCAAACTTCTAAGCCTAATAACTTTGTTCTAAGCATTTCAAAACTACAGGAACACATGCTATGTGCATAATGGTGCAGGAAAAACTCAAGAAATTTTTTTTAAATTAACTCAAATTCATGTCATGCTTTCAGGTTTCAGCAGAATAACAAAGATTTTCAAATAAATCTCATCCTAGGCTATCATACGCATACTTATGTAAAAGATCAACCAACAATTCAGCACATACTAAGGACAGTCACAACAAATAAACACAATCCCACCCCCAAACTTAAACTAAACATTGTCCCCAATGTTTGTAGAAATAAGCATGAGGTAAGTATAAGGGTAGAAGTGAACGATATTGTCCTGGGTGATGGAGATCTTTCTGAGTTTCTTGGATAGCCAAAGCATGTGTGTTGAATGGGAGCATGGATTTCAACGAAGAAGGGCATCTCCACAACCTACGAAATAAAACAACAACTAACTAAGAATTGAAAAACAACTAAAGCAAGCTAAAGACAGGAAAACAAAAGTAAGTAAAGCTTGGGTTGCCTCCCAAGAAGCTCTTTGTTTAACGTCTTTAGCTAAACTGTACTCCCTCAAGGTGTTTCTTTCCTTGCTTGCGATTGTGCGGAGTGATGTGTTCATTTGGCGAACACAGGTCTCTATATTCTTTATTGCGGCTCCATGATTGGTCACTATACCGAATAATCTGGTGACTGCATTCTCCAGCTGGTTGGACCGACTTCTGGATTCAGCTATGAAGGAGTGTAATGTGTCTTCCAGAGATGGTTTCCTCTCTGTTGTAGAAGCATGCCTTGTAGGAGGATTCAACACATTCTTGTTGTTAGCATAAGAGAAATTCTCATGATACCTCAAACCTGGATTGTAATGTGTTGGTAGGTTATTCTGAGTCTGATTTCCTCCATAGTGGTTGCTTCTATTGTTCAGGTAGTGCAATTGCTCCATAGTGGATTCTCCATTGGGCTGGGAGCATTGAGAGGACATTCTTGTCTGTGGTGATCCTGCAAAATTATTCAAGGCATGAGTGAGAGATGCCATATGAGATCTAAGAGAGGTTACCTCGTCTAGTTGATATAATCCAGCTAATGGCTTAGATCTGTCATTTTCTATAGGCCACTAGTAGCTGGCAGTTGACACTTCCTCCAAGAGGGCACGTGCTTCTGGCACAGTCTTCGCCATGAAAGCCCCTCCAACAGTAGCATCCAGAATGGTCCTGGTCTTACCTTCCATCCATTATAAAACAGTGTGCACTGGAGCCGGTCACAGGTAGCCATGCTTTGTGGGCACCTCCCGAGCATGTCCTTGTACCTTTCCCAGGCTTCAAATAACTGCTCTCTTACTTGCTGCTTGAATGTCCCTATCTCAGTCCTCAACTTTGCAGCTTTAACAGGTGGAAAGAATTTGGTCATGAAGGTTTGGGCTAACTCCTCCCAGGAAGTGATACTCCCTGAGGGAAGGGACCCTAGCCATTCTTTGGCTCTACCCTGCAAAGAAAAAGGAAAGAGACGTAAGCGAATACTATCAGTAGAGATACCATTCATTTTAAATGTACCATGATTTCCAAAAATTTTGAAGATGAGAGTTAGGATCTTATGTGGCTAGGCCTCTGAAAGCACCTTCCCTAACCATTTGTATCAGCACTGTTTTCAGTTCAAAGTTATTAGCATTGATGGGGGCATGGACTATTCCAGCCTGCTCAGAATTAAACACAGGTTGGAAATACTCCCTTATAGGTTTAGGGTTATTGATGAGCTCCTGATCAGCCATTTCTTGAGGTTCTGCTCTTCCTTCCCTTAGGAGTCTCCTACAGGTCCTCTCGATCTCAGGATCAAAAGGGTGCAAGTCTGCAGCTCTCCCTTTGGGCATACACCTGGAGAAACAAAAAGAAAGAAGTTAGATAAAAAAAAAAAAAAGAAAAACACCAACAACTAGAAAATAAAACATAAAATAAAGACATAAAACATAAAACTTGGGTTGCCTCCCAAGAAGCGCTTGCTTTAACGTCTTTAGCTAGACGGTGACTTTCAGGACACATAAAATTGCTCATATTTCTTCGGGCCCTTCTTGCTTGAATCGATGTAGCCTTCTAAGTCTAAAAGGCTATCCTGCTTTTCTTCAGCCCCGGTCAGAAAATTATTTTTGGAATTTTTATTTATCAAAAGAAAAGAACTGAAATCAAAGCAAGACTGGTGAGTGTAAGACAAATGGTTATCAAAAATAAAGGAAATTTCAGGGGATAAAATAAAAGAAGACTTCTCAGCCTCTAACTCTATCACCTGGATCTCTCCTGTGGAACTAAGTGTATCACCAGTGTCCTCCTCACTAACCTTATCATGGTGTGCCTCAGTCTCCCCCAAACTATCCTCACTAACATCTAAACAAATCCTCCTAGGTGGCATCTCCTGAGTGGTAAGGATAAGAAATTGTTCCTGTAAGGCATTCAGGGAAACTACTAGCTGGTTAAGATATTGAGCTCTATCCTGTACTATTTCCCAAAGTACTATCACCTCAGTTTCTAACCTATCCAACCTTTCTAATTCACTATGAACCAAATTTTTCAATTTCAAGTCTAAGGTATATTCTGCCAATTGGTCCATAAGAGAAGATTTTCTGGTGGTTGGTTAAGGTACGAAAAACTATGGTTCCAAGTGCCTAAATAACTACCCTCATGTGAATTTTCATATATGTCAGGTACATAATGGTAAAAATTAGACACATGGTAATCAGAAAAATCATGATGCACAAAACTAGGATCCTGAGAGGGACAGTAGAATGGTGGAAACTCAAAATTATGCAAAGTCATACTTGAAAAATCAGTAATTTCACAACAAGACTTCACACAATATCAACACAATCAAAACAGGAAACAAAGACTCAAAAACACACAAAACTAAAATAACACAAATAAGGAAATAAACAATAACACAAAACAATTAAGGAAAGACAAACAAACAAGCTTTAGCCTAAAATTTCAAATTTTCTCCTAATATTAATTAACCTAAATAATCGCCATTCCCAAAGAACGGCGCTTAAAAACTTGTTGCGTAATATTTTATTGCAATACCGCAGTGTACGGGTCAAGTTTTAGTATAGTGATTTATGAGTCCAAGTATCGTCCTCGAGAATGGGTTTCTAGATTAATTAAGTACTAAGATACTAATTCTCAAATTTAGCTAAAGCAACAAAACATGGATAGGTGTTTGTTAATAAGACAACCAAACAAACAAACATGTGGAGACACGAATTGATAGAATTAAAGGAAGTGATTTTACAAGTTAAAGACCTAACTAGCACATGCAGTGAACCAATGAGATGAAATTATAAACAAGAAGTGAAATACTCAAGAAAATCTCTCGATTCATAGTGAGCCTCACACATGCAATAAACTCATAGTCTCCATATGAACCTACAACATGCATGGCATTAAGCAACTTCTTTATGTGTTTCCCTAAGATTTCTATGTCACTCTCATGCCAGACTTCCAAGGGTTTTGACAATTTTGCTCTAATTCAAGATTTATCTCTCGAGTCCACTTAAATCAACAATTTTGCTCTAATTCAATTTTGCTCTATATGGCGTTGCAACGTCATCGCCTCGGGTCTTTAGCTTGGTTTGTTCTTCTCTCTTCCATTTGATGTTATATTTAGCTCCAAATAGCCTTGTTTTGATCCCGAGTGATCCAAATTGTCTCCAATAGCTCCGTTTAAGCTCTTAACCTGAATTTGAATAAATTAACCACGTAAAAGTCCTGAAATCATCATAAAACTAGCAATAATTAAGCCTAAGGATAACACATTTTGTGTGCTATCATTGCTTAATCTCATGCATGTCGTAGGTTCATATGGAGACTATGGAGTCTATTGCATGTGTGAGGCTCACTAAGAATCGAGAGGTTTTCTTGAGTATTTTACTTCTTGTTTATAAATTCATCTCATTGGTTCAATGCATGTGTTAGTTAGGTTATTAACTTGTAAAATCACTTTCCTCAAATCTATCAATTCGTGCCTCCACATGTTTGTTTATTTGCTTGTCTTTACTTTCAATCAACTATCCATGTTACTATACTAAAGCTTGACCCGTACACTTGCGGGTATTGGATTATCATAATTTTACGCAACATTGTTCAAGGGTTCGGGTTGTTGATGTTTTTTTTTAGTGTTTTCTATGGTAAAGTAGTAGCTTGGATGTGAGTGGGCTACTTACTAAGTATTATTATGCTCACCTGTCTACTTTCTTGTCTTTGGTTGCTATTGGGATGTATGTCTTCATCTCGTGTGGTTTGTAATATTTCAAGTTGTAAATAAATAAGAGTTATTTATTTGAACTCTGTGTCATAAATAAGAGTTATTTATTTGAACTTTGTGTCTCGCATATTTCATAAACTTAATCTAATATAGTAAGCTCCAGGGTTATTGTATTATGAGAGATCTAAGAACTTGAACGGTGTGTAGTGGACACACAGGAAGGATCACGTTCGAGTTAATTACCCGAACTGTCTACAGTAAATGGATAGGGTTGGAGACCTAATCCTAGATACACTTTGGATGCAACCAGCTTTGTATTAAATACAAACGAGGTGATCCAGCTCTTTAATGTGGTGGACATGCGAGTGGGGGCATCATGTTCAATGAGATTGTACAAGACCAGACCGTGAATTATTAGACTTACTGATGTAACAACGTTAACAGTATAGGGCTAAATAGATTCGTAGATGACCATTAGTGACTCGACCTTACTCCTGAGCGTGTTATGGATTTTTGTCTGCGGGGGTCTGTCCGTTGACCCCCGAGTCATTAGATTCGTAGCTAATAAATGTTGAATAACCGACTCAAAGAGTTTGATAGGTTAGTCTCGGATCATTGGATCTCATCACGTGTAGGTCCATTAGGTCCCTCAGTTGGCTCAAATTGGACAAATTGAGGGTTTACAGTTTGGTGTGAATTTGAAGTGTTCAAATTCATTATTTGGGTATTTATGTCATTTATATGAGATATAGATGACATAATATATAGTTTGATGTGAATGAGATTCATAATAAACTATAGTATAGCCCAATTGATTAATTCGTGCTAATTGGAGAAATTGAATTGAGAGAAATTAAATTGAATGTGATTCAATTTATAAATCCACAATTATGCAAATGAGATTTGTATAATAAGGTATGAGATATCTTATATTATGTGATATGCAAATATGATTTGTATATCATATAGTTGTGGTAATATTGTGATATGGTGGAGGTTTTAACTCTATCACACAATAGTATATAAAAGCTTTGCAATAAGCTTTTAGTGAAGCATTTTGCAATTTTATGGATTTTCACCCAAAGAGAGCATTCACCTTTCTCTCAATTCTCTCTCAAATTCTCCTCACCCAAAATTCAAAGGGAGTCCCACTTACTCTCCCTCAACCTCCCGAGAACAACCGAGAAGACCCTGTGGAGGTGTCTTACTGTTCAGATTGAGGATCGTGTTCTAGGAGATCGTTGGTTCGAGAGAGATCGTGACCGGAGGAGGAAAGCGTTGAAGAAGAGTTCTTCAACAAGTACTTAGCGTATAACCTTAATGTTTTTCCTCTACTTTCGCATGTTTAGCCTAAAATTAAAGTTTTTTAGTTCAATTTTAAGATAGAATTACATAACGAATCAACGACGTTTTACAACATCTTCCACTACGGGAATTCCAAATCACATCAATTGGTATCAGAGCCAATCGTTGCTATTTTGTGTGTATTTTGTGATATCTTAAAATTAGGTGGGTTTTGCTTCAAATTCATAAGATGAAATTGTGGTTTCCATTTTGGATGTTTCGATTTTTGACATTTTTAGATTTACATTAATGTTAATGAGATCAATGTAAAGGCCTAGTGTTTTGGGCATTTCTTAATGTAAATCGAGTCTGTAAGTCCATGTCGTTAGTGGCAAGAGTTGCAGTAAAAAAAATGGAGCGAAAACGGACGATTTCGGTGAAAAACAGCAGAGGATGCTTGTTGGAAATTCATCAACGTCACGACTTTGTTCTTCAACGTTGCGACGCCATCCATGCTGCTGGAGAGGTTGTTACGGTGCAGCGTTGCAATGCAAGGGGTTGCGTTGCGACACCGCAACATTGAGAACGTTACGCTTAACACTGGAGGTTGCAACGCCATCGCGTAGTGGGCAGTAGTTCGCAAGAAATTCCAGCGTTGTGGCAAGGTAGTTTTTCATGGGACATGGAGTGCGGTGGTTCGAGCCCCAGAAGCTGCACGTATTTTCTATTTTTTTTCCTTCTGTGAATTTGATTTTATTAAATGTATTTTATTAAATGTATTTTAATTAATATTAATATAAATGTTATATTAATGTTAATAAATTTAATTTATGTCCCTAGGGTGCCAAAAATTTATCCAATAATGCTATTTATTTATTTTATGCATAAGATGTATGAAATAATTATTCTATGTGCATAATGTATGTCATGTAAATTTAAAATCCCACCTTAGGTTAAACATTTCATGCATCATATTTATATTATAAGAGTTATAATATATAGTATTCATGATAGGATTATATTATAAGGGTTATAATATAATTTTTGCATGATTTAATTTATTTAATATAAGTGTTATATTTCTTAGATTAAAAGCATGATCATGCATTTAATTCATGTGATGAATGTATGTTATAGTATAGTATTATTCATGTGATGATGATCAAGCACTATAACATAGAAATGCATGTAACCTAAGTTAATTATTAGTTTTAAAATTGTTTTGAACTTGAATAATTAGACTTAGGTTTTCAAGTTCTAATAAGATTAGAATTAGAAAATCAAATATTTCAAGTTCTAATAAGATTAGAATTAGAAAATCAAATATGACATTTGAATGGAGACTGATTAGTAACTCTGTCTAAGGAAGGTTCTGTCTAAGGCTGGGGTATTTAAGCTGACACTTTGCAGAACACCCCTGCCTGGTGTCACGATCACAATTTTTGAAGGGTCTTGAGTGATCGTTCGGCACTTGTTCCCGCACTCGAACAAGTAAGCCAACTTAGAGAAAAAGGATCGTCGGTGGCACAACGGCAGTATCTCGCAACCTCCACCCCTATTTCAAGAGAAAACGGTTTTCGAAGACGGGGTCAGAGAAAGTTTAGAAAACGTTTGGAAAAGAATTTTGAGAAAAGATTGTTATAGGCTAGCAAGCAATCAAGGGACAACCACCCTCACGATAGCATATAACTCCGAGTAGGAAGATTTGACGACTAGTCGCATCCCCCTATAGTATATTATGTGAAATTTTAGCTATTACAGGCATAAACATGCAAAGTGGCGAGGAGTCATACACTCGCGAAAATACAAGGAAAAGTAAACAGCCTACTCTATGGAAAGTAAGTACATGAAAGCATTGTAAAAGGGGTTGGACGGGCATGCGGCCATGGGCAACACGCCCTGGACGAGCATGACCGTTACATCCTCCCTCATTTAATTGGTTGACGTCCCTGTCAACCGACTTTCTTCAAACTCGGCAATCTTGATGGCGGCTGACTTCAGGTCTTCAGCGCGCTCCCAACTGATCTCAGCTTCAGGGAGGCCCTTCCATTTCACTAGGAATTCTTGCACATCTTTCCTTGGTCTGCCGATTCGTCGCGTTCTGTCAGCCAATATCTCTTCTACTTCCTTCTTGGAAGTGTTCTTGATCGTCACAGGAGGTATGGATACCTCGTTTCGAGATTCATCCTCAGGATCCGGATGATAGGGTTTTTAGTTACTTACGTGAATGACAAGGTGGACTTTCATCCACAAAGGAAGTTGAACCCTATATGATGTTTTGTCGACTTTCTAGATCACTTCCACAGGGCCTTCGTACTTTTGCACTAGACGTTGGTCTTTGTTTCCCCGAAATCGGAGCTGTTCCGGTCGCAACTTGATCAACACTTTCTCCCCCGCTTGGAATTCTAAGGGGCGACGTTTTTGGTCGGCCCACTTCTTCATTCTCTTTGTCGCTTTCTCAAGATAAGCACGAGCCACTTCCGACGTTTGCTTCCACTCCTTAGTGAAGTTATAAGCTTGAGGGCTTTTCCCCACATAAGGGTGGTCTATGACATGGGGCATGGTCGGTTGTCTCCCGCACACAATTTCAAATGGGGTTTTTCCCGTTGCGGAACTCTGTTGGCAGTTGAAGCTAAACTGAGCAACGTCGAGCATATCAACCCAGTTTCTCTGTCTTGCATCGATGAAGTGTCGAAGGTATTCCTCCAACATGTTGTTGAAGTGTTGCAATCATCCATCGATTCGGTGGGTGATGATTTGGAAGAGATGTTAAGGTTGGAGCTAACAACAACACGAACAATTACGAGATGTTAAGGTTGGAGCCTAACAACCTGAACAATTTTGTCCAAAAGGTTCCTGTGAATCGCCCATCTCGGTCCCTGACAATGCTTTGTGGAACGCCCCATAGTTTTACGGCGTTCTTAAAGAACAAGTGGGTCGTCATCTCTGCTGAACACATTCTCGGAGTCAGAATGAAGGTCGCATACTTCGAAAATCTGTCGACAACCACTAGTACTGCTTCTAATTCGCCGACTTTGGGAAGGTGGGTGATAAAGTCTAGCGAGACACTTTCCCAAGGTCGCGTTGGGGTGGCGCAGGGGTTCCAAAGAACCTGCTACCTTTGTTTCTCTCGACTTTGTCTTGTTGTGATTAGACAAGTCTTGGTGAAGCTGCATAACGTCGTCACGTAGATTGGGCCAGTAGTACCCCCTTTTTAGTAGGGCATAAGTTCTCTGCCATCCAGCGTGGCCTGCCCATAGCGTGTTGTGCCATTCTTCTAACAACAACTTCCTCAAGTTCCCCGAATGGGGTACGTACAATCGATTGCCTTTAGCGAACAAGAGGTCATCTTCCACCCAAAACTGTCGGGTTTTTCCTTCTCGAGCTAGTTGAATGATCGTCTGGGCTGCGGGATCGTTACTCAGGTGGTTCTTTATGTTCTCGCGAATCGTTCCGTCGGTCTCAATAGGTATTGTCTCCAGGCTCTCAGACAATGGACAACTGCTAGCATTTCTTTCTCGGAAGCGACATACTTTCTTTCTGCTTCGTTCAACTTTCGACTCTCGTACGCGATGGAGTGGCCATCTTGCAAGAGGACGCCCCCCAATGCAAAGTCAGAGGCGTCGGTCTCAATCTCAAAGGGTTTGGTTACATCGGCAATACCGAGTACCGGTCCCTCCATCATTGCCTTTTTAAGGTCTTCAAAGGCAGCATTACATTCGTGGTCCAATTCCAAGCGAGGTTCTTCTTCAAAGAAATCGGTCGAGGACTGTTCTTTTGAGAATCCTTCCACGAATCGCTTTGTAGTAATTGGCTAATCAGGAAGGATCGCAACTCGATGATCGAGGTCGGCACCTTCGATCTCGTATGGCTTCGACCTTTCCATCTTCCATTTCGATTTTTCCACACTCGATGACGTGCCCCAAGAAGCTTATACGTTCCTGGGCAAAAGAGCACTTCTCCTTCTTCACGTATAACTGATTTTGTCTTAGTTTATCGAAGACAAGTCGAAGGTGGACCTGATGTTCTTCCAATGTTGGGTTGTAGACCACGAAGTCGTCCAGGTACACCACCACGAATTTGGCATTGGTGAGGCCAAAGGACATTACAAGGAATTCATAAGCCCCATATCTGGTGACGCAGGTTGTCTTAGGCTCGTCCCCTTCTGCAATTCGAACTTGGTAGTACCCCGATCTCAAGTCTAGTTTAGAGAAGTACTTTGCCCCATGGAGACGATCGAACAAGTCAGTTATAATGGGCAACAGGTACTTGTTTCGGACGGTGAGCTTGTTCAGAGCTCTATAGTCAATGCCTGACGAGAGCGCCATCTTTCTTCTTCTGGAACAGGACTGGGGCTCCATAGGGGGCCTTCGCTGGTCTATTGAATCCAGCATCTAAAAGTTCGTCGAGTTGTTTGCAAAGTTCAGCCAGCTCGGGAGGTGCCATCCGATAGGAATTTTTGGCGGATGGTTTGACACCTGGTATCAACTCAATCTCGTGATCGATTCCCCTCCTCGGGGGTAAGGTCTTCGGCAAGCTATCAGGCATGACGTCGACATACTTGTCTAAGACGCCCTGAATTTCTCTTGGGACTGTCTGTTCTCCACTTTTCACCTCCAACTGACCATAAATGTTGGTTCGTCATGGGCAAGGTCCCTCTTCAGCTGAAGGGTTGATATCATTCTCGTGCCATGCGGTGGTTTAATGATGGTTTGGACGACCTTGGGGTTGGTCCCTGTAATCACCAAGTAGTGGGCTAGGGGCATAGGTATGACTTTGTGTTCGAGGAGGAATTCCATCCCCAACACGACATCGAAGTCGTCCATTTTAACTATCACGAAGTCTGTTTACCCATTCCAATCACCCAATTTTATTGCCGCTCTCTTCGCAATCCCCAAAATGGGTATAGCTACCGAGTTGACGGCTTTCATTTTTCCTGAGTCTCGGTGCCATAGCAAATTCAGTCGTCAGGCCTCGGTCTCTGTCACGAAGTTGTGGGTAGCCCCATAGTCGACAATAGTGTTCTTGGTCGCCCTGTGGTTAACCCACGCCTCCACATACATCAAGCCTCGATCTATCGGTTCCTTTGCCTGATCTGTTTTCCTTTAGAGGGCGGATAGGAATTTCAGTGCCCCCATGCGGGGGTTGTCTTCGCCCTCGTTATGGTCTGTCTCGCCTTCGTGTTCCTGTGTTTCAGATTCTTGATTTGGAGCAAGGGTAGCTGTGAAGGCTTGAAGGGATGCTCGCTGAGGGCAGTCCCTTACTCGGTGGTTTCCCTTGCAAATGAGACAAGAGAATGGGCCTTGATAGGGCCCCTCGGTGTATAGTTATTGTTAGGCCCTTGCTAATTATTGTCATTTCGCAGCTGGGAGGGTCTGCGTGAAGGGAATTAGAATCCCCGCGCAGCGGAAGACGATTGAATCGTCATGGTATCATCATGCAACGTGTTTATTAAAACTGATCTACCTATTAGATCTAGGCTAAACATGCTGAAAAATGTACAGCAAGAAAGTTAACTTACTTGTTGTAGATCGATTCAGCAACTTCTCCTCGCAGATCACGAACTCTTCGCGCTCCTCGATCTCCACGAACTCTTCCCATGAACGAATCTCGAACACTACCAAAATAGATCTTCTTGGTTGTTCTCTTTTGGAGAAGGAAGTTGGTGGGAACTTTGTGTTTTGGAAGAGGTGGAGAAATGAGAGAATTGAAAGAAAGCACTTTTGGATTCTTAGGTCAAAATCCAAAAATGACAACTTGGCTTACCAAACCCATCTTACAAAGGGTTTAAATAGTGGAATGATGAAGTTCACAACTTCACATAATTACCACTTTACCACAACCATATGTTATGTAAATCTCATTCACATAATTATATAATATAAGATATCTCATATCTTATGTTGCAAATCTCATTTGCAATAATTGTGGATTTAATCAAATTGAATCACATTCAATTTATTTTCTCTCTATCAATTTCTCCAATTAGCCTTTAATTCAACAATTAGGCTCACATATAGTTTATTATGAATCTCATTCATATTAAACTATATATTATATCATCTATATGATATAATTACTCTTAAAGTGAAATTGAACACTTCAATTTCATACCAAAACTTTAACCCTTTTTTTATCCCAGATTGAGCCAACCAAGGGACCTAATGGACCTACAGTGATGGGCTCCAATGATCTGAGGTTAATCAGTCAAACTCTTTGACCCGGTCAACCAATATTCATTAGCTACAGTGACACTCCACTAAAGCCTGTAGTTGTACCCCCATCAGTGTAGAATATTACGTGTCCACTCATATAACCAATTCTCATGAGTCGACCCTTCACAGGTTGTTCAATAACATATTGTGATGGTTCAACCATACACAACACCCTTCTCGTGCCAGTGAGAAGGTGGGCGCCCGTTGTCCAAGGCCTGGAGACAACACTTAAGGGGACAACCCCTCTAGTTTCCTTATAGGCGGAACGCAGTGAATTCCATCTCGCGTAATTAGGTTCCCGACTCTCTACTTGGTTCGTCTCCACGAGAAGATAGGCATATTGGGCGAGTGGATCGGGACCACCTCACCCGTACTAATCAAAAAGAAGCAGACCCCGCAGACGTGAGGAGTCCGTAATACGCTCGGGATTCGTGTCGGTCACTAATGGTCATCTACGAATTTATTAGTCTTTTATCATTAGCGGTGTTATATCGTGAAGTCTAATAATTCACGGTCGATCTTGTACAATCTCATTGTACAGGATGCCCCCACTCGCATGTCAACCACATGAACGAGTCGAGATCACCTCGTTTGTATCTAATACAAAGCGGGCGCATCACGAGTGTATCCGAGGATTAGGTCTCCAACCCCATCCTTATATCGTAGACCGTTCGGGTCATTAACTCGAACGTGATCCTCCTTGTGTGTCAACTACACACCGTTCAAGTTCTAGTTTTCTCATATATTCAATGACCCTTGAGCTTAGTTTATTGAAAAGGTTTAAAATATTTGCGAGACACAAAGTGAAGAAAATAATAACTCTTATTAATTTCAAAACAATATTTTACAAACACGAGATTAGGACAAAAATCCCAACACTGCGATCTCCCCCCCCTAGCCTGTCTCCTCCCCCACTTCTAGGGGGGACCTTGCTGGGTGTTCCTTTGTCCTCCACTGGAGGACGCTTGATTACGTCTCATGTCTTGGCTCGGTTCATGACTTAGGTCAAACAAGCGTTCGGCGGCGGCATAAGCAGACACTAGGTCTTGCACTCTTTGTTCTTATAACTTCGTCTTTGCCCAAGGCTTGAGCCCCTCGACAAAACCGAAAACTTTTTCTTTCTCGGACATGTCCCGAATGTCCAACATCAACCCAGTGAATTGCTTGACGTAGTCTTGGATGTTGCCTATGTGTTTTAGTTCCCGCAGCTTCCTTCGTGCCAGGATCTCAACATTCTCGGGAAGAAGCGAGAAACGCATTCTTGTTTCGATTCTCACGTGTCTATCGATCGGCGGCGACCATCCCGGATGTCCACGATCTCGGACCTCCACCATAGCTTGGCATCTTCAAATAGATGCATTGTGGCAATCATAATCTTTGCCCTCTCCGTCATTGTCTCGATTGCCTCTCAAATCTTATTCGAGGTCGAAGAGGAAGTTCTCTATGGCTTTGGCGCCACGAACCCCACGAGAAGGGTTTGGTTCAGGACCTTGTATTTCCTTGATTGAATCGCCTTTGATTTGGGGAGCCGTTTTCAACCGCTCTCATGGTAACATTCAGAACATCGATTATTTCATCATCTCGACCTACAAACTTCCAGGCGCCTTTACGTCTTGCAGAGAGGCCACCATCATCTGACCTAGTACTTTTTGGGAATTGTCTAAGCCATCGGCGCGTTCCTCCATTTGGGCGAGAGCCGATGAGTTATCCCCTCGTTCAAAGCTACCACGTTGGGTAACTTTCTCCTCCGTGGTCTCAACTCTTATTATTAGTTCTTTGATGGGCATCCCATCAAGGCGGCCAGCTACCGCATCGATCTTGTCGGCTTTGGATGCAATCTCTTCTAGACGAGACTCCAAAAACCGAATACTCTCAGGGACTTCGACTAAATAGAGCAGTTGCGCTTCGATCTCAGTCAATCGTTCTTTGTCCGATTTGTTCAATTGTTTTGAGGCAACCATGATCGTCGGGTCGAGTATGAGGAGCAAACTTGGCTCTGATACCAACTGTCACGATCACACTTTTTGAAGGGTCTTGAGTGATCGTGCGGCACTTGTTCCCGCACTCGAACAAGTAAGCCAACTTAGAGAAAAAGGATCGTCGTGGCACAACGGTCGTATCTCGCAACCTCCACCCCCATTTCAAGAGAAAACGGTTTTCGAAAACAGGGTCAGAGAAAGTTTAGAAAACGTTTTGAAAAGCATTTTGAGAAAAGATTGTTATAGGCTAGCAAGCAATCAAGGGACAACCACGTTCACGATAGCATATAACTCCGGGTAGGAAGATTTGAAGACTAGTCGCATCCCCCTATAGTATATTATGTGAAATTTTAGTTATTACAGGCATAAACATGCAAAGTGGCGAGGAGTCATACACTCGCGAAAATACAAGGAAAAGTAAACAACCTACTCTAGGTAAAGTAAGTACATGAAAGCATTGTAAAAGGGGTTGGACAGGCATGCGGCCATGGGCAATACGCCTTGGACGAGCATGACCGTGACACCTGGGAACCGACCTGGGAGTGAATTCGGTCCGGAGATTCTTAGGTTATATTCTTGTAAGTGTCGTTAATTAAGAGTTAATTAATTTACTCACATATACCTAAGTTAATAATGTGATTATAGACTTAGACTAACCCAATATAAGAGTTATATTCGTAGACTTAGGTAAATTTCCGTCGGTTTATCTACGTCAATCCTCTTTAATTTAAAGTGTTGAGTGGGAGGAAATAAAGTGTATAAGATACATTTAATTTTTCATCCACAAATCTCCGTTAAGTTGGCACCGTGAAATCTATACTAGGCCTCGTGGCGCAAATGGGAGCGTCCTCCTTCGAGTGACAATGGTATGGGTTGATATCCAACGTGAATGGAGAGAGTACTTATAGTGAGTGGGAGCAGGACCTGTGAAAACGGGACCCACGGTTTCTTCTTTCGACTCACACTGTGAGACGCCTATGATTCGCCTGCTAGTTTGGCCTGGACCAGACAATCCCTACAGAGGGCCTTGATCATGGGAGTCGGAACACCGTGAATTCCCGAAAGGGATACGATTTCCTTGTTGGTTTTCCTTCTTAGTCCTTCCTACGACGGCTATTGTTTGGACGAATATTTAGAAATTTAAAGATTGAGGTTGACACTCACAAGATTCATTAAGAGTTAATGGATTCAGATAGAAAAATGGTAACTGGATGCCTAATGGAATAAGAGTTATTCTAGTATTAGGGCCTGGTCGAGAAAGTCTTGTCCCAGTGGAGGAGTGGGTGTGTCTACCCTACGGTGGCGGTCATTCTATACCTTTGGGGTATCATTACAATTTTTTTTTAAATGACCTAGGGATCATAGGATAAAAATTTGCTAAAACCTGATTGGATTTCAAAAGTTTTGGCGAGACTAATACAAAGTTTTTCATTTTTCAGTAACAAAATGTCAAACGGTTTTAACGTTCCTTTAGCTTCCGTTAAGTTAGTCGGCGATAATATTTCATGAAAAAATAATATTAATACGATTTTGGTAAATGACGACCTAGAGTTCACGCTCCCTAAGGAGGGTCCTCAAGTGCCCGGTTCAACAGTCCTATTCAACGATCTACAAACCTTCTAGTCCTTGGTGCAAACCAGAGGATAGGAAGCTGAGGCAAGTGTTGCCTTAAACCTTTTCACAGAGGCATGACCTTTGGGACAAAGTTTATAGGCTCTTCGGGCCCTAAAAGGGAAGAAGGAGAAGTTGAAAGAGGTTAGGGTTGACCGCGTTGCCGCCCTAAAAGGCAAAGAAATCAAGGAAATTGCGAGAAAGTGTTTCTACTGCAACGGGGACGGACACCTGAAAAGGAGTTGTCTCAAGTTCCTTGATGAAAAGAAGATGACAAGTAAATGTGATTTACTTGTAACAGAAACTTGTTTAGTGGAGAGTAATGACTCTGTCTACATATTGGATTCAGGCGCCACTAACCACGTTTGCTCTTCTTTTCAAGGATTAAGTTCCTAGCACCGGCTGCAAGAGGGTGAGATAACACTTAGGGTTGGATCCGGAGAAGTTGTCTAAGCTGCAGCAATAGGCAGTGAAGTGAAATTGTTTCTTTGGCGGGGAAGTACTTATTATTGGATAATATGTACATAGTTCCTGGGTTTACGAGAAACCTAGTTTCTATTTCCTGCCTATTAGAACAAAATATTTTTGTTTCATTCAAGAGTAATAAAGTGTTTATTTTCTCGAAATGAAAATTTGATTTGTTCTGCTTCGCTTGACAGCAGTTTATATGTTTTGAACACTAATTCGGTCAAAAGTGTTTTGAACACCAAATTGTTTAAAACAGCTAAAACACGAACTAAGAGATTAAAAGTTTCTCCAAAAGAAAGTGCCCATCTTTGGCATCTAAGGTTAGGCCACATAAATCTCAATAGGATTGAGAGACTAGTGAAGAGTGGACTTCTAAGCGAGTTGGAAGAAAACTTTTTACCGGTATGTGAGTCATGCCTCGAAGGTAAAATGACCAAAGATCATTTTAGTGGAAAAGGATATTGAGCCAATGAGCCCCTTGAGCTTATACATTCTGACCTCTGTGGTCCGATGAATGTTAAAGCACGAGGTAGATACGAATACTTCGTATCTTTCATAGATGACTATTCGAGGTATGGATACATTTACTTAATGCATAGGAAGCCTGAAACTGTTGAAAAGTTCAAGGAGTTCAAGACTGAGGTTGAGAACCTGTTAGGTAAAACTATAAAAACACTTCGATCGGATCGAGGTGGAGAGTATATGGACACTGAATTCCAGGACTATATGATAGAACATGGAATTACATCCCAACTCTCAGCACCTGGTATGCCACAGCAGAATGGTGTATCGGAGAGGAGAAACAGAACCTTGTTGGACATTGTTAGGTCGATGATGAGCTATGCTCGTCTCCCTGATTTTTTTGGGGTTATGCAGTGGAGACTGCGATATACATTTTGAACATTGTTCAGTCGAAAAGTGTTTACGCAACACCTTTCGAACTCTGGCATGGTCGTAAAACCAATTTACGTTATTTCATAATTTGGGGATGTCCAACCCATGTGTTGGTGTCAAACCCGAAGAAGTTGGTACCCCGTTCTTGGTGTCAAACCCGAAGAAGTTGGTACCCCGTTCAAAGTTGTGTCTCTTTGTAGGTTACCCAAAAGAGACTTGAGGTGGTTTCTTTTACGATCCTAAGGAAAATAGGATGATTGTGTCGACAAACGTCATTTTCCTTGAGAAAGACCACATCAGGGATCACTTAACAAGGAGTAAGATTGTGTTAAACTAAATGGAAAGTTCATCAGCAAGAGTTGTTGATAGTGCTAGTACGTCAACAAGTGTTGTTGATCCTAGCTCGTCTAGTCAAGTCCGTTCCTAATAGTTGGGAATGCCTCGACGTAGTGGGAGGGTTGTGAGACAGCGCGAACGTTATATGGGTTTAGTTCAAACCCAAGTTGTCACTCCTGATGATGACTGCGAGGATCTATTGACCTATGATCAGGCAATGGCAGACGTTCACAAAGACGAATGGATTAAAGCTATGGACCATGAAATGGAGTCGATATACTTCAATTTCGTCAAGGAGCTTGTGGACCAACCAGATAGGGTTAAACCTATTGGTTGCAAGTGGATCTACAAGCGTAAATGTGGCGTAGATGGGAAGGTACAAACCTTCAAAGCAAGATTAGTGGCAAAGGGTTTTACCCTGGTGGAACGGGTTGACTATGAGGAAACTTTTTCACATGTTGCCATGGTAAAGTTGATTAGAATCCTTATGGCCATTGTCGCATATTATGACTATGAGGTATGGCAGATGGATGCCAAGACCACCTTTCTGAATGGCAACCTTGATGAGACCATCTACATGGACCAACCCAAGGGGTTCATTGTCCAAGGCCAAGAGCAAAAGGTTTGTCGGCTTCAATGGTTTATTTATGGACTGAAACAAGCCTCAAGGTCTTGGAATATAAGGTTTGATGAGGCGATCAAATCTTATGGCATTGATCAAAATGTTGACGAGCCTTGTGTCTACAAGAAAATCGTTAACAATACTGTCACGTTTCTAATATTGTATGTGGATGATATCCTTCTCATTGGGAATGAGGTAGGATTTCTTACTGACATTAAGAAATGGTTGGCTTCGCAATTCCAATTTAAACATTTGGGAGAGGCACATTATGTTTTAGGTATCCAGATAGTCCGGAACCGGAAGAACAGAACGCTAGTCATGTCTCAGGCATCTTATATTGACAAGATGTTGTCTAGATATAAGATGCAGAACTCCAAAAAGGGCTTGCTGCCTTTCAGGCATGTGGTTCACTTGTCTAAGGATCAATGTCCTAAGACTCCTCAAGAGGTTGAGGATATGAGACGAATCCCCTATGCTTCGGCTGTAGGGAGCTTGATGTATGTCATGTTGTGTACTATGTCTGACATCTGTTATGTAGTTCGGATTGTCCGTACGTATCAATCCAATCAATGATTAGAATAGTGGACGGTCGTAAAGGCAATCCTCAAGTATCTTAGGAGAACGAGGAACTACAACCTTTTGTATGGGAGTGAGGATTTGATCCTTAAAGAATACAAAGACTCTGACTTTCAGACCGATAAGGATTCTAGGAAATCCACTTCGAGGTCAACCTTCATTTTGAATGGAGGAGCTATAGTGTGGCGAAGTATCAAGATGGGATGCATCGCTGATTCTACGATGGAAGTCGAGTATGTTGCGGCTTGTGAAGCTGTAAAGGAAGCTGTTTGGCTTAGGAAGTTCATGACAGATTTGGAAGTTGTTCCAAATATGAACTTGTCGATCACGTTGTTTTGTGACAACAGTGGTGCAGTAGCCAACTCGAGAGAACCCCAGAGTCATAAAAGGGGCAAGCACATTGAGCGTAAGTATTACCTGATACGGGAGATTGTGCACTGTGGAGACGTGACAGTCACGCTTGCCAAAAACTTGATGCGAAAATATCGAGTGCCCTAAACTAATGCAAATTAGAATAAAACTCCGACACTTCTACGACGTGCAAGTATACACGGTCGAGAGCAGCAAGTGATAAGTTAAAGTATCGATCCCACGAGGACTAGCTAAACCTAAATGAATGAGTGTCCTAGCAATTTTTCCTTATTTTAGTGCAATGTATGAGTGTGCAAATTACTATTGTAAATAAATAAATTGATGTGATAAGTGTGTAAAGACAAGACTAGACTCAAGAAAATAACTAAATTTAAATGAGGGGAGAGGAGAATGCAAACAAGAGGGGAGATACAAGAGATGAGATTTTTAATGAAAAATAGGCTCGGGTTAGAGTTCTAATGTTCAATTGGAATAAATTTTGAGTGATGCCTTGAATTTACCTACACATGCATTCAAATGATTCTTTCCAAAATCACTAAGTTTTAAAACCTACAATTTCCCAATTGTAATCTAAATTATGCTCATGATTTTAGGTTCTAGGTGGGTTAATTATCCCTAATCAACTCAATAATCCTAGAATGAAATTTTAGTTTTCTAATTCATTAGCTTTCCCAAGTTTGTGAATTATAGAGAAGTTAAAAAGGTCAATTTTAATTCTCATGCAACGTTAAATTCAATAAAATTTCATAAATTCAATCAATGGCATCAACCATAAATTTAATCGAAAATTACATTAAAACAATCTAACCTTTGCCTAAGAAAATTTAGTTCATGATTAAAATCGAGTCACATATTTCTAGTTTAAGCATGCTTTTATTGATCAAGGAGTTCATGCAAAACAACCAACAATGTTCACTAAATTAGCCTAAATCAATCACAATTCTAGCCTAAAACAGATCACGAGTTATGCTTAAAAGAGTGAGCAAAAGTAGTCTAAATCAAGACGTAAACAACCCAAAAATCGAGTATTAAATTGGTGGTTGACAACAAGCAATAACACTTAGAGATAGCGAAAACGTTACACAAAAGTGGTGGCCTTATTTTTCAAGTTCAGTTCGATAGAGATATCTCATCAACAGAATCTCGAAACAACGATCCAACCGTCCAAAACAAAGCCCTGTGAGTCTCGAACAAGCTGTCAAAATTTCATCACAATCCAACGGTTGAAACTCCAGGAATCGACAACTTTGTGAGCGCCGCGGTGAAAAATCGAAGCGCATCGATCTCCCAACGTGTGGCGATATCCGACACACAATGAACAAGCCATCAAAATTGCAGCACAATCCAACGGTCGAACTTTGGTAAACGACAACTTTGTGAGCGTCGTCGTGAAAAACCGAATCGCACGATTTTTGCTACAACAATGGCACCTTGAAGCTTGATTCTTTCCTCAATCGCACGATTGCTACAACAATGGCACTCTCATGATTCTTCTCTTCAATACACACTTTTTGTTGTAGCAATCGCCCCTTCTCTCTCTCGCTCTCTTCCCCTTTGTGGCAACTTCTTCTCTCCCCTTTTGCACTTGAACCCTAGCCTCCTTATATAAGATGGTGTTGCCCTAATTCCACAAATTACAAAAATGCCCTTAGGGGTAGAAACACCATCTTACCCTTCGGGTAAGATATCTAAAATGCCCTTAAGGACTCTTGTAATTTTTATAATCTCCTGCACACAGAAAAATCCCAAATAAATATATGAAGTTAATTATAAATCAAAATACGCAAGGATTTTCAGAGTTAAGAAAAATCTCAAATTTTGGTCTTTAATTAATTGTTAGCTTATTTTCCAAAATTTCTTAAATTAAAGCACAAAAACATCAAAATTAATTCTTTTTGCACCTAATGCTTAAATTCAAGATTTTAAAGCTAACACACATAATTTAGGGATAAAATAACATGAGGATCACTAAATTAGATGCAATTCAAGTAGATTAAACACTAAAATTCTAGTAAAATAACTCACTTATGGTGAGTTATCAACGCTGATAGCTTCGGAGCACAACGTTGCTGATCCATTTACAAAGGCCCTCACGGCTAAGGTGTTTGAGGGTCACCTAGAGAGTTTAGGTCTTCGAGAGCTTCTTGACTACGCAAGTGGGAGTATTGTAAAGGAGTATTCAATACCCTAGTTTATTGTATTACTTTTATTGTATTACTATACTGTACATTTTCTCCACTAACTTAGTCCAAGTGAGAGTTTGTTGGGATGTATGTCTTCATCTCGTTTAGTTTGTAATATTCCAAGTTGTAAATAAATAAGAGTTATTTATTTGAACTTTGTGTCATAAATAAGAGTTATTTATTTGAACTTTGTGTCTCGCATATTTCATAAACTTAATCCAATAAACTAAGCTCCAGGGTCATTGTATTATGAGAGATCTAAGAACTTGAACGGTGTTTAGTGGACACACAATGAGGATCACGTTCGAGTTAATGACCCGAACTGTCTACAGTATATGGATAGGGTTGGAGACCTAATCCTGGATACACTGTAGATGCGGCCCGCTTTGTATTAGATACAAACGAGGTGATTCAGCTTGTTCATGTGGTTGACATGCGAGTGGGGACATCCTATTCAATGAGATTATACAAGACCGGACCATGAATTATTAGATTTACTGATGTAACACCGTTAACAGTATAGGGCTAATAGATTCGTAGATGACCATTAGTGACTCGACCTTAATCCTAAGCGTGTTACAGACTCCTGTCTGCGGGGGTCTGTCCTTTGACTAGTACGGGTGAAGGTGGCCACTAATGCTCGCCCAATATGCCTATCTTCTCAGGGACAGGACCACGTCGGGAGCTGGGAACTTGACTACGCAAGAAGGAATTCACTCGTTCCGACTTAGGGAAACTAGAGGGGTTGTTCCCTTAAGTGTTGTCTCCAGGGCTTGAACAACGGGGCCCCACCCTCTCGCTGGCCCGAGAGGGTTGTTGTTTATGGTTGGACCATGCAACATAGTTGTTCATTGGAGGAGCAGTGGGACTTAAGGAGCAAGAGGTAGACACAGGGGTAAAACGGTAATTTGACCCAACAACGTCTATGAACAATCTGTGAAAGGTCGACTCATGGGTATTGGTTATATCGATGGACACAACTTGTCCTAAAGTGATGAGAGTGCAGCTACGGGTTTTAGTGGAGTGTTACCGTAGCTAATGAATGTTGAATAACCGAGTCAAAGAGTTTGACAGGTTAGTCTCGGATCATTGGAGCTCGTCACGTGTAGGTTCATTAGGTCCCTCGATTGGCTCAAATTGGATAAATTGAGGGTTTACAGTTTGGTATGAATTTGAAGTGTTCAAATTCATTATTTGGGTATTTATGTCATCTATATGAGATATAGATGACATAATATATAGTTTGATGTGAATGAGATTCATAATAAACTAAAGTATAGCCTAATTGATTAATTAGTGCTAATTGGAGAAATTGAATTGAAGAAATTAAATTGAATGTGATTCAATTTATAAATCCACAATTATACAAATGAGATTTGTATAATAAGGTATGAGATACCTTATATTATGTGATATGCAAAAATGATTCTTATATCATATAGTTGTGGTAATATTGTGATATGGTGGAGGTTTTAACTCTATCACACAATAGTATATAAAGGCTTTGCAAGAAGCTTTTAGTGAAGAATTTTGCCATTTTTTGGATTTTCATCCAAAGAGAGCATTCACCTTTCTCTCATTCTCTCTCAAATTCTTCTCACTCAAAATCCAAAGGGAGTCCCACTTACTCTCCCTCAACCTCCTGAGAACAACTGAGAAGACCCTGTGGAGGTGTCTTACTGTTCGGATCGAAGATTGTGTTTGAGGAGATCGTTGGTTCGACAGAGATCGTGACCGGAGGTGGAAAGCGTTGAAGAAGAGTTTTTAAACAAGTAAGTAACGTATAAACTTACTGTTTTTCCTCTTCTTTGGCATGTTTAGCCTAGAATTAAAGTTTTTTAGTTCAATTTTAAGATAGAATTACACAACGAATCAACGATGTTTCACAACGTCTTCCGCTGCGAGAATTTCAAATCCCTTCAGTTGCAGGTAAGAGTAAGTAGTGAGTCGGAGGACGACGATGCGACGAGGCGAGGCTATAGGATCCTTACTTTGTTAGGTGACTACTCTTGCATGCTTAGGACCTCTATTTTGGGCTTAAGGATGTTTGTTTCTTGTATTAGAACTTATGCGCCTGATGGATGTTTGTTTAATGTTATAATTATTAATGCATGTTCGTTTGTCTTGATTCGTAGCTAGTAAGTTTGAAATTTGGTTAAGTTGTGATTCTTCCTATGTGTTTTGGTATTTTATGTTTTCCTGTTGTTCTGTGTTCTGTGGAACCTAGCCATTGTTGCCTTGCAGTTTGGAGGAGGTTGGGCCTTGGTGGAGTCTTTTGAAGTGATTTAATGCTAAAAACAGGTTAGGGATTTTTTTTGTGTTGCCCAGGTAGCGTCGTTATATTGTCAAAATTTCGGTGCAGAGGGTGTTGCCTAGTGATGTCCCTGGTTCGAGTAAGTTTAAAAACTAGGGTCGTTACAGCTCTCTCAAAGAGAAAGTTCTCTCCCAAAATCTAAAAGGGAATTCCATCATTCTCCCTCTCCAAGAACAACGTTCGAATTCGTGAACAACGAGATAACGAGAGGTTCGTTGGAGGATTACAAGAAGACGTATCTTCAAAGGTAAAATTCTTCCTCCATGTGATGCTTAACCTTTTATGATTTTGTTTTTGTGCATTCTTTACAATGTAATTGCGAGCAAAAGCGATAACAATGCTTCCGCTACGAGATTCGATCCCTTCACACAAAACCCCCTCCCCCTTCCTTTCATTTTTTCCTTTTGGAATCTAATCTTGGAAAGTTGAAATTTATTGCTCGATGTAGTTCGACCTAGTCCACTATTAAGTACTACAAGTATTTAATTTTAAATTAGTAAGTATAAATTCTATTTGATTGACCCTCGATAAGTTCACCATCAGTAACTCGACCTTAATCCTGGTCGTGTTTTGGACTCCTGTCTTCTAGGAGTTGTCCATTGACTAGTATGGGTAAGACTGGTCCGAGTCACTGACTCAATAAGCCTACCTTATTGGGGACAAAACTGCATGGAGAGATGAGAACTTAATTCCGCAAGATGGAATTTACTTATTCCCGAACTTAGGAAAATTAGATGAGTTGTTCTTTTAAATGTTGACTCTTACACTTGAACAACGGGGCCTCACCCTTTCACTTGCCCGAGGGAGACTTTATTTATGGTAAGGCCATAAACATGTTATTCATTAATGGATCAGTGGTACTTAAGCTGAAGGAAATCGAATTCCCCTGAGCAGTAGAAACGTGGTATTAAATCATAATGGCTTATTTAATTTTGGTTTACTTCAAAAACCATACATTGGTAATAACAGAGATAAACAATTTTAAAGCATGGATAAACATAAATAAACATGTTGTAGGTTCTAAACTAAAAGGAAGAGAATAATTACCTTTGTAGTTTCAATACAATAACTCCTTGCAATTTGCAACCTTACTCAGCAATTTGACAACACAACAACCTATTCTTCTTTTCTAAGTAAGACACTACCAACAATAGAATACTTCCTATGTCTTTGAATCCTTAGATCAAGACTTGTGTGAGTTGAGAGAGAATTGAGAGAAACTCATTTCACCTACTTCAATTGATCCATCGATGAACCAACCACTCCTCTCCCTCTGTATCTATCGATAAGGGAGAGGAAAGGGGAAGTAGAGGGGGAACATGTCTTTGACACGTTCCTTTTTTTTATTATTTTAATTAATTTAAAATTAATTAATCAAATTAATTAATTAAATTAACATATATATAACATTATTTAATAAAATCATATTTAATTAAATCAATTAATTAATTCTTAAAATAATTAATCAAATATCTTATATATGAGTTTCATACATATGATTAAATCATATTTAATAAACCTCCCTTTTAACCTATAGTTTTAATGTACATCTCATGCACATTAAATTTAACCTATAGTTTTAAATATGAATCTCATTCACATTTAAATAATATTTGAACTCTTTCAAATATTTAATTCTCTCATTTAATTTAGTCAGAATCATATTAACATTAAATTTATAATACAAAGTTCTAATGCACATGAAAACTTTATATTATAATGTATCTCTATACATCATGTTTATTTCCTAATTGAATTTGAACACATCAAACTCAAATGATCTAAGAATCCTTTGTGAGCAAGGAAGTGGACCTAATGGACCTACAGACCAGAAGCTCCAACAATGCAAGATTATTCAGTTAATCTCATTAACCTCCTAATCAACATTCGTTAACTGTAGGAAAACTCCACTAAAGTTTCATAGTTGCACTATTCTCAGTGCAAATATATTTCTGTGTCTACAGATATCGACCAATAACAACAAGTCAATCCTTCACGAATGTTCGTAACACCAGTTGGGTCAAATTACCATTTCACCCCTGGGTTACATCTTTTACTTTGAGTTCTAGTGCTCCTCTAATGAACAACCTGTTTGTGATCACAAACAGAAGTCCGTTTCGGGCCAATGAGATGGTCGGCCCTTTGTTCAAGTCCCAGAGACACCACTTAAGGGAACATTCATCTACTTCCCCTAATAGGCGGGAAGGAGTGAATTCCTTCTTGCTAGGTTAAGTCCCCAGCTGCCTGCTTAGTTTTGTCCCCAAGAAGGTAGGCTTATTGAGTCGCCGACTCGGGCCACTCTCACCCATACTAGTTAAATGACAATCCCTCACAAACAGGAGTTCGTAACCTGCTCAAGATTGAGATCAAGTTGCCTAGGTCACCCTATTAAAATAGAAACCTAACTAGTCAACGGAGTTACATCTAGTGGTTATTATTTCGTGATCCGGTCTTATGCAATTTCATTACATAGGATATTCTCAGTCTCATGTCGTCTACACGAACACATTAGGATCACTATTTTTGTATCAAATACAAAGTGGGTCATATCCATTGTATAACTCGAATTGAGATCCTTATACACTACATTCAGTTTAAGAGACATACAATAACCTCAGATGTTAGTTTATTGGATTTAGGGTTAAGTCAAGGCAATATAGAAAATAATGATAAACAATAACTCTTTATTGACAACAATAACTCTTTCTTGATTTATTTAGAACATTATTTACAAACTACGAGTTTTAAGGCATAAAACCCAACAAACTCCCACTTGAACTTAAAGTCTAGTGGGGTAGATTACAATCTAAAACAGTGGTTACAGAGATATAAAATACAATAAACTAGCTCATCCATATACCCATTACATATCTCTCACTTGCCCTAGATTATCCTACGTACATGTCTTGTAGATCTAGACTCTCCAGATGACCCTCGAATGCTTTAGCCGTGAGAGTCTTTGTAAACGGATCAGTTATGTTGTGCTCCAAAGCGATCTTCGTGATCGTCACATCTCCTCCTTACACTATCTCCCATATAAGTTGATACTTCCTCTCGATGTGCTTCCCTCGCTTCTGGCTACGAGGTTCCATCGAATTGGCTACCGCACCACTGTTGTCACAGTATAAGGTGATGGGGAATTCTATATTTGGAACAACTTCTAAATCAGTCAAAACCTTCCTTAGCCAAACAACCTCTTTAGCTGCTTCACAAGCAGCTACATATTCTGTCTTCATAGTGCAGTGGGTGATGCATCCTTGCTTGATGCTATGCCACACTATAGCTCCCCCGTTAAGGTTGAAAACTGATCCCGATGTGGATTTTTTAGAATCCTTATCGAGATGAAAATCAGAATCAGTGTATCCTGTAAGGATCAAATCCTTAGACCCATACAAAAGCGTATAGTCCCTTGTTCTCCTTAGATACATGAGGATATTCTTAACTGCGGTCTAGTGGTCTAACCCTGGATTGGACTGGTACCTACTGACTATTCCCCCAACATAGCAAATGTATGGCCTCGTGTATAGCATAACATACATTAAATTCTTGAGGTGTCTCAGGACACTGTTTCTTAGACAAATGAATTCCATGCCTAAAGGGAAATAAACCTCTTTTGAAATTCTGCATCAATATCGAACCAACATTTTGTCGATATGAGATGCTTGAGACAAAGCTAGCGTTCTGTTCTTGTGATTCCTGAAAATTTGAATCCTAAGAACATATTGTGCCTTTCCCAAATCATTCATTTTGAATTTGATCGTCAACCAATTGTTTATGTTAGTTAGGTATCCTACATCATTCCCAATGAGTAGGATATCATCCACATATAGTAGTAAGAAAGCTACTTTATCGTTGATGATCCTCTTGTAAACACAAGGCTCATCAATGTTTTCGTCAAAGCCATAATACTTCGCAGTATCAAATCTTATGTTTTAAGATCTGGATGCTTGCTTCAACCCATAAATGGATCGATTGAGCTTGCAAACTTTTTGCTCCTGACCTTGGGATATGAACCCCCCTCGGGCTGAGACATATCGATGCTCTCGTCCAGATTACCAGTCAAAAAGACAGTCTTAACGTTCATCTGCCAGATCTCATAGTCATAAAATGCGACTATGGTTAAGAGTATGCTTATGGACTAAAGCATAGCAACAGGGGAAAAAGTTTCCTCATAGTCAACTCTTTCCCTTTGGGTAAACCCCTTTGCTACGAGTCAAGCCTTAAAGGTCTGTACCTTTCCAGTTGCATCTCTCTTTCTCTTATAGATCCATTTACACCCTATGGGTCTTACCCTTTCAGGTTGGTCTACAAGTTTCCAAACCGAATTGAAGTACATTGACTCCATTTCAAGGTCCATGGCTTTGATCCATTGGTCTTTATCTACGTCATTCATTGTCTGCTTATAAGACAATGGATCCTCTATGCCATCATCCGGTATGACGACCTGAGTTTCAGTTCAACCCAAGTAGCGGTCAGGTTGGGAAACAACCCTCCCACTGCGTCGAGGCATTTCCAACGATTGAGAAGGATGAGATTGACTCGATGTGTCGGCTCTTTCATCAACTATTGATGATGGTTCGGCTTGGTCAACAACTCTTATTGACTCCTCTTTAGCTTCATTTAATACCAACTTACTACGTGGTTTATAATTTCTCATGTGATCTTCCTCCACGAAAGTGCCATTTGTCGATACAAGTACCTTATTTTCTTGTGGGTCGTAGAAAAGACCACCACTCGTTTCCTTGAGATAACCTACAAATAGGTATAATCTTGAACGATACAAGTACCTTATTTTCTTATGAGTCGTAGAAAATACCACCTCTCGTTTCCTTGGGATAGCCTACAAATAGGCATAATCTTGAACGAGGTTTCAATTTTTTCGGGTTTGTCACTAGCACGTGTGTCGGACAACCCCAAATTCTTAAGTGATGTAAACTAGGTTTACATCCCTTCCACAACTCAAAAGGTGTTTCTGAAACACTCTTTGATGGAACAATGTTCAAGATTTGAACCATAGTCTCTACTGCGTAACCCCAAAACGAGTCTGGAAATTGAGCATATGTCATCATAGATCCAACCATGTCTAACAAGATTCTATTTCTCCTTTCAAACACATCATTCGGTTGTTGTGTATTAAGTGTTGAGAGTTGAGACTGGATTCAATGTTCTATCAAATAATCCTGGAATCTCAAGTCCATATACTCTTCACCTCGATAGAATTGAAGTGTCTTAATGGTTTTCCCTAATGCATTTTTAACTTCAGCCTTAAACTCTTTCAACTTTTCAAGAGCCTCAGACTTATGATGCATTAGATAGAGATAACCATATACCTCGAATAATCATCTATGAAATAGATGAAATATTCGTACCCTCCTCGAGCATTAACATTCACTGGACCACAAAGATCTGAATGTATAAGCTCTAAGGGCTCTTTGGCTCTATAACATTTTCCTGTAAAAGGTTGCTTAGTCATTTTTCCTTTTAGACGGGACTCACAATGAGGTAAATAATCATCTTCTAACTTGTTTAGAAGTTCATTCTTATTTAATCTCTCAATCCGATTGAGATTTATGTGACCAAGTCTTAGATGCCAAAGATAGGTTTTATTATTCAGAGAAGTCTTTTGCCTTTTACTTTGAGTGTTTGCAGTTTTAAACATCTCATGATTTAAAATTGCTTTAGTTTGGTTCAATGTTAATGCATTCAAGCTGTTTTCTAATTTAGAGAACAAATATTGACACCCTTTTTTGAAATGAATGCTTCATTAAAAGAAAAAGAAATACAATATCCATGTTCAATTAAACAATAGATAGATAATAAGTTTCTCATGATTCTAGGAACTATATAGAGATTTCTTAAAATAAAAATCTATCTCTAAAAAATAGCTTCGCATCTCCCGCTGCACGAGCTGAGTGACGTCTCCCGTTCTGACCCTGAGTGTCATCTCACCCTCATCGAGCTCCCTGAAGGAACTAGTTTTTTGTAAAAAAGAGCAAACGTGGTTAGTGGCTCTTAAATCAAGTATCTTGGTAAAGTCATCACTTTCCACTAAGCATGCTTCTAGAACAAGTAAATCATATTTACCTTTCTTCTCTTTGAGCTTGCAAGTTACTTTGAGAAATTTCGGGCCTGTTTGGTATGCAATCCGGATCCTGTTTTATGTTTTCGGATTCACTGAATTCAATGAATATGTGTTTGGCAGATGTGTTTTTGAAAACTGTTTTTGATCTCAGGATCCAAATAGTAGAAATTTCAAAACAACATTTTTATATTTTCATTGTATCCAGATTCTCGAATTTAAAATTTTAAAATGCAGAATTATATTAAACAAAGATAAAAATAATAAATACAATATTTCATGTTATGAATTCAATTTACTTTTGTTAAATTAAAATATGTAGAATATAATATATTATAAATTATAGAATATTATATTATAAAAAGATAATTCTATAAAATTTGCAAAATCATTTCCTAAATTAATTAATAATGACTTATATTCAATATAATAATTAGTTTTGCATCTACAACTAATTTCATGATCTATAAATATGTTATAGGGCACAGTTTAAACAACTGTTTAGAATGAAATCAAATTTCTAAATCTGCTACCAAACACATATCTGAAAACATGAAATACAACTATGTTTTCATTGAATCCCTTGTTTTCAAATTTCTGTTTTCAGATTGCGTACCAAACAGGCCCTTCATTTCCAGTGTCCGACCATGTTGCAGTGGAAACACTTTCCTTTATCTGCAATCTTGGTCTTTCCTTTGCCCTTGTCAGCAGCGACATATTTTTTCCCTTGTCGTATACTGTAGACCGTTCGGGTCATTTACTCGAACGTGATCCTCCTTGTGTGTCCACTACACACCGTTCAAGTTCTGGTTCTCTCATAATTCAATGACCCTGGTGTTGGGATTTGTGCCCTAAAACTCGTAGTTTGTAATTATGTTCTAATTAATGTAATAAAGTGTTATTATTTCAATAAAGTGTTATTGTTCGTTACTTACGAGTTTTCCTTTATTTAAACCGTAAATCCAATAAACTAAACATTCAAGGTTGTTAAATGAATCTTTAACTGAATGTAATGTACATAAAAAGGATCTTGGTTCGAGATACAGCCTAAAGGGTCTATAGTTAGGGGATAAGGTTTGGGTACCTTACCCTGGTTAAACTATGGATATGGCCCACTTTGTATTTGATACAAACACTATGATCCTAACGTGTTCGTGTAGAGACATGTGAGTGGGGATATCATATGTAATGAGATTACATAAGACCGGACCACGAAATAGTAATCTCTAGCTGTAACTCCGTTAACTAGTTATGTTTCTATTTCACTAGGATGGCCTAGGCAACTTGATCTCAATCTTGAGCAGGTTACGAACTTCTGTTCGCGAGGGATTGTCCTTTCACTAGTATGGGTGAGAGTGGCCAGATTCGCCGACTCAATATGCCTACATTCTTGGGGACATGACCGAGTGAGCGGCTGGGAACTTAACTTAGAAAGATGGAATTCACTCCTTCCCGCCTACTAGGGTAAGTAGAGGAATGTTCCCTTAAGTGGTGTCTCCGGGACTTGAACAAAGGGCCTGACCCTCTCATTGGCCCGAGAGGGACTCTGTTTGTTGGTAGGACGACAAACAAATTGTTCATTAGAGGAGCGTTGGTACTTAAGGCACAAGATGTAACCCAGGGGTAAAACGATAATTTGACCCAGCTGGTGTTACGAACATTCGTGAAGGATTGACTTGTTGTTATTGGTCAATATCCATGGATACAGAAATATATCTGTAGTGAGAAGAGTGGAGCTGTGAGACTTTAGTGGAGTGTTCCCGCAGTTAACGAATGTTGATTGAGAGGTTAATGAGATGAACCAAGCAATCTTGTATCGTTGGAGCTTCTGATCTGTAGGTCCATTAGGTCCACCTTCTAGCTCGTAAAGGGTTCTTAGATCATTTGAATTTGAAATGTTCAAATTCATTAGGGAATAAACTTAATGTATATTGATACAATATAATATATAGTTTTGGAACTATATATTATAAATTTAATGTGGATATTATTCATATTAAATTTTGTGAGAGAATTAAATATTTGAAATAGTTAAAATATTGAACTCAAGTGTGAATGTGATTCATATTTGAAAATTATAGGTTAAAATTTAATGTGCACTGGATGTAAGAAGTCAAAAATCCAGACACGATCCCCACTATCCCTCCCTTCTCCCTATCGACAGTTTAACAGGGAGAATGGGGTTGTTCATTTGGTAATGATCGATTGATCAATTGGTGCAAGAAGGCAAAAATCTCTCTCTCTCTCAATCTCTAGAATTTCCTAATTCTTCCAAATTGTTTGAATCCTTCCCACAAAGGAGAGATCTAAACACTCAGAGACATAGAGGGTTTTCCAAATTGGTGGTGTTCTGTTGGTGAAAAACGGAGAACTTTTGAAGTTCTTGAGTTGTTGAACATTAGAGCAAGGAGTTGTTGTTCTGCTAAACTACAAAGGTAATTCCTTCTTTCCTTTAGTTTAATTGTTAAACTTAGCATGTTTGCATGTAAAACATCCATGCCTAATTAGATTAGAGTTAATTTTATGCTTGTTCTGTTTTTGTCAATGTATGGGTTTTTATTTTTTAAGCAAAACAATCTTGCATATTACGATTCCTAATTGCTCAAGGAGATCCGATCTCCATCACCTGGAGCTTAATTTATTGGACAAAGTTTGTAAATATGCGAGACACAAATTGATGAAAAATAACTGTTATTTATTTCAATAGTAAATATTACAAACAAGTACGAGATTAGGACATGCATCCCAACATCCGATACACCATTCTGTTGTGGCATACCAGGTGCTGAGAGTTGAGACGTAATTCCATGTTCAATCATATAGTCCTGGAATTCAGTGTCCATATACTCTCCATCTCAATCCGATCGAAGTGTTTTTATTGTTTTACCTAACAGGTTCTCAACCTCAGTCTTGTACTCCTTGAACTTTTCAAGAGTTTCAGACTTCCTATGCATTAGGTAAATATACCCATACCTTGAATAGTCATCTATAAAAGATACAAAGTATTCGTAATCTCCTCGTGTTTTAACACTCATCGGACCATCGAGGTCAGAATGTATAAGCTCAAGGGGCACTTTGGCTCTATGTCCTTTTCCACTAAAAGGATATTTTGTCATTTTGCCTTCAAGGCGTGACTCACATACCAGTAAAGAGTTTTCTTCCAACTCGCTTAGAAGTCCACTCTTCACTAGTCTCTCAATCCTATTGAGATTAATGTGGCCTAACCTTAGATGCCAAGGATGGGCATTTTGTTTAGGAGAAACCTTTATTCTCTTAGTTCGTGTTTCAGTCGTTTTAAACAATTCAATATTCAAACCACTTTTGACCGAATTAGGTTTCAAAACGTATAAGGTATTCTCAAGTGAAGCAGAACACAAAATATTTCCATTTCTAGAAATAAACGCTTTATTACTAGAAAAATTGACAGAAATACAGTGTTCAAGTAAGCAGGAAATAGAAACAAGGTTTCTAGGTCCCTCCATTGGCTCAACATGGACATATCGAGGGTATAAAGTTTTGGAGCGAACTTAAAGTGTTTAATTTCGTAAATGGGAGTTATATCGATTGTATGTTATATAATCAATATAAAATATAGTTTATTGTGAATATGATTCATAATAAACTATATACTATATTTTGATTAATTTCTAAATATTATTTTAGTATGAAATTGTTTCATATTAAATACTAGGGGATTTGAGAGTTAAATGAAAAATTGAATATGATTCAATTTATTGAAATATGATTTACATAATAAGGTATAGGATACCTTATATTATGCAAATTTGATTTAACGCATAAATTATGTAAGTAGTGGGAAATTGGGTGGAGGAAGTTACCTTCACCCTCACACTCTATATAAAGGTGTATTTGGATACACATTTAAGGTTAAACTCTCATTTTTTGGAAATAGTGATTTCCAAAACACTCATTCTCTCAAATTCTCTCTTTACATTCTCTCCCTTTCTCAAAAAAGGAAGACCACCATTCTCCCTCGTAGAGAACAATGGAGAAGACTTGCTGGAAAAGTGTTTGAGTTCGTGATCGACGTGATAACGAGAGGATCATTGGAGGATTACAAGATGAGGTTTCTTCAAAGGTAAAATTCTTCCTCCATATTATGTTTAACCTTTCATGTTTCTGTATTTTATGTTTTATTCGACAACGTAATTGTGGGCAAAAGCGATTCCAACGCTTCCGCTACAGGATTCAATCCCATCAATTTGTATCAGAGCCATTGTTGCTCCCAATTACATTGTGAATTTTAAAAAATTTAGGTGGGTTGCTTTCAATTTCATGAGATGAATGTTGGTTTGGAAAATAGATGTTTTCACAATTTTGGCACATAGAATTACATTATTTTGTTGGATCGTTCAATGTAAGGGCCCGTTGGTTTGGGTAAATTTTAATGTAAACCGAGTCGCTAAGTCTGTGTCGTTTGAGGCGAGGGTGTTGCTGTGAAGAACGAAGCAAAAAGGAGCAAGAACAGAAGGTGTTATGTTATGTCCAGAGGATAGCGTCGAGACGCTATGTGTGCGGTTGGCTGGCTGCAGGCGACACAGCGTCTTGACGCGTGAAACTAGCGAAGAGTACAAACGTGCATGCGCGAAATGGATTTATTTATTTATTTGTAATTTAGTTATTTAAATTAAGTATAATTAGATTATATTAATTCTAATTAATTTTATAGTGTCAAAATGTAGTCTATTTTTACTATTTTTTCATGCAATTGTTGTATGAAATTAATATGCATAGTGTTTGCCATTTAGATTAAAATCCACTTTAGGTTAAGCATAATCATGCATCATTTTATAATATAAAGTGTTATAGGAAGGAAATCGAATTCACTTGAGCAGCGAAAACGTGTAATTGGAACGTAATTACTTGTTTTGTTTTGGTTTACAACAAAAACCCATATATTGGCAATAACAGAGATAAAAAATTCAGCATGAATTAAATAAACTAAGCATTATGTGAGTTCTAAACTAAAAGAAAGAGAGTGTTTACCTTTGTACTTTCAAATGGCAGCAACTCCTTGCTCCAAAATCTAAATCTACACAACAATTCAAAAAATCTGATCAACAACTTTTCTTCTATGGTACAGTAGGACACTACCACAAGAGAAAACCTCCTATCCTCTGAGTCTTAGGCCAAGGTTTGGTGGGAAACCTCTAACAAATTGGTAATTGGGAATTTGTGAGTTGAGAAAGAGTTTCTGTAACTTTTTTCAATTCACAATATCAAATTGAATCAATCGATAGATCATTAGTTCCCCATCCAGAAGAAGCTTATTGATACATAGGGTAACTCTCCACTCCTTGTCGAGAGGGAATTAGGGAGATTTGGGAACGTGTCATCATTACACGTTCCTATTAATGATTAAATTAAAAATAATTAAACATATTAATTATTAATTAATTAATATATAATTAATTAAAATTAAATTAAATATTATATATTTAATTATGATTCATTCACATTTAATCATTTTTCCCTTTAACTTATAATTTTAATTTTAACCTATAGTTTTAAATATGAATCTCATTCACATTTAATTAATATTTGAACTCTTTCAAATACTTTAATTCTCTCAATTAATTTAATAAGAATCATATTCATATTAAATTTATAATATAAAGTTTTAATGCACATGAAAACTTTATATTATAATGTATCTCTATACATTAATCTTATTCCCTAATTAAATTTAAACATTTCAAACTCAAAAGATCTAAGAACCCTTTACAAGCTAGAATGTGGACCTAATGGACCTACAGATCAGAAGCTCCAACGATGCAAGATTATTCAGTTAATCTTATTAACCTCCTAATCAACATTCGTTAACTGCGGGAACACTCCACTAAGGTCCTACAGTTACACTCTTCTCACTGCAGATATATTTCTGTATCCACGGATTCGACCAATAACAACAAGTTAACCCTTCACGAATGTTCGTGACACCAGCTGGTCAAATTATCGTTTTACCCCTGGGTTACATCTTTTACCTTAAGTCCCAGTGCTCCTCTATTGAACAACCTGTTTATGGTCCTACCAATAAAAAGAAGTGCCTCTCGGGCCAATGAGAGGGTCGGGCCCTTTGTTCAAGTTCCGAAGACACCAGTTAAGGGAACATTCATCTACTTACCCTAATATGCGGGAAGGGGTGAATTCTTTCTTGCTAGGTTAAGTCTCCAGCTGCCTGTTCGGTCTTGTCACCAAGAAGGCAGGCTTATTTAGTCAGAAAATCTGGCCACTCTCACCCATACAAGTCAAAGGAAAATCTCTCACAAACAGGAGTTCGTAACCTGCTCAGGATTGAGATCAAGTTGCCTAGGTCATCCTATTGAAATAGAAACCTAACTAGTGAACGGAGTTCCATCTAGTGGCTACTATTTCGTGGTCCGGTCTTATGTAATCTCATTACATAGGATATCCACTTTCATGTCGTCAATGCGAACATGTTAGAATCACTGTGTTTGTATCAAATACAAAATGGGTATATTCATAGTATTACTAGGGTAAGTTATCCAAGCCTTATCCCCTTACTATAGACTACTTAGGTTGTATCTCAAACTGAGATCCTTATATGTCCACTAGTTTCAGTTCAAGAGACGTACAACAACTTCGGATATTAGTTTATTGGATTTAGGGTTAAGTCAAGGCAATCTAGAAAATAATGATAAACAATAACTCTTTATTGACAACAATAACTCATCATTCATTTAATTAGAACATTATTTACAAACTACGAGTTTTATGACATAAAACCCAACATAAGCAAAAAGAGGTAATTATACGAGCAAACCGATAATTTGACCCAACTGTAATTGCAAACAACTCGTGAATGGTTGACTTACATGTAACGGTTATATCGATGAACAAAACTTGTCCTACAGTGAAGAGAGTACATCTACAAGTCTATAGTAGAGTAGCTCGTAGTTAATGGATGTTGGTTAACTAGTACAAAGGGTTTGACCGGTTGACCACATATCATTAAAGCTCATGATTTATAGGTCCATTAGGTCACTCTGTTGGCTCAATATGGAATAAAGGAGGGTATAAAGTTTTGGAACGAATTTGAAATGTTCAAATTTGTAAAAGTTATTTTTGTCAATATGATTCTAATTAAATTATATCCTATATTTGAATTGATTTCTAATATTAAATTAATATGAAGTGACTCCATATTAAAACTATAGGTTAAAAATTAATTCAAATGAGTTTCATATTAAAAACTATAGTTTATGTGAGAGATGGGTATTTGAATATGATTGAATTAATATGTGATATTTAATTAATATGGTTAAATTTATTAAATAAATTATTTTAAATTAAATTATTTTATTCATTATATATTAATTAATTGTTTTTATTGATCATTAATTAAAAAAGGGAAATTTAGTGTTTTACAATAACATGCAGGGACTGAGGAAGTGGAGACTGATGAAGTTATCTTCCTCATTCCGTTAAATGCAAAAGGTTTTTTCATTTTTCAAGGTTGGTTGAAGGCTGAAAACTCTCAATTTTTTTCTTCTCATAAATTCCTATCGAGAAGATTTCTTGATTTTCTAAAATCACAAAACCAAAAGTAATCTCACAATTCTCCCTACCTAGAAAACAACAGAGAAATCAAGTGGAGGTCCAAAATTTGTACGTGTTATCATCTAGCTTTTAGGAACTTAGAGAAGAAGAAGACATTTGTCTACAAAGGTTGTATATTTTTTCCTCATTCTCTGTATTTAATTTTGCTGAACAACATGCTTAATTTTATGCCTATTATATATTGTATACTATAGTTTTTCTTAATCATCTTTTGAACACTGTAATTTGCAAATTCGAAAAGCAATTCAAGTACTCCCATACCGAGACTTTGATTTCCTTCACAAATTGCTCTATTAGGCCAAAACTATGTGAAGCGAGACGAAGAAAACGAAGGTCAAAGACACGCACTTTTCAGGTCGCACACGACCTGAATTAAATATACTTAAACTAGGTTATATCAGATTTCTTTAAATGCAAAAATAACATGTTTGCCAAAAATTCTTAAATTCAAAATTAACACCCAATCCAACTCATCCCAAAAGATTAATTAAACAGAACTCGATTAAACTCAAAATTTCAGTCTTAACATACCTGATTAGATCGGGTTTCACCTAATTAGTCAACGCTCTCAATTAGAGATGTCGCTAATAATCGACTCGAACAATCAATATAATTACTTACGTCCACTTGAGCGAATAACACACACGAGTCTTCAGTCCAAAGGAATGTCAAACTATATATGTATTTTCCCACAAATGTGTCTTCTCACAAATAATCCAAAACAATTCTATCAATTCCAGTTCAGGCTACTATCGCAAATAAGCAAAGTATTCCTAAAAACAAAAATTTACATATCTCAATGGCCCTATTGAATCAATCAAATATTTTTCTAAAATATTCAAAATGATAAACATATACTAGGAAAATAATTCAAACATACAAGATAATTTCAATCAATTTCAAATCACATAAAACATGCTTTCAGATATTTTTTTCAAATACAATAATCAAAACAAAAATACACCAAAATTTATTCTTTGAAAAAGATGTGAAAACTACTTACCTCGATCAATAATTCTACCATTCTCAAACTCAAATCTTATTTCAATTTCTTAAACAATTGTCAACTTTCTTGAAACTCGAACATAACCATAACTCTAGATTAAAGAATCCAAAACTTATCTAAAACATATAAACGATCTTAATTTTCTCACTCCCAAATAACTTTTGCTTAAAATGTTAGGGAAAATAAGATTCTTGAAAAAGAATAACATTGAAAAACTAGGTTAAAAATACTTTATAACCCAAAAGTAACTAAAATCAATCAAATTAATGTTTACCAATACAAATTAAAATATTAAACAATTTTTCAATACTAGAAGCTTTAAAGCCTTCAAAACTATCTTAAATTAGGACAATAAAATTTGAAAACTGTCTAATCAAGATTGCTATTGGGTTAAAAAAAAAAAAAAAAGAAGAGACTCGAAAAAGGTCATACATTGTTGAAACCATAAAAATATACCATTTTCATGTAGCAATAAAAGCTGTAAATCACATTTCAAGGAAACAATCATTTGGTGGACTAGTAAAAAAAGAATTCACAAAACATTTAAAACAATTCCAAACTTGAACGAAATTTAAAGATGTAATTTCTGGAAAAATTTTCATTAACAAAGCTTTCAATTTAAAACAAAATTAAGATCTAATCGGAAAAAACTTTTAAAAACAATATACACGAAATAAAAATGTAAAAAAAAAATTAGGGCAAATGATTTCACAATCACTCTATTCTAATCAATAAAGAATGAAAACAAAATGAATATTTTTTCAAGAAAGGTTCAACAAAGAAAAGAAAGAAAAAAAATTTAAAATAGAAAGGAAAAAAACTTATTGCTTTTTCTTTGGAGAGGAAATTGCTAAACCTCTTCTTCTTTTTCTCTCTGTTTGCTAGAAAAATATTTAGTAAAAAAGTTAGGGTTGAAGAAAAAACTTTTTTTTTTAAAAAAAAAGAATCTTATTAAAACTCTTAAAATATTATTATTTCTTTTTTTTTAAAAAAAAGATAATAACGATTTGTCTCCTAGTTTAAACAAAAGACAAAATGTTAATGAAAAGTATTAGAAATGAATAAAAAAAATAAACTAGAATAAATATTCTCTCTTTTTTTTCGGTTGTTACATTTATAGCGTCGGAATTCTTGACTTATGAAATTTGCTTGATCGTTATTGACATTCAATTTAATTAATTCGAACATCTAAGCCGTGAAATAAACTTCCTCAGATACATTTTTCATATATTTTTCTCATTTATTTTACATTTATTATTTTTATTCAATCATTCATTCCATATTTATCTCAAAATAAAAGGAAAAGTTACTATTTGTGGTACTTAAGTGAGCTAGAAACCCAATCCTGAAGACAATATCCGATAATTATTTACAGTATATTAAAACTTGATCTGTCTATTTGCGGTGAGCAAATTTTCGCGCATGAATAACTCAGTTACTTTAGACATATATGTCCAATCAAGAGGTTTGAGATTCAAACCCTTATCTCATGTGTTTTGGCCTAAAAAAACATTAATTTTCATATTCATGTTCTCTTGAATTCAAAAGATTTTGAAGTTCGAATTTTTTTTTCTAGAAGGGATCATGAATGTTGTCAACATACCACAACTGTTTTCTTACCTTTTTCCCTGTCAACTTTCATAGATCAAGTATATTTCAATAGAAAAAGAATACTGCCAAAACAAATCATAACTAATTCAATAGCTCACCAAAAGCATAATAACTTCCTCAAGCAATAAATGATCTAATTTCGGTTCATTGTACATAAAATTTCATTCAACGATAGCTAAGAGAACAGGTGGGAGCAAAGAAGAAACAAGGGATAATTTCTCTCTCAGTTCATCTCGTATTAAAAAAAAATTACAAAAAGGTTACTATTTTAAGATTTTGTCTAACTTGTCCCCTAAATTCTCAAAATGAAAAGATTTATGAAAATTTATAGCTTTGCCATTTCTAACGATAGTCTTTGGGTAGGTCGATCGAGCTGCTTTCTTGGAATGACGTTTTAGCCCTCAATATCTGAGAAAATATTCGATGAGGCTGCCACAATGTGGTTCTTAGTTTTTCACCGTTGGATGAACAGAAAGAATTACTTCGATTTCATATCTGAGGGATATTAGGGGCATGAAAATTATTAGATACACATCCAATGGTTATTATGACGTAGCCACGTTGTGGCGGCCTCATTGAATAATTTGTCCCAATATCTTCCTTTCTTAAGGTGGTGAATAGAGTTATTGACGAGGATTAAAATCTCACTTGTGGGCCAATTCATTAAATAATCATGCCGACAACATTCAAGTGGTATGCAACTTAAGTAGTAGCTAAAAAAAAATTTTGATATTTTTTTACGAAAAAGAAAAATAGTGGCTAAAAAGTGAACTGCACCAGTGCACCCCGAACGACTCCTAGGTTTTTTCCTTCACTAAATGCTAAAGTCTTGAGTGAGGTTTATTAATTTGTCGTGTTTGGAGGATTTTTAATTTCCCACCTCTTTAGCTGTAATGAACAAAATAACAAAAAACGAAGGAAAGAAACGTGAAAGGAAAAAATTGCCAAAATTGTGATGGGTTCTAGCCCTAACAAGCCTACTAATTAAATTGATGAAAATTATACTGTTTCGAACAATAGACTTGCCATTTTCTTTTAACTTGTAGCTCAAAATACTTCATAAATTCTTCACAAACTCCTACCCATGGTTACATTTCTTTTTACTATCTTTTATGAATTATTAAGTATAATTAGGTTACAACGAAATTATAATAGGCAGCCAAGAATATTAAGATATTTGAAATCTAGCTATGATTTTTGAGATTTGTAAATATAGCAAAATTTTTTAAATTTGATTTCATTTTTTTGTTATTCCAATTTTACCTTCAATGGTGTATCAACAGATATATCAATAATATATCTGATATACTTTATATGTGGTATATTAGTCAACTAATATATATATCTAAAACGAAATATCTTAGTAGTATATTACGGATATAGTACTGATAGATTTCTTTTTAGGTGGATCTGCTATATGATGTACTCTATATATATCCATAACATATCTTTAATATTTTTCATATTTGGTATATCATTGATATATATTCATCATTTTAGATATGCTCATTTCACCACTATATCGAACATTGAGTATATCAGTAGTCTATTAGTGATATACTTCATTTTAGGTATATTTAATATACTAATATGAATTTCTTATATACTACTAGTTAAGTGTACCGATTAAACTAGTCTACTAATTAAAAACTAGTGTATGGACACAAAAACTATTAAATGTAAACCATTGATGAAGTAAAAAACTAAAATAAAATATATCAGAAGTATATCCGTGATATACTCCATATTATGTATGTATATCATATGTGAATTAGTAATATGCTCTTGATAAGCCTAATATAAGTATATTAGTAGTATATCAGTGATATACTTTATATTATGTATATCATTAGTATCCTAGTAGTATATCATTGATAGAATACTGAAAAACTTCATATTGACAATTGTGTTTAGTAAAAACAAAGTATATCAGTGGTGTATAAGTAATATACTTTATATTATGTAAATATCATATGTAAATTATTGATATACTATTGATCAACTTTATATAAGTATATCAGTAGTATTGTTGGGTTTTATGTCCTAAAACTCGTGGCTTGTAAACTGAATGTATATTATATTTTGCAATAAAGATATTATTGAGGTTTATTCAGTAAAGTTGTTATTGAATAAAGTGAATTGCATTCCTCTTAACCCGAATCCAATAAATTAAGAACTCTTGGCTATAAGATGTATACTTGAACTTTATGTGTGACATAAAAGTGGATCAGTTTCAAGTAATAGTCAGAATGGTCTATAGTATAAGGATAGGCTTGGATGGACGCGACCCACTTTGTATGGTACAAACGATGTGATCCTAAATCGTTTAACTGGAGACATGCAAGTGGGGGTGTCCTATGCATTGGGTTTGCATAAGACCGGACCGCAAAATAGTCACTTAACTCTGATTACTGTCATAACTGACTATTTAATTTGACGACCTAGGTAACTCGATCTTAATCCTAACACAATATGACTACTGTTTATTCGAGATTATCTTTGATTTGCATGGGTGAGAGTGGTCTAAGACCGCAGACTCAATAAAGCCTACTATTTTGGGGATAAGACCAAGTAGAGAGCTGGGGAACATAGTCTTGCGAGAAGGCATTTACTCCTACCCGCTCTAGGGATTAGTAAAGAGGTTGTTCCCTTTAGTGTTGACTCCAAGTCTTGAACAATGGACCTGAAGGGAATGGATTTCCCGCAGTGGAAGTGATGTTAATCGTCGTTGTTTCGTTGTTGTTCTAATTTTCTTAAAATTGAAAGTATCAACATACTAACTAGATTAAACATGCTTAAAACGAGAAGAAAACAGTAAGTAAATCGTTACTAACCTCGTGAAGAACTCTTCTTCGCGTTTCCTCCTCGGGCACCATCTCAACGATCCAACAATCTCTCGAACCTCGAACGGATCAACAGGACACTTCCACTTGATATTCTTAGTTGTTCTCAGGAGGTTGAGGGAGAGTTGTGGCACTCCCTTTTGATTTCGGGGTGGAGAGAATTTCGAGATTTGGAGAGAAGTAGAGAGGATTATGTGTTCCTTTTGGATTGAATTCCAAAAAATGAGAATATAGACTTATGGAATGTCTCACATTCCACTTATTTATAATGGTGTGTGGTGGAGTTAAAATCTGCACCACTTACCATTTTACCACAACTATATAATATGCAAATCATATTTCCACATTATATAATATAAGGTATCTCATACCTTATTATACAAATCACATTTGCATAATTGTGGAATTTTAAATTGAATCATATTCAATTTAATTTCTCTCAATCTAATTTCTCTAAATTAGCCCTAATTAATTAATTAGGCTACACTATAGTTTATTATGAATCTCATTCACATTAAACTATATATTATGTCAATCATATCACATATAAATGACATAAATACCCTTTCTAACACTTCAAATTTACTCCAAACTGTAAACCATCATTTAGTCCAATTTGAGCCAACCGAGGGACCTAATGGACCTACAGATGACGAGCTCCAATGATACGAGATTAACCGATCAAACTCTTTGACCCGATTAATCAACATTCATTGACTATGGTAACACTCCACTAAAGCCCATAGTTGCACTCTCATCACTGTAGGACAAGTTGTATCCATCGATATAACCAATACCCGTGAGTCGACCCTTCACAGGTTTTTCGTAGTCACAACTGGGTCAAATTATCGTTTTACCCCTATGTCTACCTCTGGTTCCTTAAGTGTCACTGCTTCTCTAATGAACAACTTTGAGGATATGAGACATATTCCCTATGCCTCTGCAGTAGGTAGCTTAATGTATGTTATGCTATGCACGAGGCCGAACATTTGTTATGCAGTGGGAATAGTCAGTAGGTACCAGTCCAATCCAGGGTTAAACCACTGGACAACAGTTAAAAATATCCTCAAGTATCTAAGGAGAACGAGGGACTATATGCTTGTGTATGGGTCTAAGGATCGATCCTCATCTGGATACACCGATTTTGATTTTTTCGACCGATGAGGATTCTCGGAAATCCACATCGGGATCAGTTTTCACCCTTAACGGGGGAGCTATAGTATGGCGAAGCATCAAGCAAGGATGCATCGCTGACTCCACAATGGAGGCTGAGTATGTCGCCGCTTGTGAAGCAGCTAAGGAGGTTGTTTGGCTAAGGAAATTCCTTACTGATTTGGAAGTTGTTCCAAATATGGAATAACCTATCACCTTATACTGTGACAACAGTGGTGCGGTAGCCAATTCGAAGGAACCTCGCAGCCATAAGCGAGGAAAGCACATCGAAAGGAAGTATCACCTAATATGAGAAATAGTGCAACGAGGAGATGTGACAGTCACGAAGATCGCTTCGGAGCACAATATTGCTGATCCGTTTACAAAGACTCTCACGGCTAAAGTGTTCGAGGGTCATCTGGAAAGTCTGGTTCTACGAGATATGTACATAAGCTAATCTAGGGCAAGTGGGAGATATGTAATGGGGTATATGGATGCCATAGTTTATTGTATTTCTATCTCTTGTAACCACTATTTTAGATTATGATGTACCCCACTAGAGTTTTAGTGCAAGTGGGAGTTTGTTGGGATTTGTGCCCTAAAACTCATAGTTTGTAATTATTTTCTAATTAATGTAATAAAGTGTTATTATTTCAATAAAGTGTTATTGTTCGTTTTGTACAAGTTTGTCGTTATTTAAACCCTAAATCCAATAAACTAAACATCCAAGGTTGTTAAATGAATCTTTAACTGAATGTAATGTACATAAAAAGGATCTCAGTTCGAGATACAGCCTAAAGGGTCTATAGTTAGGGGATAAGGTTCGGGTACCTTACCCTGGTTAAAATATGGATGTGGGCCACTTTGTATTTGATACAAACATTGTGATCCAGACGTGTTCGTGTACATGACATGTGAGTGGGGATATTCTATGTAATGAGATTACATAAGACCGGACCACGAAATAGTAACCTCTAGTTGTAACTCCGTTGACTAGTTAGGTTTCTATTTCACTAGGATGACCTAGGCAACTTGATCTCAATCTCGAAAGGAGTTACGAACTTACATTCATGAGGGATTGTCCTTTGACTAGTATGGGTGAGAGTGGCCAGATTCGCAGACTCAATATGCCTACCTTCTTGGGGACAAGACCGAGTGAGCGGCTGGGAACTTAACTTAGCAAGATGGAATTCACTCCTTCCGCCTACTCGGGTAAGTAGAGGAATGTTCCCTTAAGTGGTGTCTTCGGGACTTGAACAAAGGGCCCGACCCTCTCATTGGCCCGAGAGAGACTCTGTTTGTTGGTAGGACCACAAACATATTGTTCATTAGAGGAGCACTGGTACTTAAGGCACAAGATGTAACCCAGGGGTAAAAGGGTAATTTGACCCAGCTGGTGTTACGAACATTCGTGAAGGATTGACTTGCTGTTATTGGTCAATATCCATGGACACAGAAATATATCTGCAGTGAGTAGAGTGCAGCTGTGGGACTTTAGTGGTGTGTTCCCGCAGTTAACGAATGTTGATTGGGAGGTTAATGAGATTAACGAAGAGCAATCTTGTATCGTTGGAGCTTCGATCCAGTAGGTCCATTAGGTCCACCTTCTAGCTCGTAAAGTGTTCTTAGATCATTTGAATTTGAAATGTTCAAATTCATTAGGAATAAACTTAATGTATATTGATACATTATAATATATAGTTTTGGAACTATATATTATAAATTTAATGTGAATGTGATTCATATTAAATTATAAGAGAGAATTGAATATTTGAAAGAGTTTAAATATTATATTAAATGTGAATGTGATACACATTTGAAAACTATAGGTTAAAATTTAATGTGCACTGGATGTACATTAAAACTATAGGTTAAAGGGGTAATATGATTAAATGAGATTTAATCTAATTTGTATTATTTAATTAATAATTAAATTTGATTTAATTATTATTATTATTATTATTATTATTATTATTATTATTATTTTAATAATAAAAAGGGAACGTGTCATCCAGACACGTTCCCCACTACCCCTCCCCTTCTCCCTATCGACAGTTTAACAGGGAGAAGGGGGTTGCACTTTTAATTGATCGATCAATTGTATTGATGAAGTAATTGGGGAATTGCTCTCTCTCTCTCTCAATTCTAGAATTCCCAAAAGTTCTTCCAACTGTTGGAATCCTTCCCACAAAGGAAAGATCTAAGCACTCAAAGGATAGAAGGTTTATTCTTTGGGTGGTGTTCTGTAAAACAGAGAAGCTAAAGCTTGCTGAGTTACTGTAAATTGCTTGGAGCAAGGAGTTGTTGTGAGTCTACAAAGGTAATAATTCTTCTTTCTCTCCTTTTGTTTAAACGTTAAACTTGTAGCATGTTTGTATGCATTTAATCCATGCCTAATAGGATTAGAATATATGCTTGTTCTGTATTTTTGGGTCAATGTACTGGTTTTTGTTTTTAGCAAAACAATCAAGCAAATTAACGATCCCAATCACGTTTTTGCTGCTCAAGGAGATCAGATCTCCATCATGACATTCCATTAAAAACTCCATGAAAACCATGAAAAATAGTCAAACAGTAAGTCTAGCATAATTCAATTATCAACATTTATGCCTTTAAAGAAAAAAAAAAGTCAAGCATAGTTCTAAAATAGAATCACTCACAATCACCAAAACAGTTCCAAGGATTATAAGTTATTCCTATCTCCGTTTGACCTGATAATGAAATTAATAACATTAATTCCTTTCCTTATTTACCTTAAAAATATATCTAATTCAGTCACATAACTCAATTGATAATAACCATACACACTTGGTTGTAAGGTATATAGAAATGGAAGCACATCTCCTTCAATCTCTTTGCTAGCAGTTTTTTCCTTGTACATAAAATTCCATGTTCAACTTTCAGCTTTGGTTCCCCACAATTTAGAAAAACAACAACCTAATTGTTTTTGATAAACCTCATGTACAACATCTCAACTTATTTAACTCAAAGTTTCAGCTTCTAATTCCTCCTTAAGAGCTCAAGAACAACTGATTTCTACACACTGTTCTGTTACTCGAGAACTATGAATACCTCTCGGTTTTCTGCAATTTCTACCACCTTCCTCTTTGTATTTTCAAAACAACAGACCACTATCGTATTCTACGCTCAATTTATGAGATTGTGACTAAAAAATCATCAAATTTAGTTCAGTAAATTAAGAGATATGGTTGTTTGAAGTTGATCCTTTTTCCAGTTGCTTGTTGTTTTAACAAGAAATGGACAACACCTACTTGCCAAACACAATCTGAGGCTTTATAAATTTTGGTCAGCTCCTACTTCCTTATTTACATCTTAATCCTTTTTTCAAAACATCAAAACAATTGAATAAATTCACCTAACACATTTAGCCAACTTTACTTAAGTTTGTGCGAAATGAGAACTTTTCATTCAATACATAATGCACCTAAAATTTACCCAACTTGTTAATGACCTTAACTTACTTCAATTCAACTCTTAATATGCTTATTTCAATGGCTTACGTATCTTCTTATGAAGCTTTATACACATTATAGTCCACAATTCAAAAGATTCCCAAATCTCATCACGACATCCTTTAGTGCAACCTATATCAATTGCATATGTCAAAACATCATGTATGAGCGCAATATGATCAAAAGAGAGTTTAGGGCTTACAATTTACTACCCCCTAAAGAGGAATTTCGCCCTCGAAATTCAGCAACATCATTTGCAAGAGAAACGTTGTGAGTACTTTTCTTTCATTTGGTCTTTGCTCTCCCATGTTGCTTCCTCGACCTCGTGATTTCTCCACAATACCTTTACCAACGGTATCGTCTTGTTCCTAAGTACCTGTTCCTTCTGGTCAAGTACTTGTAGAGGTTCTTCTACATAAGATAAATTCTCCTTACGTTGCACTAGTTATATCTTGAGCACATGTGATGGGTCAGAAATGTATTTCCTCAACATTGATACATGGAAAACATTATGTACCCGTGACAACTCTATAGGTAAAGCTAATCTGTAAGCTAATGGCCCTACACGTTCCAGAATCTTGTAAGGCCCTATATATCTCGGGCTCAGCTTCCCTTTCCTTCCGAACCATAAAATATCTTTCCATGGGGCCAGTCTCAAGAATACTTTGTCTTCAATTTCGAATTCTAGATCTCTCATTCGCTTGTCAACGTAACTCTTTTGTCTATCTGGCGCTGTCTTCAATCTTTCCCCGATAAACTTATCATTCTCCGAGATAACTTGGACTAACTCTGGCCTTATTAGCTTCATTTCCCCTACCTCACCCCAGCAAATAAGGGTTCTACATTTCCTTCCATTCAATGCTTTGTACGGTGTCATTCCGATGCTAGAATGATAGTTGTTATTGTATGCAAACTCCATCAACGATCGACAAGTCTCCCAACTTCCTTTATTCTGCAACACGCATGCTCGAAGCATGTCCTCGAGGGTTTAGATGGTCCTTTCTGACTGACCATCAATCTATGGATGAAATTCCATACTGAAGTGCAGTTTAGTTCCTAAGGCCTCTTGAAGGCTCGGCCAGAACTTAGAAGTGAACCTTGAGTCCCTATCTGACACAATTGATACTAGAGCTCCGTATTGGCATACAATTCTGTCATCGTATAATTTAGCCAGTTTATCTAAGGTGAAAGTTACCTTGAGTGGTAAAAATCGAGCAGTCTTGGTCAGTCTATCAATTATCACCCATATCTCATCATAACCGCTCGGTGTTCGAGGAAGTCCAAAAAGAAAATCCATGGTTACGTGCTCCCACTTCCATTCAGGTACTGGGAGTGGGTTTAGAAGTCCTCCTGGTTTCCATCGTTCAGGCTTCACCTACTGACAGATAAGACATTTAGAGACATACTCTGTTATCTCTCTTTTCATTCCTGGCCAACAATAATGACTCTTCAATGTTCAGTACATCTTTGATCCTCCCGGATGCATCACATAAGCTCAATTATGTGCTTCCTCCAGTATTGCGTTTCTCAAAGCTTCAGTTTTAGGTACACAAAACCTACCGCACTTCATCAACACTCAATCACGTCTTACTTCGTAATCTACTCTCTGTTTCAAGTTCATCTCTTCTATCAATTTCTTGAGGATAAGGTCTCTAGCTTGACTTGAGATAACATCATTAATTAAGGTAGGTCTTATCTGAAAATGAGCTAACAAATTGCCTTTTTCACCAACTCACACTTCTGCATTAGAACTCTTGAGTTCCTCAAACAGAGCCACCCTAACCGCATTAAATGAACTCTTAGGTTGCTTCGAATTCCTACTGAGTGCATCAACTACAACATTAGCCTTCCTTGGGTGATATTCGATCGTACAATCATAGTGTTTTATCAACTCGAGCAACCTCCACTGCCTCAAATTCAACTCCTTCTGTTTCAAAGATATATTTTAAACTTTTATGATCTGTGTAGATATGACATTTCTCACCAAACAGATAACGCCTCCAAATCTTCAAAGTTAACACAACTGCTGCGAGTTCCAGATCATGAGTAGGATAGTTACACTCATCCATTTTCAGTTGTTTTGACGCATAAGCGATCAATTTTCCATCTTGCATAAGTACACATCCAAGGCCCTGATGTGATGCATCACAGTAAACCTCAAACTCTTTTCCCGTGGTAGGTAGAGTTAATACCAGTGCTGTCACAAGTCTTTTCTTTAACTCTTAAAAACTTTTTCCACACTCTTCACTCCACTCGAACGTTGTGTTCTTCTTTGTCAAATTGGTTAATGGAAGAGTTATCTTCAAAAACCCCTTGAAAAATCTTCGATAGTATCCTGCAAGTCCAAGAAAACTACGGACTTCCGATATTGAAATTGGTCGTTCCCACTTGACTATAGCTTCTGTCTTCTGAGGATCCACTCGAACTTTGGTTGCTGACACTACGTGTCCCAAAAACACAACCTGCTCCAGCCGAAATTCACACTTACTAAATTTAGCATACAGCTTTCGATCTCGTAATGTCTGTAGCACTATTCTGAGATGTTCTGCATATTTCTACTTGCTTTCTAAATACACCAAGATGTCATCAATAAATACTATCACGGATTGATCAAGGTAAGGATGGCATACTCGATTCATGAGATCCATGAATGTTGTTGGGGCATTTGTTAACCCGAATGGCATTACCAAGAACTCGTAGTGCCCATACCTTGTCCTAAAAGCTGTCTTTGGTACATCAAAGTTCTTAATCTTCAACTGATGGTACCCCAATCGCAAATCAATTTTGGAAAACACCGAGGCCCCCTTTAGTTGGTCGAACAAGTCATCTATACGAGGCAAGAGATACTTATTACGTATTGTTACTTTATTTAACTGTCGATAATCAATACATAATCGTAATGTTCCATCTTTCTTTTTCATAAACAACACAGGTGCTCCCTGAAGATACGCTTGGTCGGATATAACCCTTATCCACTAACTCTTGTAACTGAGTTTTCAACTCCTTCAATTCCTTAGTGCCATCATGTACGAGGCTTGAGATATTGTGTCGCTCCTGGAATCAAATCTATGGTAAACTCCACCTCTCTATCAGGTGGCAACCCTGATAGCTCCTCTGGGAAGACATCTAAATACTCACATACTATTGGAATGTCTTCAGGTTTCAATTTACTTGCCGGTACACAAAATACATATGCGAGATATGTTGCACAACCTTTACTCAATAATTTTCTAGTTTTAATAGTTGATATCATACAAGTAGGCAATATCTTCCTATACCCCTTAAACACAACCTCAGTGCCGCCTGGCTTCCTGAACACAACTTCCTTCCTATGACAGTCCATAGAGGCATGATACCTAGACAAGAAATCCATCCCCAAGATAACGTCGAACTCTTGAAGATATAAGAGATTCAGTTCGACTGTCATAGTCATACCATCTACTTCTACCATACAATTCTTATAGAAGCTACGAACTATCAACATAACACCAATAGAAGTATATATGCAAAGTTCTTCAGATAGAGGTTCTAACTCCCCGTCAATGTTAGTAACAAACATACAAGAAATAAAAGAATGTGTAGCTCCTGGGTCTAATAGCACATGCGCAGGTTTACAACAGATAGAAAGTATACCCAAAACAACTTCAGGTGCATCATCTGCCTCTTGTTGTGTCATGGCATAGATCTTCCCCTGCTGTCGGGGTCGGCCTACAGGTCCCTTCTGCTTAGCCCTACTAGTGTCTTCTCCTCCAGCTACCCCAGTCGTTTGTTGTTGATTCACAGTCTGCGATGCAATTCTCTGTCCTACCTTGTTCTCCTGCATTAGCTGAGGGCATTCCATCTTTAAGTGACCTTCTTGCCCACAATTAAAACATACATTGCTCTCACTCAAACATCGACCCCAATGATACTTTCCACAAGTGTTTCACAATAGTTTCCTGGTTGAACTACCTACCGACTAACCAGGTTGTCATATACGAGAGTCTCTTGCTGAACCTGTCAAAAAACTCGATCCATGTTGCCTCTGTCTGTCCCTACCTCCATTCATACCAGTTTTTGAAGTAGACTACTCACCACGATGGGGTTTGAAGCTTCTTTTTCCAGAAACTCTTGGAGTGAATCTCCTACTCTCTCCTGATTGATGTCGATCTCGTGATGAACCAATCGAATAACTGGTACGTCCATCACCTACAACTCCTCTTCCCATTCTTTCCTCTACTAGGCTTCATTCCACCCTTAGCGTTGTCTCCACTAGCTTGGAAAACTCAACCCATTCTGAACTTGCTGTCATAGGCCTTCGAATCTCTGTACGTAGACCATCCTCGAACCTCTTGAATCAATTTATCTCGCTTGCAACAATAGTGCTAGCATACTTTGATAACTCTGTGAACATCTTCTCATATTCTACTACTGTCATCGATCCCTGAATGAGCCACAGAAACTCGTTCCTCTTCGCATCACGGTAAGAACTCGGATAGTACTTGTCTTCAAATGCCTTTCGAAACTCTTTCCAACTCCAAGTTTCCCCTTTTCTGCTCTCTGTTATCTTCCACCAATCATCTGCACCTTTTTGGAGCAAGAATGCTGGTAAATCAACCTTTCTTTCTTCAGGGCATCGCATAACCCTGAAACACTTCTCAATCTGATTTAACCAAACCTCAGCATCGGCGGGATCTGTCGTGCCCTCAAATGTTGTTGCACCCAAGGCCTTCATTCTATAATACCATACTTCTTTTCTAGATCTGTTTGTACCGATCCAACACTTTCAACTAACCTTTGTGTTATCCTCGTAAAGATTTGTTCCTCCATGTTCACCTCTTGCTGAGGATGACTAGATTCTCCCTCTGATACCTCTCTTCCTCTATCGCCAATATCTTCTTGAGTTCTGGCCTCCACTTGCCTGCCTCGTTTCCCACCTCGATCCATGGTCCTATATTATACAATCTCGTTAACCTAAATAAGACAACAAGCTCCTAGTTTAATGCATGAACCTAGTTCCCTTCCCAAAACCTTTTGCTCTGATACCAAGTTGTCACACCCCCTCCCATCTTACTTGCCTAACCTAGGAAGAGATGCGAAGACAGAGAAAACCAACCCTCTTACTGGCTCTCCCTGACCATTCCAACCTTAACCTGAAAATGAACGCAACACAACACGTTTGAACAAGCAAGATTGGACACTCAAATACACATCTGACCAATACACACTCACTTCCAATACTATGTTCTTTAACAAGTCATAACATTCAAATTTATTACAACCCAGCCAGAATGCTTTTACTACAAACTATATACATAAAAAAGTGTATATACAGGGAGCTAAAACAGCGTGGTGGCAAACAGGTCTTGTCAAGGCTAAGCATCGGGAACTCGCCCGCTACCTAAGAAGAGAAAACCTAATGAAAACGTGAGCTGGGAAGCTCAATGAGTGTCTATTTTAAAAATATTATAAGCTCAAAGGTGAAGCATAATTATGGACAAGCTATAAGTTAAAGAACACTTATTTGTAAACATAGTCAAACCATGCTACCAATTTACAGGTTTAAGTCACCACATTATGTATAGCGTAGAAACTCATAATATAGTAACATAATGAAGAATAAACATTTCAAAAGCATAGAAGCTCATAACATTTAAACTCATGGCATGATATTGCTTTCGAACATTAGTTGTTGTAGATGAAGGGAATGAAAATCCCCGCGTAGCGGAAGACGATTGAATCATCGTGGCAACACAACTCGTTCTTGTTAAAACGATCAACTATAGATATAGGCTAAACATGTTGAATAAGGAAGAAAAACAGTAAGAATAGAGGTACTTACTTGTTGAAGACTTTCTTCAAAGTTTCTTCCTCAAATCACGAACTCTTCGTGCTTCTCGATCTCAACGAACTCTTCCCACGAACGAAATCCGAACACCACCACTTGGAGTCTCGGTTGTTCTCTTTTGGAGAAGGGAAGTTTGTGGGAAGTATTTTGTGTTTTGGAGAGGGAGGAGAATAGAGAGAAAGTAGAGAAAACTTTCTTCTTCTCTTAGGTGAAATTCTAAAAAATGAGAGAATGCTCACTATCCTTCTTGCAAGAAGGGATTATATAGTGGAATTGATGGAGTTAAAACCTCCTCATTATTACCACTTTACCACAACCATAGGTTATGCAAATCTCATTTGTATAACCATATAATATAAGATATCTCATATCTCATATTGCAAATCTCATTTGCAATAATTGTGGATTAATTAAATTGAATCACATCCAATTTAATTTCTCTCAATCAAATTCCCCAATTAGCCCTAATTCAACAATTAGGCTAACCTATAGTTTATTATGAATCTCATTCACATTAAACTATATATTATATCATTCATATTTCATATAAATGACATAAATGCCCTTAAAGTGAAATTAAACACTTCAATTTCATACCAAAACATTAACCCTTCTTTTAACCCAGATTGAGCCAACCGAGGGACCTAATGGACCTACAGTGACGGGTTCCAATGATCCGAGATTAACCTGTCAAACTCTTTGACCCGATTAACCAACATTAAATAGCTACGGTAACACTTCACTATAGCCCGTAGCTGCACTCCCGTCAGTGCAGAATATTACGTGTCCACTGATATAACCAATGCCCATGAGTCGACCCTTCACAGGTTGTTCGTAGACACGGCTGGGTCAAATTACTGTTTTATCCCTATGTCTACCTCTTGTTCCTTAAGTCCCCACTGCTCCTCTAATGAACAACATATTGTGATGGTCCAACCATATACAACACCCTTCTCGGGCCAATGAGAAGGTGGCGCCCGTTGTCCAAGCCCTGGACACAACACTTAAGGGAACAACCCCTCTAGTTTCCCTAAAGGCTGGAACGAGTGAATTCCATCTCCCGTAGTTAAGTTCCCAACTCCCTACATGGTTCTGTCCCTGAGAAGATAGGCATATTGAGCGAGTAACTGTGACCACCCTCACCCGTACTAGTCAAAGGACGGACACTTCGCAGCATAGGAGTCCGTGAAACGCTCGTGATTCGTGTCGAGTCACTAATGGTCATCACGAAGTTATTAGTCTCATCACACTTTGTCAGCGGTGTTACATCGAAAGAGGGTCTAATAATTCACGGTCCGGTCTTGTACAATCACATTGCACAGGATGCCCCCACTCGCATGTCAACCACATGAACGAGTCAGATCACCTCGTTTGTATCTAATACAAAGCGGGTCGCATCCACAGTGTATCCAGGATTAGGTCTCCAACCCTATCCATATACTATAGATCGTTCGGGTCATTTACTCGAACGTGATCCTCCCTGTGTGCCCACTACACACCGTTCAAGTTCTAGTTCTCTCATAAATTCAATGACCCTGGAGCTTAGTTTACTGGAAAAGTTTATAAATATTGTGAGACACAAAGTGATGAAATGGATAACTCTTATTAATTTCAAACAATATATTACAAACACGAGATTATGACAAAAATCCCAACAAACTCCCATTTGGACTAAGCTAGTGGAGAAAATACATTTCCGAAATGTACATAAATTACAATGAAGTAATACAATAAACTAGGGCATTGAATACCCGTTTACACATCTCCCACTTGCCCTAGTCAGGAAGCTCTCGAAGACCTAGACTTTCTAGGTGACCCTCAAACACCTTAGCCGTGAGGGGCTTTGTAAATAGATTAGTTACGTTGTGCTCCGACGCTATCTGCGTGACTGTCACGTCTCCGCGGTGCACAATCTCCCGTATCAGATGATACTTGCGCTCAATGTGTTTGCCTCTCTTAGACTTACTGATGTAACACCATTAACAGTATAGGGCTAATAATTTTGTTGATGACCAATAGTGACTCGACCTTAATCCTTAGCGTGTTACGGACTCCTGTCTGGGGGGTCTGTCCTTTGACTAGTTGATAGCACACAAAATGTGCTATCCTTAGGCTTAATTATTGTTAGTTTTATGATCATTTCAGGGATTTGATGTGTTTAAATCACTCAATTTCAGGCTAAGAGCGTAAAAAGGACAATTGGAGACATTTTGGATCACTCGGGATCGAAACGAGGCTTTTTGGAGCTAAAAATAACATCATTTGGAAGTAGAAGAACTAATCCAAGCTAGTAGACCTGAGGTGATGGCGTTGCAACGCCATGCAGAGCGTTGCAACACCGAGCCTGCTGCTTAGAGGCGTGGAAGATCACTGTCGATAGCGTTGCAACGTCGCAACGCTATCTCAGATAAGAAGACGCATATGAAGACCCGTGCAGAGGGCGTTGCAACGCTGCCTTGCAGCATCGTAACGCCCGATCGATAGAGACGCGCTTGTTAGGGTAACGGCGTTGCAATGCTGCCCTTAGTGTTGCAACGCCATCGATACATTCCTTATTTACCACGCGTTTAGGGTACAACGTTGCAATGCTGCGTACCGAAAGTCATTATAAATAGAACCTTATGCCTTCTTACAAAGGGAGCCGAATTTGATAGACTTTTGACCCTAATTTCGAAATACCCTCTGTAAGAAGAGAAAAGAGAGCAATTCTTGGGAGCCAAAGCATTCGTGGAGGTTCGAGATCGAGACGGGAGCTCGGAGACGAAGAACCGACATCGACACATAAGTTTAATTTCCTTTTCTTTCAGTTTGTAACACAATTTTAAGACATTTGCTACACTTTTAGTTTGGTTTTCTTGTGATTTAGAGTAGCTAAATGTTGTAGTTAGGATTTGATTTGCATGTTAAGACTTGTTTGCCATGTATTGAATTATGTTTTGATATTTATTTTTGGCAATTCGTTCTTCAATTCTCTGATTTTGTTGGTTTAAGTGGACTCGAGAGATAAAGCTTAGATTAGAGCAAAGTTGTCAAAACTCTTAGAAGTCTGGCATGAGAATGACTTAGAAGTCTAAGGGAAACACATAAAGAAGTTGCTTAATGTCGTGCATGTTGTAGGTTCATATGGAGACTATAGAATTTATTGCATGTGCGAGGCTCACTAAGAATCGAGAGATTTTCTTGAGTATTTTACTTCTTATTTCTAAATTCATCACATTAGTTCATTACATGTGTTAATTAAGTTATTAACTTGTAAAGTCAATTTCTGCTAAATTTATCAATTCGTGTCTCCATTTGTTTGTTTGTTGTTTGTCTTTACTTTCACCACCTATCCATGTTATGTTTCTTTAGCTAAAATTGAGAATTAGTATCTTGGTAATTAATTAATCTAGAAACCCATTCCCAAGGACGATACTTGGACTCTTAAATCACTATACTAAAACTTGACTCGTACACTTGCGGTATTGCATTATCAATATTATACGCAACACTAGTACGGGTGAGGGTTGTCACAGTTACTCATCTAATATGCCTATCTTCTCAGGGACAGGACCACATGGGGAGCTGGGAACTTGACTACATAAGATGGAATTCACTCGTTCCCGAATTAGGGAAACTAGAGAGGTTTTCCCCTTAAGTGTTGTCTCTAGGGCTTTGACAACGGGCGTCCCCCCTCTCACTGGAGAAGGATGTTGTTTATTGTTGGACCATGCAACGTAGTTGTTCATTAGAGGAGCAGTGGGACTTCAGGAGCAAGAGGAAGAAACAGGGGTAAAATGGTAATTTGACCTAGTAGTCTCTACGAACAACCTGTGAAGGGTCGACTCATGGGCATTGGTTATATTAATGGACACAACTTGTCCGACGGTGATAGGAGTGCAACTACGAGCATTAGTGGAGTGTTACCGTAGCTAATGAATGTTGAATAATCGGGTCAAAGAGTTTGACAGGTTAATCTCGAATCATTGGAGCTCGTCATCTGTAGGTCCATTAGGTCACTCGGTTGGCTCAAACTAGATAAATTGAGGGTTTACAGTTTGGTGTGAATTTGAAGTGTTCAAATTTATTATTTGGGTATTTATGTCATTTATATGTGATATAATTGACATAATATATAGTTTGATGTGAATGAGAATCATAATAAACTATAGGTTAGCCTAATTGGTTAATTAGTTCTAAATTTGGAGAAATTGAATTGAGAGAAATTGAATTGAATGTGATTCAATTTAAAATTGCACAATTATACAAATGAGATTTGTATAATAAGGTATGAGATACCTTATTATATATAATATGCAAATATGATTTACATATTATAAAGTTGTGGTAAAAGAGTGATTTGGTGGAGATTTCATCTCCACCACTCACTATTATAAATAGGCTTTGTGAGAAGCCTTTTGGAAGACAATAGTTCATTTTTTTTGAATTCCATCCAAAGAAGCTTTATCTCCTCTCTCAATTCTCTCTCAATTTCTCTCTAACCAAAATCTCGAGTCCCACCACTCTCCCTCAACCAATCGAGAACAACCGAGAAGATCATTTTAGAGGAGTCCAATTTGTTCGGTCCGAGAGATCGCGTGTAGAGATCGTTGGCACGAAGAGTTCGTGATCGGAGAAGAAAACATCGAAGAAGGGTTCTTCAACAAGTAAGTATACACTTTACTTTCTGTTTTTCTTCTTGAAATTCAACATGTTTAAGTTAAGATTAAAGTTTTTTAATTCAATTTTAAGAAATCAGTTCCATAACAAAAACCACGATGTATCATGTCGTTTTCCGCAGCGGGATTCACATTCCTTTCAATTGGTATAAGACCCAAACGTTGGCTTTTTCGTTGTGCAATCTGTTCTTAAAATTAGGTGGATAGCTCCAAATTCATGAGATGAAATTGTGGTTTGCGTATTGGATGGTTTCGGTTTTGGCACTTAATTTTATATTTACATTATTGTTGATATGATCAATGTAGGGGCTCGTTGTTTTGGAAATATTGTATGTAAATCGAGTCTGTAAGTTCGTGTCGTTCGTGGCAAGAGTTGTTGTGAAGAAATCGGAGCGAAAACGGACAAAAAAGGCAAAAAACAGCAACAGAGTTTGTTGTTCTGTCGATGGCGTTGAGACGCTGTTCTTCAGCGTTTCAGCGTTGTCCGTGAGGAACCAGGCGCGGCGTTGCAACGTTGTGGGCGTTGTGCACGCTGTCAAGGCGTTGGGCAGCACAGCGTTGCAACGCTGGCCACGACGTCGCAACGTTGTCGCGTAATGGGCAGCAGTTCGCGAGAAAAACGCGCGCGAGTGGCAGATGGGCTTAGTGGGAGCGATTTCGAGCTCTAACCGATGCATTTTATTTAATTTCATTTGTAAAATGTGTTTTATTATTAATTTTATTAATTAATATTAATATAAATGTTATGTTAATGTTAATTAATTTAATTAAAGTTCCTAGGGTGCCAAAACTGGTTCAATATTGCTATTTAATTAATTTTATGCATGTTATGTATGAAATTTATTTTTCTATGTGCATAATGTATGTCATATAGATTAAAATCTCACCTTAGGTTAAACATTTCATGCATCATTTTTATATTATAAGAGTTATAATATATAATATGCATGATAGGATTATATTATAAGGGTTATAATATAATGCATGTTTTTAATTTAATTAATATAAGTGTCATATTTCTTAGATTAAAAGCATTGACATGCATTAATACATGTGATGTATGTATATTATATAGTTTATTATTCATGTGATGAATGATTAAGCATTATAATATAGCAATGCATGTAACCTAAGTTAATTATTAGTTTTAAATGGTTTAGAACTTGAATAATTAGACTTAGGTTTTCTAGTTCTAATAAGATTAGAATTAGAAAATCAAATATGACTTATGAATGTTGACTAATTAGTAACTCTGTCTAAGGAAGGTGTTGTCTAAGGTCAGTATTTAAGTCGACGCCATGTGAACACCCCTACCTAGGAACCGACCTGCGAGTGAATTTGATCCGAAGATTCATAAGTTATATTCTCGTGAGTGGTGTTTAATTAAAAGTTGATTAAATTACTCACATAGACCTAAGTTAATAATGTGATTATAGACTTAGGCAAATCCAATATAAGTGTTATATTGGTAGACTTAGGTAAATATTAGTCGATTTATCTAGGTCAATCCCGATTAACTTAAAGTGATGAGTGGGAGGAAATAAAGTGTATGAGATACATTTAATTTTCTGACAACAAATCTCTGTTAAGTTCACACCGTGAGATCCATACTCGACCTCGTGGCGCAAATGGGAGCGTCCCCCTTCGGATGGTATTTGTATGGGTCAATATTCAATGTGAATGGAGAGAGTACTTATAGTGAGTGGGAGTGGGATCTGTGAAAACGGGACCCACGGTCTCTTTTATCGTTTCACACCATGAGACGCCTATGATCCGCCTGCTAGTTTGGCTTGGACCAGACAATCCCTTCGGAGGGCCTTGATCGTGGGAGTCGGAACACCGTGAATTCCCGAAAGGGATAAAATTTCCTCGTTGGTTTTTCTTCGTAGTTCACCTTCGGTGGTTATTGTTTGGACGGATACTTAGAAATTTAAAGATAAAGGGTGACACTCACGGGATTCATTAAGAGTTAATGGATTCATACCGAATAATTGTAACTGGATGCCTAATGGAATAAGGGTTATTCTGGTATTAGGGTCTGGTCGAGAAAGTCTCGTCCCAAAGGAGGAGTGTTTTTGTTCACCCTTCGGTGGCGGTCATTCTAAACCTTTGGGGTATCACTTCAAATTTTAATGACCTAGGGATCATAGGATAAAAATTTGCTAAAACCTGATTGGATTTTTCTAAATTCTTGCGAGACTAATACAAAGTTTTTCTTATTTTTTAGCAAACAAAATGTCAAGTCCAATTATCGCCCTATTAGCTTCTGATAAACTCGTCGGTGATAATTTCCAAATGTGGAAGAATAATATCAATACAATACTGGTAACTGACAACCTAAACTTCGTGTTCACTAAGGAGTGTCCTCAGGTGTCGGGCTCGACCGCATCGCAAAGTGTTCGTGATGCATACAATCGGTGGATCAGGGCCAATGAAAAGGCCAAGGTCTACATTATTGCCAGCTTGTCTGAAGTATTGGCAAAGAAGCATGAGGTTATGGTCACCGCTAAAGAGACCATGGAATCACTGCAGGAAATGTTTGGACAACAGTCCTTTCAGGTCCGATACGATGCCCTCAAACACGTCTTTAATGTAAGGATGAAGGAGGAGACGTTTGTCCGTGAACACGTTCTGGACATGATGACCCACTTTAACCTGGCAGAGATGAACGGGGCTTCGATCGACGAGTCAAGCCAGGTCATCTTTATAATGAAGACTCTTCCGAAGAGTTTCCTTCAGTATCGTAGCAATGTTGTTATGAACAAAATTAGCTACACTCTGACCACCGTACTCAACGAACTACAGAACTTCCAGTCCTTGATGAGGATCTAGGGACCGAAAACTGAGGCAAATATTGTCTTCAGGTCCTATCACAGGGGTTCGACTTCTAGGACAAAATCTGTAGGTTCTTCAGGCCCGAAAGGGAAGAAGAAGAAGTTGAAGAAGGGTAAAGTTGACCGCGCTGCCGCCCAGAAGGGCAAAAAGGTCAAGGAAGTTATGGAGAAAGGAAAGTGTTTCCACTGCAACGGGGATGGTCACTGGAAGAGAAACTGCCCCAAGTTCCTTGTCGACAGGAAGAAAGAAGGCAAACGTGATTTACTTGTAACTGAAACCTGTTTAGTGGAGAGTAATGACTCTGTCTGGATACTGGATTCATGCGCCACTAACCATGTTTGTTCTTCTTTTCAAGGAATTAGTTCCTGGCAGCGGCTGTGAGAGGGTGAGATAACACTACGGGTTAGATCCGACGAGGTTGTCTTTGTTGCAGCGGTCGGCATGGTGAAGCTGTTTTTTGGCAGAAATTACATTTTATTAGATAATTTATATATAGTTCCAGGGTTTACTAGAAACATAGTTTCTATTTCCTGCCTCTTAGAACATTGTACTTCCGTTTATTTTTCGGGTAATAAAGCGTTTATTTCTAGAAATGGAAATTTTTTATGTTTTGCTTCACTTGAGAGTAATTTATACGTTTTAAAGCCTAATTCGGTTAAAAGTGTTTTGAATACTGAATTGTTTAAAATGGTTGAAACACGAACTAAAAGAATGAAAGTTTCTCCTAAAGAAAATGACCATTTTTGGCATCTAATGTTAGGCCACATAAATCTCAATAGGATTGAGAGACTAGTGAAGAGAAGACTTCTAAGCGAGTTAGAAGAAAACTCTTTACCGGTATGTGAGTCATGCCTTGAAGGCAAAATGACCAAACATCCTTTTAGTATAAAAGGATATAGAGCCAAAGAGCCTCTTGAGCTTATACATTCTGACCTCTGGGGTCCGATGTGTGTTAAAGCAGGAAGAGGTTACGAATACTTTGTATCTTTCATAGATGACTATTCGATATGTGGGTACATTTACCTAATGCATAGGAAGTCTGAAACTCATGCAAAGTTCAAGGAGTACAAGACTGAGGTTGAGAACCTGTTAGGTAAAACAATTAAAATACTTCGATCAGATCGAGGTGGAGAGTATATGGGCACTGAATTCCAGGACTATATGATAGAACATGGAATATTACGAATCCTTGAATTACGTCCTCACTCTCAGCACCTGGTATGCCACAGCAGAATGGTGTATCGGAGAGGAGAAACAGAACCCTGTTGGACATGGTTTGGTCGATGATGAGCTATGTTCGTCTCCCTGATTCTTTTTGGGGTTACGCAGTAGAGACTGCGGTTTATATTTTGAACAATGTTCCGTCGAAGAGCGTTTGTGAAACACCTTTCGAACTCTAGAATGGACGTAAAGGCAGTTTACACCATTTTAAGATTTGGGGATGCCCGACCCATGTGTTGGTGTAAAATCCAAAGAAATTGGAACCCCGTTCAAAGTGTGCCTCTTTGTAGTTTACCCAAAAGAGACTAGAGGTAGTCTGTTTTACGATCCTAAGGAAAATAGGGTGCTTGTGTCGACAAACGCCACTTTCCTTGAGGAAGACCACATCAGGGATCACTTACCAAGGAGTAAGATTGTGTTAAACGAAATGGACAGTACATCAGCAAGAGTTGCTAATGGGGCTGGTACGTCAACAAGTGTTGTTGATCCTAGCTCGTCTAGTCAAGTCTGTTCTCAAGAGTTGAGAATGCCCCGACGTAGTAGGAGGGTTGTGAGACAGCCTGAACGTTACATGGGTTTAGCTGAAACCCAAGTCGTCACTCCTGATGATGACTGCGAGGATCCATTGACTTATGATTAGGTGATGGCTGACGTTGACAAAGACGAATGGATTAAAGCTACGGACCAGGAAATGGAGTCGATGTACTTCAATTCTGTCTGGAAGCTTGTAGACCAACCAGATTGGGTCAAACCTATTGGTTGCAAGTGGATCTACAAGCGTAAACGTGGCATAGATGGAAAGGTGCAGACCTTCAAAGCTAGACTAGTGACAAAGGGTTTTACCTAAGTTGAAGGGGTTGACTATGAAGAAACCTTTTCTCCTGTTGCCATGGTAAAGTCTATCAGGATCCTTCTGGCCATTGTCGCATATTATGACTATGAGGTATGGCAGATGGATGTCAAACAGTCTTTCTGAATGGCAATCTTGATGAGACCATCTACATGGACCAACCCAAAGGATTCATTTCCCAAGGCCAAAAGCAAAAAGTTTGCCGGCTTCAAAGGTCTATTTATGACTGAAACAAGCCTCGAGGTCTTGGAATATAAGGTTTGATGAGGCGATCAAATCTTATGGCTTCGATGAGAATGTTGATGAGCCTTGTGTTTACAAGAAAATCATCAACAGCACTGTCGCATTTCTGATATTGTATGTGGATGATATTCTACTCATTGGAAATGAGGTAGGATTTCTTACAGACATTAAAGAATGGTTGGCTTCGCAATTCCAAATGAAAGATTAAGGAGAGGCCCAATATATTTTAGGTATCCAGAAAGTCCGGAACCGGAAGAACAGAACGCTAGCCATGTCTTAGGTATCTTATATTGACAAGATGTTGTCTAGATATAAGATGCAGAAATCCAAGAAGGGTTACTGCCTTTCAAGCATGGGGTTCACCTGTCTAAGGATCAATGTCCTAAGACGCCTCAAGAGGTTGAGGATATGAGACGAATCCCTTATGCTTCAGCTGTAGGGAGCCTCATGTATGCCATGTTGTGTACTAGGCCCGACATCTGTTATGCAGTTGGGATTGTTAGTAGGTATCAATCCAATCCAGGATTAGATCACTGGACAACCGTTAAGGCAATCCTCAAGTATCTTAGGAGAACGAGGAAATATAACCTTGTGTATGGAAGTGGGGACTTGATCCTTACGGGATACACAGACTTTGACTTTCAGACCGATAAGGATTCTAGGAAATCCACTTCGGGGTCAGCCTTCATTCTGAATGGAGGAGCTGTAGTGTGGCGAAGCATCAAACTGGGATGCATCGCTGATTCCACGATGGAAGTCGAGTATGTTGCGGCTTGTGAAGCTACAAAGGAAGTTGTTTGGCTTAGGAAGTTCATGATAGATTTGAAAGTTGTTCCAAATATGAACTTGCCAGTGACCTTGTTTTGTGACAACAGTGGTGCGGTAGCCAACTCGAGAGAACCTCGAAGTCATAAGAGGGGCAAGCATATTGAGCGGAAGTATCACTTGATACGGGAGATTGTGCACCGTGGAGACGTGACAGTCACGCAGATAGCGTCAGAGCACAACGTTGCCGATTCATTTACAAAGGCCCTCACAGCTAAGGTGTTTGAGGTACACCTAGAGAGTTTAGGTCTTCGAGTGCTTCCTGACTAGGGCAAGTGGGAGTATTGTAAAATGTATTCAATGCCCTAGTTTATTATATTATTACTATACATTTGAGAAATGTATTTTGTACTCCACTAGCTTAGTCCAAGTGGGAGTTTGTTGGGATGTATGTCCTAATCTCGTATAAGTTTGTAATATACCAAGTTGAAATAAATAAGAATTATTTTTTTCATCACTTTCTGTCTCGCATATTTATAAACTTAATCCAATAAACTAAGCTCCAGGGTCATAGAATTATGAGAGAACTAGAACTTGAACGGTGTGTAGCTTCTAACATATCTAACCTTTCTAATTCATCATGAACCAAATTTTTTATCCTCAACTCTAACGTATATTCCATTAATAAATCCACAAGAGAAGAGTTTTCTATAGGTTTGTCAGGGTACAAGAAATTTTGGTTCCAAGTGCCTATATAATTACCATCAAAAGAATTTTCATCAATCATAGATTCAGAATGGTAAGGATTAGATAAATGGTATCCAGAAAAATCATGATGCACATACCTAGGATCCTGGGAAAGACAGTACATTGGTGGAGAATCAAAATCATGAAAGGTCATACTTTAAATCTCAACAATTTAACTCAAGACTTTCACACAAAGATCAATACAACCAAAACAGGAGACAAAGACTAGGACAACACACAAAACTAAAATAAGACAAATAAGGAAACAAACAACAAACACACACAGAACAATAAGGAAAGAAAACACAAAAGAAAAGACAACATTTAGTCTAAAATCTCAAATTTTCTCCTAATATTAATTAATCTAAATAATCGTCATTCCCTGGAAACAGCGCCAAAAACTTGTTGCGTAAAATTAATATTGCATTACCGCAAGTGTACGGGTCAAGTTTTAGTATAGTGATTTAAAGTTCCAAGTATCGTCCTCAGGAATGGTTTTCTAGATTAATTAATTACCAAGATACTAATTCTCAATTTTAGCTAAAATAACAAAACATGGATAGATGATGAAACAAAGATAAAAGATAAATAAACAAGTGGAGACACGAATATGATAGATTTGAAGGAGTTTGACTTCACAAGTTAACACTTATTTAACACATGCAATGAACTAACATGATGAATTTATAAACAATAAGTAAGATACTCAAGAAAATCTCTCGAGTCTTAGTGAGCCTCGCACATACAATAAATTTTATATTGTCCGTATGAATCTAAAAGCATGCACGGCATTAACAACTTCTTTATGTGTTTCCCTTAAACTTCTAGGTCATTCTCATACCAGATTTCTAAAAGTTTTGACAACTTTGCTCTAGTCTAAGCGTTTTCTCTCGAGTCCACTTAAACCAACAAGATCAAAGAATTGAAGAACGAATTGCCAAAAATAAATATCAAAACACAGTTCAATACAATAGTAAATAAGCCTTAAACAAGCAAGTCAAATCCTAACTACAACTTTTAGTCACTCTAAATCACAACAAAACCAAGCTAAAGTTATAGAAAACGTCTTAAAATGGTGTTACAATCTGAAAGAAAGAGAAAATAAACTTATGTGTCGATGTCGGTCCCTCGTCCCCGAGCTCCCGTTACGATCTCAAACCTCCACGAATGCTTTAGCTCCCAAGGAATGCTCACTTTTCTCATCTTACAGAGTGTATTTAAAAATTAGGGTGCAAGAACTATCAAATTCAACTCCCCTTGCAAGAAGAAATCATGTTCTATTTATAAGGCTAATCGGCACAGCTTTTCAACGCTAGGGACAGCGTTGCAACGCTGTGCCCTAGGCGACTAACATATAAGGAAAATATCGATGGCATTGAAACGCTGAGGGAAGCGTTGCAACGTCGCTACCCTCACGCGCGCTCTTCCTTATCGAAGTAACGTTGCGACGCTGCAAGGCAGCGTTGCAACACTACCTGCACGAGTCTTCAACGTGGACTCCTTATTGAGATAGTGTTGCGACGCTTCAAGGCAACGTTGCAACGCTATCAACAGTGGTCTTTTATGCTTCAAAACTGCAAGCTCGGCGTTGCAACGCCATCACCTTGGGTCTACTAGCTTGGATTAGTCCTTCTACTTCGAATTGATATTATATTAAGCCCCAAAAAGCCTCGATTCGATCTCGAGTGATCCATAATGTCTCCAAATGTTCTGTTTAAGCTCTTTCCCTGAAATTAAGTGATTTAAACACATCAAAGCTCTGAAATTATCATAAAACTAGCAATAAATAAGCCTAAAGATAGCACATTTTGTGTGTTATCATGCATCCCTACTTGATGCTTCGCCATACTACAGCTCCTCCATTAAGAGTGAACACTGACCTCGATGTGGACTTCCTAGAATCCTTATCGATCTGAAAGTCAGAGTTTGTGTCTCCCGTAAGGATCAAATCCCCACTCCCATACACAAGTTGTTCGGATATGTGCCCTAAACTGTGTAATTTTAGTCAAATGAATAAAGAGTTATTTGATTTGATAGATTTATCTTCTCGCTTTATAAATCCAATAAACTAAGCTCCAAGGTTATAATGAATCTTGAACATCAGTGTAGTAGACACTATTTCGATTGTGTTCAAGAGTATAACCTAAATGGTCTATGGTATAAGAATGAGGTTGAAACCTTGGAAACCTTATTCTGGTAACACCATGGATGCGGCCCACTTTGTAATTAGTACAAATGAGGTAATCTAACTCATTCATGTGGATGACATGTGAGTGGGGACATTCTGTATGAAGAGTTCATACAAGACCGGATTGCAAATTATTAGTCTAACCAGTATAACACCGTTAACAGGGTACGACTGATAATTTATAGATGGTCATTAGTGACTCGACCTGAATCCTGAGTAAGTTAAGAACTTCTGCTTATAGGGGTTTGTCCTTAGACTAGTATGGGTGAGAGTGGCCTATCGCCGACTCAATAAGCCTACCTTCTCAGGGACAGAACCTCGTAGGTAGCTGGGGACTTAACTATACAAGATGGAATTCACTCATTCCTAGACTAAGGAATTAGATAGGTTATTCCCTTAAGAACTGAGTCCAAGTCTTGAACAACAGAGCCTCGCCCTCTAAACTAGCTTAAGAGAGTTTGAGTTTATGGTAAGACCATAGACTTGTTGTTCATTAGTGGATCAGTAGTGCTTAAGGAACAAAGAGGTAATCACAGGGGTAAAACGGTATTTTGACCCAACTGTGATCATGAACAGCCTGTGAAGGGTCGACTAATGGGTAATGATTATATCAATGGACAAAATATAATCTACAGTGAGGAGAATGCAGCTACAAGTCCACACTGGAGTGACTTGTAGTTAATGAATATTTATTAACCAGATCAAAGAGTTTGATCAGCTAATCTCACATCATTGGAGCTCATGAACTGTAGGTCCATTAGGTCCCTCCGTTGGCTCAACATGGTAATATTGAGGGTATAAAGTTAGGAATGAGATTGAAGTATTCAATTTCATATATGAGGTGTTATATCAATTATATGTGATATAATTGATATAATATATAGTTTTAATGTGAATTAGATTCACAAATTAACTATATACTAATGAGAGAATAAAGGAGGGATAAGATGGTAATTTCCATCCTATTTCCCTATAAATAGTTGCATAAGATGCAACTTTGAGATGGGCTTTTGACATAACTCTAAAGTTTTCTCATTTGTGTTGGAAAGAGTTTCAAACACATTTCTAAAAGATCTCCTCACCTCATCCTAAAAGTAACCCACCTTCTTCCCTCACCTAGAGAACAACGGAGAAGATCTAGTGGTGGATCTTCACAAGGTTCGAGTTCGTTGCTGAGATCGTGATCGTTGGAGGAGGATCTCGTGAAGAAAATGTTCTTCAAAGGTAAATTCTTGTTGTCCTAAGTCGTAACGCATGCTTATTCTTTGTTATATTGTTCTTGTTTTTAGATATGTATAACAATATCATGAACACGTGATTCACAATCGCTTCCGCTGCGGGATATGATCCCTTCACAAGCATGTAGTCCCTCGTTCTCCTAAGATACTTGAGGATTTCGTTTACGGTTGTCCAGTGATCTAATCCTGGATTGGATTGATACCTACTGACAATCCAAACTGCATAACAGATGTCGAGCATAGTACACAGCATGGTGTACATCTAGCTCTCTACAGCTGAAGCATAAGGGATCCGTCTCATATCCTCAACCTCTTGAGGTGTCCTAGGACACTGTTCCTTAGACAAGTGAAACCCATGCCTAAAAGGCAACAAGCTCTTCTTGGAGTTCTGCATATTATATCGCGACAACATCTTGTCGATATAAGATGCCTGAGACATGGCTAGCGTTTTGTTCTTCCGGTTCAAGACTATCTGAATACCCTGAACATACTGAGTTTCTCCCAAATCTTTCATTTGGAATTGCGAAGCCAACCATTCCTTAACATCAGTAAGGAAACCTACATCATTCCCAATGAGTAGGATATCATCCACATATAATATAAGAAATGCGACGGTGTTGTTGATGATTTTCTTGTAGACACAAGTCTCATCAACATTCTGGTTAAAGCCATAAGATTTGATAGTCTCACCAAACCTTATATTCCAAGACCTTGAGGTTTGTTTCAGTCCATAAATAGACCTTTGAAGCTTGTAAACCTTTCGCTCCTGACCTTGAGCGATGAACCCCTTGGGTTGTTCCATGTAGATGGTCTCGTCAAGATTGCCATTCTGAAAGATCGTCTTGACATCCATCTTCCATACCTCATAGTCATAATATGCGGCGATGGCAGAAGGATCCTGATAGAGTTAATCATGGCAACAGGAGAAAAGGTTTCCTCATAGTCAACCCCTTCTCTCTTGGTAAAACCCTTTGTCACTAGTCTGACTTTGAAGTTCTTCTCCTTCCCATCTACACCACGTTTATGCTTGTAGATCCACTTACAACCAATAGGTTTAACCCCATTCGGTTGGTCCATAAGCTCCCAGACGGAATTGAGTACATCGACTCCATTTCCTAGTTCATGGCTTTAATCCATTCGTCTTTGTCAATGTCATTCATTTCCTGATCATAACAATGAAGGGAATGAGAATCCCTGCACAGCGGAAGACGATCGAATCGTCATGGTATCATTATGCTACTCGGTTTTGTTAAAATGATCTAACATAAAGATCTAGGCTAAACATGCTGGAAAAGGAAGAAATTTACAGCAAGAAGAAGTTTACTTACTTGTTGTAGACAAACTTCAAGAATTTCTTCCTCGGATCACGAACTCTTCGTGCTTCTCGATCTCAACGAATGCTTCCCACGAACGGAACCCAAACACCACCACTTGGAGTCTCGATTGTTCTTCCTTTGGGAAAAGGAAAGTTCGTGGGAACTTTTGTGTTTTGGAGAGGGAGGAGAATTGAGAGAAAGTAGAGAGAACTTTCTTCTTCTCTTTGATGAAATTCTAAAAATGAGAGAATGCTCACATTCCTTCTTGCAAGAAGGGATTATATAGTGGAAATGATGAAGTTAAAATCTCCACATTATTACCATTTTACCACAACCATAGGTTATGCAAATCTCATTTGCATAACCACATAATATAAGATATCTCATATCTCATATTGCAAATCTCATTTGCAATAATTGTGGATTAGTTAAATTGAATCACATCCAATTTAATTTCTCTCAATTAAATTCTCCAATTAACCCTAATTCAACAATTAGGCTAACCTACAGTTTATTATGAATCTCATTCACATTAAACTATATATTATATCATTCATATCTCATATAAATGACATAAATGCCCTTAAAGTGGAATTGAACACTTCAATTTCATACCAAAACATTAACCCTTCTTTTAACCAAGATTGAGCCAACCGAGGGATCTAATGGACCTACAGTGACGGGCTCCAATGATCCGAGATCAACCTGTCAAACTCTTTGACCCAGTTAACCAACATTCATTAGCTACGGTAACACTCCACTATAGCCCGTAGTTGCACTCCCGCGTCGGTCACGAGAATATTACGTGTCCACCGATATAACCAATGCCCATGAGTCGACCCTTCACAGGTTATTCGTAGACACGGCTGGGTCAAATTACCATTTTACTCCTGTGTCTACTTCTTGTTCCTTAAGTCCCCACTGCTCCTCTAATGAACAACATATTGTGATGATCCAACCATACACAACACCCTTCTCGGGCGGTGTGAGAAGTGGGCGCCGTTGTCCAAGCCACGGAGACAACACTTAAGGGAATAACCCTCTAGTTTTCCTAAAGGCGGAACGCAGTGAATTCCATCTCGCGTAGTTAAGTTTCGGCTCCCTACTTGGTCTTGTCCACGAGAAGATAGGCATATTGGGCGAGTAATCGTGACCACCCTCACCCGTACTAGTCAAAGGCGGACCCTCGCAGGGAGGAGTCCGTAACACGCTCGAGATTCAGTCGAGTCACTAATGGTCATCTCACGAAGTTATTAGTCCATTGTCAGCGGTGTTACATCAGTAGGTCTAATAATTCACGGTATTGTCTTGTACAATCTCATTGCACAGGATGCCCCCACTCGCATGTCAACCACATGAACGAGTCAGATCACCTCGTTTGTATCTAATACAAAGTGGGTCGCATTCACGAGTGTATCCGAGATTAGGTCTCCAACCCTATCCATACATCAGAGACCGTTCGGGTCATTAACTCGAACGTGATCCTCCCTGTGTGTCCACTACACACCGTTCAAGTTCTAGTTCTCTCATAAATTCAATGACCCTGGAGCTTAGTTAATTGGAAAAATTTATAAATATTGCGAGACACAAAGTGATGAAATGAATAACTCTTATTAATTTCAAACAATATATTACAAACACGAGATTAGGACAAAAATCCCAACAAACTCCCACTTGGACTAAGCTAGTGGAGAAAATAGATTCTGAAATGTACATAAATTACAATGAAGTAATACAATAAACTAGGGCATTGAATACCCGTTGACACATCTCCCACTTGCCCTAGTCAGGAAGCTCTCGAAGACCTAGACTCTCTAGGTGACCCTCAAACACCTTAGCCGTGAGGGGCTTTGTAAATGGATCAGCTACGTTGTGCTCCGACGCTATCTGCGCGACCGTCACGTCTCCGCGGTGCACAATCTCCCATATTAGATGATACTTGCGCTCAATGTGTTTGCCTCTCTTATGGCTCCGAGGCTCACGTGAGTTGGTTATTGCACCACTGTTATCACAGAACAGTGTGATTGGCAAGTTCATATTTGGAACAACTTCGAAATCTGTCATGAACTTCCTAAGCCAAAGCGACTTCCTTTGCGACTTCACATGCCGCAACATACTCCGCATCCATAGTGGAATCAGCGATGCATCCCTGCTTGATGCTTCGCCATACTACATCTCCTCCATTCACAATGAAGGCTGACCCCGAAGTGGATTTCCTAGAATCCTTATCGGTCTGAAAATCAGAATCCGTGTATCCCGTAAGGATCAAATCCCAACTGCCATACACTCCCTACTACATAACAGATGTCGGGCTTAGTACACAACATGGCATACATCAGGCTCCCTACAGCCGAAGCATATGGAATCCGTCTCATATCCTCAACATCTTGAGGAGTCTTAGGACACTGATTCTTAGACAAGTGAACCCCATGCCTGAAAGGCAGTAAGCCCTTCTTAGAGTTCTGCATCTTATATCTAGACAACATCTTGTCGATATAAGACGCCTGAGACAAGGCTAGCATTCTGTTCTTCTTAGGTTAGGACAATGCGGATACCTAGAACGTATTGAGCTTCTCCCAAATCTTTCATTTGGAATTGCGAAGCTAGCCACTTCTTAACGTCAGTAAGAAATTCTATCTCATTCCCAATGAGAAGAATATCGTCCACATACAACACCAAAAATGCGACAGTTTTGTCAACGATTTTCTTGTAAACACAAGGCACGTCAACATTTTGATCAAAGCCATAAGATTTGATCGCCTCATCAAACCTTATATTCCAAGACCTCGAAGCTGTTTGATCTATAAATGGACCTATAGTAAGCAAACCTTTTGCTCTTGGCCTTGGGTAATGAACCCTTTGGGCTGGTCCATGTAGATGGTCTCATCAAGTTTGCCATTCAGAAAGGTTGTCTTGACGTCCATCTACCATACCTCGTAGTCATAATACGCGGCAATGGCCAGAAGGATCCTGATCGACTTTACCATGACAACAGGTGAAAAGGTCTCCTCATAGTCAACCCCTTCAACCTGGGTAAAACCCTTTGCCACTAGTCGGGCTTTGAAGATTTGCACCTTCCCATCTACGCCACATTTACGCTTGTAGATCCATTTGCAACCAATGGGTTTTACCCCATCCGGTTGATCCACAAGCTCCCAGACAGAATTTAAGTACATAGACTCCATTTCTTGGTCCATAGCTTTAATCCACTCGTCTTTATCAACATCAACCATTGCCTGATCATAGGTCAATGGATCCTCACAGTCATCATCAGGAGTGACAACTGAGGTTTCAGCTAAACTCATGTAGCGATCGGGCTGTCTCACAGTCCTCCCACTACGTCGAGGCATTCCCAACTCTTGGGAACGGATTTGACTAGACGTGCTAGGATCAACAACACTTGTTAATGTACTAGCCCCATCAGCAACTCTTGTTGATGTACTGTCCATTTCATTCAACACAATTTTACTCCTTAGTAAATGATCCCTGACGTGGTCTTCCTCAAGGAAAGTGGCGTTTGTCGACACAAGCACCCTATTTTCCTTAGGATCGTAAAACAAACCACCCCTAGTCTCTTTAGGGTAACCTACGAATAGGCACAATTTCGAACGGGGTTCTAACTTTTTCGGGTTTGACACCAACACGTGGTTCGGACATCCCCAAATCTTGAAGTGATGTAAACTGCCTTTACGTCCACTCTAGAGCTCGAAAGGTGTTTCACAAACACTCTTCGACGGAACGTTGTTCAAAATATAGACCGCGATCTCCACCTGCGTATCCCCATAAAGAATCGGGAGACGAGCATAGCTCATCATCAGCGAACCATGTCCAACAAGGTTCTGCTCTCCTCTCCGATACACCATTCTCTGCTTGTGGCATACCAGTGCTAAGAGTTGGGACGTAATTAGTGTTCTATCATATAGTCCACGGAATTCGTGTCTATGTACTCTCCACCTCTATCCGATCGAAGTGTTTTAAGCGATTTACCTAAGAGGTTCTCAACCTCAGTCTTGTACTCCTTGAACTTTTCAAGAGTTTCAGACTTCTTGTGCATTAGGTAAATATACCCATATCTGGAGTAATCGTCTATGAAAGACACAAAATACTCATAACCGCCCAGAGCTTTAACATTCATCGGACCACAGAGGTCAGAATGTACTAACTCAAGAGTCTCTTTGGCTCTATATCCTTTTCCACTAAAAGGACGTTTGGTCAACTTGCCCTCAAGGCACGACTCACACACAGGCAAAGGGTTTTCTTCCAACTCGTTTAGAAGTCCACTCTTCACTAGTTTCTCAATCCTATTGAGATTAATGTGGTCTAACCGTAGATGCCAAAGATGGGCATTTTCTTTTGGAGAAACTTTTGCTTTCTTAGTTCGTGTTTTCTGCAGTTTTAAACAATTCAGTATTCAAAACACTTTTAACCGAATTAGGTTTTAAAACATACAGATTATGTTCGAGTGAAGCTGAACAAATAAGATTGCCTTTGAAAGAAATAAACGCTTTACTAGATTCAAAGGAAACAGATATACATTGTTCAATTAAGCAGGAAATGGAAACAAGGTTTCTAGTAAACCCTGGAACTATGTACAAATTGTCCAACAATAAGTACTTCCCACCAAAGTGTAGCTTCACCGTGTCGATCGCTGCAGCAGAGACAAGCTCCTCAGATCCAACCCGTAGAGTCACCTCACCCTCTCGCAGCAGCTGCCAGGAATCAATCCCCTGAAAAGAAGAACAAACGTGGTTAGTGGCGCCCGAATCCAATATCCAGGCAGAGTCACTACTCTCCACTAAACAAGTTTCTGTGACAAGTAAATCACATTTACCTTGATTCTTCCTCTCGGCCAGGAATTTGGGACAGTTCCTCTTCCAGTGTCCGCCCTCATTGCAGTGGAAACACTTTCCTTTCTCTACAACGTCCTTGACCTTCTTGCCCTTGTGGGCGGCAGCTCAGTCAGTTTTACCCCTCTTCGTCCTCTTCTTCCCTTTCGGGCATGAAGGAGCAATAAGCTTCGTCCCAGAGGTCGAACCCCTATGATAAGACCTGTAGGCAACATTTGCCTCAGATTCTTTGACCCTGTTCAAGGACTGGAAATTTTGTAGCTCATTGAGGAGGGTAGTCAGAGTGTAGGTAATTTTGTTCATAACAGCATTGCTACGAAACTGAAGGAAACTCTTCGGAAGAGTCTCAAAAATAAAACTGACCTGGCTCGACTCATCGATCGAAGCCCCGTTCATCTCATCCAGATTAAAGTGGGTCATCATGTCTAGAACATGTTCACGGACAGACGACCCCTCCTTCATCCGTGCGTTGAAGACATACTTGAGCGAGTCATGTCGGACACGAAGGATCGTTGTCCAAACATTTCTGCAAGAAGGACTCCATGATCTCCTTGGCGAGACCATCAGCTCATGCTTCTTTGCCAAGACATCAGACATGCTGGCAATTATGTAGACATTGGCCTTTTCATTGGCCCTGATCCACCAATCGTATGCATCGCGAACACTTCGGGACGCTGTCGAGCCCGACATTTGAGGACACTCCTCAGACAGCATGAACTTTATGTCGTCAGTTACCAAAATCGTGTTAATGTTGTTTTTCTAACTTTGGTAATTATCTCCCACTAACTTATCGGACGCGAGTAGTGCTATTATTGCGCTAAACATTTTTAGCTGAAAATAAGAAAAAACTTTGTATTAGTCTCGCAAAAAACTTTTAAAAAATCCAATCAAGTTTTAGCAAAATTGTTTTATGATCCCTAGGTCATTCAAAATTTTGTAATGATACCCTAAAGGTTTAGAATGACCGCCACCGAAGGGTGAACAGAACACTCCTCCTCTAGGACGAGACTTTCTCGATCAGACCCTAATCCCAGAATAACTTTTATTCCATTAGGCGTCCAATTACCATTGTTTGGCCGAATTCATTAACACTTGACGAATTCTGTGAGTGTTACCCTCAATCTTTAAGTTTCCAAGCATCCGTCCAACACCGAAGGGTGAACCAAGAAGGAAAACCGACCAGGAAACTGTATCCCTTTCGAAAATTCACGGTGTTCTGACTCCCATGATCAGGCCCTCTGAAGGGATTGTCTGGTCCAGGCCAAATAAGCAGGCAGATCATAGGCGTCTCACGGTGTGAATCGAAGGAAGAGACCGTGGGTCTCGTTTTCACAAGTCCCGCTCCCACTCACTATAAGTACTCTCTCCATCCACGATGATATTGACCTATACAAATGCCACAGAGAAGGGGACGCTCCCATTTGCGCCACGAGGCCGAGTATAGATCTCACTGTGCGGACTTAACGGAGATTTGTGGTTGGAAATTTAAATGTATCTCATACACTTTATTTCCTCCCACTCAGCACTTTAATTTTAATAGGGATTGACCTAGATAAACCGGCTAAAATTTACCTAAGTCTACCAATATAACTCTTATATGGTATTAACCTAAGTCTATAATCACATTATAACTTAGGTCTATGTGAGTTAATTAAAAAACTTTTAATTAGTGGCAGTCATGATAAGTATAATCTAAGAATCTCCGGATCGAATTCACTCCCAGGTCGGTTTTCAGGTAGGGGTGTTCCGCAAGCGTCAACTTAAATACCCCAGCCTTAGACAAAACCTTCCTTAGACAGAGTTACTAATCAATCTCCATTCATAGATTAAATTTTGATTTCTTAATTTCTAATCTCATTAGAAAATAGAAAACCTAAGTCTAATTATTCAAGTTCTAAACTCTTTAAAACTAATAATTAACTTAGGTTGCATGCATTTCTATGTTATAGTGCTTGATCATGCATCACATGAATAACTATATACTATAACATAATATAATTCATCACATGAATATAAATGCATGAGCATACTTTAATTTAAGAAATATAACACTTATATTAATTAAATTAAACATGCATTTTAATTATATTATAACTCTTATAATATAACCTATCATGCAAACTATATATTATAACTCTTATAATATAAATGATGCATGATATGTTTAACCTAAGGTGAGATTTTAAATCTATATGACATACATTATGCACATAGAAATTAATTAAAATATACATCTCATGCATAAAATAATTAAATAGCAAAAATATACCGGTTTTTGGCACCTAGGGGCAATTATTTAATTAAATAACATTAATATAACATTTATATTCACATTATTTAATAAAAAAATACATAAAATAATTACATTTTACAAATAATAAAAAAATAAAAAATCGAAATAAAACTGCCCCACTAAGCACTTGAGCCCACGTCCTCGCGAAACCGCCTCCAGCAACTGCTCCTCAACGCGTGCAGCGTTGCAACGCCGTGGGCAGCGTTACAATGTTGTCGCCTCCAGGTCGACCAGCGTTCTCAACGCCAGCGGCGTTGCAACGCTACCCCCAGCATTGCAACGCTGCTCTGCAGCAAGCCCTTCGTCGGCAAGGATAGCGTTGAGACGCCGAAGGGCAGCGTCTCAACGCCATCGACAGAACAGTAAATACTTTATTGTTCTTCACCGATTTCCGCCTGTTTCCGCTTCGATTTCTTCAATGCAACTCTTGCCACGAACGACCCGGACTTACAGACTCGATTTATTTTCTAAAATGCCCAAAAACACGGGCCCTTTACATTTATGCAAACCCGAAACATCCATTTATGCAAACCATCATTCATTTATGCAAACCATCATTCGATTTATTTTCTAAAATGCCAAAATCCGAAACATCCATTTATGCAAACCATCATTCATCTCATGAAAATTAAGGCAATTTACCCACCTATTTTAACAAAAACAGTGCATAATGAAGAACCATCGACTTGGCTCTGATACCAATTGAAGGGAATGAGAATCCCTGCGCAGCGGAAGACGATCGAATCGTCATGGTATCATTACACTACTCGATTTTGTTAAAATGATCTAACATAAAGATCTAGGCTAAACATGCTGGAAAATGAATAAATTTACAGCAAGAAGAAGTTTACTTACTTGTTGTAGATAAACTTCAAGAATTTCTTCCTCGGATCACGAACTCTTCGTGCTTCTCGATCTCAAAGAATGCTTCCCACGAACGGAACCCGAACACCACCACTTGGAGTCTCGGTTGTTCTTCCTTTGGGAAAAGGAAAGTTTGTGGGAACTTTTGTGTTTTGGAGAGGGAGGAGAATAGAGAGAAAGTAGAGAGAACTTTCTTCTTCTCTTTGATGAAATTCTAAAAATGAGAGAATGCTCACATTCCTTCTTGCAAGAAGGAATTATATAGTGGAAATGATGGAGTTAAAATCTCCACATTATTACCACATTACCACAACCATAGGTTATGCAAATCTCATTTGCATAACCACATAATATAAGATATCTCATATCTCATATTGCAAATCTCATTTGCAATAATTGTGGATTAATTAAATTGAATCACATCCAATTTAATTTCTCTCAATTAAATTCTCCAATTAGCCCTAATTCAACAATTAGGCTAACCTACAGTTTATTATGAATCTCATTCACATTAAACTATATATTATATCATTCATATCTCATATAAATGACATAAATGCCCTTAAAGTGAAATTGAACACTTCAATTTCATACCAAAATATTAACCCTTCTTTTAATCCAGGTTGAGCCAACCGAGGGATCTAATGGACCTACAGTGACGGGTTCCAATGATCCTAGATCAACCTGTCAAACTCTTTGACCTGGTTAACCAACATTCATTAGCTACGGTAACACTCCACTATAGCTCGTAGCTGCACTCCCGTCAGTGCAGAATATAACGTGTCCACCGATATAACCAATGCCCATGAGTCGACCATTCACAGGTTGTTCGTAGACACGGTTGGTCAAATTATCGTTTTACCCTTGTGTCTACTTCTTGTTCCTTAAGTCCCTACTGCTCCTCTAATGAACAACATATTGTGATGGTCCAACCATACACAACACCCTTCTCGGGCCAGTGAGAAGGTAGGTGCCCGTTGTCCAAGCCCCGAGAGCGAGACTTAAGGGAACAACCCCTCTAGTTTTCCTAAAGGCGGGAAGCAGTGAATTCCATCTCCCGTAGTTAAGTTCCCAGACTCCTACTTGGTCTGTGCATGAGAAGATAGACATATTGGGCGAGTAACTATGACCACCCTCACCCGTACTAGTCGGAGGGGCGGACTCTCGCAGAGACAGGAGTCCGTAACACGCTCTCGAGATTGTGTCGAGTCACTAATGGTCATCTCACGGTTATTAGTCTCATCACAGCGGTGTTACATCGTGAGGGTCTAATAATTCACGGTCCGGTCTTGTACAATCTCATTGCACAGGATGCCCCCACTCGCATGTCAACCCACATGAACGAGTCGAGATCACCTCGTTTGTATCTAATACAAAGTGGGTCGCATCCACGGTGTATCCGTGGATTAAGTCTCCAACCCTATCCATATATCAGACCCGTTCGGGTCATTAACTCGAACGTGATCCTCCTGTGTGTCCACTACACAACATTCAAGTTCTAGTTCTCTCATAAATTCAATGACCCTGGAGCTTAGTTTATTGGAAAAGTTTATAAATATTGCGAGACACAAAGTGATGAAATGAATAACTCTTATTAATTTCAAACAATATATTACAAACACGAGATTAGGACAAAAATCCCAACAAGCAATGGATCCTCATAGTCATCATTAGGTATGACGACTTGGGTTTCAGCCAAACCCATGTAACGTTAAGACTGTCTCACAGCCCTCCCACTACGTCGAGGCATTCTCAACTTTTGAGAACGTACTTGACTAGACAAGCTAGGATCAACAACACTTGTTGACGTACTAGCACCATCAACAACTCTTGCTGATGAACTGTCCATTTCGTCCAACACAATTTTACTCCTTGGTTTATGATTCCTAATGTGGTCTTCCACAAGGAATGTAGCGTTTGTCGACACAAGCACCCTATTTTCCTTAGGATCATAAAATTGACCATCTGTCGTTTCCTTTGGGTAACCTACGAAGAGGCACAATTTCGAACGAGGTTCCAATTTCTTCGTGTTTGACACCAACACATGGGTCGGCCATCTCCAAATTATGAAATAACGTAAACTGCCTTTACGACTATTTCAGAGTTCGAAAGGTGTTTCACAAACACTCTTCGACGGAACATTGTTCAAAATGTATACCGCAGTCTCTACTGCGTAACCCCAAAACGAGTCATGGAGATGAGCATAGCTTATCATCGATCAAACCATGTCCAACATGGTTTTGTTTCTCCTTTCTGATACACCATTCTGTTGTGGCATACAAGGTGCTGAGAGTTGGGACGTAATTCTATGTTCTGTCATATAGTCCTGGAATTCAGTGTCCATGTACTCTCCACCTCGATCTGATCGAAGTGTTTTAATCATTTTACCTAATTGGTTCTCAACCTCAGTCTTGTACTCCTTGAACTTTTCAAGAGCTTCAGACTTGCGATGCATTAGGTAAACGTACCCATATCTCGAATAGTCATCTATAAAAGATACGAAGTATTCGTAACCTCCCCGTGCTTTAACACTCATCGGACCAAAGATGTCAGAATGTATAGGCTCCAGAGACTCTTTAGCTCTATAACCTTTTCCACTAAAAGGTCGTTTGGCCATTTTGCCTTCAAGGCATGACTCACAAAACGATAAAGAATTTTCTTCTAACTCGTTTAGAAGTCCATTCTTCACTAGTCTCTCCATCCTATTGAGATTTATGTGGCCTAATCTTAGATGCCAAAGATGGGCATTTTCTTTCGGAGAAACTTTTAATCTTTTAGTTCGCGTTTTAGCTGTTTTAAACAATTCAGTATTCAAAATACTTTTGACCGAATTAGGGTTTAAAACATATAAGTTATTCTCAAGTGAAGCAGAACACAACACATTTCCTTTAAGAGAAATAAACGCTTTATTGCTCTTGAAATGAACGGAAATACAATGTTCAAGTAGACAGGAAATCGAAACAAGGTTTCTAGTAAACCCTGGAACTATGTACATGTTATCCAATAGAATGTACTTCCTACCGAAGAAAAGCTTCACCATGCCCACCGCTACAGTCGAGACAACTTCTCAAAATCCAACCCTGAGTGTTATCTCACCCTCCTGCTGTCACTGCCAGGAACTAATTCCCTGAAAAGAAGAGCAAACATGGTTAGTGGCGCCTGAATCCAGTATCAAGACAGAGTCACTACTCTCCACTAAACAGGTTTCTGTAACAAGTAAAACATATTTACTTTCCTTCTTCTTGTCGGCAAGGAATTTGGGACAGTTCCTCTTCCAGTGGTCGTCCTCATTGCAGTGAAAACACTTTCCTTTTTTCGGAACTTCCTTGACCTTCTTTCCTTTGTGTGCGGCAGCGCGATCAGCTTTACCAACCTTCTTCAACTTTTTCTTCTTCCCTTTCGGGCCTGAAGAACCCACACACTTTGTCCCAGAGGTCGAACCCCTGTGAAAGGACCTGAAGGCAACATTTGCCTCAGCTTCCTGTCCCTTGACTCGCATCAAGGACTGGAAGGTCTGTAGTTCGTTGAGGAGGGTGGTCAGAGTGTAGCTAATTTTGTTCATAACAACATTGCTACGAAACTGCAGGAAACTCTTCGAAATAGTCTCATAATAAAGCTGACGTGGCTCAACTCATCGATCGAAGCACCATTCATTTCCACCAAAATGAAGTGGGTCATCATGTCGAGAACATGTTCCCTAACAGACGTCCCCTCCTTCATCTTAGCATTGAACACGTGCTTGAGAGCGTCGTGCCTAACCTGAAAGGACTGTTGTCCAAACATGTTTTACAACGACTCCATGATCTCCTTGGCGGTGACCATGGTCTCGTGCTTCTTAGCCAAAACATCATACAAGTTGGCTATAATGTAGACCTTAGCCTTTTCATTAGCCTTGGTCCATCGATCGTACACATCATGAACACTTCATGATACAGTCGGGTCGGGCACCTGAGGACACTCCTCAGTGAGCGCGAACTTAAGGTTGTCGGTAACTAAGATTGTGTTTATATTATTCTTCCACGTTTGGTAATTATCTCATACGAGTTTGTCGGAAGCTAAGAGGGCTATTATAGAACTTGACATTTTGCTGAAAAGAAAAACTTTGTATTATATCTCGCAAAAACTTTTGAAAAATCCAATCATTTTTTAGCAAAATTTTATTCTATGACCCCTAGGTCATTAAAAATTGCAATGATACCCCACAGGTTTAGAATGACTGCCATCGGAGGGTAGACAGAATCACTCCTCCTCTGGGACGAGACTTTCTCGACCAGACCCTAATACCAGAATAACTCTTATTCCTATAGGCATCCAGTTACCATTTTTTGGTCCGAACTCATTAACTTTTCATGAATCCTATGAATGTAACCCTCTATCTTAAATCTCCAGAGTTTTTGTCCAAACGATAGTCGCCGAAGGGAGGACTACAAAGGAAAACAAACAAAGGAAAACATATCCTTTTCGGGAATTCACGGTGTTCCGACTCCCATGATCAAGGCCCTCCGAAGGGATTGTCTGGCCCAGGCCAAACTAGCAGGCGGATTATAGGCGTCTCACGGTGTGAATCAATAAAAGAGATCGTAGGTCCCGTTTTCACAGGTCCTACTCCCACTCACTATAAGTACTCTTTCCATTCACCTTGAATTTTAACCCATACAAATACCATCCGAAGGGGACGCTCCCATTTGCGCCACGAGGCCGAGTATGGATCTCACGATGTGAACTTCACGGAGATTTGTGGATGCAAATTTAAATGAACTCATACACTTTAATTTCCTCTCACTCAACACTTTAGATTAACGGGATTGACCTTGATAAACCGACTATATTTACCTAAGTCTACCAATATAACTCTTATATTGGATTAGCCTAAGTCTATAATCAAATTATTAACTTAGGTCTATGTGAGTTTATTTAATTAACACTTAATTAACGCCACTCACGAGAAATATAACCTATGAATCTCGGACCAAATTCACTCCCGTGCCTGGTTCTAAGTAGGGTGTTCGCAAAGCGTCGATTAAATACCTCGATTTTAGACGAGCGTTCCTTGAGCAGTAATTACTAATTAGTCACCATTCATAAGTTACATTTGATTTTCTAATTCTAATCTTATTAGAACTAGAAAATCTAAGTCTAATTAATTCAAGTTCTAAACCATTTAAAACTAATTAATTAACTTAGATTATATGCATTTATATGTTATAATGTTTGATCATTCATCACATCAAAATCATACTTTATAACATACATGCATCACATGTATAAAAATGCATGTCAATGCTTTTAATCTAAATAATATAACACTTATATTAACTAAATTAAAACATACATTATATTATAACACTTATAATATAACCTATCATGCATACTATACATTATAACATTTATAATATAAATATGATGCATGAAATGCTTAACCTAAAGTGGAATTTTAAACTATATGGCATACATTATGCATACAATATTATATACAACACTTGCGTAAAATAAATAGCAAATTTGACCGATTTTTGGCACCCTAGGGCATTAATTAAATTAATTAACATTAATATAACACTTATATTAATATTAATTAATAAAATTAATTAATTTACTTAATTTATTAAAATATAATTAAATAAAATAAACAATTTCGGCTGAAACTACAACACTATGCCCCATGTAGCCACTACCGCGCGGAATCCTCCCAGCAACTGCCCACTACGATGCAGCGTTGCAACGTCGTGGCCAACATTGCAATGCTGCACTACTCAACGGCTTGGCAGTGTGCTCAACGCGCACAGCGTTGCAACGTCGCGCCTGCAACGTGCGTCCTCCCGCTCGGATGGCGTTGTGACGTCGATGAACAGCGTTGCAACGCCGTCCTCTGTCCAGCAACACTCCTTGCTATTTTTCGTCCATTTTTGCTCTGTTTCTTCACAGCAACTCTTGCCACGAACGACCCGAACTTACAGACTCAATTACATACAGTATTGCCCAAAACAACGGGCCCTTACATTGATCATACCAACGAAATATGTAAATCTATACTAAGTGCCAAAAATCGAAAACATCCAATTGCAAACCACTAATTAATATCACATGAAAATTAATGCTACCCACCTAATTTTAAGAAAAATCCAGAACCAACAACGAAGAGCAATGTTATGCTCTGATACCAATTGAAGGGAATGGATTTCCCGCAGCGGAAGCGATGTTAATCGTCGTTGTTTCGTTGTTGTTCTAATTTTCTTAAAATTGAAAGTATCAACATACTAACTAGATTAAGCATGCTTAAAACGAGAAGAAAACAGTTAGTAAATCGTTACTAACCTTGTGAAGAACTCTTCTTTGCGTTTCCTCCTCGGCCACGATCTCAACGATCTAACGATCTCTTGAACCTCAAACGGATCAACAAGACACTTCTACTTGATCTTCTCGGTTGTTCTCAGGAGGATGAGAGAGAGTTGTGGGACTCCCTTTGGATTTTGGGGTGGAGAGAATTTCGAGATTGAGAGAGAAGTAGAGAGAATTATATCTTCCTTTTGGCTTGAATTCCAAAAAATGAGAACATAGACTTATGGAATGTCTCACATTCCATTTATTTATAATGGTGTGTGGTGGAGTTAAAATCGCCACCATTTACCATTTTACCACAACTATATAATATGCAAATCATATTTACACATTATATAATATAAGGTATCTCATACTTTATTATACAAATTACATTTGCATAATTGTGGAATTTTAAATTGAATCATATTCAATTTAATTTCTCTCAATCCAATTCCTCCAAATTTGCCCTAATTAATTAATTAGGTTACACTATAGTTTATTATGAATCTCATTCACATTAAACTATATATTATGTCAATCATATCACATATAAATGACATAAATTCCTTTTTAATGAATTTGAACACTTCAAATGCACTCCAAACTGTAAACCCTCATTTAGTCGAATTTGAGCCAACCAAAGGACCTAATGGACCTACAGATGACGAGCTCCAATGATACGAGATTAACTGATCAAACTCTTTGACCTGGTTAATCAATATTCATTAACTACGGTAACACTCCACTAAAGCTCATAGTTGCACTCTCATTACTGTAGGACAAGTTGTGTCTATAGATATAACCAATGCCCGTGAGTTGACCCTTCACAGGTTGTTCGTAGTCATAGTTGGGTCAAATAATCGTTTTACCCCTGTGTCTACCTCTTGTTCTTTAAGTCTCACTGCTCCTCTAATGAATAACTTTGTTGCATGGTCTGACCATAAACAACATCCCTCTCGTGCCAATGAGAGGGTGGCCACTCGTTGTCCAAGCCATGGAGACAACACTTAAGGGAACAACCCCTCTAGTTTCCTAGCTCGGGAACGAGTGAATTCCTTCTTGCGTAGTTAAGTTTCCAGCTCCCCACGTGGTCCTGCTCCCACGAAGATAGGCATATTGGGCGAGCGACTCAGACCTGAAGGGATCGAATCCCGCAGTGGAAGCGATTGTTAATCGCGTGTTCAATATTTTGTTACATAGATCTAAAATAAAAACAAAATAACTAAGATTAAACATGTAATATAACATAGGACAGTAAGTAATATACCTTTAAAGATTGCTTTCTTCACGAGCTCCTTCTCCCACGATCAAGATCTCAGCTACACGAACCCAAATGTATGAAGATTCACCACTAGATCTTCTCCGTTGTTCTCTAGGTGAGGGAGGAAGGTGGGTTCCTTTAGGATGAGATGTGGAGGTTTGAGAGAGGTTTTGTTTGGAACTCATTCCAACACAAAAGTGGAACTCTAGGGTTTTATGTCAAAAAGCCTTCACCCAAATTTGCATCTCATGCAACTATTTATAGAGAAATAGGATGAAAATTACCATCATATCCCTCCTTCATTTTCTCATTAGTATATAGTTAATATGTGAATCAAATTCACATTAAAACTATATATTATATTAATTATATCGCATATAATTGATATAACACCTCATATATGAAATTGACCACTTCAATCTCATTCCTAACTTTATACCCTCAATATTACCATGTTGAGCCAACGAATGGACCTAATGGACCTACAGTTCATGAGCTCCAATGATGTGAGATTAACTGATCAAACTCTTTGATCCAGTTAATCAATATTCATTAACTACAAGTCACTCCACTATAGACTTGTAGTTGCACTCTCCTCACTGGTTGTTTCCATTGATATAATCATTACCCATGAGTCGACCCTTCACAGGTTGTTCGTAATCACAGTTGGGTCAAATTACCATTTTACCCCTGTGATTACCTCTTTGTTCCTTAAGCAACATTGATCCTCTAATGAACAACAAGTCTATGGTCCTACCATAAACTCATACCCTCTTAAGCCAGTTTAGAGGGTGGGGCCCCGTTGTTCAAGACCTTGACTCGGCTCTTAAGGGAACAGCCTATCTAATTCCTTAGTGTAGGAATGAGTGAATTATATCTTTCATAGTGAAGTCTCAGGCTACCTACGAGGTTCTGTCCCTGAGAAGGTAGGCTTATTGAGTCGGCTACAAGCCACTCTCACCCATACTAGTCTAAGGACAAACCCCTATAAGACAGAGTCTTAACTTGCTCAGGATTCAGGTCGAGTCACTAATGACCATCTATAAATTATCAGTCTTATCCCATTAGCGGTGTTATCTTTGGTCGGACTAATAATTTCTGATCCGATCTTGTATGAACTCTTCATACAGGATGCCCCCACTCGCATGTCATCCACATGAATGATTTGGATTACCTCATTTGTACTATTTACAAAATGGGTTGCATCCATAGACCATTTAGGTTATACTCTTAAACACAATCCAAATAGTGTCTACAAGATTACATAAGTTTACCAAAACAAATAACTCTTTATTTATTGGAGCTTAGTTTATTGGATTTATAAAGCGAGAATATAATTTTACCAAAACAAATAACTCTTTATTTATTTGATCAAAATTACATAAGTTTAGGGCACAAATCCCAACAATCTCCCACTTGACCTAAAGCTTGTGGAGTATTAAACATTACAATAATGTAAATACAATAAACTAGGGCATTGAAACCCTTTGTACAATATACTCCCACTTGTCCTAGTTGGGGAAAACTTGTAAACCTAAACCTTCTAGGTGACTCTCAAATACTTTAGTCGTGAGAGCCTTTGTAAAAGGATCCGCAATGTTGTGCTCTGAGGCTATCTTCGTGATGATCACGTCTCCTCGATGCACGATCTCCCGGATGAGATGATATTTCCGCTCAATATGCTTACCCCTCTTGTGACTTGGGGTTCCCTTGAATTTGCCACGGCACCACTGTTATCACAATACAGCGTGATAGGAAAACTCATATTTGGAACAACTTCCAAATCTAACATGAATTTCCTTAACCAAACGGCTTTAGCTGCTTCACAAGCTGCTACATATTCGGCCTCCATGGTGGAATCAGCGATGCATCCCTGCTTGACGCTTTGCCATACAACAGCTCCTCCGTTAAGAGTAAATACGGACCCTGATGTAGATTTTCGAGAATCTTTAGCAGTCTGAAAGTCAGAATTTGTGTATCCTGTAAGGATCAAATCCTTAGCCCCATACATAAGCATGCAGTTCCTTGTTCTCCGAAGATACTTAAGAATCGTTTTAACCGTTGTCCAGTGTTCAGGTCCTTGATGGGATTGATACCTACTGACCATTCCAACTGCAAAACAGATGTCTGGCCTAGTACACAACATGGCGTACATCAGGTGTTGGGATGTATGCCCTAAAACTTGTGTAATTTTAATCAAAGAAATAAAGAGGTATTTGTTTTGATAAAATTACAGTCTTGCTTTATAAATCCAATAAACTAAGCTCCAAGGTTATACTATATATCTTGAACATCAGTGTAGTGGACACTATTTTGATTGTGTTCAAGAATATAGCCTAAATGGTCTATGGTATAAGAATAAGGTTGGAAATCTCATTCTGGTAACACCATGGATGCGGCCCACTTTGTAACTAGTACAAACGAGGTAATCCAACTCATTCATGTAGTTGACATGCGAGTGGGGGCATCCTGTATGAAGAGTTCATACAAGACCGGACCGCAAATTATTAGTCTAACCAGTGTAACACCGTTAAACAGGATAAAACTAGTAATTTATAGATGGTCATTAGTGGCTCGACCTGTTTCCTGAGCGAGTTAAGAACTTCTACTTATAGGGGTTTGTCCTTAGACTAGTATGGGTGAGAGTGGCCTGTAGCCGACTCAATAAGCCTACCTTCTCAGGGACAGAACCTCGTAGGTAGCTGGTAACTTAACTGTGCAAGATGGAATTCATTCATTCCTACACTAAGGAATTAAATAGGTTGTTCCAAGAGGCGACTCTGTGTCTTGAACAACGGGGCCCCGCCCTCTATGAGGGTATGAGTCTATGGTAGGACCTTAGACTTGTTGTTCATTAGAGGATCAGTGGTGCTTAAGGATCAAAGAGGTAATCACAGGGGTAAAACGATAATTTGACTCAGCTGTGATCACGAACAACCTGTGAAGAGTCGACGCATGGGTAATGACTATATCAGTGGACACAATATAATCTACAGTGAGGAGAGTGCAGCTACATGTCTATAGTGGAGTGACTTGTAGTTAATGAATATTGATTAACTTGATCAAAGAGTTTGATCAGTTAATTTCACATCATTGGAGCTCATGAACTGTAGGTCCATTAGGTCCCTCCGTTGGCTCAACATGGTAATATTTAGGGTATAAAGTTAGGAATGAAATTGAAGTGTTCAATTTCATACATGAGGTGTTATATCAATTATATATGATATAATTGATATAATATATAGTTTTAATGTGAATTAGATTCACATATAAACCATATACTAATGAGAGAATAAATGAGGGGTAGGATGGTCATTTCCATCCTATTTCCCTATATATATGGTTGCATGAGATGCAACTAGGTGAAGGAATTTTAAGCCTTTGTTGTGTTGTTGGAAAACTTCCATAACACAAACCTCTCTCTCACGACATTTCATCTCACCTAAAGGGAACCCACCTTCCTCCCTCACCTAGAGAACAACGGAGAAGATCCGGTGGAAGTGTCAGTAAACTTTCGGGCTTGCATTGTTGAGATCGTGGTCGTGGGAGAAGGAACACTCGAAGAAAGGTTCTTCAAAGGTATATTTCTTGCTGTCTAAATTCTGTTTTTATGCTTAATCTAGATTATTTAGTTCTTGAACACAATCGTTGTAACGGTATTAAGAACGCGCGATTCACAATCGCTTTCGCTGCAGGATTCGATTCTCTTCATCAAGCTCCCAACAACTGATGCATAAGGAATCCGTCTCATGTCCTCAACTCCTTGATGTGTCTTAGGACACCGTTCCTTAGACGAATGAACTTCATATCTAAAAGGCAATAAACCCTTTTTGGAGTCTTGCATCTTAAACCTCAACAACACTTTGTCGATGGAAGATGTCTGAGACAAGGCTAGTATTTTATTCTTGCGATTCCGGACAATCTGGATCCCAAGAACAAACTGCGTTTCACCCAAATCTTTCATTTGGAATTGCGTAGCTAGCCAATTCTTGATGTCAGTAAGATAACCTACATCATTCCCAATGAGTAGGATATCATCCACATATAGAACTAGGAATGTGACAGAACTATTGATGATTTTCTTGTAGACACAAGGTTCATCATCATTCTGATCAAAGCCAAAAGATTTGATTGCCTCATCAAATCTTATATTCCAGGATCTAGAGGCTTGTTTTAGTCCATAGATTGACCTTTTAAGCTTGCAAACTTTTTGCTCTTGTCCTGGTTCAACGAACCCTTTGGGTTGGTCCATATAGATGTTCTCGTCAAGATTGTCATTCAAGAATGTTGTCTTGACATCCATTTGTCATACCTCATAGTCATAATATGCGGCAATGACAAGTAGAATACGTATAGACTTTACCATAGAACCAGGCGAAAAGGTTTCCTCATAGTCCCCCTTCAACCTAGGTATAACCCTTTGCTACTAGTCTAGCTTTAAAGGTTTGCACCTTTCCATCTACACCACGCTTTCTCTTGTAGATCCACTTACAACCTATAGGTTTTACCCCATCAGGTTTATTTACAAGATCCCAAACATAATTGAAGTGTATAGACTCCATTTCTTGGTCCATGGCTATGACCCATTTGTCTTTGTCTTTGTCAACCATCGCTTGATTATAAGTCGATGGATCCTCACAGTCGTCATCTGGTATAACAACTTGGGTTTCAGATAAACCCATGTAACGATCAGGTTGTGTTATAACCCTCCCACTACGTCAAGGCATACTCAACTCTTGAGATGAACTCTCATGACTAGACAAGTTAGTATCAACAACTTTTGTTAACAAACTAGCTTTATTAGCAACCTTTGCTATTGTTCCGTCTAACTCACTTAACACAACTTTACTTCTTGGTTTGTGGTCCCTGATGTGGTCCTCCTCTAAGAAAATGACATTTGTCGACACAAGTACCTTATCTTCCTTAAGATCATAGAATAATTCACCTCTTGTTTCTTTTGGGTAGCCTACGAATAGGCACAATTTTCAACATGAATCCAACTTCTTTAGATTTCTCACAAGCACATGTGTTGGACAGCCCCAAATTCTGAAATGACATAAACTACCTTTACGTCCTTTTCAGAGTTCAAAAGGTGTTTCAGAAAAAAAATCTTTGATGGCACATTGTTCAAAATATATCCCGCAGTCTCTACTATGTAACCCCAAAAGGAATTAGGGAGATGAGCATAACTCATCATTGGTCGAACTACGTCCAAAAAGGTTCTATTTCTCCTTTTCGATACACCATTTTGCTGGGACGTACTGGGTGCTGAGAGTTGGGATATAATTCCATGTTCTATCATAAAGTTCTGGAATTTTAAATCCATGTACTCTCCACCTCGATCTGATCGAAATATTTTAATTGTTTTACCTAATTGATTTTCAACTTCCGTCTTGAATTCCTTGAACTTTTCAAGTGCTTAAGACTTATGATGCATTAGGTAAATATGCCCAAATCTGTAATAATCATCTATGAAATAGATGAAATATTCATAACCTCCTCTGGCTTTAACATTCATTGGACCACAAAGGTCTGAATGTATAAGCTTAAGAGGTTCTTTGGCTCTATAACTTTTTCACTAAAAGGTCTTTTAGTCATTTTGCCTTCTAGGCAGGACTCACATACAGGTAAAGTATTTTCTTCTAACTCATTTAGAAGTTCATTCTTTACCAATCTCTCAATCCTATTGAGGTTAATGTGACTCAATCTAAGATGCCAAAGATGAGCATTTTCTTTAGGATAAATTTTACGTTTCTTCGTTTGTGTGTTTGCAGTTTAATGATTCAGTGTTCTAAACCATTTTGACTGAATAAAGCCTTAAAATATACAACCCATTTTCTAATTAAACTGAACATATTTCCACGCCTTTCTTTAAAATAAACACTTTATTTAAAGAAAACGAAACATAAATACATTGTTCTATAAGGCAAAAAATTGAAATAAGGTTTCTAGTAAACCCTGGTATCACTAATATATTGTCTAACAACATATATATCTTGCCAAAATTAAGCTTCATTGTTTCAATTTCTACAGCTTAGACGACTTCTTCATTTTCAACCCAGAGTGTTATCTCTCCTTTCTATAGTTGCTGTCAGGAATCAATTCCCTGAAAAGAAGGGCAAACATGATTAGTGGCGCCTGAATCAAGTATCCAAGCAGTTTTATCATTATCCACTAAACAAGCTTCTAAGCAAAGTAAATCATATTTACCTTCATTCTTCTTTTCTGCAATGTACTTCGGACAGTTCCATTTCCAATGCTCGTCTTCATTGTAGTGGGAACATTTTCCTTTGTCTGCAACTTCTTTAACCTTCTTGCCCTTTTGGGTGGCAGCTTTGTCAACTCGTTTCACTTTATCAACCTTCTTCATGTTCTTTTTCTTCCCTTTTAGGTTAGAAGAAGATGAAGCCAATATTTTTGACCCAGAGGTCGAACCTCTGTGATAACTCCTACTGGCAACATTTGCCTCACCTTTCGATCCCTGAATTTTTATCAAAGATTGAAAGGTCTGGAGTTCATTTAGAAGGGAGGTAAGATTAAAAGTAATCCTATTCATAACCACAATACTTCTAAACTGTAAGAAACTATCTGGAAAAGTTTCCAGAATGAAGCTGACCTGGCTCGATTCATCGATAGAAGCACCATTCGACTCTGCGTTGTTAAAGTGTACCATCATATCCAGGACATGATCCTGAACAGATGAACCCTCTGGCATCCTCGAGTTGAATATATACTTGAGGTTATTGTGTGTCTGGTCCGTGTGTCGTTGTCCAAACATACCCTGCACTGAATCCATGATTTCCTTAGCGGTCATCATGCCCTCGTGCTTCTTGGCTAATATGTCAGACATACTTGCCAAAATATAGACCTTGGCCTTATCATTGGCCTTGATCCATCGATTATATGCATCACGAACATTTTCGTAGCATTCGAGCTTTGCTTTTGAGGACACTCCTCACCAAAGACAAACTTTAGATCATCCACTACCAAAATAGTGTTAAGTTTGTTTTTTCCAAGTCATCATGTTCTCTCCGGTTAATTTTTCCGCACCTAGTAAGGAAATAATAGAGCTAGACATGTTGCTGAAATTTACAAAAAAAAACTTGTATAAGTTTCTCGCTAGAAAACTGTCTAATCCAATCACGTTTTAGCTAATTATCTAATGATTCCTAAGTCATTAATAATTTGCAATGATACTCCAAAGGTTTAGAATGTATGACACCGAAGGATAATCAAAAACACTCCTCCTCTGGATCAAGACATTCTTGACCAAAACCTAATGCCAGAATAACTCTTATTCCTATAGGCTTTAGTTACCATTATTTGGTGAGGATACATACACTTCTTATGTACCTTGTGAGTGTAACCCTCTGTCTTTAGACCCCAGAGTCCCCATCCAACAAATCTGCCGAAGGGAGGACTAGGTTGAAAAACAGATTAAGAAAATCTTTATCCCTTTCGAGTGTCCACTATTTTTGATCCCCTATGATCAAGCTCTCCGAAGGGATTGTCTGGTCCAGGCCAAACTAGCAGGCTGCCCATTGTGATCTTACGGTGTGAACCGACAGAAGAGACCATAGGTTTTGTTTTCACTAAACCTGTTCCCACTCACTATAAGTACCCTCTCCATTCACCTTGATATTGATTCATACAAACACCATCCGAATGGGGACGCTCCCGTTTGCGCCACGAGGCCAAGTATGAGTCTCACGGTGTGAACTTCTCGAAGAAACGTAGGTGGAAAAATATGTATCATATACACTTTTCCTCCAACTGGATACTTTAAGTTTATAGGAAAATTACTTAGGCTAAACCTGGCTAATGGTTTTACCTAAACCTATCAATATAACTCTTATATTGATTTTATCCTAAGTTTGCTAATATAACTTTTTATATTAAACCTAGGATTTCTAGTTTATTAACCCCTTAATAAACCCACTGACGCTACTATAATTTATAAACCCTCTAATTAAAATTCACTCACAGGTCAGTTCCCAGGTAGGGGTGTTTCGTTTTCGTCAGCTTAAATACCCCAACGTAGACAGAACCTTCCTTAGACAGAGTTCCTCTTTTAATCATTGTTTATAAATTACATGGTTCCTAATTCTAATTTAATTAGAACTAGATAACCTAAGGTCTATTAATTTCATGTTCTAAAAATTTTAAAACTAATGAATTTAACCTTAGATGACATGCAATTCTATGTTATTGTGCTTGATCATTCATTACATGAATAATAAAATATACATAACACATCCATCTCATGAAAAATATGCATGTCAATGTTGTCCATAAATTAATATAACTTCTTATATTAATTATACATGCAAACTATATAATATAACACTTTATATTATAAATGATGCATGTAAATGCTTAACCTAAGGTGGGATATCTAAATTAATAGCATACATTATGCATGACAATAATTATACAATAATTGCATAAATTATATAGCAAAATTAGACCATTTTTGGCACCCTAAAATTAAAGATTATATTAATTAAAATTAAGAAAATTAAATATAATTAAATATAAACATTTTTATATTTAGTATATATAAATAAAAACGTTTTCCGCCCGTTGCATCTCCTGAAACGCTATTGGCGTTTAACGCTGATGATAATATGCGTTAACGTATTTGCATTTGTCCGTTTCTACCATTGGAGCGTGCTGCGAAACTCCTTCGGCTTCAGCGTTGCGACGCCCAAGCAAGCGCTGCAACGCCAAGGCCTCATCGTCTAAGCATTGTGACGCTGGGAGGCGCGTTGCAACGCTGCACCTGTCTTCTGCCTAAAAACCGCCCCATTGGCATTGCAATGCTGAAGAACAGCGTTGCAACGCTGCACACAGTACAGCAAATACCTTTTGCTATTTTTGCTCATTTTTATCCGTTATTTTCAGCAACCACTTTGCCTCGATCGACACGGACTTACAGACTCGATTTACATAATAAAATTCCCCAAAATAATAGGCCCTTTACATTGAATAATTCAACATAAAATATGCAAATCTATGGTGCCAAAAACGAAAACATCTAATTGGCAAACTGTTCATTCATCACATGAAAACAGTAAATCCCACCTTTGTTCTTGATAAATCTAGAACAAAATCAAGAACACAATTGGTCTCTTATACCAATTGAAGGGATCGAATCCCGCAGCCAAAGCGATTGTTAATCGCGTGTTCAAGATTTTGTTACATAGATCTAAAATAAGAACAAAATAACTAAGATTAAGCATGTAATATAACATAGGACAGTAAGTAATATAACTTTGAAGATTGCTTTCTTCACGAGCTCCTTCTCCCACGATCACGATCTCAGCAACACGAACCCGAACGTATGAAGATTCACCACTAGATCTTCTTCGTTGTTCTCTAGGTGAGGGAGGAAGGTGGGTTCCTTTAGGATGAGATGTGGAGGTTTGAGAGAGGTTTTGTTTGGAACTCTTTCCAACACAAAAGTGCAACTCTAGGGTTTTATGTCAAAAAACCTTCACCCAAAGTTGTATCTCATGCAACTATTTATAGGGAAATAGGATGGAAATTACCATCCTATCCCTCTTTCATTTTCTCATTAGTATATAGTTAATATGGAATCTAATTCATATTAAAACTATATATTATATCAATTATATCGCATATAATTGATATAACACCTCATATATTAAATTAAACACTTCAATCTCATTCCTAACTTTGTACCCTCAATATTACCATGTTGAGCCAACGGACGGACCTAATGGACCTACAGTTCATGAGCTCCAATGATGTAAGATTAACTGATCAAACTCTTTGATCCAGTTAATCAATATTCATTAACTACAAGTCACTCCACTATAGACTTGTAGTTGCACTCTCCTCACTGTAGTTTATATTGTGTCCATTGATATAATCATTACGCATGAGTCGACCCTTCACAGATTGTTCGTAATCACAGTTGGGTCAAATTATCGTTTTACCCCTGTGGTTACCTCTTTGTTCCTTAAGCACCACTGATCCTCTAATGAACAACAAGTCTATGGTCCTACCATAAACCCATACCCTCTTAAGCCAGTTTAGAGGGCGGGGCCTCGTTGTTCAAGACCTGGACTCAGTTCTTAAGGGAACAACCTATCTAATTCCTTAGTGTAAGAATGAGTGAATTCTATCTTGCATAGTTAAGTCCCCAGCTACCTACGAGGTTCTGTCCCTGAGAAGGTAGACTTATTGAGTCGGCTACAGGCCACTCTCACCCATACTAGTCTAAGGACAAACCCCTATAAGCAGGAGTTCTTAACTTGCTCAGAATTCAGGTCGAGTCTCTAATGACCATCTATAAAATATCAGTCTTATCCTGTTAATGGCGTTATACTGGTCTGACTAATAATTTGCAGTCCGGTCTTGTATGAACTCTTCATACAGGATGCCCTCACTCGCATGTCATCCACATGAATGAGTTGGATTACCTCATTTGTACTATTTACAAAATGGGTTGCATCCATGGTGTTACCAGAATAAGGTTTCCAACCTTATTCTTATACCATAGACCATTTAGGTTATACTCTTGAACACAATCCAAATAGTGTCTACTACACTGATGTTCAAGATATATCATAACCTTGGAGCTTAGTTTATTGGATTTATAAAACGAGAATATAATTTTACCAAAACAAATAACTTTTTATTTATTTGATCAAAATTACATAAGTTTAGGGCACAAATCCGAACAAGGCCACCCTCATCGTACTAGTCAAAGGACAGACCCCCAGAGATAGGAGTCTGTAACACACTCAGGATTAAGGACGAGTCACTAATGGTCATCTACGAAGTTATTAGTCCTATACTGTTAACGGTGTTGCATCAGGAGGTCTAATAATTCACGGTCCGGACTTATACAATCTCATTGCACAGGATGCCCCCACTCGCATGTCAACTACATGAACGAGTTGGATCACCTCGTTTGTATCTAATACAAAGCGAGTCGCATCCACAGTGTCACCAGGATGAGGTTTTCAACCCTATCCGTATATTGTTGACTGTTCGGGTCATTAACTCGAACGTGATCCTCTTCGTGTGTCCATTACACACCGTTCAAGTTTTAGTTCTCTCAAATAATATGACCCTGGAGCTTAGTTTATTGGATTAAGTTTATAAAATGCGAGATACAAAGTTTGATAAATAAACAACCTTTATTTATTAAAACAACTGTATTACAAACTACACGAGATTAGGGCATGCACCCCAACAGTACCCACCCTCTCATTGGCTCGAGAGGAATTCGGTTCGATGGTTGGACCACAAACCAATTTTTCATTAAAGGATCAGTGAGACATAAGGAACAATAAGTAATTTCAGAGTAAAATGGTTTATTTGACCAAGCTGTAATCACGAACAACCTATGAAGGATCAAATTACTAATTATAGTTATACCAAGTGGACAGAAATATATGTACAATGAGGAGAGTGCAGCCAGTAGACTTTAGTGGAGTGTCCCGGTGGTTAACGAATGTCGATTAACTAGGCTAAACAGTTTGATCAGTTAATCTCGTATTGTTGGAGCTCATGATCTGTAGATCCATTAGGGCTCTCTTACTAGCTAGCTTGGACTAAGCCTTGTAACAATTTGAGAGAAAAGAATTTGAATTGTTAAAATTCAATTTTGGGAGTAAGCGTTAATTATATGCAATATACTTAACGTTCCATAACTTAACTATGAATTAAACTATGATGAAGAAAAGATGAACATATTTTAACATTATTTAAATATTGGTTCGGTTTAATACATGAATATAGATTAATGTACGAATTGTCAAATTTTTTAAATTGATATGGTCCAATTATTCAATTTAATATTTGATATTAAATTAGTTAATATTAATTAATTAATCAATTTTAATTTTGAATAAAATCAATTTTGAAATGAAGATAAGTTTGGTTTTTTGAGTGAAACAATGTCTAAGCCTTTTTCTTCTAAATTTTGGCCACATAACTTGATGAGCAACCCCTTGCCTTTTGTGTTATCCTTCATAGCAAGCTTGATGAAGCTTATGGTTGGCTTTAAATTAAAAAACATCAAATGAAATTGAAGAATTTTGGTGAAAATTCTTCTTGCTCTGTTTTTCGACCCCTTCCTCTTCTCTCTCAAAATTCTCTCAATTAAGGATTCCACAATCTGTTCCAAGGCCTGAGGATAATAGGAAGACTCTATAGGAGGTCCACGAAATTTTTGTGATCTGAGATAGCCCACGGATTTGGAGAATTTTGAGCTATAAAAGTATGTCTTCTTATTCTCTGTTTTTCTAGTTTTGAGCATGCTTTTCATTTGGTTAAATTGATGAAATTAGAGTGCTTATGATCCAAAATTGCTTCAACTTGAGTGATATTCACTCCTTCAAGTATATCAATTATATACTTTATATTACCAGTATTATTATTATATCAACGATACATTACTGATAGGCAACTTATTTCACATTGACAAACATGCGAAAAATAAAGTATATCAATAACATATCGGTTGTATACTCTATATTATGTATCATATGTCACATACTTACATACTCTTGATAAATTTCATATAGCTATATTAATAGTTTATTAGTGGCATACTTTATATTAGGTATACAAATAGTATATCACTGATAGACTACTGATCAGGCCCTCCGAAGGGATTGTCTGGTACAGGCCAAACTAACAAACAGATCATAGGTGTCTCACGATGTGAATCGAGAGAAGAGACCGTAGGTCCCGTTTTCACAGGTCCTGCTCCCTCTCACTATAAGTACTCTCTCCATTCACCTTGAATATTGACCCATACAAATACCATTCTAAGAGGAACGCTCTTATTTGCGCCACTAGGCCGAGTATGGATCTCACTGTGTGAACTTAACGGAGATTTGTAGGTGGAAATTATATGTATCACATACACTATATTTCCTCCCACTCAGTACTTTAGGTTAACGGGATTGACCTAGATAAACTAGCTATATTTACTTGAGTCTACCAATATAACACTTATATTGGATTAACCTAAGTCTATAACAACTTATTAACTTAGGTCTAAGTTTAAATTATTAACTCTTAATAAACGTCATCACGTAATATAATCTATGAATCTCCAAACCAAATTCACTCTCAGGTCGGTTCCCAAGTAGGGTGTTCTGTTAAACGTCAGCTTTAATACCCCAGCCTCAAGCAGAACCTTCCTTAGACAGAGTTACTAATCGCTCACCATTCATAAACTATATTAATTTCCTAACTAATCTTATTAAAACTAGAAAAACTAAGTCTAATTAATTCAAGTTCTAAACCATTTAAAACTAATTAATTAACTTAGGTTACATGCATTTTTATGTTATTGTGCTTGATCATTCATCACATGAATAATAAAACTATATAACATACATTCATCACATGAATTAAATGCATGTCAATGCTTTTAATTAAATTAATATAACACTTATATTAATTCATCATGCATACTATATATTATAACTCTTATAATATAAAAATGATGCATGAAATGCTGAACTTAGGGTGAGATTTTAAATCTATATGGCATACTATATGCATATAAATAATCATACAACACTTGCATAATTAAAATAGCAAATTGAACCAATTTTGGCACCCCTAAGAACATTAATTAAATTAATTAATATTAATATATCATATATATTAATATTAATTAATTAAATAACCAAAATATAAAGTATATATATAATACAAATTAAAAATCGGTTAAAAAATCATCCCACGTCGCCAGTTGCCCACTATCGCACGAAACTGATGCCCACTGCGCACGGCGTTGCAATGCAGTGGGCAGCGTTGCAATGCTGCCTCGCTCCACGCCTGTTCCCGCGTCTCAACACGCACAACGTTGCAACGCTGCTCCTTGCGTTGCAACGTCGTGCCTGCAGTGCGCCTGGGACAGCCTGCTCGGCGTTGAGACATCAATGTACAACATCTCAACATCGTGGTCTGTACAGCATAAAACACTTCTTTTCTTTGCTCGTTTCCGCTCTGTTTCTTTACATCAACTCCTTACCACAATCGACACAGACTTACAAACTTGATTTACAACTAAAATGCCCAAAACAACGGGCCCTTAAACAATCATCGCATGAATTTCAAGGCTACCCACCTAATTTTAAGAAAAATTACAGTACAACAACGGAAGCAATAAACATCGGCTCTGATACCAATTGAAGGGATGGAATCCCGCAGCAGAAGCGATGCGAATCGCGTTGTGTTCCATTTTTCTTAAAACTAAACAAACATCACATGTATTTTCTAGGTTAAGCATAGAAGGAGAAGAAAATGGACATGTACTAACCTCTTGAAGAACCTTTCTTCACGAATTCCTTCACCCGGTCACGATCTCTACGATCTCACGTATTCACGTTCTCCCGAACAAGGTAAACACCTCCACCAAGTCTTCTCGGATGTTCTCCGGCGGACGAGGGAGAGTTGTGGGACTCCCTTTGAAATATGGGTATGGAGAAACTTGAGAGGATTTGAGAGAGATTGTGAGAGCTCTCTTGATGGAAATCTAAAATATGAGATAATTGAGTTTCGAAGTGCTTCACAAAGCACCTTTAAATAGTAGTATGTGGTGGAGGTAAAATCTTCAGCTATTTACCACTTTACCACAACCATATAATATGTAAATAATATTTGCATAATTATATAGTATAAGGTATCACATACCTTATTATACAAATCCCATTTGTACAATTGTAGAATTTAAAATTGAATAAAATTCAACCACACAGTCGACTCACTCTTGAGGTCCCCTGGTAGTAAGTGTTTCTTCCCACACTAAGTTGTCTGCCATTGTGTGCCTTCTGGTGCTAGCATCTTCAAGGCCTTCTCTAACTGCTCTTCAGTAGGCTCTTCGATAGCCTTGTTCCCCCTTGCATTTTTCCTAGAAGGCAACCCAAACAGTTTGTTAATTGCCTTGGCAGAAAAATTTACCTTCTTCCTATTGATGGTGATTTTGTCAACATCTTCTATTATCTTCGTATAAAACTCAGCCACCAAGGGAAGGTTTGCAGGTGGAGGATGCTTGTAGAGCTTCTCCCAGCCTTGTGCTTTGATCATTTCAGTAATGAATATGGGGAGAGCCCTACTTGAGCAGAAAATCCTCACTCACTAATAAATCCTAACTTTGTTATTGCTACCTTTATCTTCTCGATTTCTGCCTATGTCTTGTTGGTATTATCGGAGACCTCTATCACTTTTTCCCTCTTGTGCTTTTTGCCACTTGCGGACCTGCTCCTGTCCTCCATATATTTGTTTTCTTTTTCCTTCGCAGGTTCTTCTTCTTCAACTTCTTTTTCTACTTCTTTCTCCTGCTCGTCAAAAAATTCTTCTTCCCTTCCTTCTCTCTGTTCAATTTCTTCAGACTGATTGATTTGTTCATGTTCCTTCATTTCTTCCATTCGCGAGGTAACTTCAACCTCCTGCTCAAACTCCTGTCGTGTTACATCTTGCTCAATTTCTGCCTCGATTGGTTTCTCTTTTTCTCGTTCTTCTTTCAGGGCTTCCTTCTGCAACATTCCTATCTCAATGGATGAAGAGCTAGGGAATTTTTCCTCCCTGGACTCCCAACCATTTGCAAAGTTCTCTAAATTAAACGAGAGTGAACAAGATGAGGTTACCTCGTTGATTGATCGTTGCTCTTCACTTCTTTCCATCTTATCTGTTCGTTCTTCTTGATCATTTGAAGACCATTTGGAAGGTCTTCTTGATTGTTCTCCAGTGTCTCTAAGCTGCTGGGTGAATTGGGTTGCGATCCTCTGGGCTTTTTCAATTGCCTCTTTCACCCATTTTTCGTTCTCAATCCACTTTTGTTCTTCTTCTTTTTTCTTCTACATTGATTCTTCTTCTGTTTCCTTTCTCCTCTTCTCTTCTTCTACTTTTCTCCTTTCTTCCTCTTCGATTTGTTTTCTCCTCTGAGTTTCTTCTTCCATCTTCTTTTTCAAAAGTTCCTCCTCCACTTTCTTTATCAATTCTTCTTCTTTCTTCCTTCTTTTTTTCTCTGCATTTTTCGCTTCCATTCTTACCTCCTCCTCGTTTTCCCTTATTCTTTTTGCTTCTTCTTTTTCAATCTTCTGTATCTTCTGTCTTTCCTCTTTTTCCTCTATTTTCCATAGAGGGGCTTTCTTCTTAGCTAGAAACTTAACCCTAGGTCGTTTGGGTTCAGAAGAAGAGGGCCTTTGTACCTTTTTGTCTTTTGCCAGTTCGTCGTTTGGTTGCACATCTTGCTTGGCCTCATGTTCCTCATTTTCGAAATTTGAAATCGTTTCTACCCCTGACAACTGTCTTTCGCGTTGTGCAACCCTTCTCTGCTCATGCATGATGTGGATGGCCTCTCTCCATTCTGGTGTTCCTCTTTTCGGTTCTTGGGGTCGCTCCGACTCCTAGGTTGCAGTGGATGTGCCGATGGGCTTGTGCATGCTGATCGGTTTCTCCCATTCCTGCATTCTTTCTCTATGGTCGTCCGACAGCTCTCGAAGTTTCTGGACCCATTCCCTAGATCCTGGTCTTAGAGAGAAAAAATTGACGTCCTCTCGGCATTCCTCCCTCTTGCTTGACTCGGCTTGCTTAGGATTCTTCATCGTCGACGGTGATTTTGCTCGGCGGTTCCTTTGGGTTTTTCAGAAATTTCGAGAGAGAGAGTTCTGGTCGGTGGAAGGCAGTTGAGAGTTTTGAATGTTGTAAGAAAGGGATGGGGGTATTTAAATAAATTTGACCTAGGTTAAATTTTGGCCATTGCGCGCTCTTTTTTATTTTTTATTTTTTTATTTTTATTTATTTATTTATTTATTCGTACAATTTCGTTCCTTTACGTTTGTGTGATTGCCATTCGATGCAACTGTTGCGCATTTTCCTTATCTCCTTCTCGTGGTTTCGACTCCTCGTACTGTAATTGTGTTGCATTGCCTTCCTTAGTTCTAGACCGTGGCACCCGTTTTTAATGCAATTCCGTGCAACTTGGTTCCTTGTTGATTTAACGTAATTGTGTTGTATTGCCTCTTTCGAGTTAGCATCTCCGGTACACATCCTTTGGTGAAATTGCCCTGTCCCTTGCATTCTCCTTCCTGGCACTTGTTATCTGTTTGTCATTGATGCACGTCGTTTCTTCCTGCTTCCTCCTGCACACTCAGATAGATGGTTAGTACGTTCAAACAATTTTTTTTTTACTTAGCTTCTTTAAGAGAGAGGGATATCTTGCACTGGTCCATTTGGTCATTCCAGTATGGCTTTACTCGTTGCCCGTTAACCTTGAATGTATTTTCCTTGTCATCTATTAAGTCTATAGCTCCATGCTCGTACACCTTCTCAACCGTGAATGGTCCCGACCATCTAGACTTAAGCTTTCATGGGAATAGTTTTAGTCTGAAATTGAATAGAAGCACCAGTTTTCCTTCCTCTAGTTCCTTCTTCCGAATTCGCAAATCGTGCCATTTCTTCATTTTCTCTTTGTAGATTTTGGCGATCTCATAGGACTCATGCATTAGTTGTTCTAGTTCATTTAACTATAATTTTCGTGTTATCCCTGATTGTTCCAGATCAAAATTCAACTTCTTGATCGCCCAGAACGCTTTATACTCTAATTCCAAGGGTAAATGGCAGGCCTTCCCAAATATAATTCTAAATGGCGACATTCCCAATGGGGGTTTATACGTTGTTTTGTGAGCCCACAACGTCTCGTCCAATCTTGTCAACCAATATTTTCTTGTTGGATCCACAGTCTTCTCTAGGATGGTCTTAATTTCACAATTGGATAATTCTGCTTGGCCATTGGTTTGTGGGTGATAGGCGGTCGCTCGATGATTTACGTTGTATTTGGCTAAAACCTTGGTCATTATTATTTACAAAATGTGATCCCTCGTCACTGATTAACACCCTCGGCGTTCCATAACGTGTCAAAATATTCTTGATGAGAAACTTTTGAACTACCTTTGCATCATTTGTGGTTGTAGCTACTGCCTCTATCCATTTGGATACATAATCGACTGCAAGTAGTATGTAGTACTTTCCATACGACTGTGGGAAAGGGCCCATGAAGTCAATTCCCCAGACGTCGAAAATCTCTACTTCCAGCATATATTTCATCGGCATCTCATCTCGAACTGTTAAATTTTCCGTCCTTTGGCATCTATCATAACTCTTCACAAAGCTCTGTGCATCTCTAAACAGAGTTGGCCAAAAGTGTCCACTTTGTAGAATTTTTGCAACTGTCTTAATTCTGGAAAAATGTCCTTCATAGGGGCCATGTGGCACGCCACCATATCCTGTTCTGCAATGCAACACCTCCACACTTGGTCAGGACCCAATTTGTAAAGATATGGCTCGTCTCAGAAGGAGTGCTTTACATCATAAAAGAATTTCTTCCGCTGATGCGATGATACTTCTTGTGGCCATATCCCACTTGCTAGATAATTGGCAAAGTCTGCATACCACGGGTCTTTCTTCACGTCGATTTTTAAGACCTGTTCATCTGCAAATTGTTCCTTTATTTCGACACTGTCACTTGCTTTAATATTTTCTTGAAGGCATTACATGTGATCTCCTACTTGATTCTCGCTTCCTTTCCTATCCTGGATTTCCAAATTGAATTCCTGCAGCATTAATATCCACCGTATGAGCCTTGGTTTTGCTTACTTTTTTTAGATGAGATACTTCAATGATGAATGGTTTGTGTGCACGATTATCTTACTGCCCACCAAATAGCATCTGAATTTGTCAAATGCAAACACAATTGCTAGCAATTCTTTCTCGGTAGTGGTGTAATTTATTTGTGCCTCGTTCAAAGTCTTGCTAGCATAGTATACGGGATGCGGTATCATGTTACGTTTCTAAGCCAGTATGGCTCCTACCGCAAAATCACTTACATCACACATTAATTCAAACTATTTTGCCCAGTTGAGCTCTACCATGATGGGGGCTAGAATCAGAGCTTCCCTAAATTTCTCAAATGCCATTAGGCAGTTCTCGTCAAAGACAAAGGGTTTGTCCTTTTCCAGTAATGAGCATAGTGGTTTTGAGATTTTCGAGAACCCTTTTATGAATCACTTATAGAATCCGGCATGGCCAAGCAAACTTCGGACATCCCTTACTGATTTGGGTGGTGGAAGTTTGGAAATGTGCTCCACTTTGGCTCGATCTACTTCAATCCCTTGCTTCGAAATTCGATGTCCGAGCACGATTCCTTCCTGCACCATGAAATGGAATTTTTCCCAATTTAGTACTAGATTGGTCTCCTCGCACCTATGCAATATTTGCTCCAGATTCTTCAGGCATGCTTCTTAGGTTTCTCCATGTAAAGAAAAATCATCCATGAAAATCTCTACAGTCCTCTCGATCATATCTGAAAAGATTACCATCATGCACCGTTGGAATATAGTTGGTGCATTGCATAGTCCAAACGGCATACACCGGAAGGCGAATGTCCCATAGGGGCAGGTAAATGTGGTTTTATCCTGGTCCCTTAGATCAATGGTTATTTGATTGTTGTTGGGATGTATGTCCTAATCTCGTATTTGTTTGTAATATTCACTATTGAAATAAATAAAAGTTATTTTTTTCATCACTGTGTGTCTCGCATATTTACAAACTTTGTCCAATAAACTAAACTCCAGGGTCATTGAATTATGAGAGAACTAGAACTTGAACGGTGTGTAGTGGACACACAGGGAGGATCACGTTCGAGTTAATGACCCGAACGGTCTACAGTATACAGATAGGGTTGGAGACCTAATCCTGGATACGATGTGGATGTGGCCCGCTTTGTATTAGATACAAATGAGGTGATCCAACTCGTTCATGTGGTTGACATGCGAGTGGAGGCATCCTGTGCAATGAGATTGTAAAAGACCGGACCGTGAATTATTAGACCTACTGATGTAACACCGTTAACAGTATAGGACTAATAACTTTGTAGATGATCATTAGTGGCTCGATCTTAATCCTGAGTGTGTTACGGACTTCTGTCTGCGGGGGTATGTCCTTTGACTAGTATGGGTGAGGATGTTCACAGTTACTCGCCCAATATGCCTATCTTCTCAGGGACAGGACCACGTGGGGAGTTGGAAACTTGACTACGCGAGATGGAATTCACTCGTTCCCGACTTAAGGAAACTAGAGGGGTTGTTCCCTTAAGTGTTGTCTCCAGGGCTTGGACAACGGGCACCCACCCTCTCACTGGCCCGAGAGGGGTGTTGTTTATGGTTGGACCATACAACGTTGTTGTTCATTAGAGGAGCAGTGGGGACTTAAAGAGCAAGAGGTAGACACAGGGGTAAAACGGTAATTTGACCCAGTAGTGTGTACGAACAACCTTTGAAGGGTCGACTCATGGGCATTGGTTATATCAATGGACACAACGTGACTTACAGTGATGGGAGTGCAACTACGGGCTTTAGTGGAGTGTTACCGTAGCTAATGAATGTTGATTAACAAGGGTCAAAGAGTTTGTGAGTTAGTCTCGGATCATTGGAGCTCGTCATCCTGCAGGTTCATTAGGTCCTCGGTTGGCTCAAACTGGATACATAGAGGGTTTACAGTTTGGTGTGGATTTGAAGTGTTCAAATTCATTAAAAGGGTATTTATGTCGTTTATATGAGATATGATTGACATATTATATAGTTTAATGTGAATGAGATTCATAATAAACTATAGGTTAGCCTAATTGCTTAATTAGTGCTAATTTAGAGAAATTGAATTGAGAGAAATTAAATTGAATGTGATTCAATTTAAATCCACAATTATAAAAATATGATTTGTATTATAAGATATGAGATATCTTATTATATGTGGTTATGCAAATATGATTTGCATAACATAAGGTTGTGGTAAGGCTTTAGTGATCTCACAAGTCATTTTTTGGATTTCATCCAAAAAACTCTTTCAATCTCTCTCAAAATTCTCTCTACCTCTAAACCAAAAGAGTCCCACCACACTCCCTTTACCAAAGGAGAACAACCGAGAACACCTTTCGGATGTGTCCAATCGTTTGTTGTTCAGAGAGTTCGTTATCGTAGAGATCCAGAGCACGTAGAGATCATGATAGGAGAAGGAATTCTTGGAGAAGCGTTCTTCAACAAGTAAGTACAATTTCTTACTGTTTTTCCTTCTTTAAAGCATGTTTAATCTAAAATCTATAGGATAGGTTTAATTTTAAGAAATGTTTTCACAACGATCACCACGACGATTCAAAGTCGTTTTCTGCTTCGGGAGTTATATTCCCTTCAATTGTAACCGAATATCCATCTAGGAAATAATAGTACTCTTTTCCAACTAAACGATTGAGCATTTGATCCATAAATGGCAACGAAAAATGATCTTTCCCTGTTTCCTTATTCAAGCATCTGTAATCCATGCAAATCCTCCAATCTGTTACCGTTCGAGTGGGAATGAGCTCATTTTCCTCATTTATGATGATAGTCATTCCTCCCTTCTTGGGTACGCATTGGACTGGACTCACCCAATTGCTATCAGCGATGGGATAAATTATTTTTGTGTCCATCCATTTCAATATTTCCTTCCTTACTACCTCCTTCATTGTTGGGTTCAGTCTCTATTGCCCCTCGATTTAGTTCTTTGCCCCCTCTTCCAAATTGATCTTGTGCATGCAGAATGCTGGGTTGATTCCTCGTATATCTGCAATCGTCCATTCTATTGCTTTTTTGTTACGAGACAAAACCTGCAAAAGAGAATGTTCATCCTGGTCAGTGAGATTAGATGAAATGATTACTGGTAAAGTATTCTTGTCTCCTAAAAACTTGTATTTCAGATGGGATGGCAATGGCTTGAGTTCAAGTTCTGGGGGTTCTTCAATAGATGGCTTGATCTGTAATGCTTTGTCTTATGGAATTCGTAGCGGATCTACATACGCCATTTCGGCAACTGCATCATGTTTCTCCGAGTCGTTACTATTATTTTCTTCTTCCAGATCTTTTTCATCTGCTTGTTGTTCTTGAAAACTTTCAAGCTGGATTGCCTCTACCAGTTCGATTCTCGAACACTTTTCTAACTCCCTAGGATATTTGAGTGCCTTCAGGACATTGAATGTGATATGTTGGTCGTTGACCCTTATTGTGAGTTCACCCTTTTGTACATCAATCAAAGTGCGTCATGTAGCAAGAAAGGGTCTCCCAAGGATGATGGGAACTTCTTGATCTGCCTCGCAATCTAATATTATGAAATCAGCTGGGAATAAAAATTTGTCTACCTTGACCAAAGCATCCTCAATTTTTCTTGTCTGTCTTGCAATTGATCTGTCTGCGAGGTGCAGCGTAACTGTTGTAGGTCGGGCCTTACCAATTCCTAATTTGCGGAACATAGATAGCGACATCAGGTTAATGCTTGCCCCAAGATCACATAGTGCCCTTCCAACATTTGTGTTCCCAATTGAATTGTGAAACTTCCTGGGTCCTGTAGTTTGGGTGGAACCTTACTTGTGAGAACTGCACTACAGTTTTTGGTCAATGAACACTGTTTCAAACTCCCACAACCTACGTTTCTTGGTCAAAATGTCTTTCAGGAATTTGACATAATTAGGCATTTTCTCAAGTGCTTCTACTAACGGAATGTTAATATGGAGTTACTTGAGGATGTCTAAAAATTTATTGAATTGTGCGTCCTGATTCTGCTTTTTCAACCGCTGGGGAAACGGAGGTGGCGGTCTGTGTTCTGTTGTTGCTTCTCTGTTTGCTGCATCTCTTTTTTCAATGTCTGACTGTTTTTTTTACTCCTCTTCTTCTCTTGACTTTTCTTCAGAGATTACTTTCTTTCCTGCCGGTTCGCACTCTTCCTGAGCTCTAGGTGGTTCCTTGCCTTCATACTTTAGGCCACTTCTCAATGTTATGGCCTTTCACTACTCCTTCCCTTCGTGATGAGGAGTCTCAGTAATATTTGGCAACATTCCCTGCGGTCTGCTTTTTAATTCGTTTGCCATCTATCCGACCTGGATTTTCAAATTCTGAATGGAAGCGGCTTGGCTCTGAATGATCGCCTTGTTCTTGATCATGAATTCCTTCATCAAAGTCTCTAGTGATGGCCCAAATGATGCTTGGTTTTGTTGCCCTTGATTGGCATTCCTCGGGGCATACTGCGATTGAGATGAGTTGTAAAAACCAGGAGGAATTCCTTATTTGGAAAACTGTGTTTGGTTCGAACTTCTAGAATTCTTCCCTCCCCAAGAGAAATTTGGGTGTTGACGCCAACCTAGATTGTAGGTGCTTGAATATGGATTTGGCATGTTTTGTCCTACATAATAAACAGATGCGGGGTTGTGAGGGCAATTGTCATAGATATAGTTTTCATGGCAATAAGTACACATAGGTGTCGGCACTTGGTTGACTGCCGCAACTGCAGCTTGATTGCCTAGTGCCATATTTTTCAGCATGTTGTTCATTGTTGCCATTTGTGCGCTTAGGCCTGCAATTGCATCAACTTCGTGTACTCCTGCGGACCCTCTTGTGTGACTTGAATCCTCTTCTCCCCATTGGTTGTTATTGGAAACCATGGCATCTAAAATTTCATGGGCTTCATTCACCATTTTAGTCAATAATGACCCATTAGCTGAGGCGTTCACCAGTGTCTTTGAAGCTTGTGTCAACCCATTATAGAAATGTTCTATAAGGAGACACGTTGGAAGTCCATGGTGAGGGCATTTTCCGACCAACTTTTTGAAACGTTCCCATGTTATGTTTAGCCCTTCATGTATTCCTTAATTGAAGGTTATTATCACTCCTCGAATCTGCGCGTTCTTTGTTGGTGGGAAGTATTTCAAAATGAACTTTTCAACTAACTCATCCCAGATCCTTATGGAGTCGGGTGGAAATGAGTCTAACCATGCTTCTGCATTTCCCTGCAATGAAAAAAGAAATAATTTTAAACGCAAAGCCTCCTTTGAAATCCCATTTATGATGAATGAGTTGCATATTCGTAGGAAAGTCTTTATGTGCTTGTGGGGGTCCTCATTGGGCAGTCCTGCAAATTGGCCCATGGTATTCAACATTTGGAACATCACCGGTTTGAGCTCAAAATAATTTGCTTCTATGTTTAGCTCCATGATCCCCGCATTCAAATTTTGAAATGGCGTAGCTGCATAGTCCCGTATGGCCCGATTTCTCTCATCTGCAATAAAAATTGGATTAGCTAGGGGGCTTGTTGTTGTTGCATGTTGTTTGTGTTCTGGGGATTCCCTCCATTCATTGGATTTGCGTTCTGACCAGCTACAGGTGATTCCATTTCTGTATTTCGCTGAATGCTTTCCTCATGGCTCTCCTGTGGAGCTGGTTTTTGCAATTTCTTTTTTCTTTGTTGTCTACGTCGTAGGTGGAAGGTCCTTTCTATTTCAGGGTCTAGCTCCAAGAGACAAGACTCTTTTCGCATACACTAAGCCTAACCTACAAGTACCTGCAACTAAACTCGGTTTTCCTCAAATAGAGGAACTGCCACTGCACCGCAATTGCAATTAACAAATCGATACAATTGCGGTGAATTGCAATCTGTCTAAAGTATGTGTGTCTCCAATCAATTTTATTCAAAATGTTATTCCCAACAACGACGCCAAAAACTTGATAACGAAACACGCAAGCCAACATGATCGAAGTAATAAGAACAGGAAGTATTCCAGTGTATCGTACCCAAGGGAACGGATTAATAAAACCAATCGAGAATTGTACGACTTGTTGACCAATTGCAATTAAAACATTAACCAAAGGTAAAATAAATTATGGGATGATTGTGACTAAAATTAAGACAAATAACAAGAATGGAAAATAAGAGATTCAAAATGTTAGGGCCACTAAGTAGGAAAGACAACGCAACTCCGATGCAATTGCCTTGCATTGATTGCAGTTACATTACCGTTGCACAACACGACAACGTACTGCACTTATGGGAGAAGGCAAAACAATGCAATTGCGTCATGCTACACTACGGCATAATTGCGTATGACTGCCGCTTACGATGCAATTGTGTAGCGTTGTCGCTCCAACTCAATTGCATAGCACTGCGCTACACCGCTCTGCTAACACGATGCAATTGCATGCTTCTGTCATTGTGATGCAATTACATGATGCGGCAACGACAATGCGTCTGCAAGTACATTGTGATTCGATCTACCCTTCTAATGATGTAAACCAAGTTCTACTCCTATTCGACCTTCTTTGAAGTATCTTTCGGAGGTTGGGTGATTACTCCTATATTTCTATGGTTAATCTATCTCAGGTGTTTATGCACTCAACTCTATGGTAGGGTCAAAGATCAGGTCTTATGTCTAAGCCATTTTACTCCATTACTTTTGGGAAATCCGCCTTAGCTTGGTCGTTTCGGTGTCAAACCAAGGCTTGATGGGTAACTCTAGATGGCTAGCTAAAGCTACCCACATTAAACTCACCAAAAGTAAACTTCATTGGAGGATCGTCGAATCATTCTTGCTTTGGAGTTCATTGACTTTCCTTAGAGCATTCACATCTTGAATCCCTAAGGAAGTTTAGGGTCTGTTTGGTAAGCAATCTGAAAATAGAAATTTGAAAACAAGGGATTCGATGAAAACAGAGTTGTATTTCATGTTTTCAGATATGTGTTTGGTACAGATTTAGAAATTTGATTCCATTCTAAACAGTTGTTTAAAGTGTGTCCTATAACATATTTATTGATCATGAAATTAGTTGTAGTTACAAAACTTATTATTAGATTTAATATAAGTCATTATTAATTAATTTATGAAATGATTTTGTAAATTTTATAGAATTATCTTTTTATAATATAATATTATATAATTTATAATATATTATATTATATATTTTTTAATTTAACAAAAGTAAATTGAATTCATAACATGAAATATTGTATTTATTAAGATTTTTATCTTTGTTTAATATAATTCTGCATTTTAAAATTTTAAATTCAGAATCTGGATACAATGAAAACATCTCAGGATCCGAAAACAATTTTCAAAAACACATGTGTCAAACACATATTCACTGAATTCAGTGAATCTGAAAACATAAAATAGGATCTGGATTGCATACCAAACAGGCCCTTAGCTCCTCATGGATAAAACAGTAAATGACAATTTTAATATAAAAGTCGAAAACATAAATTCCAAGCTTTCTCTAGGTCTACCACAGTTTAGCAAGAACCGAGAGAACAACTTCAGATTTGCTAAATGTAAGTGTAAAGGAGACTAATACAGAACTTAAGGTTTAATCGAGAGCACTTTGTAAAAAGAATGAAACGGTAAAACTCTATTAATCGCAACACAAAATATTTCTGCAAGTAAGAAAATCAAATTGAACAGGAGTACAAGAATGAAACTCGAAAATCTAACTTAGAATAGAAGTAAAGAGATGTTCAGACGAACAGGACCAGTGGATCGGATAAAAAACAATACAGCAGAAACTCTGTAATAAAACGAAGAAACAACAAAAGTAGACATAGGCAGCAGACGAATGAAATTCGCAGTGTTCCTCTCCAAAAATAGCATGCGTTCTCAGTCGTTTCCTTCTCTATTTATAGACTTGTTCGCTGCGAGGGTTTCCAGCCGACAAGCTTGATCTGTTATCCCTGAAATACGGCTTGAATTCCATGAACCAATATTTCCGAAAATCTCTCGAATAAGAAAAAAGTCTTTGTCTTTGTCCAGGAAATTGCGTCAATTTGTGTTCCTGCATTAAAATCATAAAAAGTGAGTTCTCCTGTTGTATCTTTTGCTTTCGAATAAACTTGCAATTCCTGTGTCAATTCCTTATACTTTTTCCTAATTAAAGCTTAGATACATGTAATAAGACATCAAATAAAGACCAAATAACTCTCATATGTGAGAGTTATCAACGACCCATAAATTTCAAATACCTTTAGGTTGTGCTTTGGGTTTAATTTAATGGAAAATATTTAAGTTGGGCCTTTAAAATAGGTAATTTGATTTAGTATTCTTGTTTAAATTAAATAAAACTAGTTAAATGGAGGTTTTAATTAAGTCCAAGGGCATGTTTGTGGTTTAGAAGAAGTTGGAGAGCATTTTAGTAAATTAAATAATTGAATTAGGGTTAGACAAAGGCACTTTTATCATTTAAGGGGCATGCAAACCGATGTCTTTTCTTCCCCTCAACTCTCTCCTTCTTCGACTAGGCAGCCTTGATGCCTCCTTCCTACAGCTTCTGACCGATCGATAAAAACCTTCAACGACCGCCGGTCACTCGCCTGAAAATCTCGGTATGATCACTCATTTGGTTACCCTCGAGTTCAAACGTTCAACCTCCAATCCGTCGGTTACTCACCTGAGGATCTCCGTCACAACCCATCGACGATCCGCCATCCACACCTCGTCGGAGTTGACGCTAGGGCAACCACTGTCGCAGACGAAACCGTTTCTGTCGTGGGTTTCTTAGTTTCGAGCAACCTCGCCGCTGCAGACCACCAGTCGTCGGCAGCAAGTTTCAAGTGAGTTTACCAACTTGGCTCAATCTGTTCGCCTTGTTTCGGATCAGTTTTTGCCAAGACGCCATTAGTTTCGGATAGATCGACTCTCGAGCGCTCCAAATTTGTACTCCACGCTCCGAGGCACACCGCCGCTCATCGGACTTGGTTCGATTCCATCAGTTTCGCTCTCTCGAGTTCGTTTCCAGCCTCCGTTAGTGGTAATTTAGCCTAGTCAGTGTTGAATTTCAAGAATAAGATTAGTTATGCGTTTAATTTTAAATTAGGAAGTTGTGGTTTTGATTTAGGGGTCCATCCATTAGCCAGTTGAGAGGACATCAAGGTGAGAACGAATTTTAATAAATTTCAGAGCAAAAAATAAGGTAAGGGACCTCATGTCAAATCTTTTTATATGGGATAAAAATCACATATTTCATTATGTTTTATTATTTTATATTTCGAAAGTATTATGTTTTAAAGTGTTTTTAAATTGAAAGCTATGAAAGTTATGCTATGATTTATGATTGATTGATTTAAGTTTAAATGTTATGAAAATTATGTTATGATATGTGATTGACTATGATTCTATGACATGTGCATCATAGTATATGCAAGGATGATGGGATCGGACCTCATGCATGATTGTATGTATATGATAGAGACATGAATGGTTGTGTCAATTATTCTCCATATGACTATAGGGGTTTGAGAGGACCCACATATGATAGTGGTCTTCGGACCTAACATGTTCCCGAGGTTTTGAGAGGACCCCATATGACAGGAGTCTTTGGACTCAACATGATTCAGGAGTCTTCGGACTCAACATGCTCTCGGAGTTAGGGAGGACTCCATATGACAAGAGTCTTCGGAGTCAACATGCTCTCAGGAGAACTTAATTGAACACTAAAATCCAAAAGAAATAGTCAATGTAGTTTATGAGAAAGTTAGGTCCCATACATGAAAGTTTTAAAGTCATGATTGTATGTGTATGCATATCCCAAACTTTGGTAGCGAGGTCACTTACTAGGTATTATTTTTATAATACTCGCCATTTCTTTTTAAAATGTTTTCAAGTAATGGCAAGAGCATACAGGGCGAGTGACAGGGATGCGTTACGAAGGCCATGGGGACCACACAGTCATGTTTTCCGCACTTTCTAAATTAGTAGTTTTTTAAATGATTTGTTTTTCACTTAAGTAGCATAAAAGTTTTGAAATTGAGGCCAACCTTTGTTTATGTTATTTAAATGTTTTGACTTTTTGTTTTGTGATCCCTAAAGATGAATTTTCAACTGTGATTTGAGTTAATTTATTTTACCATATTTTAATGGCCTAAAAATACATGCATGAGTAGTAACGTTCCTAGAAAGTGAGTCCTAGAAGCTAGGGGCGTTACAGTTGGTATCAGAGCCTAAGATTATGGGTTCTGTGAAGGAAATCGAATTCTCCTGAGCAGCGCAAACGTGGTTTAAATCGTAATTTGCTTATTTTATTTTGGTTTACTCCAAAAACTCATACATTGGCAAAACAACAGAGATAAGCAATTAGGCATGGATTAAAGCAATTATAACATGCTATGTAAGAGACTAAACTAAAAGGGAAACAAAATTTACCTTTGTAGTTTCAATTCAACAGCAACTCCTTGCAATTCAAGCAATTACACAACAACCTCAAACTTCTTCCTACTTCTTGCAACAGGACACCACCAAAAGTAGTAAACCTCCTATCCTCTAAGTAACTTAGGATCAAAGCTTTTGTAGGGAAGCCTCCAACAATTGGAAGAGGGAATTTGTGAGTACAAAGAGAATTGGGAGAAAAACCAATTTTCAATCTCAATTGATCGATCGATCAAACTCTTCTCCCAACTCCCTACAAATATCGATAGGGAGTGGAGACAAAGCATGGAAGTGGGGAACCTATCATCGACACATTCTCCTTTAATTAATTTAATAATTAATTAATCTAATTAATTAATTAATATAATTAAAATAATATAATTAAACTAATTAATTATATTAATATATAACCTATTAATTTAATTAAATCATTTAATTAATTCTTAATTAATTAATCGAAATATCTTATATTTCCTTTAGGTTATATATATGATTAAATCATATTTAATCATTTTTCCCTCTAACCTGTAGTTTTAATGCACATCTCATATACATTAAATTTTAACATATAGTTTTAAATATGAATCTCATTCACATTTAAATAATATTTGAACTCTTTCAAATATTTAATTCTCTCAATTAATTTAATAAGAATCATATTCAAATTAAATTTATAATATAAAATTTTAATGCACATAAAAACTTTATATTATAATGTTATCTATATACATCATGCTTATTCCTTAATTGAACTTGAACATTTCAAATTCAAATGATCTAATAATCCTTTACGAGCTAGAAGGTGGATCTAATGGACCTACAAATCAGTGTTGGGGTTTGTGCCCTAAAACTCGTAGTTTGTAAATTTTGTTCTAATTAATGTAATAAAGAGTTATTAATTTTCAATAAAGAGTTATTGTTCGTTATTTATGATATTGCCCTTGTTTTAACCCTAAATCCAATAAACTAACATCTAAGGCTGAAAAATGTCTCTTGAACTGTATGTAGTGTACATATAAAGGATCTCGGTTCGAGATACAACCTAAAGGGTCTATAATAAGAGGATAAGGTTTGGGTACCTTACCCTTGTAATACTATGGATATGGCCAACTTTGTATATGATACAAACACTGTGATCCTAACGTGTTCGTGTAGATGACATGTGAGTGGGGATATCCTATGTAATGAGATTACATAAGACCGGACCGCAAAATAATAACTGCTAGATGTAACTCCGTTGACTAGTAGGTTTATATTTCACTATGATGACCTAGGCAACTTGATCTCATTCCTGAGCAGGTTACGAACTCCTGTTTGCGAGGGATTGTGCTTTGACGAGTATGGGTGAGAGTGGTCAGATTCGCCGACTCAATATGCCTACCTTCTTGGAGACAAGACCGAGTGAGTAGTTGGGGACTTAACTTAGCAAGATGGAATTCACTCATTCCTGCCTACTAAGGTAAGTAGATGAACGTTCCCTTAAAGTGGTGTCTCTGGGACTTGAACAAAGGGCCCGACCCTCTCATTGGCCCGAGAGGGACTTCTGTTTGTTGGTAGGACCACAAACAAATTGTTCATTAGAGGAGCACCGTTGGTACTTAAGGTACAAGATGTAACCTGGGGGTAAAGCGGTAATTTGACCCAGCTGGTGTTACGAACATTCGTGAATGATTGACTTGCTGTTATTGGTCAGTATCCGTGGACACAAAAATATATCTGCAGTGAGAAGAGTGCAGCTACGGGACTTTAGTGGAGTGTTCCCGCAGTTAACGAATGTTGATTGGGAGGTTAATGAGATTAACCGAGCAATCTCGTATCGTTGGAGCTTCTGATCTGTAGGTCCATTAGGTCCACCTTCTAGCTCGTAAAGGGTTTTTAGATCATTTGAGTTTGAAATGTTCAAATTCATTAGGGAATAAACTTAATGTATATAGATACGATATAATATATAGTTTTGGAACTATATATTATTAATTTAATGTGAATATGATTCATATTAAATTATATGAGAGAATTAAATATTTGAAAGAGTTCAAATATTAAGTTCAAATGTGAATGTGATTCATATTTGAAAACTATAGGTTAAATTTTAATGTGCATGAGATGTGCATTAAAACTATATGTTAGAGGAGAAATAGATTAAATCTTATTTAATCTTATTTAAATATATGATATTTAAAGATTAATTAAATATATGATATTTAATTAAATAATTAATTAAATTTGATTTAATTAATTTAATAATTAATTAATTAATTAATGGGAATGTGTCAGGAGGGCACGTTCCCCTCTTCTCCACTAACTCCCTATCGATAGGGAGTGGGGGAAGGATTCTTCTCACCTCTCAATGCAAAGGGGTTTTGGATTGATCGATCAATTTGACTACTTGACAATTCTCTCTCTCACAAAATTCTCTCGCTTCTTCCAAACTTGTTGGATCCCTTCCCACAAAGGAATTGATCTAAGTGGAACTCAGAGGATAGAAGGTTTATCCTGTTGGTAGTGTCCTGCTTGGAAAACACAGAAGAGTTTTCTTGGTTGTTGTGTTGTTGTGCAAAAGGAGCAAGGAGTTGTTGTTGAGAAACTACAAAGGTAATATTTCGAATTCCCTTTTAGTTTAGATATTTTTACAGCATGTGTTTGCATTTTTTAGATCCATGCTAGATTAGATTAGATTGAATTGTTTGTCTCTGTATTTTTTAACCAATGTACTGGTATTTGGAATAAACCAAAACAATCAAACATTTGATCCATTAAACCACGTTTTCGTTGCTCACGGAGATCAGATCTCCTTCAATTGGTATCAGAGCCATGCTTGTTTTGTTTTGGTTGAAACAAATTTTCATTGGATAGGTGGGAATTGCATATGGTTTGCTGTAAACTTGTTTAGGAAAATTTTGGTCTTAGTTTTAATTGTGATTTGATCAAATTAAATGTAAAGGCCCCTGCGTTTTGGGCAATTAAGTGCATAATCGAGTCTGTAATAGTATTATGTGTCGTTCGTGACAAGTTTGAAGCATTTTGGATGAGATTCGAGGGAGAAAAGGCCATTTGAAGCTACTATTTTTCGAAGAAAACAGCTGCTGCAGAAGCAACAGCGTTGCAACGCTGAGGAACGGCGTCGCAACGTCGAATCCCTTATCGATAAGGAATTTCATGGGGTCAGCAGCGTTGCAACGCTGCCCCGATACCTGACGCGAGCGCGAGAGGAGTCGGCGTTGTAACGCTCTCCTCAGCGTTGCAAGCCGTGGCAACTGGTGGTTCAAGCAGACCGGTTCAAGGGCGGTTCGAGTGGTTTGGGTCGTGGTTGGTCTGGTTCGAGTGGTTTGAGCCTGGTTCCAAGTGTTTTGGACCAGTTTTGTAATAAAATTAGTGTATTTTTATTGTTTTTTGCACTTTAGGGGCCAAATTTTTCCGGTTTTACGACTATTTGTTTTATGAATGTCGTTTAGAATTTTTCCCACCTTAGGATAGCATGTTCATGCATTTTATTTGTATAATTGTTATATAAATATGGTAGAAATGCATGATTTCTTTTATTTTTCATGAGTAATTGATTATAATTGTTATAATTGGATTATATGAAAAATAAATAACATGGAGCATGAAATTACTTAGTTTAAAATAAAGTGTTATTTTATTTAAGTAATTTTCATAATTCAAATTGTTAAATGTAATTCAAATTAGAAATTGTTTGTTGGATTTATAATTAAATTCGTCGTCATAGGTTTTTTTTTATAAAAGTTATAAAGAGGTTTTAGAAACCATAACCTATAACAAAGACCTGCATGCAAATATAGGAACTTGGGTTAAATAAAAATTAGTTTTAAACTGTTTAAAATTAATTTAGACCTAAGTCTAATTTTTAATAGGATTAGAAGTTCGTCTTACATAGTATTTTAAATAGTTTAAAATATAATAGGACAATAGGACATTGGTTATAAGGGAACTCTACCAGTGATGTTCTGTCTAAGGTTGGGGGTACTTAAGCTGACGGTTAACGGAACACCTCCTACCTGGGAACTGACCTGGAACTTAAGTTGAATTAACCATAGTCCTGTGTTATATCTAGGTAATGTTTATTCACCTAAACATAAGGTAAAAAGACCTAGTTATAAAAGCTATAATAGGCATAGACTTAGATAGATTCTTTTAGCCAGAATCCGACTAAGTTAAACCTATACCCTAAAACCTTAGGAGTTTCAGTGGGAGAAAACGAGATGTTCGCATCGAGTTTACTCTCACGTCCTCAAGAGTTCACACCGTGAGTTCCATGTTCGACTACGTGGCGTCAATAAGGTGTCTCCCTACGGTAAGTGTTTGCATGGTTCAATGTCGAGGTGAATGAGGGAAGTATTCATAGTAAATGGGGGCAGGACGTGTGTCAACGTATCCTACGGTCTCTTCCATTAGGTCGCACTGTGAGATTTCTATAGTCCGTCTGCTAGGTTGTCCTGGAACAACAAATTCCCTACGAAGGGCCTGACTATAGGGGTCGGAACACCGCGAACTCCAGAAATGGATAGGGTCTCTTAGGTAATTTGCCAACAGTTGTCTTTCTTAATAGTAGCCTGTTGGCTCGGACCTATTGGATCTGAAAAATGGTAGGGTCACATTTACGGGATAAGTTAAGCTAGTTAACGAGTCCATGACCAAACGAACGATAGCTAAGAATCATTGGGACATGAGATGTTCTGGTAGTGAGAATTAGCTGAGATAGTTGATAACTCACCATAAGTGAGTTATTTTACTAGAATTTTAGTGTTTAATCCACTTGAATTGCATTTAATTTAGTGATCCTCATGTTATTTTATCCCTAAATTATGTGTGTTAGCTTTAAAATCTTGAATTTGAGCATTAGGTGCAAAAAGAATTAATTTTGATGTTTTTGTGTTTTAATTCAAGAAATTTAGGAAAATAAGCTAACGGTTAATTAAAGATCGAAATTTGAGATTTTTCTTAACTCCAAAAATTCTTGCGTATTTAGTTTGATTTATAATTGACTTCATAAATTTATTTGGGATTTTTCTGTGTGCAGGAGATGTTTAAAAATTACAAGAGTCCCTAAGGGCATTTTAGATATTTTACCCGAAGGTTAATATGGTCTTTTTACCCTTAAGGGTATTTTTGTAATTTGTGGAGTTAGGGCAACATCATCTTGTATAAGGAGGCTAGGGTTTACAAGTGAAAAGGTGGAGTTGGAGTTGTGACAAGAGGAAGAGACCGAGAGAGAGAAGAGGAACCATCGATTTTGCTACAGCAATCAAGGAGAAAAACCGAGAGGATAAACTTAACATTGTTGTAGCAATCGAGAGGGAAGAGAGAGAGAGGAGTTGTCCGAGCGTTCTTTGAAGCAATCGATGGAACTTTGTGCGTAAAGTAGAATCTGAAGCCTCTTTGCTGAAGGAATCGACGTGCAGTTGAGGAGAAGTCATCGGCATTCTTTGAAGCAAAATTGCGTTGTCCACTGCCGTTAGTGCTTGGCAATTCTTTGAAGCAATCCGTGAAGTTCTTTGCAGATGGTGTTGCTCTTTGTTTCTTTGAAGCAATCGGTAGAACCAAGGGGTTGTTCTTTGTTGTTGCTTGCCTTTTGCCAAGCAAATGGTTGAACCTATTCTTTGAAGCCAACCAAAGGGCTTTCTTTGAAGCAAACCGCCCTCTGCGGACCATCGCCATGGAGGGTCTGCCGCTAGGCAATTGTTTGTAGCAAAAGTTAGGTCACTTATTTGTGTAACCTTTTCCCTATCTCTAAGTTTTATTGCTTGTTGTAAACTACCAATTTAATACATCGATTTTTTGGGTTGTTTATATCTTGATTTAGACTACTTTTGCTCTCTGTTTTAGGCCGAACTCGTGACTGGTTTAGGCTATAATTGTGGTTGATTTAGGCTATTTTAGTGAATGTTGTTGGTTGTTTTGCATGAACTCATTGATCAATAAAAGCATGCTTAATTTAGAGATCTGTGACTCGATTTTAATCATGAACTAAATTGTCTTAGGCAAAGGTTAGGTTGTGTTCAAATGTAAATTTGGATTAAATTTATGGTTGATGCCATTGATTGAATTTATGAAATTTTATTGAATTTAACGTTGCATGAGAATTAAAATTGGCTTTTTTAACTTCTCTATAATTCATAAACTTGAGAAAACTAATGAATTAGAAAACTAAAATTTCATTCTAGGATTACTGAGTTGATTACGGATAATTAACCTACCTAGAACCTAAAATCATGGGCATAATTTAGATCATAATTGGAAAATTGTAGGTTTTAAAACTTAGTGATTTTGGAAAGAATCATTTGAATGCATGTGTAGGTAAATTCAAGGCATCACTCAAAATTTATTCCAATTGAACATTAGAACTCTAACCTAACCCGAGCCTATTTTTCATTACAAATCTCATCTCTTATATCTACCCTCTTATTTGCATTCTCCTCTCCCCTCATTTAAATTTAGTAATTTTCTTGCATCTTACCTTATCTTTCTTACTTATCGTATCAACTTATTTATTTTAAACAGTAAATTGCACACTCATGCATTGCACCAAAATAAGGAAAATTTGTTAGGACACTCAATCATTTAGATTCAGCTAGTCCTCGTGGGATCGATACTTAACTTATCACTTGCTGCACTCGACCGTGTATACTTGCACGTCATAAAAGTGTCAGTGTCTTATTCTAATTTGTATTAGTTTAGGGCACTCGATATTTTCGCATCAATAGTCTCAATTCAGGGGAGGAGTAACTGACCACCTGACGGTGACTTTTATTCTAAACCCTTGAAATATCGTTGCAAAATTAAATATTTAATTTGATGGAGATCTAATCCCCTTGAGCAGCAGAAACGAGTTTGGAATCGTAATTGCATGCTTGTTTTGGTTGAAAAACAAAAACCAATACATTGAAAATAAACAGAGATAAACATGCCTTCTAATCAAATTAGACATGGAAAATAGCATGCAAACATGCTTAGTTTAACAATTAAACTAAAAGGAAAAAAAGTTACCTTTGTAGTTTTTCCTCAGCAGCAACTTCTTGCTTCAAATTATACAGCAACACAGGAACCTCAAGCTTCTCTGCTTTTACAACAGGACATTACCAAAAGAGAGAACCTCCTATTCTCTAAGTGCTTAGAACAATTCATTTGTGGGAAGGAATCCAACAATTGGAAGTATTTTGGGAATAGAGAGAGTGAGAGAGAGAGAATTCTTCAATCGGTAGAATTCAATTGAATCGATTGATCTGTCGATCCTTCCTGCCCTTCTCACCAGGAGAAGGACACTTCAGTGGGTAACTCCCCACTCCCTATCGAGGGGGAGTTAGGGAGTAGTGGGAACGTGTCATCATGACACGTTCCCTAATTAATTAATATAATAATTAATTAATGATTAATTAATTATATTAAATTAAATCACATTGAATTCAAATATTAATTAAATGATTAAATCACATTTAATCATTTTTCCTTTTATCCTATAGTTTAATGTACATCTCATGCACACTAAAATTTAACCTATAGTTTTCAAATATGAATCACATTCACATTTGAACTTAATATTTGAACTCTTTCAAATATTTAATTCTCTCATATAATTTAATATGAATCATATTCACATTAAATTTATAATATACAGTTCCAAAACTATATATTATATCGTATCTATATACATTAAGTTTATTCCCTAATGAATTTGACATTTCAAACTCAAATGATCTAAAAACCCTTTACGAGCTAGAAGGTGGACCTAATAGACCTACAGATCAGAAGCTCCAACGATACGAGATTGCTCGGTTAATCTCATTAACCTCCCAATCAACATTCGTTAACTGCGGGAACACTCCACTAAAGTCCCGTAGCTGCACTCTTCTCACTGCAGATATATTTTTGTGTCCATGGATACTGACCAATAACAGCAAGTCAATCCTTCACGAATGTTCGTAACACCAGCTGGGTCAAATTACCGTTTTACCCCTGGGTTACATCTTGTACCTTAAGTACCAGTGCTCCTCTAATGAACAATTTATTTGTGGTCCTACCAATAAACATAGTCCCTCTCGGCCCAATGAGAGGGTCGGGTCCTTTGTTCAAGTCCCGGAGACACCACTTAAGGGAACATTCCTCTACTTACCCTAGTAGGCGGGAAGGAGTGAATTCCGTCTTGCTAAGTTAAGTTCTCAATCGCTCACTCGGTCTTGTCCCCAAGAATGTAGGCATATTGAGTCGGCGAATCTGGCCACTCTCACCCATACTAGTCAAAGGATAATCTCTCGCGAGCAGGAGTTCATAACCTGTTGAGGATTGAGATCAAGTTGCCTAGGTCATCCTAGTGAAATAGAAACCTAACTAGTCAATGGAGATACATCTAGTGGTTACTATTTCGCGGTCCGGTCTTATGTAATCTTATTACATAGGATATCCCCACTCACATGTCATCTACACGAATACGTTAGGATCACAGTGTTTGTATCATATACAAAGTTGGTCACATCCATAGTTTTATCAGGGTAAGGTACCCAAACCTTATCCCCTAACTATAGACCCTTTAGGTTGTATCTCGAATCGAGATCCTTTATATGTACACTACATTCAGTTAAAGATACATTTTACAGCCTTGGATGTTTAGTTTATTGGATTTAGGGTTAAAACAAAGGCAATTTCATAGAAAAAGAACAATAACGCTTTATTGAAGTAATAACAGTTTATTACATTAATTATAACAGTTTATTGTTTATCTTGGAATCTCTTCCGAAGAGTTTCCTGCAATTCCGCAACAATGCAAAGATGAACAAAAGGGAGTATAGCCTGACTTCCCTCCTAAATGAATTGTAGACTTACCAGTCTCTTATGGATAATAAATGGCAGGTTAATGGAGAGGCAAATCAATTTGCCCATTTCAAAAGGGTCCAGATTGGTTCATCCTCTAGAACCAAGCCATACAGTTCTTCTTCTGGGATTAAGAAGTCTCGGAAGAAGAGGAAATGAGGAAAAGAGAAAGCTTCTGCTACTGCAGACAGTGAGCTCAAACAGAAGAAAGGTAAATTCGATTTACTTGTTCTTGAAACTTGTTTAGTGGAAAGTGATGACTTTACCTAGATACTCAATTCAGGGGTCACTAATCACGTTTGCTCTTCTTTACAGGAAACTAATTCCTTCAAGGAGCTCGAAGAGGGTGAGATAACGCTCAGGGTCAGAATGTGAGACGTCGTCTCAGCTCGTGCAGTGGGAGATACCAGGCTATTATTTAGAGATAGATTCCTAATTTTAGAAAATTTGTACATAGTTTCCCAAGATTAAGAAAAACTTAATTTCTATCTCTTGCTTAATTGAACATAGTTATTGTATTTCCTTTTCTAGTAATGAAGCGTTCATTTCAAAGAAAGGTGTCAATATTTGTTCTGCTAAGTTAGAAAACGGCTTATATATACTTAAACCGAATCAAACTAAGGCAATTTTGAATCATAAGATGTTTAAAACTGCGAATACTCAAAGTAAAAGGTAAAGAATTTCTCCAAATAATAATAGCTATCTTTGGCATCTTAGACTTGGTCATATAAATCTCAACCGGATTGAGGGACTATCTAAGAATGGACTTCTAAACAAGTTAGAAGATGATTCTTTACCTCCTTGCGAGTCATGCTTGGAAGGTAAAATGACTAAGCAACCTTTCACTGGAAAAGGTTATAGAGCCAAAGAACCTTTAGAACTTATACATTCGAATCTTTGTGGTCCAGTGAATGTTAAAGCTCGAGAAGGGTACGAATATTTCATCTCTTTCATAGATGATTATTCGAGGTATGGTCATTTATACCTAATGCATAATAAGTCTGAGGCTCTTGAAAAGTTCAAAGAGTATAAGGCTGAAGTAGAAAATACATTAGGAAAAACCATCAAAATACTTTGATCCGATCGAGGTGGAGAGTATATGAATCTAAGATTCCAAGACTTATTTGATAGAACATGGAATCCAATCTCAACTCTCGGCACCTAATACACCTCAGCAGAATGGTGTATCTGAAAGGAGAAATAGAACCTTGTTAGACATGATTCGATCTATGATGAGCTATGCTCAATTGCCTGCCTCATTTTGGGGTTACGCAGTAGAGATTGTTGTTCAAATCTTGAACATTGTTCCATCAAAGAGTGTTTCAGAAACACCTTTTGAGTTGTAGAATGGGTGTAAACCTAGTTTACAACACTTTAGGATTTAGGGTTGTCCGACACACGTGCTGGTGAAAAACCCAAAAATACTAGAACCTCGTTCAAGATTATGCCAATTTGTTGGCTATCCCGAAGAAACGAGAGGTGGTCTTTTCTACGACCTACAAGAAAATAATTTGATTGTATCGAAAAACGCCATTTTCTTTGAGGAAGATCACATGAGCAATCATAAACCGCGTAGTAAGTTAGTATTAAATGAAGCTACAAATGAGTCAACAAGAGTTGTTGATCAAGTTGGACCTTCATCAAGAGTTGGTGAAGTGCCCGACACATCGAGTCAATCTCGTCCTTCTCAATCGTTGGGAATGCCTTGACGTAGTGGGAGGGTTGTTTCCCAACGTGACCGCTACTTGGGTTTAGCTGAAACTCAAGTTGTCATACCTGATGATGGTGTAGAGGATCTATTGTCCTATAAACAAGCAATGAATGACGTAGATAAGGACCAATGGATTAAAGCCATGGACCTTGAAATGGAGCCGATGTACTTCAATTCAGTTTGGGAACATGTAGACCAGCCTGAAGGGGTAAGACCCATAGGGTGCAAATGGATCTATAAGAGAAAGAGAGATGCAACCGGAAAGGTACAAACCTTTAAGGCAAGACTTGTAGCAAAGGGTTTTACCCAAAGGGAAAGAGTTGACTATGAGGAAACTTTTTCCCCTGTTGCTATACTCAAGTCTATAAGGATACTCTTGTCCATAGCCGCTTTTTATGATTATGAAATTTGGCCCGATATTTGATGCAGGATTCCAAGAGGGGCTTATTGCCCTTCAGGCATGGAGTTCACCTGTCTAAGGAACAATGTCCTAAGACACCTCAAGAGGTTGAGGATATGAGACGTATTCCCTATGCCTCTGCAGTAGGTAGCTTAATGTATGTTATGTTGTGCACGAGGCCAGACATTTGTTATGCAGTGGGAATAGTCAGTAGCTACCAATCCAATCCAGGGTTAGATCATTAGACCACAGTTAAAAATATCCTCAAGTATCTTAGAAGAACGAAGGACTATACGCTTGTGTATGGGACTAAGGATTTGATCCTTACTGGATACACTGATTCTGATTTTCAAACCGATAAGGATTCTAGGAAATCCACATTGGGATCAGTTTTCACCCTTAACGGGGGAGCTATAGTATGGTGAAGCATCAAGCAGGGATGCATTGTTGACTCCACGATGGAGGCTGAGTATGTCGTTGCTTGTGAAACAGCTAAAGAGGTTGTTTGGCTAAGGAAATTCCTTATTGATTTGGAAGTTGTTCGAAATATGGAATTTCCCATCACCTATATCTTTGTGACAACAAAATGGTGCAAGTAGCCAATTCGAAGGAACCTCATGACCATAAGCGAGGCAAGCACATCGAGAGGAAGTATCACCTGATATGAGAAATAGTGCAACGAGGAGATGTGACAGTCACGAAGATCGCTTCAGAGCACAACATTGTTGATCCGTTTACAAAGACTCTCACGGGTAAAGTGTTTGAGGGTCATCTGGAAAGTCTAGGTCTACGAGATATGTACATAGGCTAATCTAGAGCAAGTGGGAGATATGTAATGGGTATAAGGATGCCCTAGTTTATTGTATTTATATCTCTGTAACCACTGTTTTAGATTGTAATGTACCCCACTAGAGGTTTAGTTCAAGTGGGAGTTTGTTGGGGTTTGTGCCCTAAAACTCATAGTTTGTAAATTTTGTTCTAATTAATGTAATAAAGAGTTATTATTTTCAATAAAGAGTTATTGTTCGTTATTTACGATATTGCCCTTGTTTTAACCCTAAATCCAATAAACCAACATCCAAGGCTGTAAAATGTCTCTTGAACTGAATGTAGTGTACATATAAAGGATCTCGGTTCGAGATACAACCTAAAGGGTCTATAGTAGGGGGATAAGGTATGGTTACCTTACCCTGGTAATACTATGGATATATCCCACTTTGTATATGATACAAACACTGTGATCCTAATGTGTTCATGTAGTTGACATGTGAGTGGGGATATCCTATGTAATGAGATTACATAAGACCGGACCACGAAATAGTAACCGCTAGATGTAACTTCGTTGACTAGTAGGGTTTTATTTCACTAGGATGACCTAAGCAACTTGATCTCAATCCTGAGCAGGTTATGAACTCCTGTTTGCGAGGGATTGTCCTTTGACTAATATGGGTGAGAGTGGTCAGATTCACCGACTCAATATGCCTACCTTCTTGGGGACAAGATCGAGTGAGCGGCTGGAGACTTAACTTAGCAAGATGGAATTCACTCTTTCCCGCCAACTAGGGTAAGTAGATGAATGTTCCCTTAAAGTGGTGTCTCCGGGACTTGAACAAAGGGTCCGACCCTCTCATTGACCCGAGTGGGACTTCTGTTTGTTGGTAGGACCACAAACAAATTGTTCATTAGAGGAGCACTGGTACTTAAGGTACAAGATGTAACCCAGGGGTAAAACGGTAATTTGACCCAGCTGGTGTTACGAACATTCGTGAAGGATTGACTTGCTATTATTGGTCAATATCCGTAGACACAAAAATACATCTGCAGTGAGAAGAGTGCAACTGTGGGACTTTAGTGGAGTGTTCCCGCAGTTAACAAATTTTGATTAGGAGGTTAATGAGATTAACCAAATAATTTCGTTTCGTTGGAGCTTCTGATTTGTAGGTCCATTAGGTCCACCTTCTAGCTCGTAAAGGGTTCTTAGATCGTTTGAATTTGAAATGTTCAAATTCATTAGGGAATAAATTTAATGTATATAGATACGTTATAATATAAAGTTTTGGAACTTTATATTATAAATTTAATGGAATATGATTCATATTAAATTATATGAGAGAATTAAATTTTTGAAAGAGTTCAAATATTAATTTAAATGTGAATGTGATTCATATTTGAAAACTGTAGGTTAAAATTTAATGTGCATGAGATGTGCATTAAAACTATAGGTTAGAAGAAAAATAGATTAAATATGATTTAATCTTATTTAAATATATGATATTTAAAGATTAATTAAATATATGATATTTAATTAAATAATTAATTAAATTTGATTTAATTAATTTAATAATTAATTAATGGGAACGTGTCAGGAGGACATGTTCCCCTCTTCCCCACTAACTCCCTATCGATAGGGAGTGGGGGAAGAACTCTTCTCACTTAACCTCTCAATGCAGAGGAGTTTTGGATTGATCGATCAATCTGACTAATGGAGAATTCTCTCTCTCACAAAATTCCCTCGCTTCTTCCAAACTTGTTGGATCCCTTCCCACAAAAGAATTGATCTAAGTGGAACTCGGAGGATAGAAGGTTTATCCTGTTGGCAGTGTCCTGCTTGGAAAATACAGAGGAGTTTTCTTAGTTGTTGTGTTGTTGTGCAAAAGGAGCAAGGAGTTGCTGTTGAGAAACTACAAAGGAAATATTTCGAATTCCCTTTTAGTTTAGATATTTTTACAGCATGTGTTTGTATGTTTTAGATGCATTCTCTAATTAGATTAGGTTGAATTGCTTGTCTCTGTATTTTTTAACCAATGTACTGGTATTTGAAATAAATCAAAACGATCAAGCATTTGATCCATTAAACCACGTTTTCGCTGCTCACGGGGATCATATCTCCTTCAATCAGAAGCTCCAACGATACAAGATTATTTGGTTAATCTCATTAACCTCCTAATCAACATTCGTTAACTGCGGGAACATTCCACTATAGTCCCGCAGTTGCACTCTTCTTACTGCAGATATATTTCTGTGTCCACGGATATCGACCCATAGCAGCAGGTCAATCCTTCACGAATGTTCGTAATACCAGCTGGGTCAAATTATCGTTTTACCCCTAGGTTACATTTATTATTTATGTCCCAGTGCTCTTCTAATGAACAACCTGTTTGTAGTCTTACTAACAAACAGAAGTCCCTCTCAGGCCAATGAGAGGGTCGAACCCTTTGTTCAATTCCCAGAGACACCACCTAAGGGAACATTCATCTACTTACCCTAATGGCGGGAATGAGTGAATTCCTTCTTGCTAGGTTAAGTCCCTAGTTGCCTGCTCGATTTTGTCCCCAAAAAGGTAGGCTTATTGAGTCGGCAAATCTGGTCACTCTCACCCATACTAGTCAAAGGACAATCCCTTGCAAATAGGAGTTCATAACCTGCTCAGGATTGAGATCAAGTTGCCTAAGTCATTCTATTGAAATAGAAAGCTAACTAGTCAACGGAGTTACATCTAGTGGTTACTATTTCGTGGTCCGGTCTTATGCAATCTCATTATATAGGATATCTCCACTCAGGATCACTGTGTTTGTATCAAATACAAAGTGGGTCATATCCATAGTATTACCAGGGTAAGATACTCAAGCCTTATCCCCTTATTATAAACCCTTTAGGTTGTATCTCGAACTGAGATCCTTATATGTCTACTACATTCAGTTTAAGAGACATATAACAACCTTGGATGTTAGTGTATTGGATTTAGGGTTAATCTAAGGCAATAAAATAATGAGATACACAACAACTCTTTCTTGAAGAAACAATAACTCTTTATTGATTAATTAGAACATTATTTACAAACTACGAGTTTTAGGGCATAAATCCCAACATGCTGTAGACTCGCTTACATCGTAAGCAACAAGTATCCTATGGCTAAGTAACAATTCCCAGTCATCGCAGGGTATGCCTTTGAAATAAAGTTTTGTTTTAGTCATAAAAAGAAAAACATGTATATTTATATGTAAATTTATATGATATAAGAATCGAGCATGATGTATTTCTAAGCTACGAAAGAATGAAAATATGTGATTTCTACTGCTTTTTTATAAAATGTGAAGCTATATGTATATACGATATGAAAATGATGTGTTTCTATGTTGAGGAAAAAGAATGCATGTGATCCCTACTGTTGGTGGTAGAAAAGAAAGACCTGAGTTAAAAATGTTGATACCTAAAGGAAGTTTTGTAAACTCAAGATACTTATGTGTTATTGAAAGGGTTGGCTTAGACAAAAGGAGGAAAGAGTAAGACGACTCCAGTGACTCGACCACTTGACAACTACTGCCATAACCACCAAACGACCACTTCGACGACATGACCACTCTGATGACCACTCCAATGACCCACGACGACCTAACCACTATGCAATCACCATCGGCGACCTCCGACAACCAACCACCTAGTTAATTTTTTAAAAGGTTAAAAATTAAACAAAAATAGTTACTAACAATTTTTTTAATCCATTATATGTTTGAAATAGGTTTCAAAATACTATACAAAATATAGTTTCTAATATTTTAATTTCTAAAAATTGCATCCTATTAGATCCTGTTTAGTCCAATTCATATTGGAAAGAAGAATTCAGATTTTATAACTCATTTATTCTTGAAATATGTTTTAAAATACAGTGAACAATTTTATTTAAATTCCATAATTTCTTAAATAAACCTCCAGTATTTTAATTTGTAAAATAGAGTTCAAAAAATAGGTGTATGAATACTTTGTAAAATGAAGTTTTCTCCAATATCTTAGATAAACTTCTATTTTTTTTAATCTCTAAAATTAAGTTTTTGAATACTTTATAAAATAGAGTATTAGATTCTCTAATCTATTAAATAGACTTCAAATTTTTTAATTTCTAAAATAGTTTTCTGAGTATTTTGTGAAATAAGTATTGATTGTACAAACTATACATCCATATTTAACTATTATTGAAACAATTGCTCCACATAATTGGTTAAAATATTGATATGCACTTCAACAAACAATTATCAAGTAAAAAATTGGATCTAGAAAAAGAATATCCCAAAAAAACTGTTCTGAAAATACAACCTAAACAAACACAGTCCAATCCAACCTTGCATCCCAACACACAGGTTTCAGCAAACCAACCCAACACAACCCAACACCCCAAATATTGGAATCAGAAACCCCAGGGTTTCTGATTCCAACCAAGAAACTCCAGCGTTCCAGAACCCTAGGGTTTCTGATTCTAAAACAGCGCGCCAAACAACCCCAGAAAGCAATAAATGAGATGAAGACACTAATAAGAGGGAACGTTCAGGGAACTCGAGCATGTTTTAGACCTTAGTTATAGAAATTAGAAGCAACAGTGAATTACTGCCGTGTAATGCATAAGCCTAGAGCTTAACAAGTCGAAATCTCCTGTCGGTCTTATTCGAACGAACATTTAACCACTCGCTTGCCTAAGTGTCCTTATTAATTATGTTCACTCATAATTAGCCTCACTTGTCAGTTGTTAACCCTATGTCACTTCGGTAACCTAAAAATATTAATCGAAATTGACCTAATTCTAATTATCCTCTGTCGAGCTCAAATTAGGAACCAAATAGGTGCTTTATTTGGCCAAATAAAACAGAGCATTAAGAGCAAATCGATTAAATGCAAATACAACGGGTAATTCAAAGCCACAATAACAATTACTCCATAATTAACGGTCTAAACACGCTCTAATCCCTAAATTAATCAAATTAGCCCAACTTCATGATTAATACAGAGTATTCTAGCATCTCAAAACACAAATAAAGCATAAAATAGGAGAAAGAAACATAAACAAAGATCGGCGTAGGCTGAAATCTCGACTCTGCCTCGATTTCTACTATCTCGAGCCTCAAAAATCGCTCCCAAACGCCCTGTCTCGGGCTCTATAGGTCCTAAGAGGTCCTTATTGAAGTTAGGGTTAAAATCCTTGAATTAATCTCTCATTTTTTTGCAACAGAAAATGAAGAACTTATACTGTCTTTTGACAAAACATTGAGATGCTAGACACAACGTCTCGACGCTGCGCGAAACACACCGCATCATTAACATGTGCACACTCTCAGCGTTAAGATGTTGAGGACGACGTTGAGATGCTACAGACGAAATTGAGGCGCGTACTTCTTCGACCAACATAGAGATGCTGAAGACAACGTTTCAACGCTAGCCCCTCAATTTTAGCTATCTTAGCGTGTAACAGGACAATGTCTCGACGTTGTGGACATCTTGATGTTGATCCCTATTTCTAGCATTTCTCCTTTAGCTCTTATTATCCTTTTCTTCCATATTTGACACCAAAACCTCCAAATTTGCCTCAATTGCTTACAAATCTACATTTTCTATTGATTAAGCTCAATTTCCTGAAGTTAACACACAATTGACATAAAAACACACATTTATGATATAAAACTAGAAAAAATAAGGCATAAATATAACACTATTTTAGTGCTATCACAAACGACCATTCTGATGACCTAATCACTGCGCAATCACCCTTGGCGACCATCTCGGCAACCCAACCATTCCATCAACTCGACCAACCTAACGACCCAACCACCAGTCAATTTCTTAAAAGGTTAAAATAAAACTAAAAATGAATATTAACAAATTTTTAATCCATTATATATTTAAACTAGGCTTCAAAATATTGTGCAAAATATAGTTTCTAATATTTTAATTTTTAAAATAGAATTCAATTTTTATAACTCATTTATCATTGAAATAGATTTAAAAAAATGGTGTATAATTTTATTTAAATTCTATAATTTCTTAAATAAACCTCGAATATCTTAATTTATAAAATAGAGTTCCAAAATAGGTTTATGAATACTTTGTGGAGTAGAGTTTTACATTCCCTAATTTCTTAGATAGACTTCTAATTTTTTTAATCTCTAAAATAAAGTTCCAAAAAATATTTTTTTGAATCCTTTCTGAAATAGAGTTTTAAATTCTCTAATTTATTAAATAGACTTCAAATTTTTTAATCTCTAAAATAGAGTTCTTAAATTAATTTTTTGAATACTTTGTGAAATAGAGTATTAATTATTTAAATTATACGCCCTTATTAATGTTATTTAATTTACATCATAATGAATGAAATGAATTAGATATTAATATATTTGTACAAACTACACATTCATATTTAACTATTATAAAACAAATTGATCCACATAATTGGTTAAAAGATTGATATACAATTCAATAAACAATTATCAAGTAAAAAAATGGATCTGAAAAAAAAAAAACATCCTACAAAATTGTCATTAAAAAAACTTAAACACACCCAATCCAACCCATCCTTGTACCTCAAACATAAGTTTCAACAAACCAACCGAACACAACTCTCCACCCAAAAACAGGAATAAAAAACCCAGAAGGTAAACCCCTGAGATTTCAAATGCTAAACTCACGTGTGAGGTTTCAGTATTAATTTGTTGTATTTGGAGTGTGTTGAGAAATTTGAAGGTTTCAGAGGATTTTAGATTTTCGAGCTCCAATAACAAAAAGTAAAAAGAAAATTTTTGTTCCATTAAATGTATTAAATTGATGAACATTAAACTACGTAAGATGTCGACGAAATTGTCGAGGTCTCAATTAATGTCGATGAAAATATCGATATTTGTAGAAAAATTAAAAAAATAAATATATTTAAATTAGAAAATAAGAATTCTACATTTTTTTTTAATGAGTTAAAATATGAGAATTTGTAATGGGTAGAAAGGATGATTTTACTATTTGTAGATATAGCAACATTTTAAAATAATTGCAAATATGGCAAAAATCTTTAAATTGTTTTCATAATTCCTATTATACCCTTGGTTTAAATCTATTTATTTTTTTTTTCTTCCTCAGTATTTCCTTCTTCTTCCCTTTTTCAAGAAAACAAATTAGGAAAAATAAAAGTGGGGCTCATCTAGTTTGTTAATTTGAGAGAGGAATGACACTACAACAAGTTGGCACTTCACCAAACTTCCGCTTTCACACACCCCAAAATTAAGAAAATATTAATCAAATTTTTCTTCTTTTTTTTTTTTAGTTTACATTACAAGAATTTTCTTGGAATCCAAACACTACCCCCTCTCCTTTCTCTCTATCGGTAGCATTTTCCTTTTCATTTTCTCGGGAAAATGTTAATATTAATATTAATACTTTAGAAAATTAGAAATATTAAAAGAAAGAAAAAAACATAGCAATAAGGGATGTTATTAACTAACGCCATGTCGTTGTTTTGATGTTGTTTGGTTTTTAACTTTAGTGGAAGATCAAAATACAAGATATCCTTTAGTTGCTCATATTAATGATGCTTGTTTTGATGGTTCCTCTTGTGCAATTAGTGATGGGAGTGACAACTTACGGAGGTGTAATCCGCCCAATTGGGAATCATTCTGAATGTAGTTCGATAGATGTTGACATGAATGCATTACCTCCAATTGTTAAACGTCAAGCAAGAAGACCGTGAAAGCAAAGGATTTCGTCGATTGCTGAAGCAAGAAGTCACACAAAATGTAGTCATTGTCATCATGTTGGTCACAATCGTAGGACATGTAATTTTTCACCATTTTTACCATGATGTAATTTTTGACAATTAGTTTTAGATATATTTTTTCAAGATAGAACTCAATATTGTTGTTATCATACTATTCATACTATCAATACAAGGTTTGTGATTGTTTCAAAAGTTTAATATCAATACTATGAACACAAGGACTTTGGCATCTGATGAGAAAATTTGAAGACCACACAACAAACAATAGTAGTTAATGGATAGACAACTATCAATGATAGCGGTGATAGACAATTACCATCGATAGAAGTCTATCACTTTTTTTATCGATGATAGACATCTATCAGCGATAAAAGTCTATTCTTTGGAAAGAAGTTAATGATTGATAGACAACTATCAGTGATAGACATCTATCACTGATAGAAGTCAGATAGAAGAAAAAAGTTATTAATCATGAATAACAAGAAGTCTAATAGAAAAGTTATGAGTAATAGGTAATAGATAGGTAGAAGTCTATCAGACAACTATCACTGATAGAAGCTTATCACTTCTATCAATGATAGTAGTCTATCACTTCTTTTTCTTTAATTTCTATCAATCATTAATAGTGATAGTAGTTTATCACTTCTATTAGTGATAGACAATGATAGAAGTCGGGATAGGAACAATAAGTCTAATAGATAATAGAAAAGTTATGAGTAAAAGGTAATAGATAGACAACTATTATTGATAGATATCACTTCTATCAGTGATAGATATCACAATAGTAGTCTATCACTTCTATTAGACATCTATCACTGATAGCTATCACTAGAAAGAAGTTAATGATTGATAAACAACTATCAGTGATAGACATTTATCACAAGCCTGATAGAATAATATTCATGAAGAACAAGAAGTCTAATAGAGTTATAGACTTTTATCACTTATATCAGTTCTATCACCTAATAGACTTCTATCACTGATATCAAATGATAGAAGTCTAACACTGTAACACATTGACAATCGTTATAGACTTCTATCACTCATATCAGTTCTATCACCTAATAGACTTCTATCACTGATATAAGATGATAGAAGTCTAACACTATAACACATTGATAATCGTGTAACCATTCCCAAACGACAAAAAAAAAAATAGTTATTAAATAAACAAACTTCTATAAGTGATATCACTAATAGCATCCTATCAATGATTTCTTCTTCGTTTGCTATCAATGGGGTGATGGAAAACTAAAATTATAAGAAAAAATTAGTTATTAAATAAACAGACAAAAAAATTAGTTATTAAATAAACAGACTTCTATCCGTGATATCACTGATAGCATCCTATCACTGATATCACTGATATCATCCTATTAATGATATCACTGATATAAGGTGTGGTGTTTTAGTAATTTCAATTCCTCTTTTCAAATTTTTGCTATTTTTGCAAATAGATTGAGACATTTACTATATGAGCAATTATTTTGGGTCTTTTTGCTACCAGCCCAATTGCCCCTTAAAATATTTGTTATAATATTATATTCACGATATATTACATTTTATTGTTATTTCTTTAATATTTTATTTATTTTGTATGGTATAACGATAATGTGAATTTACAAGATGTTGATATCGAACTCATGGACATGTAGAAATATTGATGGAAATGTCAGAATGTCGACGGAAATTTAATAGCTTGGATTCATCATCTAAATTTCTTTAAACTTGTAGTTCAAAATATTTGATAAATTGTGCACAATTTAGATTCTTAAATAATTAGTAGGGAAACTCAGAATGATTAGTTGGGGAAGCTTTAAAGCCCTATCATGGTCACATTTCTTTTTTACTGTATATTATGAATTATTAAGTGTACTTAGATTATAATTAGGGGTGTGCAAAAACCGAGCCGGACCAAAGAACCGAACCGAGCTGAACCGTCTGGTTTGGTTCGATTTTATTGCATATATTTGGTTTTTTCGGTTTAGCTTTTAAAAAAATCAAAGTTTTCGGTTCGGTTTACGGTTTATCTTTTTTAAAAAACAAGAAAACGAACCGAATATATTAGCTAAATACTTAAAAAAATTATCACTCTAACCCCTAGATATTTTAGCCCACAAGTCCAATATGCACACTGCCCAATACACACAACACTCAATAACACACTATCCCATGAGCACACTGCCCAATACCCTACTTTATAGGGTTTTCATTTTACATTTTCTTTCACCCAATACCACACTACACGACAATCCTTTTCTTTAACCTTTCTCCCTTCCCCTTTCTTCTTCCTTCGTCTCTCTTCCCTCTCCCCTTCTTCTCCATTTGTCTCTCTTCCCTCTCCCCCCTTCATTTTTTTTTATTTCTTAATGTCTACCTTGCATTTTAATCTCTCATCATCAGAGAATACTGTTGCTACAAAAAAATTTCTTGTCGCCGACATGCGACACTATTTTCGTTCGAAATCACTGCCTTGGTTTGAAATCGTGGTTGTTGTTGTCGATGCTACTTTTTTAAGTAACAATCTTACTTCGAAATATTTCATCTTCGTTCGGTTTCTCATCACTTCTACTCTTCTATACAACTTCTGGAAACTCTCTTTTGTAATTTTGTTCATTTACTGTTTTATTTTTATAAAAAAAACTATTTAGTTTGTTGGGTAATATAGACTTAAATCGGTTTAAAACCGAATCGAACCGTACAAAATCGAATGTGTCTGGTTCGGTTTTTAATTAAAAATCGAGAATATATCGATTTTCTCGATTTAGACTTCTCAAGAACCGGAAGGTTCGGTTTCGGTTATCGGATTTGGCTAAAATCGGACCTAACCAAACTGTGCACACCCCTAATTATAATCAACCACGAGACATTTTCCATTTATTCAAACTTAGATTACAACCTGCCAACAAGAACATAACTCAACTGACATAAAATAAGATTTGTGACCAAGAGTTCAACGGTTCAAAACCTAAGTTGATGTACTTAAAAAAAAAAAAGATTACAACCTGTACTAAAAAAAACTCAGATTACAAACTCAGATTTACAACCTGAATATATGAAAAATAAAAAACAGGGTTAAATGAAATTATATAAAATAATTTAGAAGGGAAATGAAAGAAAAGAAAAGAAAAGAAAAGAGGGAGAGAAAAGGCTATAAATTGATAAAAGGCGCTGAGGAAACGGGATTTCTGCCGGCTTTATCAAGTGATTTAACTCCGTCGATGCAGAATGAGACGAAGGCGATTTGAACGGAAGAGAGTCTAGCATATTTAGCAGCACAAGACGAAAAAGACGAGCAGAGCGCAACACATGGATTTTGCTCGGCTCACTGAGGCTTTGGCTTCCAAATCTTACGAAAAGATCGCTGATATCTGTGATGAGCTCATGCTTCAGGTAACTAATTTTCTTGTTTTTTCATGGCGCTTCAGCTTTAAACTTCATTTTGTTTTCCCTCGATTCTCCGAAACCCTGGCCTGATTTATCCCCTGGGATTTGTTTAAATTAACGTTACTTGAATAGGCTGCAGCCGAGGGCATTGCTTATCAGGATGAATGGCCTTACACAATCCATTTTCTTGGCTACCTTTACGTTGATGATATGTAAGATCATTTTCCATGATTCCTATTCATTTCATTTCAAATCGTGAAGAAAAATTTAGGTGTGATTGATTAGGCTACTAGACTGTTTCTTGGCTGAAAGTCTCTAGTTCTTGTCTTTTGATTTGGGTTTTAAGCGCCATTGTACTTCTCGAGTCAATTCGATGGGTTGGATTTACTATCCGAAAGGAGTTTTTAGCTACATTTGAGAAGTTCTGTTTCTTTGTAAGAAAATAAAGATTAGGGCACCAAACTAGAAAAGTGTGCGTTATCATTGATTATTGGCTCGTGTGAAAATTCTCGACCTATGTAAGAGTTTTACATGGTCTTCAGTTTTCCTTGAGAGTGTTCTTGAGGAATTATGAATGATTTCTTGACTTAGAATTTTTATTCTATTTAAAAATAATAACACTGTCGATGTTCCTATGAAGTATACTTTATCTTTTTTTAAAAAATTATTCTTCATCTGTCATCCTGTTTAAACTTGCTGCTAGGGCTCTATAGTGTTACTTTGGAGTTATTTGTTCCGAAATACATTGTGTTGCATTTAGTCATCAGCTCTTTTTTACACTAAAATTTCCTTTCCCTTCTACATCTATCTCATTTTGGGGTTGGATAAGTCCATATGTAAATTATTTATAGATTTTATCTAGACTTACTGTTCAATTTTTTTTTTTTGGATTTCTTTTTTTCATTCATTTTCCCTCCTTTGGTCTTTCATTCAATTTTGTGATTCAATATTTTTGTAATTTGGTTCATATCATAACTCTTGGTTCAAGTTGAGTTTCCTTATCTGGATTTGTGGATTATCAGCTGACCGTTAACTGTTAAGTGGTTTCTTGCAGCAATAGTGCTCGATTTCTCTGGAAAGCAATACCTTCCACTATAAAAGAGAACCGACCAGAACTGGTTGCAGTTTGGAAAATTGTCCAAAAGCTATGGGTTCGGGACCATGGGGGCGTTTATGAGGCTATTCATGGATTTGATTGGTGTCAAGAAGTTCAAGGCCTATTAGCTGCATTTTCAGGCAAGTCTCCTTAATTTTTTCCTTTTCAAAGGCAACAAAATATTTCATTGGTAATATGAAAGTTGCAAGTAAATTTACATAAACTCCATTCAGAAATCCAACAACCCCACCCCCACAAAAGAGATATAAAATGCTACAACCCATTCCAATGATACAATAAAAATATAAGGTTAAATTACAAGTTTAGTCCTTGAACTTTTTAAGTTTGTGTCGAAATGTTCTTTGAACTTTAAAAATGTCTCGTAGGTCCTTGAACTTTAATTGTGTATCTAATATATCCTTGAAGTTAATAAATGCCTAATAAATCCTTCCTGACATATTCAAAATTTTTAAAATTTAACCTATCTATTAGATATGAAATTGAATTTTATGTCTAACCCTAAACTTTCAATTTTGTGTCTAAAAGATTGGTGAATTTTAAATAATGTGAAATAGTTCAATGGCCCATTCAACACAGAATTAAAATTCAAGGATCTATGGAACACAAAATTGAAAGTTTAAAAACCTTTTAGACATTTCTTAAACTTTAGGGACCTATTAGAATCAAAATTAAAAGTTGAGGAACCTATTATACCCTTTTTAAAGTTTGGGGACAAATAGATACAAGCCTGGAAAGTCAGGGACTAAACTTGTAATTTAACCAAAGTATTAAAAAAGAACTACTTTCCAAGAGGTTTGAGAAGGAGCCATCTCAAAAAATGCCTGGGACTACTAATGAAACCCAAAGGAATTGACAGCCCTTCAAAGAATCTTCTAGTGGAAAAAACCCAGCCAGAAGCTAAAGCCATTCCTGCCCATAAAACAGCCTCTATCGTCTGCAAAAGAAGAAACTCCAGGCACAGACAAACTGGAACAAGAAAGAAAGGGTCTGTAAAACCTTTGAAAGTAAATTACTTTCTCATTGAAAATTCCTGATGTGCCAACTCAAATAGTTTAATTTTGGTGAAATTACAAATTTTGTCTGGGTATAATTTCAATTTGGTCCTTCTGGTTTTAGAAGTTTCAATTTAGCTTCTATAGGTTGGCTTAGTTACAATTTGGTCTCTATGGATTTATAAGTTTTAGTTCTATGGTTTGGGCTTAGTTTCAATTTGGTCTCTATGGGTTAAATAAACAAACCTCACTAGTTGTCCCAAAATTTTTGTTTTACCCACCCAAAAAATTACTTATTTTCTTCTATTTATTTACTTAACCTTAAACCCTAATACAATCAACTAACACAATTAGCCAATAGAAAATATTATCTTATTGCCATGTAGAAAAAAATTGAGAGTAACGATCAAGACAATTTGTGAAGTTCGACTAAACCAATGGAGACCAAAATTGAAAATTTCAAACTATAGAGACCAAATTCAAACTAAGTTCAAACAATTAAAACTGAATTGAAATATGCCCAAAACATAAGGACTAAATTAAAACTTTTAAAATTATAGGGAGCAAATTCAAACTATGTCCAAACCATAGGAAATAAATTTCTGAAACTTTCTACATGTTATGTTTTCCTACTTTACTTTCACTGTTGTTGATCAATTTTTTGAATCTCTTTTAATTTTTTGTGATAGTTGTGTCCATTCTGTGGGTAGTTATCTGTTAAGAGAAGACCATTTCTGTGAGGAGGGGCATAAAACATTCCCATTGTTTTTTTTTAAAATTTTTTCGAATGTAAGCTCTCTCGAGCTATAATCCAGGCTTTATGATTTTTCTTCATTCTTAAGATTTCCTATGTCAGTTGGTCACTCAATACTAGAAATGGTCGTAAAGAATCATTCATTTTCTTGACTATGTTGAGTTTGACCAAACGAATGCTTGATTTGCCACCTTTTTTCAAAAGGTTTGCCAGAGCCTCTATTAATAAATAGGAAATGGAGTGGGTAAAGTGGAAAACTAGGGTTTGAGAGAAAGTGCTTGCATGTGTCAGGAAATTGTTTGCCTATTGCCAAGAACACTATAGGGTGGGAGTGTGAGGATGCCTGTTGTTCTAGCTGCTGAAATCTAAGAACGAGGAAACAAAATTGAACCTTGGAATGACTTAAAGGTGAATGTGAATCTAATGATAAAATAGAAGAAATTGCAATGAGTGGAGTTTGTTAGGCACGAAAACAGCAGGGTTTTCCACAACTTGTTCCAATTAACAATTAAAAAATTATGTTTTTATTTTGATCAAGCAATTACAAAAATATAATTGATTTACCATATTTCAATGGGATGGACACATCCACATAAAAAAGTTTTCCTTGACTACAAGTTGTAGAAATTTGTTGAGTGTATGAATATAAAAAAGAGAGTGAGCTAAAATTGTGGCTTAGCTGTTGAATGATAATGCCTCTGTGGTCCCTTCAGGGACATCCGATAAAATTGTAACGATACAGAGAAGATTAGCATGGCTCCTGTGCAAGGATGACACGCAAAAATCGAGAATGATAATGCCTCTATGTGGGGAACAACTCCAACTCAATTGTGTAATTTGAACGACTTTATAGTTCATGACCAATGATGAAGCAACTTCTTAAATCTAAGGTTGTTTTCCTCTGGAATAACAAGAATTCCTATATTTCATATAACGACAATGCAATCAAAATTTCAGAACTATTGATGAATATGTATAAGCTCTTTTGAGAACAACAAACTGCTTGATTCATAACAAGTTTGAGTAAGACCCCTCAAGAAACACTTAGGGTGTGTTTGGATGGATGGTATGGGTTGAGTTGAGTTGGTTTAAAAAACCAACTCATTGTTTGGGGCATTGTGTTGAGTTGAGTTCTCAACTCCCCACTTCCCCAAATATCTCCCCCAATTTTCTCACCTTACATCTCCCACCAAAATCAATTCACACACTTTTCCACCAATTTTCCTAAACCTTGATTCCCTTCCGGTGGTCCGGCGACTTCCGGCGGTGGTCCGACGACTTCCTGCGGTGGTCCGGCGACTTCTGGCAGTAGTTCGACGACTTTCCGACGATGACTCGACGACTTTTCGTGAAACTCCGCCCGATTGTCCAACAAGATGAAGAGTGAGATGAAAAGAAAAGAAGGAGAAGAAGAGGAGAGTTTTGAAGTGCACCCTTTAAGTTGCAATTACTCTAGTTTAAATAGGTAGCAAAAAGTCCTAATCTAGAACAAGAAATCCTATTTTTTAAAAAAGGAAATCCTAATCCTCTTTTTTTAAAAAAGAAATCTTAATCCCTTTTTTTATAACATAAATCATAATCCTTTTTAGACTTTGAAACACCCTTTCCTAAAAAATCTCTATATTCATAATTCTTATCTGATTATCCAAAGATTCAAATTTAAATCAAATACAATTAATGCATTTGATTTTACGGGGGTTACAAAAAAAGAGGGGGTTTAAGTTGAATTATCCATAAGTTCCGTTGCTGAAACGAAAAGAAAGGTTACAGGGGAGTGATCAAGAAAAGAAAAATATGAAATGGAATCCGCTAGACGTAAAAATGTTGTAGACCAACTGTATGCAATAGAAGGGTTGACCAAGGATGATTCCCTTAGTCGCAGACATCCAGAAGATGGGTTGCTTCTTCCAAGTCACACCACAATCCAAGAAGAGATACTGCTTGCATCTACTTTGTAGGATTGGTTGAACACCTACTCCACCCATCTTTTACTAAACAAAGATGACCCAGACACTTCATGTTTATTTCGTTAGATATATTTTGTGAACGATAGTATTTTTTGTATACTTTAATCTTTTGGAGGCATGAGAGATAAGATTTGATAGCATTGTCATTAATTCTTTTGTCATAAATGAATGTATCATCAATGATTGGAAGATAAAAACTGATTATTTGATCTTAAAACCATCAGTATCATAAAAACTGATTATTTGGTCTTAAAAAAAAAACTGCACCAGATACCTCTGCACAACTCAACTCAACTCTGCACCCCAAACACAGACTTCCTGCAACAACTCAACTCAACTCTGCACCCTAAACACAGATTTTCTGCACTCAACTCAACTCTGCACAACTCAACTCAACTCTGCGCGCCAAACGCACTTTTAGGGGTTGTTTGGCCAACCGATATGGGTTGAGTTGAGTTGGTTTAAAAAACCAACTCAGTGTTTGGGGCATTGAGTTGGGTTGAGTTCTCAACTCCCCACTTCCCCAAATATCTCCCCCAATTTTCTCACCTTACATCTCCCCACAAAATCAATACACACACCTCTCCACCAATTTTCCTAAACCTTGATTCCCTTCCGGCAGTCTGGCGGTGGTCCGACGACTTCCGGCAGTGGTCCGATGACTTCCGCCGGTGGTTCGGCGGCTTCCGACGATAGTCCGACGGCTTCAAGTGACTTTCGGTGGTGGTTCGGCGACTTCCAGTAGTGGTCCGACGACTTTCCGACGAAACTCCACGCGATTGTTCGGTGGGATGAAGAGTGAGATGAAAAGAAAAGGAGAAGAAGATGAGAGTTTTGAAGTGCACCCTTTAAGTTGTAATTACTCTAGTTTAAATAAGTAGCAAAAAATCCTAATCTGTTTTAGAATAAGAAATCCTATTTTTTAAAAAAAGAAATCTTAATCCTCTTTTTTTAAAAAAGAAATCTTAATCCCTTTTTTTAAAACATAAATCCTAATCCTTTTTAGAATTTGAAACACCATTTCCTAAAAAATCTCTATATTCATAATGCTTATCCGATTATCCAAAAATTCAAATTTAAATCAAATACAATTAATGTATTTGATTTTATGGGTTACAAACTTACAAAAAAAAGAGGGAGTTTATGTTGAATTATCCTCAAGTTCCGTTGCTGAAACGAAAAGAAAAGTTACAGTGGAGTGATTAAGAAAAGAAAAATATGAAAGGGAATCCGCTAGACGTAAAGATGTTGTAGACCAACTGTATGCAATAGAAGGGTTGACCAAGAATGATCCCCTTAGTCACAGACATCCAGAAGACGGGTTGCTTCTTCTACCAAGATGACTCAGACACTTCATGTTTATTTTTTCGTTAGATATATTTTGCGAACGATAATATTTTTTTGTATACTTTAATTTTTTGGGGGGCATGGGGGATAAAATTTGATAGCATGTCATTAATTCTTTTGTCATGAATGAATGTATCGTCAATGATGGGAAGATAAAAACTGATTATTTGATGTTAAAAAAAAACTGCACCAGATACCTTTGCACAACTCAACTCAACTCTGCACGACTGCACCCCAAACACGGACTTCCTGGAACAACTTAACTCAACTCTGCACCTCAAACACAGATTTCCTGCACTCAACTCAACTCAACTCTGCACAACTCAATTCAACTGAACCCAACTGAACCCAACTCTGCGATCCAAACGCACCCTTACAACTTAAGCCCTTATTGTCGCTGTCTAAAGCCATCACACTAGCCCAACGCTTTGAAGAACAAAATTTTCCACCTGTCCGTCGTTCTCCACTCATCCACAATTATTCTTAAGATATTGCCTTTGATAAAGGCAAGCTCCTACTCTTCCTAACGTCATGAACTTCATTGGTACAGATTTCTCACCTTCCATCCTTTAGTTCAACAATGCCAAATTCCTTAGTTCCTGTCTGAATTACCTTTCATTGGCATAAGGGCCTCCAGTTTTGGGGATTGAAAATTCTTTTTTCTTACCCTCAACGTTGCTCAAAACTTGCTGGTTGCGTCTGTATGTTAGACTTAAAATGCCAAATGTGATGAATATAAAAAACAAAAGAGAAAAATCATTTTTCTTTAACCTTCAACATTACTGAAAACTTGCTTTATATGGGTCTTTGTTTGGTTAGGTCCTTTTTGTTCTTGTAGAGCTTGTTTTGCTCTTTTTTTGGTTGTTTTGGCTTTCTGTTTTTAGTTTGGCTGGATGCTTTGTTCTTTTCACTTCCTATGGAAATTTATATCCCTGAACTTTTTATATTTTTTCATCACATCAATGAAAAGTTGTTTCTTGTTCCAAAAAAAACCCCCAAGTTTTTTAAAAAATATGATACGAATCTTGAGCATCAAAATAATTTTTGTTTTCATGTTGCAGATCTTTACAGAAGGAGAATGTTTCAGTTGCTGGTGTCTGCTTATTCTACAATAAGCATCCATGACACAGCTCACTTCTTGGGAATGAATGTGGAAGAAGCCAAAAATTGTAAGCTTCTTTTATTAACTAAGTACTTCTATATTTTCCTGACACTTTTGTTGGCTATATGGTACTTTTAAAAAAATAAAAATAAATTTTCGTCAAGACAGTGCAAAACTATTAACGACTAGAAGGTGTTGCTTTTGTAGTCTTTTGGGCAGGGGTTCTCCCTTCCCTGGCTGTTAGAAAGTTATATGGGGACTGATTCAAATAAATTTTGCCTACCTTCTAAGCCTCTGAACATACAATAATTGTTCGATATTATTTTTTTTCTGAGAAGCCAAATGCCTAAGATATTTGTTCTTCGTAAGAGTATTTTGAACTCTTATGGACGTGCATTTTTCGACAACTCACTCAACAAGTCCTGGTTGAAGTGTAGGGAGTTTTGGTCATGGTTGGAGCTGGGGGAGGAGTTTTGGTCATGTCCTCTCCCATGCCTTTCTCTCATTTTTTTTTTGGATAGGAAACAAAAACCATTTCATCGATGTATGAAATAAATACGAAAGGATGCCCTATCCAAGATAATAACAAATCAAATATGATAGGAGGGTAGATAAACTATAATTACAAAAAGAGGGAGAAAGATGACTCCAAAATAAAGCAAGATACAATGTAGATTCATTAAAAGCTTAAGTATTTGGTTGCTTATCTGAGGAGATATGAGCATTCCTTTCCAAAAGTAAAAAATGACTGCCATGGTGATTACAAAAAGCTCTTCCAATTGGTTAAACGGGAAGCGTAAATGATTTCGAATTTGATGACTATCCTTGACCAGAAGTAAAAAACAACCTCCTCTTAGTAGAGTCCCTATCCCCCACTCCCAGTCATTTGCTGAAGTTTGTAACTGTTTGATTGAAGACTTTTAAGTGCAAACCACCCTACGATGTTATTAAATACATTAAGACTTTGCTGGAATCGAAGGCATATCTCTAAGAAGCTGAGAGCCTAAATTAGGATGTTACAATTGAGAGTAGTAGAGAAAATTTTTACCAAGTACAGAGAATGCACCACCACTACTGCCCCACCAAAGGTCAAATGCCCCAAAACAATCGCCCAAGGTGTTCACCCCCCAAGCAAGACTTGCCAACCAAAGAATTTAATCTTCTTTGGAATTTTGACCTTCTATGGAGGAAGGAAGAAAGATCCCAGAGGGAAATGGATCACAAAACAGATGACAGAGCTACAAGAGAACCCTCTTGAAGGATCAGGCCCAGACAAGACAATCCTTTGGCCCAAGATCAATCAAGAAATCCCCTAACAAGGAATGAAGTGCTACAACTCCATTGTTTCTGGTCTAAAAAAGAACAACGGTAGCCAAAAGAAAACGAGGAAAATGTGCCTAAAGAAGGTAGAAAGGATGCCACAAAGCACAACTTCATAGAGGACAAATGATGCAGACAAAGAAATCTAGATCAGGGAGGGATACCACCCAGCCAAGTGTCTTCCCAGAAATAAGTAATAGACCTTGGTAGCAATTCTGGCAAGAACTTGAGGACCTTGGTAGCTTATGTGGTGATTTCTGGATTCTGGGCAGTGATTTTAATATCTGTAGATCGATTCATGAAAGATCATTGGGAAGAAGCAATACTACAAGTAAAAGAAGTTAAATGAAGTCATTACAATCTGGCCTTGGTGGACCTTTTAATGAGAAACAACCTTTACATTTGGTTCAACATGAGATGTAATGCCGCTCAATTCCTTCTTGATTGGTTTTTATTGTCAGAATATTGGATGAACAAGTTTTTCTGATGCCAAAGTAGAAAGGTTGGGAAGAGTCGGGGGTTTCAATTGGAGGCCCATCCCTTTTTGGTTTTGAGAATATGTGGCTCAGTTATTAATTGGTGGAATTCCTGTAATTCTCAAGGGTGCCCAGGTTTAGTTTCATGATTAAATGGAAAATCTGAAGAATCATCTCAAAACCTTGAATAAAGAAGTACTTTGACGCTTTCAAGATCTAGAGGACAGCTCATACTGTGATCCATCAGGTGGCTGATTTTGACTCATTGGTCATCAAGGTTTAAACCATCAGCAAGTTACTGATAGGTTCCTCGGAAAATTCTTGGTCTTTCAGTTAAAGAGGAAATGTTTTTAGGCACAAAGATGCAAACTTAGGCTGGGTGATGAAAACTCGACCTTTTCACAAATTCATCAATGGTAGCTGGTAGAAACCTCTTATAACTGAAACCCTCTCTTGCAAAGGAAGCGGCCTAATATCAGACTCTGAAGTTGAGCTAGAGTTCATATCCTTTTACAAGGTTACTAAAGAGGAAATCACCAGATTTTTGCTAGAAGTCTAGCTCTTAATTGGAAAAGTTTTCACCAAGCAGGATCGCCTATGCCATCTATAACTTGGGAAATCGCAACTGCAAGGTATATCAAGCCTGATGGCTTTTCTGTTGACTTCTTTAAAACTGTTGGAACAGGCTAAAAAATGACTTAATGCTAATGTTTCATGAATTCTTTTTTAAGAAGGGTACCGTCAATGCGTTCACCCATGACTTGATGGTCTAGATGCGCTTTTTTAGGAGGCTTAATTTTTTTTTTTTTTGGGTATAAGAAACGATTTCATTGATGAATGGAGATAAAACTCTCAGCACCTTTAGGTGTGTTACATAAAAACTCCTCAATTGGAGATTAAGAAAGATAAGCTATAAAGACCAAAATGCTGTAAGGGGCTGTTTGAGGCGCAGGTTCGGAATCAGAATCTTGAGGGGTTTGCCCTGAGGGGTTCTGAAGCCCGGGAATCAGAAAACTGTGTTTGGGGTGCAGTGTTCTATAGTATGGGAATCAGAAACCTGTGTTTGGGGTGTAGTGTTCTGAAGTCTGAGAATCAGAAAGCTGTGTTTTGGGTGCATTTTTCTAAACTCTGGGTTTGATACAGTTTTGTTTCACATTTTTCCTATTAGCTATTTTATTCTTTTCAAATTTTGTAGTGTGAATTGTAGAAGCTATTGTCTAATATGCATCAATTTTTTTAGTAACTTTTCGATGAACTTTCAATTTATGTTGTAGTTGAAGAATAAAAAGAGTTTTAAACATTTAGAACAATTTTTAGCATTTAGAGAAAAGAAAGTATAACATGCTACGAGTTAGAGGTGTTCGTAGGTTGGGTTGGGTCGGGTTGAGGTACTTTTTAGACTCAATCCAACTATTTGGGTTGCAAATATCTTCAATCCAAACAACCTTTATTAAGTGATGAACTCAACCTAACCCAATCATGAAACATTTGGGTTGGGTTGGTTCATGTTGGTCGGGTTATATATTTAAAATTTTATTTTTTTAAACAAGTTAAGTGTTGATATGTAAAAATATATATATATATATATATATATATATATATATATATATATTAATATTGAATTAAGATTAGCAACTTTATTTTAATTTATATTATGAATTTTTACATTCCAAAGATTAAAAAATTATTTAAAAAAGTTATTGAAGAATAAATAATCTAAAAATAAGTATAAAATTAAAATAGTTGTAATATAAGTACAAAAATATTTATCTAAAATTGATATGAAGTTCGGGTTGGTTTGGTTCTAGGTTCAACCCAAACTAATTTTCGTGAACGAACCAACCCAACCTATAAAGTTTTATTTTTTTTTAACTCAACCCAACTCAAACTGTAGAATTGGGTTGGGTTGATTGGGTTCTTTGGGTCATCGGGTTTTTTGAACGCCTCTACCACGAGTTCACCCATACAGTTATACAGACCAAAAGATTTGCATCTGACATGAAACAAAAGGACATAACACACCTTTGTGTGTTATTTTTCTAACTTTTAAAAAAGAAATTACAAAATCGAACCATTTGAGTGTACATTAAACAAAAAAATGAAAAAAAAATACAAAGGTATTTTTCTTGTCTTTTTTGTAAAAAATTTACAAAATTCAAAGGTCTTAAGAGTATAATTGCATGTTATTATGCAAAAAAATTGTTTAGTAGCTATTTCTTAGTTTTATTTTAACCATTTCAAAAAATTGACTAAATTCTTGGGTTATTGGGGTGGTCGAGTTGATGAGGTGGTTAGATTGTCAAAGAGGTTGTCAAAGTTGTTGTCGGTGGAGATTGGCTAGTCGCTGGAGTTGTTGTCGAAGAGGTTGCCGAAAATGAAAAACCAAATGTTCGCTTGAGGTAGTCGTTAGTGGTGACTAGGCGCTGGTTTGGTCGTCGGAGTTGTCGTTGTCCGGGGTCCCTGGAGTTGCCACTAGAGTTGTTGTCAAAGTGGTGATAAAAAATGGAAATGATAAATGGAAGAGAAAATGAAAAATCAAGTGGTCGGAAGAGGCAACCGTCAACGGTGGTCGAGTTCCCGGTGTGGTGGTTGCTGGAGTTGTCATTGGAGTTTTTGTCGAAGTGATCACCAAAAATGGAAAACGACAAATTGAAGAGGTAATGGAAAGTCAAGTATTCGCTAGATGTAGTCGTCAACGATGGTCGAGTTGCCAGTGTGGTCGTCGGAGTTGTCGTTGTTGATGATTGTCGGGTGGTCGCTGGAGTTGTCATTGGAGTTGTTGTCGATGTGGTCGTCGAAAATGAAAAATCAAGTGGTCACCGGAGGTAGTCGTCAGCGATGGTCGAGTCGCTGGTGTGGTCGTCGAAGTTGTCATTATCGATTGTTGTCGGGTGGTCGTCGGAGTTGTTGTCGGAAGTGGTGTAGGAAATGAAAAATCAAGTGGTCGCCAGAGGTATTCTTTAGCGATGGTCGAGTCATTTGGTGTGGTCGTTTGAGTTGTCATTGTCTGTGGTCGTCGGGTGGTCGCTAGAGTTTTCACCGGAGTTGTCGAAGTAATCGACAAATGAAGGATAAAAACATGTCCATGGGATTGCACTGTCGAAACCCATGGGGTTGCACTGTTGTAACCCATGGGGTTGGATTTTGAAGCCAAGAGTTTTAAACACCTTACTCCAAACATGGGTTTGGATTTGTAACCCATGTTGTCGATGTGGTCGTCGAAAATGTAAAATCAAGTGGTCACCGAAGGTAGTCGTCAGCGATGGTCGAGTCGCTGGTGTGGTCGTCGGAGTTGTCATTATCGATTGTTGTCGGGTGGTCGTCGGAGTTGTTGTCGAAGTGGTCGCCGGAAATGAAAAATCAAGTGGTCGCCAGAGGTATTCTTTAGCAGTGGTCGAGTCGCCGGTGTGGTCGTTTGAGTTGTCATTGTCGGTGGTCGTCGGGTGGTCGCTAGAGTTTTCACCGGAGTTGTCGAAGTAATCGACAAATGAAGGATAAAAACATGTCCATGGGATTGCACTGTCGAAACCCATGGGGTTGCACTGTTGTAACCCATGGGGTTGGATTTTGAAGTCAAGAGTTTTAAACACCTTACTCCAAACATGGGTTTGGATTTGGAACCCAAACCCATCCAAATCCAAACCCATGTGCCAAACACACCCTAAATGTTTAACCCACAAAAAAAACATGGGATAAAATAACATCCTTAAAGCAATCAAAAGAAGAAAAACATCGTTGAAACTTCGACCCTTTCTTTCAATCCAAAGATTCCAAAAGAAAGCTTGAACAAATGCAAGCCATAGGATCTTCGCTGTTCCTGTAAAAGGATGACCCACCAAGTAGAAAGAAAGTCGAAAATGTTGTGAGGGAGAGTCACTAACTAACCAAAAGGCCTTTAAAATACATCGCCATATCAAATAGCAAAGGAATGTGCAAACAAATGTCCTGGAGTTTCAGCATTTAAACCACACATAATGCAGATTGATGGAGAAGAGTAGAGATGATCATGTGTATTAATAGCTCTCAGACTAAGCTTCCAAAGAAAGATTTTAATCTTCTTTGGATAAACATCTTTCCAAATCACTGAATAAAGATTTTTTAGCAAAGAATCAACAGAACCCACCAAACTCTCCATTAGGGATTCAGCCAGGAGGCTTTAAAAGCCAATGCCATGAATAAACGAATCCAAAGGATGCAGCAGGATAACCCATTCATTAACTTCCTGATCATTAATTACGTCGTATTTGTAAATTCCATGCAGAATTAGTAACATTCCACATCTCTGCCACTATAAGTTGCATAGTCTAGGGAATTTGTAGAAGCCTTAATGCTCAAGAAGTTGAAGCTTGGACTAGTCTCATAAACATTTCAGGGAATATCCACCTCTTGCGTTATGAAGAGAGAAGACAATGGACCCTACTCTTGCCTTGCTATGCAGGCTCTGAGCAAAGACGCTGTAAATTTTTAGACCTACTTTGGCATTTGGAAACAATAACTACCCCAAGAAGGTCGAAGTTTTCTTTGGCCTTGATACCGGTGAACAAAATTCAGCATGCAGCCAAACATTTGTAGTCACTGCTGTTCCACTCGAACAATAAAAATGAAAACACGTCGTTTTAGTTACCCCTTCATCACTGGTTCATGACCACCGACCAAACTAGAGCTAAAAACGCACAAAACAATCATTGATTGACATGGTCTAAATGATTTTTTTCTTTTGAAAACCTTAGTCTAAGTGATTTGCTCCTTGACTTTGCTTCTATTCTAATGCTTTCTGTTGATTCCAGTTGTTTGGAGTAGGTAACTTAGTAAGCCACTCTTATGAAACACTAAACGTCATCTCCCGTCACTAACCTTTACTAGCACTTACCAAGACCTGACTGACTTGCATGGCTCATTATACCCTTCACAAAAGGGTTTAAAATTAAAAAACTAATATGTTTAGTTACATTTTCTCAAAAGTATTTTTATACCCAAGTTTGTTTGGTTTGCTCTACATTCAAAATGTTTCTACATGTTAAATTATTATAAAGGACGACTATTAAACACTATGAACGAATAGCTTCAAATTTGTATTTAAAATATCATGACGGGCCGTAGTGATCGTCGGTGGTAAGGTGGCAGCGGTTGTTGCCGGCGGTGGTCACTGGTGGTGAGGTGGTGGTAGTTGACGACGGTGGAATCTGGTGATCGCTGGTGGTGGTCGCTGGCAGTTAGGTAGTGGCTGTTGCCGATGATTGTCAGTGGCAGCCATGGGGAAGTGAAGATAGTGTGAGGGTATTTTGGTCATTTTCATATAATCACTTAAAAACGTTTTTTCTAGATTTTGGATAGCTTATTTCTCAAACTCATTTTTTAAAAAAGGCATTTTGAGTGGTTGCCAAACACTACAAATCTTATGAATTTTTCAAAGTTAAACACATTAGAAGTCAATAGAAACCTACCCTAAATTATCTCTTTCTTATTTGGTCTGTTTTTTGAATTGTGTTTTGTAGTTCGAGATAATAATTGCTATAAAATTTGGTCTGGTATTTTACTACCTAACTTAAACTGGATATTTTTTTTATAGATTATACAACTGTGTCCTTGAGTTCTAAGTTGGCTGGTGTTTAAATAGCTATATTATTTGGACTGCATTAGGCGTTTTCCCCCCATCCCTTCTGGTTCTGGCTATTTTACAAATAGGACATACTTTTATTTGCAGATGTAACACAGCAAGGATGGATTGTTGATCTTGCCTCTCAAATGTTCACTGTGAAGAAACAACAAATTGTGACAGAGCAGAAGTTAGATTCCAGTAAATTGCAGCGCTTGACCGAATACGTTTTCCATCTTGAACATTAAAAGCATAAATGCTGTAGTTTTCAGTCTGTTTTATGTTCTTTAGAGAACTAGCCGTGCTTTGTGGATATTTTAATTCTTTGCTTTGGAATACTTGGGTTTGTTGGCTCTATATCACCCACAACTTTGGACCGCTATATTTCTCCTGTTGGCGAAACTTTGAGATTGGTACTTTTGTATAGCTTTAAACCACAACAAGACTTTTTGGAGGTGTAATCTAATTGGTTCAAACACCAATTTTTTTAGGGTACATGTATCTTTGGTTTTGGCACTGATTTTACTCATTTGAAATATGTTCCCTTGGCTTACATTGATACTTCTAAAAACTCCTTGTACTTGTAAATGAATTCCACTTAAATCATTGATGGTGTCTTTGATGTTATGGTGCATGAAGTTTCATGCCTATTCCATTTTGGTTTTGGTTTTGGTTTTTAAACTTAAGGTGTGTTTGTTTTTTCTAAATATAGGTTTTTGGTAATCAATTCAATTTTTATCTAAGTTTATAAAGAACATTGACAAAGGGGAAAAAGAAGTTTTCTAAACCTCTTCCACCACGTTTAAGATTTTTTTTATATTTATTTTTAATGAACCTCATTCATAGGGCATATTTGGGTGTGTTTTTGACACGGAAAATTACTCTTTGTCGATGTCAAAATCACTTCTATTTTAAAATGGTAATTTATTGTAAAATAATTATTATTTTAAACTCTAAAAATAGTCTTTTATTTCACTTTATTTTGTCCTAAAATTTTATGAGAAGTTAATTTTTTTTCCTTTTTAAAATTTGTGTTTTTCTCTCACTTAATTTATCTCTAAAGGGTGGTTTGTTGGGTGGAAATTCTAAATGATCTTTTAAGCTAATTTGACTTCCATTTTAAAGATTTCCCTCTTCTACATACATGTAAAATGACATTTTCTACCCTTAATCTTAATTATCGCCCACTACTTTCTTTTGCTCCCACTAACGTTCACTTTTCTTCTACAAAATAGTAAAAATACTCCCATAGAATTTGCAATACTCTCTTCACTAGGTATTTTCATGTTACCTCTTTCTACTTTCTTTTGGTCCCATTTTGTTTTCTTTTTCCTACATTTCACATTTTTTTTCCATTGTGCTTTCTAGTTTCTACACAATTTTGATAACGTTTTTTCATATGGGATTTATTATGTTGAGGTGTTGACCTTGAAATTAGAGGTCCTAATATATGTTCCCTCTCACATGTCTCACTTTCACCATCTTCCATGTATTGTCTCCGATTGATTGCTTTTTATAAAACCAATATGTGAATTGAATGGGGTATAGTGAGAATTTAACTGTAGAATTTGGGGGTTGTCAATAGATAAATTAATAGGGAAATCTTTTGAGTTTTTTTGTACGGATGACCTCCTTTCGACTGGATTATCGACAGAAGATCCGCTTTTTATATTTATCGATAGATAACCCTTTGATGTCGTCAGCCGCTCTCGATCTAGATACAATGTTGTATTTTTTGGCGTCATGAATCACTACCGTTCTCGTTCTCCCGTCAACTCTCAGACTATACGAACGCAACGTCATGTAACGCCGTCATACCTATATCGTTGACGGTATTTTACCATTTTCGCTGTAACTACTACCGCTCTCGATCTGCTTGGAAAAGAGTGACTTTATCGACCCTCTCGTAAACACTCTCGTTCTATCGATTATGGTTAACCTCTAAATATCGCTCTCGATCTGGGCAACACGACAGTAGACCGAGAGTCTAGTCAGGCGAATTAAATCGAAAACGAATGAGAGTGTCGATGGTAGTCGAGATCTAGTAGAGGTTCTCCATTTATCTAACGTCTTTTATTTCTATCATCCGTCTTTAATGATGCACTCAACTTTTTTTTTTTTTTTTTGCGTATCACGTATATATCATGGAAGGAATAAAGAATTGAAAAAAAATTAGAAGTACAATGCATACTTACGAAATCACAGAAGCACGATAAGAGTAATAGTAGTTTAAATCAACAACTAATTTATAAAAAAATAAAATTAGTGAAATCAGAGAAAGCATGTAAACTTTCATTGTAATATATAATAGGTTTATACTATATGATTACAATAAATTTTATTCGGAATCAAAGTCGGATGAGTCGATGATGACCAATGAAAATCGACTGCTCATACCCAGACGTGTGTCCAACCCCTTCCCCACGTCGGCTATACTTCGTCTAGGAGGGGCATGTTGACGGATGAGAAAGATTCCATGACATGTGGTTGATGAACTGGGTGATGAACAGTAGGTGTTGAAATTGATCGTGATCTCTGGTGATGTTCACGATCATCTCTTGGTGGTGACACCGTCTGATTTATGGACTGACCTTCATCCTTTCAATCCTCCTCCAATCTGTCTAGCCTCTCTTCCAATCAGTGGACATACTCCATATATGTCCTGGGTAGTCTTTGACGTGATCCAATATCGCGCTGACCTGCGACACTGTTCGAGTCTACATCTCCGACTCTTGATCCGGTTGTATCTGGCGGACTTGATAAATTTGAAAAATCGTCGTCAGAAGGAAGGAATATCCATTGCTCATACAATGTTGCGAGGTTAGGGTTTATATGTGAACTTACGTATTTATAGTGTGAATATGGGTGACCTATTAATATATATTAATTACACCACCAACCTTTCATCGAGATCAAGAGTGTACAACTTCATGATTGAACGTCTCGGTCAGACATTGAATGCTAATGAATGTAACTCGGGCTTCCTTCAACCGCCAAGACATTTTCTCTAACTAGATTGGTTTGGATGTTCAATAAATGTATGTAGTTGGGAGGAATAACTCTTATATATATCTTTTGTATAAAAGTTATTTTTATATTCGTACATACAATTATTTTTTTAGCTTGCATATATTTCTAGGGTTTTTATTTAACCTTAATAGTTTATGATAATATATACTATACTATGTTAACATCACCAAAAGAAAAAGAATAAAATAAAAAAGTTGTTGGATCGTTTCAATGCGACCATTAAAATACGAGAGTATAGATTTGCTGGGTAAATGGTGAAAGAGTTGGCGTATGATGATAATTGTGGTTATTTAACTCAGTAGTAATCAATATTAAGTGCGACCATTAAAATGAAACGGGAGTCTCGTTGCCATTCACTTTCATGGGGAGTCAATATCGAGAGTCTGGGTTTACCGCCGCCAGTTTGGGCACATCGATTGCCTTTATGGTGTCGTTTAGAGTCACTGATACTTTATGGATCCAGTTTATTGGTTTTCTCCTTATCGGTAACTGCTATTTACAACATTGGTCGGAATGCGGAGGGGCTGGTTTCATTCTATAAATACGCATGGGCATTGTAACCCTTCCCCCATTCCATACATTTTCCCTGAAGTTCCATTACGTTTAACATACCATACAGTTGAAGAGACAATCCTCTACAAAAAAAAAAAACGATGTCTTCAGACGATAGTTTCTTCAACCTACCCAGCGAGCCACCATCACATTCTTCTGATGGTGATTCGTACGGGTACAGGGGGAACTCCCATCACTTGACCTCCGACACTACCGAATACTTCGTGATTTATTCAGTCACGAGGAACTGACTCCTACTTCAGCGTACACCTCAATGGACGAAGATGAAGATGAGGATGAGGACGAGGAGGAGTCAGAGGAGGAGGAGGATGATGAAGATGAAGATGAATATGATGATGAAGATGAAGATGAAGATGATGACGACGAGGACTACGATGAAGAAGAAGACGACGACAACGATGATGAGGATGAGCATGATGAAGATGATGAGGAAGATGAAGACGAAGATGAAGAAGACGATCAGGTGTCTGACTCCCAACCACTAAGTCCTAACCTCGGTGGTCTCCGCAAGCGTGGTAACGGAGATAGAGGCTCCGATACGACGGTTAATGGGCCAGAACGTTTCGGAGACGACGACGATGTCGTGGATCCTTATGCTGGGGAATCACCTTCGTTTCCGATGAAAATATCGTCAGATTCAGACTGACGGTTCAGACGGCGTAGGGTTTAGGATTATTTAATTTTTTACAATTTTGTTTTGTTTTGTTATGTAACTATTACCTTTTATTTTTTTAATTAATGAATATGTTTTTTTTTTTATCTAAATGTGCCATAACATATTTATACATTATTAAAAATACATAAATTTACTAAGTTAACGAACTACTTTGGTGCATACTAAATTAATTTACAAAAATCGCAAAGATTAAATGAATGCCTTACTAATCGGTAAATTTTAATTAATACGAGAGTCTGTCGAACCAGTACGAAAGTTGTATGACTGATTCATTAATACGAGAGTCTGTTGAACCAGTACGAGAGTCTCGATATGACAGTTTCAAATATGGTGTCCCGATTTTCCTGTTGACGAGAGTCTCGTTTCCCGGATGTTAAAGTCCACATTTATCGCATACGAGACTCTCGATATCGATTCCCCATTTATTGGATACGTACGACTCTTGATGTAGTAACAACCTGAACTCCTAATAGATAACGAGAGCGAGAGCCTGACTTAAATACGTATGGTGAGCGAGAGCGAGAGTCTTCAATGAACAGTCGGATGACTGCGAACTATATCTCTTGATAAACTGTTGTGCAACATTCAACAATCCTCTTCCTCCTACACCAAACACAAACACGAACACGAACAATAACTGAACACACAAAACTCAACATGCAACAAGCATAAAGCACGCCAACTCAACAAAACAAAATAGACACAAAATATTAAAATTAACCTAACACAACAAAGAAAATAAACAACTAGACACTAAAATTACCACACTCCAAAACTCAACAAAAACACGCTAAGAAAACGACTAAAACACGCCCACCACTCAATTTTTAGTAGAAATAAGCCATGGAAAGTGCCAAAAATAATCCCATTTCTTGGGATTATCATAAACCCAGAGCGAGATTCCGACTGATATCACATCGAATCGAGAACGAGAGTTTTCTTTTTTGAACGCAACGCTCAACTACGATATTTGAAATTCACGATACTTAAATTTAAATCCCTAAAAAGCTTGTTTACCATCCCCCGATTCTTCAGAACTCTCTCTCTCAGTTCACTCTTCGTTTTTTACTATTCAATTGACCCTGGTTTGTATTGGATATCTGCATCCCTCTCTTCGTTACTGCCACATATACAACGCTAGTTGGAATTTTGCTTCCATACAACAGAGGTACAGTTCTCGCTTTTATAAAACTTCAATACAGATAAAATGATATTTGAATTTTGAGTGTATGGTCCATGTCCTTTAGGGGCAATACTTGTTCATGTAATGTAGGTTCGAATAGTTACTGTGTTACTCTGTTTTTCATTTGTAGATGCCACCCCTAAAGATTAGTGTGAAAGACCATTTTATAGCTCAGGCGACATGCTTATCGCATTTAAGTAACACAAACGTGCTTGTGAGGTTAAAGCTCAGTAACATCCAACTTGACTTATTTTGCAATACAACCATATTGGGACCCTATGTTGATTTGGATATGGTTTTTAACAGCTCGCTTGTTCACAATATGTTGCTAAGGGAGGTGGGTGAACATATCGAAGGTGGCATGAAGTTCGAGGTCAGGGGAACGACCGTGACCTTCACGAAGGAGGAATTTCTCTTGATGACTGAGTTGTGGCACATCCCATCTGGTACGGACAACGTTTAGGCACCAACTCAGAGGGAAGGTTAAGATTTGAAGGCTAAATACTTCCCTGAGTTAATCGATAATAGTAAGGCACAACTCCATCTTTCTACATTCGAGATGAGGTACAAGGATATGCAATTCGAGAACGACGATGATGCTTTCAAAATAACACTGGTCTACTATACGGAGATGGTTATGCTTGGTAAAGATGGGAAGAAGACTGTGGTAGACCAGTCGCTCTTCGATGAAGTAGAGCATCTAGACCACTTCAATAGTCTAGATTGGGGTACAAGAATATGAGTTAGGACATTGAAGGGCCTACAGATTGCTTTAAAGGGAAGGTTGAGCTATATAAGAAGAATTTGTGTAAGAATAAAGACTATATCGTGAAATATAGTCTTCTAGGATTCCCACATTCATTTCAGGTAAGTTGTTCTGTTTTGTGCTACATACCATTTACTCAATTGCATCTATGATTCTAGAGATAGAGGCTAACAGTACAATGTGATTTGAATATGTAGGTCTGGATATATGAGACACTGTCAACCTTGAAGGACTCCGCCACAAGACGATTGAATGATGATGAAATACCGCGTTTACTTCGATGGTCATGCGAGCGGTCAATCACGTTTAAATGGTTGAAGACTAATGTGTTTGACTGTCCTGATGTACGTAACGTGACAATATTGTTCGTTTGTAGTAATCTATTTTTGACTTTGTTTAAATATACAAATTAAGTACTGAAATTTGTTTGTTTCGCGGTGCGTAGGAAATAGTAACTACGGAACTTACAATGTCGGGAGCGGAACGACATTTTTGTTACGGCGATGGCAATCAACATACAGGAACAAAGGGAGTGAGTGTCGGGCATGAACGCGCCAATCTATCTCCAATTACGAACGTTCAGACAACCCAAACTCCCAACGTTCAACATGTTGATGGCCTTGATCCAACCGATAAAGTACCAATGGAGGATGTTGCTGATAACACCTACCGTAGGGAGGACGTGCCTATGAACGATCAAATGTCTGTCCCTCAATCTATTCAACCACGTGGGCGGTCTTGTATGTCCCATAGATGTACCCGGATTTTAACTACTTGTGGAATAGATCATGTCGTGCAACATGTCGAACGCCATCTTGGTATGATAGAAGACAATGTTCAAGAAGTGAAGGATGACGTTTATGTGTTGAGGGCAGAAATGCAAGATATAAAGGACACATTCGGTCTTATGAACGACGATATAAGAATCCTAATGTGTATATTAGGTCACACCAATCAGGTACGCATATCAAGTGGGATTGAGAAAACTGTTGACAAGTTGTCTTTTTTATTTATTTTTTTGTTTGTGTCCATATGACATTTTCCATTGTACTGTTTTGATATATGTGTCAGGTCCCCACAGACATGGATATTACAGAAAATCCTGTTGGCGATGTATCGAACTACGCAATCGATGAAGCAGTTGGTGAGGACGATGAAGTTGTTGAACGAATAGTATGTGACCCCCTCGTGTGCGATGTACCAGTTGATGGTGCTGAATCAGTCGGGGTTGGTGGTCAACCCGACCAGTGTTCAGTTCGTGATCTTGCCACTTTAGTAGATGTAGAAGATGTGGCACAAGTGCATCCGTCTTCAGATGGTGTTTTGGTCATGCCGTCAATATTTGTACAAACAGATGAGGCAATATTGGAGGATGACGTACGTCAAACACATGTACTGGTCGGTCAATCGACGAAAAGGAAGTCGATAGACTTAGAAAGTCCCGACATTCCATCTAAGAAATAGTCGACATCCATCACTGAATGTATGCAATGCAGTGCAGCTGAGGATATTACACCGCTCACTGTACACAATTGCACACCATATGATTCATTACATGTTATACTCACTGATGCCAAGACAATGATGAATGCGTGGTTACGTTTGAAAAATAAGACCGGGTCACAGGATGAATACAGAATTTGTGAATGGTCAACCTGCTGTCCACTTGACAGGACATTCATAAGTTCATTGTCCCGCAGGAACACGTGGGTTACTTGCAATGTAAGTTTGTTGCATAGGTCATGCATTCATTGTCTCACAACTGAACACGTGTTCTTGTTTCCAATTTCTAAATCGTTTGTACAACACGTTGCATATGTCAGATGTTGAATATGATTTTCATGATGATAAAACGTAAGTTGGCATATCACCATCGTATACTCACACTAAGATTCACTGTCTTCCCTTCCAGTGCATTGGTATGTAGATGATAAGCCATTGCAGTTCCTTGAGAACACTCCTTCGGGACTTGTATATGTTCATCTGAGATCGAGAGTCTCGAAATCCCGTGAATGATAAGCCATTGCAGTTCCTTCAGAACACTCCTTCGGGACTTGTATTTTTGAACAAAACAACGCGTCCATTTTAAAAAATGTCCACGTCTAACTAGATCGAGATCCACACATCTGAAGTTTGATATACGTTCATCCGAGACCGAGAGTCTTGAAATCCCGTGAATGGTAAGCCATTGCGAATTCCTTCAGAACACTCCTTCGGGACTTGTATTCCTGAACAACACAACGCGTTCATTTTAAAAAATGTCCACGTCTAATTAAATCGAGATCCACATGTCTGAATTTTTATATACGTTCATCCGAGATCGAGAGTCTCAAAATCCCGTGAATGGTAAGCCATTGCGAGCTCCTTCGGAACACTCCTTCGGGACTTGTATTCCTGAACAACACAACGCGTTCATTTTAAAAAAATGACCACGTCTAATTAGATCGAGATCCACTTTTGGGATTTTTGTGCCCTAAAACTCGTAGTTTGTAATTATGTTCTAATTAATGTAATAAAGTGTTATTATTTCAATAAAGTGTTATTGTTTGTTATCTACGAGTTTGCCTTTATTTAAACCCTAAATCCAATAAACTAAACATCCAAGGTTGTTAAATGAATCTTTAACCTGAATGTAATGTACATAAAAAGGATCTCGGTTCGAGATACAACCTAAGGGGTCTATAGTTGGGGATAAGGTTTGGGTACCTTACCCTGGTTAAACTATGGATGTGGCCCACTTTGTATTTGATACAAACACCGTGATCCTAACGTGTTCGTGTAGATGACATGTGAGTGGGGATATCCTATGTAATGAGATTACATAAGAGGCCAGGACCACGAAATAGTAACCTCTAGTTGTAACTCTCAGTTGACTAGTTAGGTTTCTATTTCACTAGGATGACCTAGGCAACTTGATCTCAATCCTCGAGGAGGTTACGAACTCCCGTTCGCGGGATTGTCCTTTGACTAGTATGGGTGAGTGGGCGATTCGCCGACTCAATATGCCTACCTTTTTGGGGACAAGACCGAGAGAGCGGTGGGAACTTAACTTAGCAAGATGGAATTCACTCCTTCCCGCCTACTAGGGTAAGTAGAGGAATGTTCCCTTAGCGGTGTCTCCGGGACTTGAACAAAGGGCCCGACCCTCTCATTGGCCCGAGAGGATTTTTTGTTGTTGTAGGACCACAAACAAATTGTTCATTAGAGAGAGCACTGGTACTTAAGGCATAAGATGTAACCCGAGGGTAAAAGCGGTATTTTGACCTAGATTGGTGTTACGAACATTCGTGAAGGATTGACTTGTTGTTATTGGTCAATATCCATGGACACGAAAAATATATCTGCAGTGAGAAGAGTGCGGTGTGGGACTTTAGTGGAGTGTTCCATGATTAACGAATGTTGATTGGGAGGTTAATGAGATTAAGCAGAGCAATCTCGTATCGTTGGAGCTTACGATCCAGTAGGTCCATTAGGTCCACCTTCTAGCTCGTAAAGGGTTCTTAGATTTTTAGAATTTGAAATGTTCAAATTCATTAGGGAATATATTTAATGTATTTAGATACGATATAATATATAGTTTTGGAACTATATATTATAAATTTAATGTGAATATGATTCATTATATGTGAGAGAATTAAATATTTGAAAGAGTTCAAATATTAAATTCAAATGTGAATGTGATTCATATTTGAAAACTATAGATTATAATTTAATGTACATAAGATGTGCATTAAAACTATAGGTTAGAGGGAAAATTGATTAAATGTGATTTAATCTAAATTAAATATATGATATTTAATTTAATTTAATTTAATAAGATTTAATTGATTTGTTAATTAATACGATTAATTATAAAAAATAGGGAACGTGTCAGGAGGGCACGTTCCCCATCTTTCCCAACTCTCTAATCGATAGGGAGTGGGAGATGCCCTCTATAGGGTCTTCTTCTCCATGTGAGAGGGAGACAATTTTGATCGATGCTGGATTTTTGTGATTGAGAATTGCTCTCACACAGAAGAATTCTCTCTCTGACTCTCCCATTCCCAATTCTATCCAAAAGTTGGAATCCTTCCCACCAAGGAGGATGTAAGTAGAACTCAGAGTTATAGGAGGTGATCTCTGGTGGTTGTGTTCTTACTGGAAGAAAACAGATAAGTCCCTGTACAATTGTTTTGTTGTACAACTTTTGGAGCAACAAGTTGCTGGAGAATTAGAAACTACAAAGGTAATTTTTTTCTCTCCTTTAGTTTAATTGTTAAAATTTACATGTTTGCATGTATATCTCCATGTCTAATTAGATTAGAATTACCATGCTTGTTCTGTATATGTTTTTCTCAATGCACTGGTTTTTGTTTCAATTAAAACAATCAAGCACATTAACGATTCCAATCACGTTTCTGCTGCTCAAGGAGATCAGATCTCCATCATCCACATGTCTGAATTTTGATATACGTTCATCCGAGACCGAGAGTCTCGAAATCCCGTGAATGATAAGCCATTGCGAGTTCCTTCGGAACACTCCTTGTAAGAAATTAGGTGAAAATAAGCTTAACTTTCAAAAACTAAAAACAAAAAAACAAAATGGTTATCATACGGATCCTCTAGAAATGGTGACAATACAATGGTGCTAACGAGTACTATAGGTGAGACAAACACTTCCCGCATAAGCATCGAGTAAGATGGTGAAATACCACATGACCACCTAAGTATCCGTGAGATACCGACTGTGTTAACATGAGTTGCCACTCGATTTGTCAATGATGATACAATCTCGTAAGCCCATACCTGCAAAAGCACATTTCATGTTAGTATTAGCATTACAATTTGCCAGTTTGTGAATTAATGCACATACCTGAAATGCATAAGGGAATCCATACAATGTGTGTGTCTCCGGTTTCTTAACCTTTTTATTTTTGTACGATGATGCCTTACCCTGAATTTAATTTTTCAGTCCTTTCATCGTCTTATCAAATACTAATTTCCCCAATCCTTACTCCAGAATGAATCCTAATCATCGATGACACATAGAATGTTCATGTCTACCAGTTGCTTCATCTCGCGCCCAAACTGTTGGGATGTATGTCCTCATCTCGTGTAGTTTGTAATATTCCAAGTAATAAATAAATAAGAGTTATTTATTTGAACTTTGTGTCTCACATTTTTTCATAAACTTAATCCAATAAACTAAGCTCCAGGGTCATTGTATTATGAGAGAACTAGAACTTGAACGGTGTGTAGTAGATACACGGGGAGGATCACGTTCGAGTTAATGACCCGAACGGTCTACAGTATATGGATAGGATTGGAGACCTAATCTTGGATACACTGTGGATGCGACCTACTTTGTATTTGATACAAACGAGGTGATCCAACTCGTTCATGTGGTTGACATGCGAGTGGGAGCATCTTATGCAATGAGATTGTACAAGACCGGACCGTGAATTATTAGACTTACTGATGTAACACTATTAACAGTATAGGACTAATAACTTCGTAGGTGACCATTAGTTACTCGACCTTAATCCTGAGTGTGTTACGGACTCCAGTCTGCGGAGGGTCTGTCCTTTGATTAGTACGGGTGGGGGTGGTCATAGTTACTCGCCCAATATGCCTATCTTCTCAGGGACAGGACCACATGGGGAGCTAGGAACTTGACTACGCGAGATAGAATTCACTCGTTCTCGATTTAGGGAAACTAGAGGGGTTGTTCCCTTACGTGCTGTCTCCAGGGCTTGAACAACGGGCCCCACCCTGTCACTGGCCCGAGAGAGTTTTTGTTTATGGTTGGACCATACAACGTTGTTGTTCATTAGAGGAACAATGGGGACTTAAGGAGCAAAAGGTAGACACAGGGGTAAAACGGTAATTTGACCCAGCTGTGACTACGAACAACCTGTGAAGGGTCGACTCATGGGTATTGGTTATATTGATGGACACAACTTGTCCTACAGTGATGAGAGTGCAACTACGGGCTTTAGTGGAGTGTTACCGTAGCTAATGAATGTTGAATAATCGGGTCAAAGAGTTTGACAAGTTAGTCTCGAATCATTTGAGCTCGTCATCTGTAGGCCCATTAGGTCCCTCGGTTGGCGCAAATTGGACAAATTGAGGGTTTACAGTTTGGTGTGAATTTGAAGTGTTGAAATTCATTATTTGGGTATCTATGTCATTTATATGAGATATAGATGACATAATATATAGTTTGATGTGAATGAGATTCATAATAAACTATAGTATAGCCTAATTGATTAATTAGTGCTAATTGGAGAAATTGAATTGAGAGAAATTAAATTGAATGTGATTCAATTTAAAAATCTACAATTATGCAAATGAGATTTGTATAATAAGGTATGAGATACCTTATAATATGTGATATGCAAATATGATTTGTATAACATATAGTTGTGGTAAAATTGTGATTTGGTGGAGGTTTTAACTCCACCACACATTAGTATTTAAAGGCTTTGCAAGAAGCCTTTGGTAAGCCTTTTGCCATTTTTTGGAATTTCATCTAAGGAGAGCAAGACAATTTTCTCTCAATTCTCTCCATCTCTCGTCACCCAAAATCCAAAGGGAGTCCCACCTACTCTCCCTCATTCTCCCGAGAACAACCGAGAAGACACTTTGGAAGTGTCTTGCACTACTGTTCGAGGATCGAGTTCGAGGAGTTCGTTGGTTCGAGAGAGATCGTGACTGAAGGAGGAAAGCGTTGAAGAAGAGTTCTTCAACAAGTAAGTAACGATTACCTTACTGTTTTTCTTCTTCTTATTTGCATGTTTAACCTATAATTAAAGTAGTTTAGTTCGATTTTAAGATAAGAATTACACAACGAATCAACGACGTTTCACAACGTCTTCTGCTGCGGGAATTCCAAATCCCTTCAATCGGTATCAGAGCCAATCGTTGCTCTTCGTTGTGTATTATGTGAATTCTTAAAATTAGGTGGGTAGCATTAATTTTCATGAGATGATTGTTAATGGTTTGCATTTTGGATGTTTACGGTTTTTGGCACTTAGTTAGATTTACATTTAAAGTTTATCAGATCAATGTAAGGGCCTGGTGTTTTGGGAATTTTTGATGTAAATTGAGTCTGTAAGTCCGTGTCGTTCGTGGCATGAGATGCTGTGAAGAAATCAGAGCAGAAACGGACAAAAAATGATGAAGAATAACAAAGGTGTTTGTTGTTCTGTCGACAGCGTTGAGACGCTGTTCATCGGCGTCTCAACGTTGTACATGTTGATCAAGGCGCGCTGTAGGCACAACGTTGCAATGCTAGGTGCGACATTGAGAACGCAGAGGAAAAGCTGGACGCTGCAACGTTGCAACACTGCTTCATAGTGGACGATGCACATGCTATAACGACCGCTAGATATCGTAACATAAATCCATATAGTGTATGTAGCCCAAAATATGGGATCGATGCATTAAGGTCAGTGTATGAAGAGTCTATCAATCCAGTTGGACATATTACGTAGTGGAAGAGGCGCCCGGATTACATTCCATTGGTTATACTTCCACCAACAAGAATATCGAGGGTTGGTCGGAGACGAGTGAACAGGATCCCATCTACCGGTAAACGACACTTGTATCGACGATGCAGCAGGAGAGGTAATGCTGGTCACAATCGACAAACGTGTAATATGTCATTGTCAACCAATCAATTCACTTCAAACTAGTAACGTCTTGGCCTTACATGTAATCTCCCATTATAATCACAACGGATTAATGATATACAAAATATCTCGTGATCTGAGATATCATTGACACTCTCAATTCGTGTTGGATTTAATACTCCTAAATAGACTCTCGATCACCCATTGACTATTCACATCAGAACGAGAGCGGTAGTACGATTGATAGTTCAATATAATAGTCATTCTTATCTCATACGATGGATGTTGGTTGAGGTAATTAATAATCATTAATGTAAAAACCTACGTTCACTTTATATTAACTATTATATAAACTATGTTGTCGACTCATCTGTATACTACCTTCCGATGCAGCCGGTTTGAAAGTTGGAGATGGAAGAATCCTCTGTTCCTCGGATATAGTCAACAGTTTAACCGGATTAGGTGAAACACGTTATTATTAACTTTATATAAATTTTTCAGCCCATTATACGTCGACTACTATGTACTCCAAACGGTTTACTTGTCACGTTCCTAGCTCAGGTCTGCGGCTATGTTGACCACAGGTAGAGATATGGTTGCCCGTTAAAGATTTACTTATCACGTTACTATCTCTGGTATCAGTACGAGACTACATATAACAACACGACTCTCTCTCATAATTTTTTTATGCAGAACGAGATCGGTAGTACTTACGACGTCGATTAAAATGCAGATGACTGAGATTGAGATAGTAGCACTTTTGGTAACTGGGATGACAGAGGTAAACGATCCTCACCTTCTTTCGTTTTCGATTTAGTCGCCTGACTAGACTCTCAGTTTACTACCGTGTTGACCAGATCGAGGGCGATATTTAGAGGTTAACCATAATCGATAGAACGAGAGTGTTTACGAAAGGGTTGATAAAGTCACTCTTTTCCAAGCAGATCAAGAGCGGTAGTAGTTACAGCGAAAACGATAAAATACCGTCATCGATATAGGTATGACAGTGTTACATGACGTTGCGTTCGTATAGTCTGAGAGTTGACGGGAGAACAAGAGCAGTAGTAATTCATGGAGCCAAAAAATACAACATTGTATCTAGATCGAGAGCGATTGATGACATCAAAAGGTTATCCATCGATAAATATAAAAAACGGGTCTTCTGTTGATAATTCAGCCGAAAGGAGATCATTCATACAAAAAACCCAAATCTTTTCAAGGCAATAATTTCTCTTTTTTTTTTCTAATTTAAATTTTAGCGATTTTTTTAAGACGGGAAAATAATTGATTTCATTGGAAATATTTTCATCCTTTATTATTTCTTTTAGTACACAAATGTGGAGGTATGAGGATTTGAGCCTTCAACCTTAAAGAAAGGAGTACATATCAACTACTGTTGATCTATGCTCACTTTGACAAATATTTTCATTGTTTATGATTACACACTACACATAATTTTACAATCATTAAATTGAGATTTAATTTTTGAAGCTACTACCAAACATATTTTTAGAAACAATGAATATATAGAATGCAAATATGTTTTTGTTAAATCTTTTGCACATAGATTCCTATATTCAAACCACAGACCAAATGCACCAAATTTTCTATTCTTTTTGCACTTGGCTACATTTTCATTTTTTTTTCAATTTAATTTTCTTTATTCTTGTACATGTACCAAGCGACTTTTTTTTTCTATATATTTAGTATTTAGTATTGGAAATGTGCTATTATGATAGTTTTTTTTTATTATTACATTTTTTGATCGTGTGAGAAATTTACATTTCTTTTTACAAGGTTATAAAAGGATGATAGGGCTTGGAATTGGATGGTGGATTTTCTTATTTGAAGTTTAATTGAAGAAGAAATGCTGGAAGGGCTAGATTATTGAAGTTGTTCACAACCCATACAATGATGACCTGAAGAAGACAATGCAATTGAGAACAAAATTTCCAAGTGCTCCCTTGCTGAAGATATACTGCAAAGTTTGCAAACAATAGAAGAAAAATGCCAACAATAGGATTATCCGAGGCGAATTGGAGAACTAGAGTTCTTTCTAAAACTTATTGCAAAAAACAAGGGGAAGGGAAAACTGTGTAAAAAGAGGAAATTATATTTTCTGTATATTGCTATGATGAGTATAGGGGTTCTTAAAGAAACACTCATTTACAAAATATGGAATTTACAAAAAAGGAAATAAAAATTCTAGCAATATAATACAAAACAATAAATAATCATTTCAAAAGGAAATAACTAAACCAACACTCCCCTCAAGCTGGTGTGAAGATGTCTTCTATTGCCAGCTTGTTGATCATCTTGTCAAACTGTGATTTTGGGAGCCCTTTTTGTTAATACATCTGTAATTTGCTCTGTCGTAGGCAAATATGAGATGCATATAACACCAACATCCATCTTTTCTTTTATAAAATGTTTATCAACCTCAATGTGTTTTGTTCTGTCACGAAGGATTGGATTGTGAGCAATTGAGATTGTTGCCTTATTGTCACAATAAATACGTATGAGGTTTTTTGGAAAGAATTTCAATTCTTCCAATAGTCTCTTCATCCATATACCCTCACAAATACCATGAGCTAGGGCCCTAAACTCACCTTCAACACTGCTTATGGCCACTACATTTTGTTTTTTACTCCGCCAGGTAACTAAATTTCCTCCAACAAAGGAACAATAACCAAAGTTAGATCGTCTATCTATTGTACTACCTGCCCAATTAGTATCATTGTAAACTTCAACCTGTAGATGACCATACTTCTTAAACAATATACCTTTTCCTGGAGTACCTTTAAAGTACCTTAGGATTCTATAGACGACCTCAAAATTAGTTGGTCATGAAGAATGCATAAATTGACTTACCTTACTAACTACAAAGGAGATGTCCGGACGTGTGTGAGACAAGTAGATCGGTCTCCCCACAAGTCTTTGATATCTTTCTTTGCCTTTTACTTCTTTTTCTGTTATACTCTGCAATTTCAAATTTGGGTTAATGAGAGTTTCTACTGTTCTACAACCAAGTAATCATGTCTCTTCAAGTAAGTCAATAATATACTTCCTTTGATTAACAAGAATACCATCTTCTGACTTAACAAATTCCATTCCCAGGAAATACTTCAAGACTCCGAGATCTTTAATTTGGAATTCATTAGCTAGTTTGTTCTTAAGGTCATTCAACTATGTCTCATCACTGCCTGTAGGATAATGTCATCAACATATACTATTAAAACATCAATTTTGTCATTCGCAGTATGTTTATAGTGAAGGGACTGAAAATCCCACAGCGGAAAACGACATGAAACATCGTGGTTTTCGTTATTCAATTGATTTCTTAAAATTGAATTTAACTCTTAAATCCTAGGCTAAATATGCTAAATTTTGAAGAAAAAAGAAAGTAAATAATGATACTTACTTATTGAAGAACACTTCTTCGACGTTTTCTTCACCGGTCACGAACTCTTTCACAACAACGATCTCTACAATCGATCTCTCGAACCGAACGGTTTGGACGCCGCCAAAAGAAGTTCTCGGTTGTACTGGATAGGTAGAGGGAGAGTTGTGGGGCTCCCTTTGGTTTTGGGTTGGAGAGAATTTGGAGAGAGTAATTGAGAAAGAAGAGAGAGCTGTGGGACTCCCTTTGTTAGGCTAAATCGAATAAACTAAACATCCAAGGCTTTAAAATGTATCTTTAACTGAATGTAGTGTACATATGAAGGATCTCGGTTCGAGATACAGCCTAAAGGGTCTATAGTAAGGGGATAAAGTTTGGGTACCTTACCCTGGTAAAACTATGGATGTGACCCACTTTGTATATGATACAAATACTGTGATCCTAACGTGTTCGTGTAGATGACATGTGAGTGGGGATATCCTATGTAATGAGATTACATAAGACCAGACCGCGAAATAGTAACCACTAGGTGTAACTCCGTTGACTAGTTAGGTTTCTATTTCACTAGGATGACCTAGGCAACTTGATCTCAATCCTGAGTGGGTTACGAACTCCTGTTTGCGAGGGATTGTCCTTTGACTAGTATGGGTGAGAGTGATCAGATTTGCCGACTCAATATGCCTACCTTCTTGGGGACAAGACCGAGTGAGCAGCTGGGGACTTAGCCTAGCAAGATGGAATTCACTCATTCCCACCTACTAGGGTAAGTAGATGAATGTTCCCTTAAGTGGTGTCTTTGGGACTTGAACAAAAGGCCCGACCCTCTCATTGGCCCGAGAGGGATTCTGTTTGTTTGTATGACCACAAACAAATTGTTAATTAGAGGAGCACTGGTACTTAAGTTATAAGATGTAACCCAGGGGTAAAACGGTAATTTGACCCAGCCAGTGTTACGAACATTCGTGAAGGATTGACTTGTTGTTATTAGTCAATATCCGTGGACACAGAAATATATCTGCAGTGAGAAGAGTGCAGCTGCGGGACTTTAGTGGAGTGTTCCCGCAGTTAATGAATGTTGATTAGGAGGTTAATGAGATTAACTGAGTAATCTCGTATCGTTGGAGATTTTGATCTGTAGGTCCATTAGGCCCACTTTCTAGCTCATAAAGGGTTCTTAGATCGTTTGAATTTGAAATGTTCAAATTCATTAGGGAATAAATTTAATGTATATAGATACGATATAATATAAAGTTTTGGAACTATATATTATAAATTTAATATGAATATGATTCATATTAAATTATATGAGGGAATTAAATATTTGAAAGAGTTCAAATGTTAAATTCAAATGTGAATGTGATTCATATTTGAAAACTATAGGTTAAAATTTAATGTGAATTAGATATACATTAAAACTATAGGTTAGAGGGTAAGTTGATTAAATGTGTTTTAATCTAAATTAAATATAAGATATTTAATTTTAATTAATTAAATATGATTTAATTAATTTATATAATAATTAATTAGATTAATTATTATTATTTTATTTTATTTTATTATTAAATTAATGGAAACGTGTCAGGAGGACACGTTCCCACTTCCCTCCAACTCTCTATCGATATGGAGTGGGGGAAGTTATCCCTCGATAGAGTGTTTTCTTCTCCTGGTGAGAAGAGTATCAATTGATCGATCAATTCAGTACAATTGTGAATTGCTTTTTGAAAATTCTCTCTCTCTCAATTCCAAAAGTTGGCTCCTTCCCACAAAGAAGAGATCTAAGTGGAACTCAGGGCCATAGGAGATTTATTGGGTGGTTGTGTCCTGTTGGAAAAACAGAGAAGTTCTCTTTGGTGTTGCTGTGTTGTTGTATTCTTGGAGCAAAGAGTTGTTGTTGGAAAGACTACAAAGATAATATTTTTAATTCCCTTTTAGTTTAATGTTTTACACAACATGTTTGCATGATTAGTTCCATGCCTAATTAGATTAGGAAATGTATGCTTATTCTCTGTATTTAATCCAATGTATTGGTATTTATGTTCAACCAAAATAAACTTACAATTACGATTCCAAAACACATTTCCGTTGCTCAAGGGGATCCGATCTCCATCATTATGTACCTTGTGAGTGTACCCCTCTGTCTTTAGACCCCAGAGTCCCCATCCAACAAAATTCATCGAAGGGAACTAGGTTGAAAAACAGACTAAGGAAATTCTTATCTCTTTCAGGTGTCCGCTGTGTTCCATCTCCTATGATCAAACCCTCCGAAGGGATTGTCTGGTCCAGGCCAAACTAGTAAGCTGACTATAGTGATCTCACGGTGTGAACCGACAGAAGAGACCATAGGTTTTTGTTTTTCACTAAACCTGCTCTCACTCACTATAAGTACCCTCTCCATTCACCTTGCTATTGACTCATACAAACACCATCTGAAGGGGGACGCTCCCGTTTGCGCCACGAGGCCAAGTATGAGTCTCACGGTGTGAACTTCCCCCGAGAGATGTAGATGGAATTATATGTATCATATACACTTTTTCTCCCACTAGATACTTTAACTCTATAGCAAATTGACCTAGGTTAAACCCGACTAATGGTTTTACCTAAACTTATCAATATAACTCTTATACTGATAATCACTATAACTCTTATATTGATCTTATCCTAAGTGTGCTAACATAACTCTTTATATTAAACATAGGATTTCTAGTTTATTAACCCCTTAATAAACCCGTTGACGCTACTATAATTTATAAACCCTCTGATTAAAATTCACTCCCATGTCAATTCCCAGGTAGGGGTGTTCCGTTTCCGTCAGCTTAAATACCCTAGCCTAGACAAAACTTTCCTTAGACAGAGTTCCTCTTTTAATCATTGTTTATAAATTACATGGTTCCTAATTCTAATCTAATTAATTAGAACTAGATAACCTAAGGTCTATTAATTTCATGTTCTAAACATTTTAAAACTAATGAATTAACCTTAGGTGACATGCAATTCTATGTTATTGTGCTTGATCATTCATCACATGAATAATAAAACATACATAACACATTCATCTCATGAATAATATGCATGTCAATGCTGTCCAAAAATTAATATAAGACCTTATATTAATTATTCATGCAAACTATATGATATAACACTTTATACCATAAATGATGCATGGAAATCCTTAACCTAAGATGGGATATCTAAAATAAAAGCATAAATTATGCCTGACAATAATTATACAACAATTGCATAAATTAAATAGCAAAATTAGACCATTTTTGGCATCCTAAAATTAATTTCAATTAATATAATCTACTTATATTAATTAAAATTAATAATATTAAATAAAATTAAATATAAAACTTTTTATATTTAATATATAATAATAATAAAAAAAATGTTTCCATCCGTTTCTGCCCGTTGTTGCGTTACTCCAGCAACGTTGCAACGCTGAGAATAGTATTGCAACGCTGAGAATAGCGTTGCAACGCTGGTTTGTTCCAGCCGCACGCCTCAACTCCTTCGGCGTTGCGATGCCCGTGCTGGCATTGCGACGCCCGTGCTGGCGTTGCAACGCTGACGCCTCCTCATCATAGCGTTGTGACGCTGGTGGGAGCGTTGCAACGTTGCGTCTCTGCTAACGCTCGAATCGCCTCCTCGGCGTTAACGCGATGAACAACAACGTTAACATTTGTATGCGGAACAACAAGCACCTTTTGCTGTTTTTGTCGTTTTTGCTCCGTTCGTCTCAGCAGCTACGTTGCCTTGATCGACATAGACTTACAGACTCGATTTACATAATAAAATGCCCAAAACAATAGGCACTTTACATTGAACAATTCAACAAAAAATTATGTAAATCTATGGTGTCAAAAAAGAAAACATCTAATTTGCAAACCGATCATTCATCACATGAAATCAGTAAATCCCACCTTTGTTCTTGATAAATCCAGAAAAAGATCAAGAACACAATTGGCGCTCTGATACCAATTGAAGGGATCGAATCCCGCACCAGAAGCGATTGTGAATCGCGCGTTCGTGATCTCATTACATGGATTAACATCAAGAACAAATTAACTACGATTAAGCATACAATTTAGTTTGGACAACAAATAAACATACCTTTGAAGAACACTTTCTTCACGTACTCATTCTCCAACGATCACGATCTCAGCGACTCGAACCCGACACGTGTGAAGATTCACCACTAGATCTTCTCTGTTGTTCTCTAGGTGAGGGAGGAAGGTGAGATCCTTTAGGAATGAGATGTTGATCTTACACAAATGGTTTATCAAATCACATAGTCTCAAAGTTGCATCCCATGCAACTATTTATAGGAAAATAAGATGGAAATTACCATCTTATCCTCCATTCATTCTCTCATTAGTATATAGTTAATATGTGAATCTAATTCACATTAAAACTATATATTATATCAATTATATCACATATAATTGATATAACACCTCATATATGAAATTGAACACTTCAATTTCACTCCTAACTTTATACTCTCAATATTACCATGTTGAGCCAACGAAGGGACCTAATGAACCTACAGTTCATGAGCTCCAATGATGTAAGATTAACTGATCAAACTTTTTGATCCAATTAATCAATATTCATTAACTACAAGTCACTCCACTATAGACTTGTAGCTGCACTAACCTCATTGTAGATTATATTGTTTCATCGATATAATCATTACCCATGAGTCGACCCTTCACAAGTTGTTCGTAATCACAGTTGGGTCAAATTACCGTTTTACCCCTGTGATTACCTCTTTGTTCCTTAAGCACTACTGATCCTCTAATGAACAACAAGTTTATGGTCCTACCATAAACTCAATCCCTCTTAAGCTAGTTTAGGAGGTGGGCCCTGTTGTTCAAGACCTGGACTCAGTTTTTAAGGGAATAACCTAACTAATGCCTTAGTCTAGGAATGAGTGAATTCCATCCTGCAGAGTTAATGTTGCGTAAAATTATATTGCTATACCGCAAGTGTACGGGTCAAGTTTTAATATAGTGATTTGAGTATAGAGTATCGTCCTCAAGAATGGGTTTTCTAGATTAATTAATTACCAAGATACTTATTCTTAATTTTAGCTAAAACAACAAAACTTTGATAGATAGTGAAAACAAAGATAGAAAATAAATGTACATTTGGAGACACGAATATGATAGAATTGAAGGAAGATGATTTCACAAGTTAATTCCTTATTTAACACATGCAATGAACTAATATTATGAATTTATAAACAACAAGTGAAAATACTTAAGAGAATCTCTCGATCCATAGTGAGCCTCGCATACACAATAAATTCTAATGTTTCCTTATGAATTTTAAAAGCAAGCACGACATTAAGCAACTTCTTTTTGTGTTTCCCAAAGAACTCTAGGTTATTCTCATGCCAAATTTCTAAGGACTTTGACAACTTTGCTCTAATATAAGTTTGTTTCTCTCGAGTCCACTTAAACCAACAAGATTTATAAAATTAAGAATAAATTACCAAAAATAAATAACATAACAAAGTTCAATACATTATCAAATAAATCTAAAACATGTTAATCAAATTCCAACTACAACGTTTAGCTACTCAAAATCATCATAAAAACAAGCTAAAGACATAGAAAAAGTCCTTAAACTCAATTACAAACTAAAAGAAAGAGAAATAAACTTATGTGTCGATGTCGGTCCCTCGTTCCGGAGCTCCCGTCACGATCTCAAGCCTCCACAAACGCTTTGGCTCCCAAGGAATGCTCTTTTTTCTCTTCTTAGAGTGTGTATTTCGAAATTAGGGCTAAAAACTATCAAATTCGGCTCCCCTTGCAATGAAAACAACATGTTATATTTATAGGGATTTTCGACATGGCGTTGCAACGCTAGGGTCAGCGTTGCAACGTCGTGCTTGCTGCCAGCCAGCCCACTACGACCATTTTTTTCATATCTTTTGGCTCGGATGTCTGAATGACCTCCGATTTGATGCGTTGGAATCGTGATTCAATGTAGAATCTCTCACTATATTTCTTATACTCAAAATACATGTAGATGTTTCTTGGGTCTTCAATTAAGCATACACATGTTTCAAATTGCACCAAAATAGTTTCAAAACACTCTATTCTTGCTTCTCAAGCTTATTTTCCTTAAATTAACCATAAAATGCCACGAAAGCCCATGTTTTAATTATAAAAACTAGCTAAAATATTAGAAATAAGATAGCATATTTGCATGCTATCAAATACCCCCACACTTAAGCTTTTGCTAGTCCCGAGCAAAGCATAATTAAACTATAAGATCTTTCTTATGCATATATCATACTCAAGCCTCAGAGATTTAGAAGGAAATTTTAGCAACCACGAGAAACAATCAAACATGATACTTCACAAGCAATTTAAAACTTTTTCTAAGTGTTCCTACGTGTGTGTGTGATTAGCCTCCTTTCCTTTCATCTCTACTAGGCCCGGAACAACTTTATTAGCTTCTCCCTACACTGGTCATAATTTCTAATCCTTGAGTCTCCCCACATTCAAGAAATAAATAACTTTACTCAGTACTTAATCACTTTTTCTAATTTCTTCTTTTTTTTTTGTGTGTGTGTGTGTGCAAGAACACTAGCTTTCACACATCCACTGCAGGGACCCTTACCCAGAGCACTCGCTCAATGAGTGGCCTAACTGATCACAGTGAAGGTAGCTCTTTTTGCCCTCATGATTTTTTCTTCTTTAACAAACAAACAACAAAAACAAACGACAACTCTTTCACATAATGCACATATTATACAGATCATGCACTTCATATTGTCATTCACTCTATCCTGCAGTTTAACTCTCAAACTAGTTCTCAGATCTATCGAGGTGACATAAAACTTCTAAACCTAATAACTTTGTTCTAAGCATTTCAAAACTACAGGAACATAAACTATGTGCATAATAGTGCAGGAAAAGCTCAAGAAATTTTTTAAATTAACTCAAATTCATATCATGCTCTCAAGTTTCAGCAGAATCACAAAATTTTTCAATTAAATCTTGTCCTAAGTCATCATAATCATACTTATGCATAACATCAATCAGCAATTTAGCACATACTCAGAACAGTCACAACAGATAAACACATCCACCCCCAAACTTAAACTAAACATTGTCCCCAATGTTTGAAAAATAAGCTCAAAGAAAGTAAGAAGGGTAAGAGTGAACAATATTGTCCTGAGTAATGGAGTTTTTCATTTTTCTTTTAAATTCCTTGGGCGGCCAAGTTACGTGAGATGAAATACTGCAGAAGAGAGCATGAGTTTCACAACGGAGACATCGGCACAACCTAACAAAACAAAAACAACGAAAACTAAGAACTAAGTAAACAAATAAAACAACTAAAGCAAAAACAGAAACGTAAATGAAATGTAAAACTTGGGTTTCCTCCCAAGAAGCGTTTTCTTTCACGTCTTTAGCTAGACTGGACCCATGGTTGGCATCAAGGCATGTAAAATTGCTCATATTTCTTCGGGCCCTTCTTGCTTGAGTCAATATAGCCTTCTAAGTCTAAAAGGCTCTCTTGTTTTTCTTGGGCACCTGAAAGATAAATATTTTTGTTATTTTTCTTTACTGAAATAAAAGAACAAAATTCAAAACAAGACTCGTGAGTATAGGAAAAATGGTTATCAAGATTAAAAGAAACTTTTGGAAATAAAGGAAAGGGAGACTTTTCAGCCTCGAACTCTATCACCTGGATTTTTTTTGTGGAAGTGATTGCATTACCATGCTCGACCTCACAAACCTCTTTTAGGTGTGTTTCAGTCTCCTCCAACTCATCCCTACTATCATATGAATAAGTCCTCCTAGGTTGCTCTTCCTCAGTGACAAGAATAAGAATTTGCTCCTGTAGAGCTTAAGGGATTCTACCAGTTGATTAAGATGATGAGTCCTTTCATGTATTATTGCCCCAAGTTCTACCACTTTAGCTTCTAACCTATCCAACCTTTCTAATTCAGCATGTCACAAATTTTTAGCCCTCAACTCTAAAGTATATTCAATTAGTAAATCCATAAGTGAAGAGTTTTCTATAGATTGGCCGGGATAGGAGAAATTTTAGTTCCAAGTGCCTATATGATTACCATTAAAAGAATTTTCGTAAATCATAGAATCAGAATAGTAAGGATTAGACATTTCGTATCCAGAGAAATCATAATTCACAAACCTAGGGTCATAAGAAGGATAGTACATTGGCGAAGAATTAAAATCATGAAAAGTCATACTTTAAATCATAACAATTCAAATCTAGACTTTTACAAAAAAATTAACACAACCAAAACAGGAGACAAAGATTCAAAAAGCACAAAAAACTAAATTAAGAACAAAAAATAAAAATCACAAAAATAAATAAGGAGAAAAAAACAAAAAAATGAAAAGAAAATACAAAAGGAAAAAAATAAATAAGGAAAAACAACAAACAAAGAAAAATAAAAAAGAAACAAATAAAGAAAAAATAAATAGGGAAAGAAAAAAAAAGGAAAAAAATACAAAAGGGAAAAAAATAAGAAAAATCAACAAATAAGAAAAAAAAATAAATATGGAAAAACAACAAGGAAAAACAACAAATAAGGAAATAAATAAAAAATACAAAAAGAAAAAAGAAAAAATAAAAGCAACAAATAAGGAAATAAATAAATAAGGAAAAAGCACAAAAGGAAATAAAACAAATAAGAAAAAAATTAATAAGGAAAATAAATAAGAAAAAACACAAAAGGAAAGAAAACAAACAAGGAAAAAAACAAATAAGGAAAAAAAATAAGGAAAGAAAACAAATAAGGAAAAGAAAAAAAAACAAATAAGGAAAAAACCCAAAAAAGGAAAAAAAACAAATAAGGAGAAAAAACACAAAAGGGAAAAAAAAACTTTAGTCTAAAATCTCGAATTTTCTCCCAGTATTAATCAATCTAAATAATCGTCATTCCCGACAACGACACCAAAAACTTGTTGCGTAAAATTATATTGCAATACCGCAAGTGTGCAGGTCAAGTTTTAATATAGTGATTTGAGTACAGAGTATCGTCTTTAGGAATGAGTTTTCGAGATTAATTAATTATCAAGATACTTATTCTTAGTTTTAGCTAAAGCAACAAAACTTTGATGGATAGTGAAAATAAAGATAGAAAATAAATGAACAATTAGAGGCACGAATATGATAGAATTGAAGGAAGATGATTTCACAAGTTAATTCCTTATTTAACACATGCAATGAACTAATATTATAAATTTATAAACAAGAAGTGAAAATACTCAAGAGAATCTCTCGATCCGTAGTGAGACTCGCACACACGATAAATTCTAAAGTTTTCTTATGAATTTTAAAAGCATGCACGACATTAAGCAACTTATTTATGTGTTTCCCAAAGAACTCTAGGTCATTCTCATGTCAGATTTCTAAGGATTTTGACAACTTTGCTCTAATCTAAGTTTCTTTCTCTCAAGTCCACTTGAACCAACAAGATTCATGAATTAAGAACGAATTGCCAAAAATAAATAATATAACAAAGTTCAATACATAATCAAATAAATCTAAAACATGCTAATCAAATTTCAACTACAACGTTTAGCTACTCAAAATCATCATAAAAACAAGCTAAAGTCATAGGAAAAGTCTTTAAACTCAATTACAAACTAAAAGAAAGAGAAATAAACTTATGTGTAAAGATACATTTTACAGCCTTGGATGTTTAGTTTATTGGATTTAGGGTTAAAACATGGGCAATATCGTAAATAACGAACAATAACTCTTTATTGAAATAATAACACTTTATTACAATAATTAGAACAAAAAATATAAACTACGAGTTTTAGGGCACAAACCCCAACAAACTCTCACTTAAACTAAAACTCTAGTGGGGTACATAATAATCTAAAACAGTGGTTACAAAGATACAAATACAATAAACTAGGGCATCCATATACCCATTACATATCTCCCACTTGCCCTAGATTAGCCTATGTACATATCTCGTAGACCTAGACTTTCCAGATGACCCTCGAACACTTTGACCGTGAGAGTCTTTGTAAATGCATCAGCAATGTTGTGCTCCGAAGCGATCTTCGTAACTGTCACATCTCCTCGTTACATTATTTCTCGTATCAGGTGATACTTCATCTCGATGTGCTTGATTCGCTTATGGCTGCGAGGTTCCTTCGAATTGGCTACCGCACCACTGTTGTCACTAAAGGGAATGAGAATCCCCGCGAAGCGGAAGACGATCGAATCGTCAAGGTATCATTACGCTACTAGAAATTTGTTAAAACGATCTAACACTTAGATCTAGGTTAAACATACAAATAAAGGAAGAAAATTACAGCAAGAAGGACACACTTACTTGTTAAAGACAAATCTTCAAACTTTCTTCCTTGATCACGAACACTTTGTGCTTCTCGATCTCAACGAACTCGAACTCACGAACAAGATCCGATCACAACAACTAGGAAACTCAGTTGTTCTTCTTTTGGAAAGAAGGAAGATGGTGGGATCTTAATTTTGGAGAAGGGAGGAGAGTTGAGAGAAAAAGTGAGAGAGAATTCTCTTCTTTTGGTTAAAATTCCAAAAATGAGAGATTGGATTAAGAAACCCTTGTTGCAAAGGGTTTAAATAGTGAAATTACATGAAGTTAAAATATCCACATTATTACCATTTTACCACAACTATAGGTTATACAAATCACATTTGCATAACCATATATTTTAAGATATCTCATATCTAATTATACAAATCACATTTGCATAATTGTGGATTTTATTAAATTGAATCACATGCAATTTAATTTCTCTAAATTAATTTCTCCAATTAGCCCTAATTAAACAATTAGGCTAACCTATAGTTTATTATGAATCTCATTCACATTAAACTATATATTATATCATTCATATCTCATATAAATGACATAAATGCCCTTTAAGTGAAATTACACACTTTAATTTCATACCAAAACATCAACCCTTCTTTTAACCCATATTGAGCCAACCGAGGGACCTAATGGACCTACAGTGACGGGCTCCAATGATCCGAGATTAACCTGTCAAACTCTTTGACCCGATTAATCAACATTCATTAGCTACGGTAACACTCCACTATAGCCCGTAGTTGCACTCCCGTCAGTGCAGAATATTACGTGTCCACTGATATAACCAATAACCATGAGTCGACCCTTCACAGGTTGTTCGTAGACACGGTTGGATCAAAATACCGTTTTACTCCTGTGTCTACCTCTTGTTCCTTAAGTCCCCACTGCTCCTCTAATGAACAACATATCGTGATGGTCCAACCATACACATCACCCTTCTCGGGCCAGTGAGAAGGTGGGCGCCTGTTGTCCAAGCCCTGGAGACAACACTTAAGGGAACAACTCCTCTAGTTTCCCTAAAGGCGGGAACAAGTGAATTCCATCTCGCGTCGTTAAGTTCTCAGCTCCCTACTTGGTTCTGTCCCTCAGAAGATAGGCATATTGGGCGAGTAACGGTGACCACCCTCACCCGTACTAGTCAAAGGACAGACCCCCGCAGACAGGAGTCCTTAACACGCTTAGGATTCAGGTCGAGTCACTAATGGTCATCTACGAAGTTATTAGTCCTTACTGTCAACGGTGTTACATCAGTAGGTCTAATAATTCACGGTCCGGTCTTGTACAATCTCATTACACGCCCCCACTCGCATGTCAACCACATGAACGAGTCAGATCACCTCGTTTGTATCTAATACAAAGCGGGTCGCATCTACAACGTATCCAGGATTAGGTCTCTAACCCTATCCATATATTGTAGACCGTTCGTGTCATTTACTCGAACGTGATCCTCCCTGTGTGTCTACTACACACCGTTCAAGTTATAGTTCTCTCATAAATTCAATGACCCTGGAGCTTAGTTTATTGGAAAAGTTTATAAAATTTGTGAGATAGAAAGTAATGAAATGAATAACTCTTATTAATTTCAAACAGTAATTTACAAACACGAGATTAGGGCAAAAATTCCAACAAACTCCCACTTGGACTAAGCTAGTGGAGAAAATACATTTCTGAAATGTACATAAATTACAACGAAGCAATACAATAAACTAGGGCATTGAATACCCGTTTACACATCTCCCACTTGTCCTAGTCAGGTAGTACTCGAAGACCTAGACTCTCTAGGTGACCCTCAAACACCTTAGTCGTGAGGGGCTTGTAAATGGATCAGGTACGTTGTGCTCCGGCGCTATCTGCGTGACTGTCACATCTCCGCGGTGCACAATCTCTCGTATCAAGTGATAATTCCGCTCAATGTGTTTGCCTCTCTTATGGCTCCGAGGCTCTCTAGAGGTTGCTACTGCACCACTGTTATCACAGAATAGTGTGATCGTCAAATTCATATTTAGAACAACTTCCAAATCCGTCATGAACTTCCTAAGCCAAACAGCTTCCTTTGCAGCTTCACAAACCGCAAGATACTCCACTTCCATAGTGGAATCGGCGATGCATCCCTGCTTGATGTTTCGCCATACTATTGCTCCTCAATTCAGAATGAAGGCTGACCCCGAAGGGGATTTCCTATAATCTTTATCGGTCTAAAAGTCAGAATTCGTGTATCCCATAAGGATCAAATCCCCACTGCCATACACTAAGCTGTAGTTCCTCGTTCTCCTATGATACTTGAGGATTGCCTTTACGGCTGTCTAGTGATCTAATCCTGGATTGGATTGATACCTACTGACAATCCCTACTGCATAACAGATGTCGAGACTAGTACACAACATAGCATACATCAGGCTCCCTACAGCTGAAGCATATGGGATCCGTCTCATATCCTCAACCTCTTGAGAAGTCTTAAGACATTGATCCTTAGACAAGTGAACCCCATGCCTGAAAGGCAACAAGCCTTCTTGGAGTTTTACATCTTATATCTAGACAACATTTTGTCAATATAAGATGCCTGAGACAAGGCTAGCGTTCTGTTCTTCCGGTTCCAGACTATCTGGATACCTAGAACATATTGAGTTTCTCCCAAGTCTTTCATTTGGAATTGCGAAGCTAGCTACTTCTTAACGTCAGTAAGAAATTCTACCTCATTCCCAATGAGAAGAATATCATCCACATAAAACACTAAAAATGCGACAGTTTTGTCAACGATTTTCTTGTAGACACAAGGCTCGTCGACATTTTGATCAAAACCATAAGATTTTATCACCTCATCAAACCTCATATTCCAAGACCTCGAAACTTGTTTCAGTCCATAAATAGACCTATGAAGCCGGCAAACCTTTTGCTCTTGGCCTTGGGCAATGAACCCTTTGGGTTGGTCCATGTAGATGGTTTCATCAAGTTTGCCATTCAGAAAGGCTGTCTTGGCGTCCATCTGCCATACCTCGTAGTCATAATACGCGGCAATGGCCAGAAGGATCCTGATCGACTTTACCATGGCAACAGGTGAAAAGGTCTCCTCATAGTCAACCCCTTCAACCTGGGTAAAACCCTTTGCCACTAGTCGGGCTTTGAAAGTCTACGCCTTCCCATCTACGCCACGTTTACCCTTGTAGATCCATTTGCAACCAATAGGTTTGACCCCATCTGGTTGATCAACAAGCTCCAGACAGAATTGAAGTACATCGACTCCATTTCCTGGTCCATAGTTGTAATCCATTCGTCTTTGTCAACATCAACCATTGCTTGATCATAGGTCAATGAATCCTCGCAGTCATCATCAGGAGTGACAACTGAGGTTTCAGCTAAACCCATGGAACGATCAGGCTGTCTCACAACCCTCCCACTACGTCGAGGCATTCCCAACTCTTGAGAACGGATTTGACTACACGATCTAGGATCAACAATACTTACTGATGTACTAGCCCCATTAGCAACTCTTGCTGACGTACTGTCTATTTCATTTAACACAATTTTACTCCTTGGTAAATGATCCCTGACGTGGTCTTCCTCAAGGAAAGCGGCGTTTGTCGACACAAGCACCCTATTATCCTTAGGATCGTAAATCAGACCACCTCTGGTCTCTTTTGGGTAACCTACGAATAGGCATAATTTCGAACGGGGTTCCAGCTTTTTCGGATTTTACACCAACACGTGGGTCGGGCATCCCCAAATTCTGAAATGGTGTAAACTGCCTTTACGAGCATTCCAGAGTTCGAAAGGTGTTTCACAAATACTCTTCGACGGAACGTTGTTCAAAATATAAACTGCAGTCTCCACTGCGTAACCCCAAAAGGAATCAGGGAGACGAGCATAGCTTATCATCGACCGAACAATGTCCAACAAGGTTCTATTTCTCTTCTCTGATACACCATTCTACTGTGGCATACCAGGTGCTGAGAGTTGGACGTAATTCCGTGTTTTATCATATAGTCCTGGAATTCAGTGTCCATATACTCTCCACCTCGAACCGATCGAAGTGTTTTAAGCGATTTACCTAACAGGTTCTCAACCTCAGTCTTGTACTTCTTGAACTTTTCAAGAGTTTCAGACTTCTTATGCATTAGGTAAATATACTCATACCTCAAGTAATCGTCTATGAAAAACACGAAGTATTCATAACCACCTCGTGCTTTAACATTCATCGGACCATAGAGGTCAGAATGTTTAAGCTCAAGGGCTCTTTGGCTCTATATCCTTTTCCACTAAAAGGACGTTTGGTCATTTTGCCCTGAAAGCATGACTCACACACCGGTAAAGAGTTTTCTTCCAACTCGTTTAGAAGTCCACTCTTCACTAGTTTCTCAATTCTATTTAGATTAATGTGGCCTAACCGTAGATGCCAAAGATGGGCATTTTCTTTAGGAGAAACTTTCGCTCTTTTAGTTCGCATTTCAGCCGTTTTAAACAATTCAGTATTCAAAACACTTTTGATCGAATTAGGTTTTAAAACATACAGATTATTTTCTAGTGAAGCAGAACAAATAAGATTACCATTTCTGGAAATAAATGCTTTATTACTATGGAAAGAAACAGAAATACATTGTTCTAACAGGCAGGAAATAGAAACTAGGTTTCTAGTAAACCCTGGAACTATATACATATTGTCTAACAAAATGTAATTCTCGCGAAATGTAGCTTCACCTTGTCGCATCATTGCAGCGAGGACAAGCTCCCTGATCCAACCCGTAGAGTCACCTCACCCTCTCGCAGCTGTTTGGTGAATCAATCCACGAAAAGAAGAACAAACATGGTTAGTGGCGCGAATCCAATATCCAGCAGAGTCACTACTCTCCACTAAACAGAGTTTGATCCACAAGTAAATCACATTTACCTTGATTCTTCCTCTCGGCTAGGAATTTGGGGCAGTTCCTCTTCCGATTGTCGCCCTCATTGCAAGTGGAAACACTTTCCTTTCTCTCGCAACTTCCTTAACTTTCTTGCCCTTTTGGGCGGCAGCTCGGTCAGTTTTACCCCTCTTCATCTTCTTCTTCCCTTTCGGGCGTGATGGAGCTACAGGCATTGTCCCAGAGGTCGAACCCCTGTGATAAGACCTAAAGGCAACGTTTGCCTCATCTTCCGACGTCCTGATCCTCATCAAGGACTGGAAGGTTTGTAGCTCGTTATGAAGAGTAGTCAGAGTGTAGTTTATCTTTTTCATAACAACGTTGCTATGAAACTGAAGGAAACTCTTCAGAAGAGTCTCTAAGATAAAGCTGACCTGGCTCGACTCGTCGATCGAAGCCCCGTTCATCTCCGCTAGATTAAAGTGGGTCATCATGTCTAGAACATGTTTACGGACAGACAACTCCTCTTTTATCCGTGCGTTGAAGACGTATTTGAGCGAGTCATGTCGGACTTGAAAGGACTGTTGTCCAAACATGTCCTGCAAGGACTCCATGATCTCATTAGCGGTGACCATCAGCTCATGCTTCTTTTCCAAAACATCAGACATGTTGGCAATGATATAGACCTTGGCCTTTTCATTGGCCCTTATCCATCGATCGTATGCATCACGAACACTTCGCGATGCAGTCGAGCCCGGCATCTAAGGACACTCCTCAGAGAGCACGAACTTAATGTCGTCAGTTACCAAAATTGTGTTCAAGTTATTTTTTCATGTTTGGTAATTATCTCCCACTAATTTGTCACACGTGAGTAGAGCTATTATTGAGCTAGACATCTTTTAACCTGAAAAATTAAGAAAACTTTGTGTTAGTCTCGCAAAAAACTTTTGAAATCCAATCAAGTTTTAGCAAAAAATTGTTTCATGATCCCTAGGTCATTCAAAATTTGCAATGATATCCTAAAGGTTTAGAATGACCGCCACCGAAGGGTAAACAAAACACTCCTCCTCTAGGACGAGACTTTCTCGATCAGACCCTAATCCCATAATAACTCTTATTCCATTAAGCGTCCAATTACCATTGTTCGATCGAATTCATTAACTCTTAACGAATTTTGTGAGTGTCACCCTCAGTCTTTAAGTTTCCAAGTATTCGTCCAAACAATAGCCACCAAAGGGTGAACCAAGAAAGAAAACCAACCAGGAAACTGTATCCCTTTTGGGAATTCACGGTGTTCCGACTCCCATGATCAGGCCCTCCGAAGGGATTGTGCAGTCCAGCCAAACTGCGCAAAGCGGATCATAGGCGTCTCACGGTGTGAATCGAAAGAAGAGGTCGTGGGTCCTGTTTTCACAGGTCCCGCTTCCACTCACTATAAGTACTCTCTCCATCCACGATGATATTGACTCATACAAATGCCATCCAAAGGGGGACGCTCCAATTTGCACCACGAGCCCGAGTATGGATCTCACGGTGCGAACTTAACAAAGATTTGTGGTCGGAAATTAAATGTATCTTATACACTATATTTCCTCCCACTCAGCACTTTAATTTTATTAGGGATTGACCTAGATAAACCAGCTAAAATTTACCTAAGTCTACTAATATAGCTCTTATATGGCATTAACCTAAGTATATAATCACATTATTACTTAGGTCTATTTGAGTAAATTAAAACACTTTTAATTAACGACACTCACGATAAGTATAATCTAAGAATCTCCGGACCGAATTCACTCCCAGGTCGGTTTCCAGGCACGGGTGTTTCGCAAGCGTCAACTTAAATACCCCAGCCTTAGACAAAACCTTCCTTAGACAGAGTTACTAATCAGGTCACCATTCATAGACTAAACTTTGATTTCCTAATTCTAATCTTATTAGAACTAGAAAACCTAAGTCTAATTATTCAAGTTCTAAACTCTTTAAAACTAATAATTAACTTAGGTTGCATGCGTTTCTATGTTATAGTGCTTGATCATTCATCACATGAATAACTATATACCATAACAAAAATAATTCATCACATGAATATAAATGCATGAGCATACTTTAATTAAAAAAATTTAACACTTATATTAATTAAATTAAACATCCATTTAATTATATTATAACACTTATAATATAACCTATCATGCAAACTATATATTATAACTCTTATAATATAAATGATGCATGAATATGTTTAACCTAAGGTGGGATTTTAAATCTATATGACATACATTATGCACATAAAATTTAATTAAATCATACATCACATGCATAAAATAATTAAATAACAAAAATGGACCGGTTTTGGCACCTAGGTGCAATTATTTAATTAAATAACATTTATATAACATTTATATTAATATTATTTCATAAAATAATTAAATAAATAATAAAATACATTTTACATTTATTAAATAAAAATAAAATACGAAATTAACTGCCTCACGTAGCATTCTCTCGCCAACGTTGCGCGAAACCACCCGCGAACTGCCCACTACGCGTGCGGCGTTGCAACGCCGTGGGCAGCGTCACGCCCCGCGTGCTCCACGTCGTGGTGTTGCAACGTTGTCCTGCAGCGCGCCTTGCTCCTGCTGGCACAACGTTGAGATGCCAATGAACAACGTCTCAACGTCGTCGCTTGTACAACAAACACCTTTGTTGCAACGCCAATGAATAGTGTCTCAACGCCGTCGCCTGTACAGCGGATCATAGGCGTCTCACGGTGTGAATCGAAAGAAGAGACCGTGGGTCCCGTTTTCACAGGTCCCGCTCCCACTCATTATAAGTACTCTCTCCATTCACGTTGATATTGACCCATACAAATGCCACCCGTAGGGGGACGCTCCCATTTGCGCCCCGAGGCCGAGCATGGATCTCACGGTGCGAACTTAACGGAGATTTGTGGATGGAAAAATAAATGTATCTCATACATTTTATTTCCTCCCACTCAGGACTTTAAATTAATCGGGATTGACCTAGATAAATCGGCTAAAATTTACCTAAGTCAACCAATATAACTCTTATATTGGATTAGCCTAAGTCTATAATCACATTATTAACTTAGGTCTATGTGAGTAAATTAATTAACTCTTAATTAACGGCACTCACGAGAATATAACTTAAGAATCTCCGGACTGAATTCACTCCCAGGTCGGTTCCCAGGTAGGGGTGTTCCGCAACCGTCAACTTAAATACCCCAGCCTTAGACAAAACCTTCCTTAGACAGAGTTACTTATCAGTCTCCATTCAAAGGTCATATTTGATTTCCTAATTCTAATCTTATTAGAACTAGAAAACCTAAGTCTAATTATTCAAGTTCTAAACCATTTAAAACTAATAATTAACTTAAGTTTCATGCATTTCTATATTATAGTGCTTGATCATTCATCACATGAATAATACTATACTATAACATACATTCATCACATGAATTAAATGCATGAGCATGCTTTTAATTTAAAAAATATAACACTTATATTAAATAAATTAAATCATGCAAACATTATATTATAACTCTTATAATATAATCCTATCATGCATACTATATACTCTTATAATATAAATATGATGCATGAAATGTTTAACCTAAGGTGGGATTTTAAATCTATATGGCATACTCTATGCACATAGAAATAATTAAATCATACATCTCATGCATAAAATAATTAAATAGCATTATTTGACCGATTTTTGGCACCCTATGAACATAAAATTAAATTAATTAACATTAATATAAAAATTATATTAATATTAATTAATATAATTAAATAAATAAATTTTACAAATAAATAAATAAAATAAATAAAACAATTGGGAAACTCCAAGCTCGAACTACCGACCTCGAGGCCACTCCCGTGATTCTCACGCTCCATGCACCACTACGCCACAGCGTTGCAACGCCGTAATGTATAGCGTCTTGCCTGGCGTTCTCAACGTTGTGGCGTTGCAACGCTGCACTGCAGCACTCTCCAACAGCAAGGATGGCGTCGCAACGCTGATAAACTTCCAGCAAACAACTTTTGTTGTTTTTCACCAAAATCGCCCGTTTTTGCTCCGTTTTCTTCACGACAACTCTTGCCACGAATGACACGGACTTACAGACTCGATTTACATTAAAAAAAACCCAAAATAGGGGTGTACACGGGTTGGGTTGGGTTAGGTTGAAGGATTTTTTGGAACCAATCCGAAAATTTGGGTTGGTCGGGTTGACAACCCAAATTACCCGATTAAGGGTTGTAACCCAACCCAACCCAACCCAACCCTATATTTTTGGGTTGGGTTGGGTTGGGTTGTCGGGTTGATTTTTTTTTATTTTTTAATAATTTTTTTAATTATTTAAAATAACTTTTTTTGAATTTATAACTAAAATCACATAAAATTCAATTATCAAACTTCAAAATTCATAACATTTTAATATTTGTTAGAATTTTAGAAGAAAAATATTAAAATTCACAAATAATTTATTTATAAATATATATAAAAATTAAAAAAAAACCATAAATTTTGGGTTGGGTTGGGTCAACCCGAGCCTAAGAGGGTCAACCCGAGAACCGACCCGAAAATTCAGTTCTCTAAAATTCTAACCCAACCCAAACCGAAAAAAAAATTAACCCAACCCAATCCTTGGGGTTGGGTAGTCCGGGTTGCTCGGGTTACCAGGTTATTTGTACACCCCTAGCCCAAAACAACAACCCTTACATTGATCTCATCAACTTTAATGTAAATCTAAAAAAAAGTGCCAAAAATCGAAAACATCCAAAATTGCAAACCATTAACATTCATCTCATGAAAATTAATGCTACCCACCTAATTTTAAGAATCCACAAAATACACAACGAATAGCAACGATTGGCTCTGATAATAATTGAAGGGATTTTGAATTCTCGCAGCGGAAGACGTTGTGAAACGTCGTTGATCCGTTGTGTAATTCTTATCTTAAAATTGAATCTATCTCATAGATCCTAGGCTAAACATACAAAATAGTAGAGAAAACAGTAAGTATAATGGATACTAACCTCTTGAAGAACACTTGTTCAACGTTTTCTCCTTTTCATGTCACGATCTCTCTCGTACCAACGAACTCTTTGAACTCGATCCTCGATTCGAACAGGGAGACACCTCCAAAACGTCTTCTCGGTTGTTCTCGGGAGGTTGAGGGAGAGTGAGTGGGACTCCCTTTGGTTTTGAGTGAGGAGAGAATTTTGGAGAATTGAGAGAGGATTTGAGAGAGAATTACTTGCTCTTTTTGGATGGAAATCCAAAAAATGGCAAGATGGGTTACCAAACGTTTCTTGCAAAGCCTTTATATACTATTGTGTGACGGAGTTAAAACCTCCACCAAATCACAATATACCACAACTATATGATATACAAATCATATTTGCATATCACGTAATATAAGGTATCTCATACCTTATTATACAAATCTCATTTGCAATAATGTGGAATTTTAAATTGAATCACATTCAATTTAATTTCTCTCAATTCAATTTTCTCCAAATAGTACTAATTAATCAATTAGGCTATACTATAGTTTATTATGAATCTCATTCACATCAAACTATATATTATGTCATCTATATCACATATAAAAGACATAAATACCCAAATAATGAATTTGAACACTTCAAATTCACACCAAACTGTAAACCCTCAATTTGTCCAATTTGAGCCAACCGAGGGACCTAATGGACCTACACGTGACGAGTGTCACGGTCGCACCTCTTAAAGGGTCTTGACACGACCGTGAGGCACTTGCTCTCGCTCACGAGCAAGTCAGCCAACTCAAATTCGGATCGTCGGCGGCACAACGGGCCTATATCGCAACCTCCACCCCCGTTCTTGAGAAAAGGTTTTAGAAAACGGGGTCAGAGAGAATTTGTGAAAACATTTTAGAAAGTGTTTGTGAGAGTTTAGAAAGTTAGTTATACAGCTGACAAGCAATAATAAAGAAAGCCACACTTATCTAGCATATAACTCTTGGTAGGGAGAATTGATGAATGTTCGCATCCCCCTATAGTACATTATAGGAAGTTTGGCTATGACCCCCTTGCACGTCATTTTGGTGAGGAGTCATATGCCCACAAAAATACATGGAAATGAAATAACAATGCTAAAGCAAAAGCATACATGAAAACATAATGAAAAAGGATGGGGGCGGCCATGCGGCCACGGGCAACACGCCTTGGACAAGCATGACCGTGACATTCTCCCCCACTTAATTGGTTGACGTCCTCGTCAACCGACACTCTTCGAACGGGATGGTCCTGGGTCGGCAGTCTTCAAGTCTTCAACTCGGTCCCAACGGACTTACGCTCCCCACGGCTTCCTTCCACATCTGCAAGAACTGCCGCACCTTCTCATATGGGGCAGCGTCTGACTCCGTCCCTTCAGCTAGGACCTCAAAGGAGTTCTTCAGTTTGATCGGCGGGCTTGTCACATCGCCGCCTTCATACCACGCTGTTGTGATTGCGTCTTCCAAGCCCTGGTAGTCCGACTTGGCACTACGCCGCCGCGCTTTGGCTTCAATTCCTGGAGGGGCTTGTCTCTGACTGTTTCCCTCGACTTCGCGCCTCGGCGCTCTTTGTGTGCACTCGTGCACCTGAACTGTTCTTTCATTCCCTCCTCTCGGGGGGGTGTACTTTCGACCGCCGCTTCTCTCATCGCGATGGTCTGTTACTCGTGGCACCTCGCCACAACATTCACTTGGGCTCGCTCTCAGCTGCAAGGCCGATATTACTCGCGCGCCATTAGGCTGCTTCAACTTCGCTGGCACTACGACGAGATTTCCTTCTGTGATTACTAGACAACTCGCTAGGGGCACAGGTATGACTTTGTGCTGAAGAAGGAACTCCATTCCCAACACAACATCGAAGTCATCCATTCTGATGACTACAAGGTCTACTCGACTACCCCTGTCTCCCATCTTGACTGAGACGCCCTTTGCAATTCCTGAAATAGGTAGGGCTGCTGAATTCACAGCTTTCATCCTTCCCGGATCTCGATTCCACGACAAGTTCAATCGTCTCGCTTCTGTCTCTGAGACAAAATTATGGGTGGCTCCCGAATCGACCATTGTGCTCTTGGTTGCTTTGTTGTTGACATGTGCGTCAACGTACATGAGGCCCTTACTGGGTGGGCCCTTTGTCTCTCCCCCATTCATCTGGAGGGCTGATAAGAATCTTATGGCGCCAATGCGCAGATTCTCTAGATCTTCGTCTCGTACGGACTCGATTTCCGTATCGTCGACTTCCTTTCCCTTCTTTGCCTCATAGGACGCTTGAAGGGCCTTGAGGGCTACTTTACTCGGGCACTCACTCACTCGGTGAGACCCGTCACAAAGAACGCACTTCTGGTAGTAGTTGCCTTTGTTTTGTGGTCTCTGCCATGAATTTCCATTCCTCGGTGGGGACTTCCTGCTGTCCCCTTCCCGAACTTCTAGCCTATCCTCCCCACTCTTGGGAGAGTTAGGCCGATGAGATCGATCATCTCCCCGTGGGAGGTTTTGCTTGGCCCCGCTTCTTGGGGTGTGCATTAATACCGTCACCACTCAAAGTCAAACGATCGTTCAGTTCTTTGCATATGCTTTGGTCGGTGTTGTACTCGCCGCTTCGCATAACTTAGCCCCGGCCCATGGTTGTAGCCCTTCGACAAAGGAGAAGATCTTGTCCTTCTCACTCATATCTCGGATGTCCAACATCAATCCAGAAAATTGTTTGACATATTCGCGGATGGCACCTTTATGTTTCAACTCTCGAAGCTTGTGCTTTGCTATTATCTCAACATTCTCAGGGAAGAATTGCGAGCGCAATTCTTGTTTCAAATGTCTCCCATGTGTTAATGGTACATCCGCCTTCTTGGATGTCCATATAACGGGTCCTCCACTATAGTTTGGCATCGTCTTCCGGATGCATCGTTGCTAAGGTGACTCTTTCTTTCGTCGACCACCGTGATCTCATTGCTTTCAAAGTATTGCTCCATATCGAAGATGAAGTTTTCCAACACTTTGGCATCTCGAACCCCACAGAAGGGTTTCGACTCGGGAATCTTCTTCTTCCCCGACTTGGTCGCGCCCCTAGGTGAGGCTTGACTTTCCATCGCAATCATGGTTTGATTTAGCTTTGCGACCATCTCCCCTATCTCGCCCCTACTGGACCTTAAGGGCATCTCTCACATCAACGTAAAAGTCATGAAACATCGACCCAACTCTTTGTGGGAACCGCCCAGACCATCGACACGTTCCTCAATTTGGGCGACACCGCCTGACGAGCTATCACCACGCTCGTAGTTTCCACCTCGGTTTACCATGTCTTCGAGGGTCTCAACCCTCCCCATCAATTCATAGACGAACATTCCATCGATGCGTCCGGCAATCGCTTCAATCATGTCAGCCTTGGTCGCAATCTCTTCCAGTCGAGATTCTAAGAACCGAATACTGTCAGGGACTTCCGTTAAGAGAAGCAATTGCTCCTCGATCTCGGCCAACCGCTCTTTGTCCGACTTGTTTAATTTGTTTGCGAGCATGATTCTCGTGTCTTGCCTTCCGAAGCCAACTAGGCTCGATACCGGTTATCACGGCCGCACCTCTTAAAGGGTCTTGACAAGACCGTGCGGCACTTGCTCTCGCACACGAGCAAGTCAGCCAACTTAAATTCGGATCGCCGGTGGCACAACGGGCCTATATCGCAACCTCCACCCCCGTTCTTGAGAAAAGGTTTTAGAAAACGGGGTCAGAGAGAATTTGTGAAAATATTTTAAAAAGCGTTTGTGAGAGTTTAGAAAGTTAGTTATACAGCTGACAAGCAATAATAAAGAAAGCCACACTTATCTAGCATATAACTCTTGGTAGGGAGAATTGATGAATGTTCGCATCCCCCTATAGTACATTCTAGGAATTTTGGCTATGACCCCCTTGCACGTCATTTTGGCGAGAGTCAGTCATCGCCCACAAAAATACATGGAAATGAAATAACAATGCTAAAGCAAAAGCATATATGAAAACATAATGAAAAAGGATGGGGACGGCCATGCGGCCACGGGCAACACGCCTTGGACAAGCATGACCGTGACAACGAGCTCCAATGATCCGAGACTAACCTGTCAAACTCTTTGACCCGATTATTCAACATTCATTACCTACGGTAACACTCCACTAAAGCCCGTAATTGCACTCTCATCACTTTAGGACAAGTTGTGTCCATCGCTATAACCAATACCCGTGAGTCGACCCTTCACAGGTTGTTTGTAGACACTGCTGGGTCAAATTACCGTTTTACCCCTATGTCTACCTCTTGCTCCTTAAGTCCCACTGCTCCTCTAATGAACAACTACGTTGCATGGTCCAACCATAAACAACAACCCTCTCAGGCCAATGAGAGAGTGGGGCCCCGTTGTTCAAGCCCCGGAGACAACACTTAAGGGAACAACCTCTAGTTTCCTAAAGTCGGGAACGAGTGAATTCCTTCTTGCATAGTCAAGTTCCCAGCTCCCACGTGGTTACGCTTTGAGAAGATAAGCATATTGGGTGAGCAACGGTGGCCACCCTCACCCGTTTAGTCAAAGGGACGGACCCCAGAGGCGGAGTCCGTGACACGCACGGGATTAAGGTCGAGTCACTAATGGTCATGTACGAAATTATTAGCTCTATACTGTTAACGGTGTTACATCAGTAAGTCTAATAATTCACGGTCCAGTCTTGTACAATCTCATTGCAGAGGATGCCCCCACTCACATGTCAACCACATGAACGAGTCAGATCACCTCGTTTGTATCTAATATAAAGCGGGTCACATCCATTGTGTACCCAGGATTAGGTCTCCAACCCTATCCATATATCATGACCGCGTTAGGCCATTAACTCGAACGTGATCCTCTCCTGTGTGTCCACTACACACCGTTCAAGTTCTTACTTCTCTCAAATGCAATGACCCTGGAGCTTAGTTTATTGGATTAAGTTTATGAAAAATGCGAGACACAAAGTTTAAATAAATAACTCTTATTTATTACACAATGTTGAAATAAATAACTCTTATTCATTTACAACTTGGAATATTACAAACTACAAGAGTAATGACATTCATCCCAGCAAAAATCTCCACATTATTACCATTTTACCACAACTATAGGTTATGCAAATCACATTTGCATAACCATATATTATAAGATATCTCATATCTAATTATACAAATCACATTTGCATAATTGTGGATTTTATTAAATTGAATCACATCCAATTTAATTTCTCTCAATTAATTTCTCCAATTAGCCCTAATTCAACAATTAGGCTAACTTATAGTTTATTATGAATCTCATTCACATTAAACTATATATTATATCATTCATATCTCATATAAATGACATAAATGCCCTTTAAGTGAAATTAAACACTTTAATTTCATACCAAAACATCAACCCTTCTTTTAACCCAGATTGAGCCAACCGAGGGACCTAATGGACCTACTGTGACGGGCTCCAATGATCCGAGATTAACCTATCAAACTTTTTGACCTGGTTAATCAACATTCATTAGCTAAGGTAACACTCCACTATAGCCCGTAGCTGCTCTCCCGTTAGTGCAGAATATTACGTGTCCACTGATATAACCAATAACCATGAGTCGACCCTTCACAGGTTGTTTGTAGACACGGCTAGGTCAAAATACCGTTTTACCCCTGTGTCTACCTCTTGTTCCTTAAATCCCCACTGTTCCTCTAATGAACAATATATCGTGATGGTCCAACCATACACAACACCCTTCTCGGGCCAGTGAGAAGGTGGGCGCCCGTTGTCCAAGCCCTCGAGACAAAGACTTAAGGGAACAACCTCTAGTTTCCCTAAAGGCCTAACGCAGTGAATTTCATCTCATCGCAGATTAAGTTCCCACTCCCTACTTGGTCCTGTCCCCGAGAAGATAGGCATATTCGGTGAGTAACGGTGACCACCCTCACCCGTACTAGTCAAAGGACGCACTTCGCAAACAGGAGTCCTTAACACGCTCAGGATTCAGGTCGAGTCACTAATGGTCATCTACGAAGTTATTAGTCCTTACTGTCAACGGTGTTACATCAGTAGGTCTAATAATTCACGGTCCGGTCTTGTACAATCTCATTGGACATGATGCCCCCACTCACATGTCAACCACATGAACGAGTCAGATCACCTCGTTTGTATCTAATACAAAGCGGGCCGCATCCACAGCGTATCCAGGATTAGGTCTCCAACCCTATCCATATACTGTAGATCGTTCGGATCATTTATTCGAACGTGATCCTCCCTGTGTGTCCACTACACACCGTTCAAGTTCTAGTTCTCTCATAAATTCAATGACCCTGGAGCTAAGTTTATTGGAAAAGTTTGTAAAATTTGCGAGACAGAAAGTAATGAAATGAATAACTCTTATTAATTTCAAACAGTAATTTACAAACACGAGATTAGGACAAAAATCCCAACAGTCACAGTATAAGGTGATGGAAAATTTCATATTTGGAACAACTTCCAAATCCGTAAGAAATTTCCTTAGCCAAACAGCCTCTTTAGTTGTTTCACAAGCAGCGACATACTCAACCTCCATCGTGGATTCAGTGATGCATCCTTGCTTGATGTTTCGCCATACTATAGCTCACTCGTTAAGGGTGAAAACTTATCCCGATGTAGATTTCCTAGAATCCTTATCGGTCTAAAAATCAGAATCAGTGTATCCAGTAAGGATCAAATCCTTAGTCCCATACACAAGTGTATAGTCCCTCGTTCTCCTAAGATACTTGAGGATATTCTTAACTACGGTCCAGTGGGTTAACCCTAGATTGGATTGGTACCTACTGACTATTCCCACAGCATAACAAATGCATGGCCTCGTGCACAACATAGTATACATTAAGCTACCTACTGCAGAGGCATAAGGAATACGTCTCATATTCTCAACTTCTTGAGGTGTCCTAGGACACTGTTCCTTAGACAGATGAACTCCATACCTGAAGGGTAATAAGCCCCTCTTAGAATTCTGCATCGAATATCGGGCCAACATTTTATCGATATAAGATGCTTGAGACAGAGCGCGTTCTGTTCTTGCGATTCCTGAATATCTGAATCTCAAGAACATACTGCGCCTCTCCCAAATCTTTCATTTGGAATTGGGTCGCCAGTCAGTTCTTTATGTCAGTTAGGTATCCTACTTCATTCCCAATGAGTAGGATATCATCCACATAAAGTACTAAGAAAGATACTTTGTTGTTGATGATCCTCTTGTAAACACAAGGCTCATCAACGTTTTGGTCAAAGCCATAAGACTTGATCGCAGTATCAAATCTTATGTTCCAAGATCTTGATGCTTGTTTCAACCCATAAATGGATTGATTGAGCTTGCAAACTTTTTGCTCCTGACCTTGGGTTATGAACCCTTCGAGTTGAGACATATAAATGCTCTCGTCAAGATTACCATTCAAAAAGGCAGTTTTGACGTCCATTTGCCAAATTTCATAATCATAAAATGCGGCTATGGACAAGAGTATCCTTATAGACTTAAGCATAGCAACAGGGGAAAAAGTTTCCTCATAGTCAACCCCTTCCCTTTGGATAAAACCCTTTGTTACAAGTCTAGCCTTAAAGGTTTGTACCTTTCCGTCTGCATCTCTCTTTCTCTTGTAGATCTAGTTGCACCCTATGGGTCTTACCGCTTCAGGTTGGTCTACAAGTTTCCATACTGAATTGAAGTACATTAACTCCATTTCAAAGTCCATGGCTTTGATCCATTGATCCTTATCTACATCATTCATTGCTTGTTTGTAGGACAATGGATCCTCTACACCGTCATTAGGTATGACAACTTGAGTTTCAGCTAAACCCAAGTAGCGGTCAGGTTGGGAAACAACCCTCCCACTGCGTCAAGGCATTCTCAACGATTGAGAAGGACGAGACTGACTTGATGTGTTGGCTTCTTTATCAACTCTTGATGAAGGTCCAACTTGATCAACAACTCTTGTTGGTTCATCTGTAGCTTCTTTTAGAACTAGTTTTTTACGTGGTTTATGGTTCCTCATGTGATCTTCCTCCAAGAAAGTGACGTTTGTCGATACAATCACCTTGTTTTCTTGTGGGTCGTAGAAAAGACCACCTCTTGTTTCTTTGGGACAGCCAACAAATTGGCATAATCTTGAACGAGGTTCCAGTTTCTTTGGGTTTGTCACCAGCACGTGTGTCGGACAACCCCAAATCCTGAAGTGTTGTAAACTAGGTTTACGCCCCTTCCATAATTCAAAAGGTGTTTCAGAAATACTCTTTGAAGGAACAGTGTTCAAGATTTGAACTGCAGTCTCTACTGGGTATCCCCAAAACGAGGCAGGCAATTGAGCATAGCTCATCATAGATCGAACCATGTCTAACAAGGTTCTATTTCTCCTTTCTGACACACCATTTTGTTGTGGTGTATTAGGTGCTGAGAGTTGAGATTTAATTCCATGTTCTATCAAATAGTCCTGGAATCTCAAATCCATATACTCTCCACCTTGATCGGATCGAAGTGTTTTAATGGTTTTTCCTAATGCATTCTCTACTTTAGCCTTATACTCTTTGAACTTTTCAAGAGCCCCAGACTTATGATGCATTAGGTATAGATAACCATACCTCGAATAATCGTCTATGAAAGAGATGAAATATTTGTACCTTAAACAAGTTAGAAGATGATTCTTTACCTTCTTGCGAATCTTGCTTGGAAGGTAAAATGACTAAGCGACCTTCCTCGAGCTTTAACATTCATCGGACCACAAAGATCCGAATGTATAAGCTCTAAGGGCTCTATGGCTCCATAACCTTTTCCAGTAAAAGGTCGGTTAGTCATTTTACCTTCCAAGCAAGATTCGCAAGGAGGTAAAGAATCATCTTCTAACTTGTTTAGAAGTCTATTCTTAGATAGTCTCTCAATCCGGTTGAGATTTATATGACCAAGTCTAAGATGCCAAAGATAGGTATTATTGTTTGGAGAAATTCTTTGCCTTTTACTTTGAGTATTAGCTGTTTTAAACATCTCATGATTTAAAATTGTTTTAGTTTGATTCGGTTTAAGTACATACAAGTCATTTTCTAACTTAGCAGAACAAATATTGACACCTTTCTTTAAAATGAACGCTTCATTAAACGAGAAGGTAATACAATAACCCAGTTCAATTAAGGAAAAGATAGAAATTAAGTTCCTCTTAATTTTAGGAACTATAGAAATTAAGTTCCTCTTAATTTTAGGAACTATGTACAAATTTTCTAAAAAGATAAATCTATCTATAAAAAACAGCTTGGCATCTCTCATTGCACGAGCTGAGACGATATCTCCCGTTCCGACCCTGGTCGTCATCTCACCCTCTTCGAGCTCCTTGAAGGAACTAGTTTCCATTAAAGAAGAGCAAACGTGATTAGTGACTCCTTGAGCTCAGCAAGGTACTTGGATTTACCTTTCTTCTCTTTGAGCTCAGCAAGGTACTTAGGCTAGTTTCACTTCTAGTGCCCGTCTATGTTGTAGTGGAAACGCTTTCCTTTGTCTACAACCTTGGCTTTTCCCTTGCCCTTATCAACAGCTGGTGCCTTCCCTTTCCCTCCTATCTTCTTCTTTTGGGTCTTCTTAAGCCCAGAAGATGGACCACAGGACTTAGTTCCAAAGGATGAACCCTTATGGAGCCTTCTTGAATGGACAAACAGATTTGCCTCTCCATCAGCCTGTCCCTTATTCTTCATAAGAGACTGGAAAGTTTGTAGTTCATTGAGGAGAGTAGTCAGGTTATACTCTATCTTGTTTATCACCGCATTGCTACGGAATTGCAGGAAACTCTTCGGAAGAGATTCTAGGATGAACGAAACCTGACTTTGCTCATCTATGACCACGTCGTTCATTTCAGCCACGTTGAAGTGGACCATCAGATCGAGAACGTGTTCTCTCACCGACGATCCCTCCTTCATACGGGAGTTATAAACGTACTTGAGGGATTCGTGTCGAAGCTGTCTAGACGGTTGTCTAAACATAGTCTGCAACGAACTCATGATCTCATGAGCTGAGACCATGCCCTCATGTTTTTGGCTAGAACTTCAGAAACACTAGCCAAAATGTAGACCTTAGCCTTATAGTTGGTCGTGATCCAGCGGTCGTACGCATCCTTAACAGATTGAGGAGTGTTTCGAGCAGGGACCTGAGGACATTCCTCAATAAGTACAAACCGAAGGTCGTCAACAACAAGAATCGTATTCAGGTTGGACTTCCACGTAGTATGTTTTCACCAGTTAAACATTCGCTTTTGAGTAAGACTATAATTGAGGACGACATGCTGAAATTCCAAAAATAGTTCTAATTAGTTATGCCTTTAACCCATTATAAACCAATCAATTTTAGCAAAATTATTAAAAAACCCTAGTGTTTAAATTAAACCTTTATTTTGCAACGATACTTCAAGGGTTTAGAACAAAAGTCATCGTCGAGTGGTCAGTCACTCCTCCCCTGAATTGAGACTATCTCAGCCAATTCTCACTACCAGAACATCTCATGTCCCAATGATCCTTAGCTACCGTTTGTTTGGTCAAGGACTTGTTAACTAGCTTAACTTATCCCGTAAATATGACCCTACCATTTTCAGATCCAATAGGTCCGAGCCAACAGGCTACTATTAAGAAAGACAACTGTTGAAAAATTATCTAAGAGACCCTATCCATTTCTGGAGTTCGCGGTGTTCCGATCCCTATAATCAGGCCCTCCGTAGGGATTGGTTGTTCCAAGACAACCTAGCAGGCGGACTATAGAAATCTCACGGTGCGACCTAATGGAGGAGACTGTAGGATACGTTGACACGCGTCCTACCCCCATTTACTATGGATACTTCCCTCATTCACCTTGGTATTGAACCATGCAAACACTTATCGTAGGGGGACGCCACATAGCCGAGCATGGAACTCACGGTGTGAACTCTTGAGGACGTGAGAATAAACTCGATGTGAACATCTCGTTTTCTCCCACTGAAGCTCCTAAGGAACTTAGTCGGATTCTGGGTAAAAGAATCTATCTAAGTCTATGCCTATTATAACTAAACTAGGTCTTTTAACCTTATGTCTAGGTGAATAAACCTTTTAATTACCTAGATATAAAACAGGACTATGGTTAATTCAACTCAAGCTCCGGGTCAGTTTCCAGGTAGGAGGTATTCCGTTAATCGTCACCTTAAGTACCCCCAACCTTAGACAGAACTTCACCAGTAGAGTTCCTTTATAACCAAAGTTCTATTGTCCTACTATATTTTAAACTATTTAAAATACTATGTAAAACGAACTTTTAATCCTATTAGAAAATAATACTTAGGTCTAAATTAATTTTAAACAATTTAAAACTAATTTAATTTAACCCAAGTTCCTATGTTTGCATGCAATTCTTTGTTATAGGTTATGGTTTCTAAAACCCCTTAATTTATAACTTTTATAAATTTTAATAATTAACCTATGACAAGGAACTATATTATAAAACCAACAATTAATATCAAATTGGAATGATAAAAGAAATTATTCAACTAATTGAATAACTAAATTACTTAAATAAAATAACATTTATTTTAAACTAAGTAATTTCATGCTCCATGCAATTTATTTTCCATATTATCTAATTATAACAACTATAAATAAATACTTATGAAAAATAAATTAGATAATGTATTCCTACCATATTTATATAACAATTATACAAATAAAATACATGAACATGCTTATCCTAAGGTGGGAAAAATTCTAAATGACATTCATAAAGAAAAATAGCTATAAAACCGGAAAAATTTGGCCCCTAAAGTGCAAAAATAATAAAATTATACTATTCTTATTACAAAATCGGTCTAAAACTCCTTGAACCGGGCTCAAACCGCTCGAACCGGACCAAAACCGAACCGAACAACCTAATAGAGGTCTGCATCTTCAGGTTGGCGTCACGGCGTTGCAACGCTAAAGGGAGCGTTGCAATGCCAGCTTCATTCGCGCGCGCGCCTGACATCGAGGTAGCGTTGCAACGCTGAGGGGCAGCGTTGCAACGCTGTTGACCCCTGGATCTTCCGCATCGATAGGGAGCCTCGACGTTGCGATGTCGTTCCTCAGCGTTGCAACACTGATGAACGGTGTTGCATCGCTGGTGCTTCAGCAGCAGCAATTTCCTTCGAACACAGCAGCTACAAACACCAATTTCTCCTTCGATACTCATCCAAATTGTACGAAACTGGTCCGGAACGACTCACAACTCATTTCCAGACTCTATTATGCACTTAATTGTCCAAAACGCAGGGGCCTTTATATTTAATTTGATCAAATTAAAGGAAACTAAGGCCAAAAAATTCCTAAACAGTTTTACAACAAACCAAAATGCAATTCCCACCTAACCAATGTAAATTTGTTTCAACCAAAACAAAACAAGCACTGCTCTGATACCAATTGATGGAGATCCGATAAGCGAAAACGTGATTTGAAATCGTAATTGCTGGTTTATTTTGATTAAACACAAATACCAGTACATTGGAAAAAATACAGAGAATAAGCATACATTTCCTAATCTAATTAGGCATGGAACTAATCATGCAAACATGTTGTAAATTAAACTAAACTAAAAGGAAATGTTTAGTTACCTTTGTAGATACGAATTTCCAGCAGCAACTCCTTGCTCCAGTTAGATTCTACAGCAACTCAGCAACATAGAGAAAAACCTATGTTCTTTCTTCACCACAGAGACAACATCACGCAGTAAACCTCCTATGTCTCTGAGTACTACTTAGATCTCCCTAGGTGGGAAGAGATCCAACAATTGGAGAGAAGGAGAAGGGAATTTGAGAGAGAGAGAGAGCCAGATCAATTTTTTTTGCAGCAATTCTGCTAAAAGCACAAAATTTGATCGATCCCCTTCATCTCCCAACTCCCTATACTTAACGATAGGGAGTGGAGACAAAGCAGGGAAGTGGGGAACATGTCATCTACACGTTCCCCTATTTTAATTAATTAATAATATAATTAATTTATATATAACCTATTTAATTAAATCAAATTGAATTAAAACAATTAATTAATTCTTAATTAATTAATTTAAATATCTTATATTTCATTTAGGTTATATATATATGATTAAATCACATTTAATCATATTCTGTTTTAACCTATAGTTAATGTACATCTTATGCACATTAAATTTTAACTTATAGTTTTAAATATGAATCACATTCACATTTAAATTAATATTTGAACTCTTTCAAATATTTAATTCTCTCATATAATTTAATACGAATCATATTCACATTAAATTTATAATATAAAGTTCCAAGACTTTCTATTATATCGTATCTATATACATAAATATATATTCCCTAATGAATTTGAACATTTCAAATTCAAACAATCTAAGAACCCTTTACGAGCTAGAAGGTGGACCTAATGGACCTACAGATCAGAAACTCCAACGATACGAGATCACTCGGTTAATCTCATTAACCTCCTAATCAACATTCGTTAACTGCGGGAACACTCCACTAAAGTCCCGCAACTGCACTCTTCTCACTATATATATATATTTTTGTGTCCACGGATATTGACCAATAACAACAAGTCAATCCTTCACGAATGTTCGTAACACCAGCTGGGTCAAATTACCGTTTTACCCCTGGATTACATCTTGTACCTTAAGTACCAGTGCTCCTCTAATGAACAATTTGTTTGTGGTCCTGCCAACAAACAGAAGTCCCTCTCGGGCCAATGAGAGGGTCGGGCCCTTTGTTCAAGTCCCGGAGACACCACTTGAGGGAATATTCATCTACTTACCCTAGTAGTCGGGAAAGAGTGAATTCCATCTTGCTAGGCTAAGTCCCCAGCTGCTCACTCGGTCTTGTCCCCAAAAAGGTAGGCATATTGATTCAGCGAATCTGGTCACTCTCACCCATACTAGTCAAAGGACAATCCCTCGCAAATAGGAGTTCGTAACCCGCTCAAGATTGAGATCAAGTTGCCTAGGTCATCCGAGTGAAATAGAAACCTAGCTAGTCAACGGAGTTACATCTAGTGGTTACTATTTCGCAGTCCGATCTTATGTAATCTCATTACATAGGATATCTCCACTCACATGTCATCTACACGAACACGTTAGGATCACAGTGTTTGTATCATATACAAAGTGGGCCACATCCATAGTTTTATCAGGGTAAGGTACCAAAACCTTATCCCCTTACTATAGACCTTTTAGGTTGTATCTCGAACCGAGATTCTTTATGTGTACACTACATTCAGTTAAAGATACATTTTACAGCCTTTGATGTTTAGTTTATTAGATTTAGGGTTAAAACAGGGGCAATATCGTAATTAACGAACAATAACTCTTTATTGAAATAATAACACTTTATTACAATAATTAGAACAAAAAATACAAACTACGAGTTTTAGGGCACAAACCCCAACAAATTCACTCCCAAGTCGGTTCCTAGGTAGGGGTGTTCCGCAAAGCGTCAGCTTAAATACCCCAGCCTTAGACAGAACATTCCTTAGACAGAGTTATTAATTAGTCACCATCCATTAGTTATATTTTGATTTCCTAATTCTAAGCTTATTAGAAATAGAAAACCTAAGTCTAATTATTCAAGTTCTAAACCATTTAAAACTAATAATTGACTTAGGTTACACGCAGTTCGATGTTATTGTGCTTGATCATTCATCACATGAATAATTAAACTTTAACATGCATACATCACATATATAAATGCATGTCAATGCTTTTAATCTAAGTAATATAACTCTTATATTAACTAAATTAAAACATGCATTTTATTATAACTCTTATAATAAAACTCTATCATGCATACTATATATTATAACATTTATAATATAAATATGATGCATGAAATGCTTAACCTAAGTTGGGATTTTAAAACTATATGACATACATTATGCATATAATTAAATCATACAACACTTGCATAATTAAATAAAATAGAAAAAATGGATCGATTTTGGCACCCTAGGGAATTTAATTAAATCAATTAATATTAATATAACACTTATATCAATATTAATTAATGAAATTAAATAAAACATAATTTACACAATATATAAATTAAATAAAAAGAAATAAATTCGGAGAAAATGGCTTAAAAAACGTCTCACTCTCCACTTTCGCGCGAAAATAGCGTTGGAACTGCCCACTATCGGAGCAGCGTCGCAACGTCGTGGGCAGCGTTGCAACGCTGCGCTTGATGCACGTCTCCAGCGTGCACTACGCTTGTAGCGTTGCAACGCTGCCACTGGCATCACAACGCTGAGCGTGTTGCGCGCGCCTCCACGCCCTTCAGCGTTGCAACGCTTGCCTGCTGCAAGCCAGCCAACCGCACGGATAGCGTTGCGACTCCAATGAACAACGTCGCAACGCTGTCCTCTGTCCAGCAACTCCATTTTGAGTTTTTCGCCCGCTTACGCTCCGTTTCTTCATAGCAACTCATGCCACGAACGACCCGGACTTACAGACTTGATTTACATACAATAATGCCCAAAACAACAGGCCCTAACATCGATCTCATCAATGAAAAATGTAAATCTAGTCTAAGTACCAAAACCGAAAACATCCATTTCGCAAACCATTAACATTCATCTCATGAAATTAATGCTACCCACCTTAATTTTAAGAAATTACATAATACACAACGAAGAGCAACGTTGGGCTCTGATACCAATTGAAGGGAATCGATTTCCCACAGCGGAAGACATCGTGAAACATCGTTGATTCGTTGTGTGTGTAATTTCTTAAAAACAGAATTTATCACATAAAAACTAAGTTAAGCATGCTGATTTGAGAAGGAAAACAGTGAGTAAATGTTTTGCTAACCTCTTGTAGACATCTTCTAGCAATTCCTTCTCGATCTCTCACGATCCAACGATCCTCATGAACAATGACACTTCCAAAAGTTCTTCTTGGTTGTTCTCGGAAGGTAGAGGAAGAGTTGTGGAACTCCCTTTGGAATTTGGGATGGAGAGAAGGTATGGAGAATTGAGAGAGATTAGAGAGAGATCTTTCTTTCTCTTTTGGTGGAATTCCAAAAATGAGAACTCTTGCTTCCTAAGTGCTTCACAAAACACCTATTTGTAATGGTGAGTGGTGGAGTTAAAAACTCCACCAATTCACCATTTTACCACAACCATATAATATGCAAATCATATTTGCATATCACATAATGTAAGGTATCTCATACCTTATTATACAAATCCTATTTGTATAACTGGGGAATAATTCATTGAATCACATTCAATTTAATTTCTCTCAATTCAATTTCTCCAATTTAGCACTAATTAATCAATTATGTTATTCTATAGTTTATTATGAATCTAATTCACATCAAACTATATATTATGTCAACTATATCACATATAATTGACATAACTACCCAATTAACGAATTTGAACACTTCAAATCCACTACAAACTATAAACCCTCAATTTGTCCAATTGAGCCAACCGAGGGACCTAATGGACCTACACCTGATGAGCTCCAATGATATGAGATTAACCGATCAAACTCTTTGATCCGATTAATCACTATTCATTAACTACGATAACACTCCACTAAATCCCGTAGCTGAACTCCCACCACTATAGGACAAGTTGTGTTCATGGATATAACCAATACCCGCGAGTCGTCCCTTCACAGGTTGTTCGTAGCCACTGCTAGGTCAAATTATTATTTTACCCTTGTGTCTACTTCTTGTTCCTTGAGTCCCACTGCTGCTCTAATAAACAACTTTATTGTATGGTCCAACCATAAACAATGTCCCTCTCGGACCAGTGAGAGGGCGGGTGCCCGTTGTTCAAGCCCGAAGATAGCACTTAAGGGAACAACCTCTCTAGATTTCCTAGTTTGGGAACGAGTGAATTTCTTTTTCCGTAATCAAGTTCTCAGCTCCCCACGAGGTCTTGTCCCCAAGAAGGTAGGCATATTGGTGAAGAAATCGAATCCCGCAGCGGATGCGATTGTGAATCGCGTGTTCTTTATTTTATTGCATAGATTTCATTCAAGAACAATATATATAAGATTAAGCATGTAATACAAAGTAGGACAACAAGATGTTACCTTTGAATATCACTTTCTTCACGAATCCCTCCTCAATAGATCACGATCTCAGCAACAACTTGAACCTTGTGAAGTTCCACCACCAGATCTTCTCCGTTGTTCTCTAGGTGAGGGAGGAAGGTGGGTTCCTTAGGACAAGGTGAGGTGATCTTATGGAATTGTATTTGGAACTCTTTCCAACACAATTAGAGAGAATTCTAGGTTTTGTCAAAAAGCCTTCTCCAAAAATTGCATCTCATGCAACTATTTATAGGGAAATATAATGAAAATTACTATCATATCCCTCCTTCCTTCTCTCATTAGTATATAGTTAATATGTGAATCTAATTCACATTAAAACTATATATTATATCAATTATATCACATATCATTGATATAACACCTCATATATGAAATTGAACACTTCAATTTCATTCCTAACTTTATACCCTCAATATTACCATGTTGAGCCAACGGAGGGACCTAATGGACCTACAGTTCATGAGCTCCAATGATGTGAGATTAACTGATCAAACTCTTTGATTCAGTTAATCAATATTCATTAACTACAAGTCACTCCACGATAGACTTGTAGTTGCACTCTCCTCTCTATAGATTATATTGTGTCCATTGATATAATCATTACCCATGAGTCGACCCTTCACAGGTTGTTCGTAATCACAATTAGGTCAAATTACCGTTTTACTGAAGGGATCGAATCCCGCATCGGAAGCAATTGTTAATCGCGTGTTCTTAATTTAGTTACATGAATTACAATCAAGATCTAATCTAACTAGATTAAGCATGCATTTCTACAAGATGGATAGCAAGATATTACCTTTGAAGAACTCTTTCTTCAAGTGCTCCTTCTCCCACGATCACGATCTCAACAACACGAACCCGAACGATCACGGACACTACCACCGGATCTTCTCCGTTGTTCTCTAGGTGAGGGAGGAAGGTGGGTTCCCTTTAGGTGAGATGAGATGTTTGTGAGAGAGGTTGTGTATTTTGTTTGTAGAACCTTTCCAACAAGACAAAACACTTACAATCTAGGGTTTTCCAAGATGTTGCTTCTACTTCAAATTGCATCTCATGCAATCTTTTATAAAGAAATAGGATGGAAATTATCATCCTATTCTTCCTTCATTCTCTCATTAGTATATAGTTTATATGTGAATCTAATTCACATTAAAACCATATATTATATCAATTCTATCATATATAATTTATATAACACCTCATATATGAAATTGAACACTTCAATTTCATTCCTAACTTTATACCCTCAATATAACCATGTTGAGGCAACGGAGGGACCTAATGGACCTACAGTTCATGAGCTCCAATGATGTGAGATTAACTAATCAAACTCTTTCATCCAGTTAATCAATATTTCATTAACTACAAGTTACTCCACTATAGACTTGTAGTTGCACTCTCCTCACTGTAGATTATATTGTGTCCATTGATATAATCATTACCCATGAGTCGACCCTTCACAGGTTGTTCGTAATCATAGATAGGTCAAATTACCGTTTCACCCCTGTGATTACCTCTTTGTTCCTTAAGCACCACTGATCCTCTAATGAACAACAAGTCTAAAGTCCTACCATAGACTCATACCATCTTAAGTCAGTTAGAGGGTGGGGCCCCGTTGTTCAAAACCTGGAGTGAGTTCTTAAGGGAACAACCTATCTAATTCCTTAGTGTAGGAATGAGTGAATTCCATCACTAATGACCATCTATAAATTATCAGTCTTATCATGTTAACAACGTTATACTGGTTGACTAACAATTTGCAGTCCGATCTTGTATGAACGAAGAAGGGCATCTCCACAACCTACGAAGTAAAACAACAACTAACTAAGAATTGAAAAACAACAAACTAAAGCAAGCTAAAGACAGGAAAACAAAAGTAAGTAAAGCAGGTTGCCTCCCAAGAAGCGCTTTGTTTAACGTCTTTAGCTAGACTGCACTCCTCGAGGTGTTTCTTTCCCCGCTTTAAAGTGCTCGGAGTGATGTGTTCATTTGGCCAATCTGGTCTCTATATTCTTTATTGCAGCTCCATGATGGTCACTATACCGAATAAATGGTGATCGCATTCTCCGGTGGTTGGACCGACTTCTTGATTCGAGCTTATGAAGGAGTGCAATGTGTCTTCCAAAGATGGTTTCCTCTCTGATGTAGAAGCATGCCCTGTAGGAGGATTCAACACATTTTTGTTGTTAGCATAAGAGAAATTTTCATGATACCTCAAACTTGGATTGTAATGTGTTGGTAGGTTATTCTGAGTCTGATTTCCTCCATAGGTGTTGCTTCTGTTGTTCAGGTAGTGCAATTGCTCAATAGTGGATTCTCCATTGGTTTGAGCATTGAGAGGACATCCATGCGTGGTGATCCCGCAAAATTATTCGGGGCATGAGTGAGAGATGCCATATGAGATCTAAGAGAGGTTACCTCATCCAGTTGATATAATCCAGCTACTGGCTTAGATCTGTCATTTTCTGTATGCCACTAGTAGCTGGCAGTTGACACTTCCTCCAGGAGGGCACGTGCTTCTGGCACAGTCTTCGCCATGAAAGCCCCTCTAGCAGTGGCATCCAGGATGGTCCTGGTCTTACCTTCCAGTCCATTATAGAACAATTGTACCTGGAGCCATTCTGGGTAGCCATGTTGTGGGCACCTCCTGAGCATGTCCTTGTACCTTTCCCAAGCCTCGAATAGTTGCTCTCCCTCTTGCTGCCTGAATGTTCCAATCTCAATCCTTAACTTTGCAGCCTTCACAGGTGGAAAGAATTTGGTCATGAAGGCTTGGGCCAACTCCTCCCAAGAAGTGACACTCCCTGAGGGAAGGGACCCTAGCCATTCTTTGGCTCTACCCTACAAAGAGAAAGGAAAAAGACGTAAGCGAATACTATCAGCAGAGATACCATTCATTTTAAATGTACCACAGATTTCTAAGAAATTTTGAAGATGAGAGTTAGGATCTTCTCGTGGCTAAGCCTCTCAAAGCACCTTCCCTAACCATTTGTATCATTACATCTTATGTTCAAAATTATTAGCATTGATAGGGGCATGGACTATTCCACCGCCTCGAATTAAACACAGTTGGAAATACTCCCGATAGGTTTTGGGTTATTGATGAGCTCTCGATCACCATAGTCTGTGTTTCTGCTTTTCCTTCCCATAGGAGTCTCCACAGTCCTCTCGATCTCAGGATCAAAAGGGTGCAGATCTGCAGCTCTCCCCTTGGGCATACACCTGGAGGAACAAAAAGAAAGAAATTAGATAAAAAAGAAAAACACAAACAACTAGAAAATAAAACAAAAAATAATAAATAATAAAGACATAAAACATAAAACTTGGGTTGCCTCCCAAGAAGCGCTTTTTTTAACGTCTTTAGCTAGACGGTGACTCATCAGGGCACATAAAATTGCTCATATTTCTTCGGGCCCTTCTTGCTTGAATCGATGTAGCCTTCCAAGTCTAAAAGGCTATCCTGCTTTTCTTGAGCCCCAGATAGAAAATTATTTTTGGTCTTTTTGTTTATCAAAATAAAAGAACTGAAATCAAAACAAGACTCGTAAGTGCAAGACAAATGGTTATCAAAAACAAAGGAAATCTCTGGGGATAAAAGAAAAGAAGACTTCTCAGCCTCTAACTCTATCACTCGGATCTCCCCTGTGGAACTAAGTGTATCACCACTGCCTTCCTCACTAACTTGATCATGGTGTGCCTCAGTCTCCCCAAAACTATCCTCACTAACATCTAAACAAATCCTCCTAGGTGGCACCTCCTGAGTGGTAAGGATAAGAAATTGTTCCTGTAAGGCCTTAAGGGAAACTACTAACTGGTCAAGGTATTGAGCTTTATCTTGTACTATTTCCCAAAGTCTTACCACCTCAGTTTCTAATCTATCCAACCTCTCTAATTCACTATGAACCAAATTTTTAAATTTCAATTCTAAGGTATATTCTGCCAATTGGTCCATAAGAGAAGATTTATCTAGGGGTTGGTTAAGGTACGAAAAACTATGGTTTCAAGTGCCTAAATAACTACCCTCATGTGAATTTTTCATATATGTCAGGTACAGAATGGTAAAAATTAGACACATTGTATTCAGAAAAATCATGATGCACAAAACTAGGGTCCTAAGAGGGACAATAGAATGGTGGAAACTCAAAATTATGCAAAGTCATACTTGAAAAATCAGTAATTTCACAACAAGACTTCACACAATATCAGCACAACCAAAACAGGAAACAAAGACTCAAAAACACACAAAACTAAAATAACACAAATAAGGAAACAAACAATCACACAAAACAATTAAGGAAAGACAAACAAACAAGCTTTAGTCTAAAATTTCAAAATTTCTCTTAATATTAATTAATCTAAATAATCGTCATTCCCCGGCAACGGCGCCAAAAACTTGTTGCATGATATTTATGATATTGCAATACCGCAGTGTACGGGTCAAGTTTTAGTATAGTGATTTATGAGTCCAAGTATCGTCCTCGGGAATGGGTTTCTAGATTAATTAATTACTAAGGTACTAATTCTCAATTTTAGCTAAAGAAACATAACATGGATAGTTGGTTGAAGTAAATAGAAACAAACAAACAAACATGTGGAGACGCAAATTGATAGAGTTATGGGAAGTGATTTTACAAGTTAAAGACCTGACTAACACATGCATTGAACCAATGAGATGAAATTATTAACAAGAAGTAAAATACTCAAGAAAATCTCTCGATTCTTAGTGAGCCTCACACATGCAATAAACTTCATAGTCTCCATATGAACCTATGACATGCATGGCATTAAGCAACTTCTTTATGTGTTTCCCTAAGATTTCTAAGTCATTCTCATGCCAGAATTCTACGGGTTTTGACAATTTTGCTCTAATTCAAGTTTTATCTCTCGAGTCCACTTAAATCAACAAATTAAGAAGTCAAGAACGAATTGTCAAAAATAAGAACAAAACATGTTTCAATACATTGTAATAAAGTCATAACAAGCAAATCAAATCCTAACTACAATGTTTAGCTACTCTAAATCACATGAAAATCAAACTAAACAAGTAGAAAACGTCTTACAACACTATTACAAATTGAAAGAAAAGGAAATTAAACTTAGGTGTCGATGTCGGTCCTTCGTCTCCGAGCTCCCGTCTTCGATCTCGAACCTCCACGAATGTTTTGGCTCCCAAAATCGCTCTTTTCTCTCTTCTTACAAAGTGTATTTCGAAATTAGGGCAAAACTCTACCAAATTTGGCTCCCTTTGCTCAAATGCATCATGTTGTATTTATAGGCATGATTGGCACAGCGTTGCAACGCTAGGGACAGCATTGCAACGCTGTGCCCTAAACGCGTGGCAAATAAGGAAACAATCGATGGCGTTGTAACGCTGAGGGCAGCGTTCTAACGCCACTACCCTAAGCGCGCGCCCCTTATCGATCTAGCGTTGCGACGCTGCAAGGCAGCATTGCAACGCCCTCTGTGCGGCTTCTCATGCGTGCGTCCTTATCGATATAGCGTTGCGACGCTGCAAAGCTATCGGCAGTGGTCTTCAACGTTCTCAAACAGCAAGCATGGCGTTGCAACGCCATCACATCGGGTCATCATGCTTGGATTGATCCTTTCTCTCCCAAATGGTATTATTTTTAGCTCCAAATAGTGTCGTTTTGATCTCGAGTGATCCAAATTGTCTCCAATAGCTTTGTTTAAGCTTTTAACCTGAAATTGAATGAATTAAACACGTAAAAGCCCTGAAATTATCATAAAACTAGCAATAATTAAGCCTAAGGATAGCACATTTTGTGTGCTATCACTCATCAAATCTTATATTCCAGGACCTAGAGGCTTGTTTCAGTCCATAGATTGACCTTTTAAGCCTACATACCTTTTGCTCTTGTCTTGGTTCAATGAACTCTTTGGGTTGGTCCATGTAGATGTTCTCGTCAAGATCGTCATTCAAGAATGTTGCTTTGACATCCATTTTCCATACCTCATAGTCATAATATGCGGCAATGGAAAGTAGGATACGGATAGACTTTACCATAGCAACAGGCGAAAAGGCTTCCTCATAGTCAACCCCTTCAACCTGGGTATAACCCTTTGATACAAGTCTAGCGTTAAAGGTTTGCATCTTTCCATCTACACCACGCTTTCTCTTGTAGATCCACTTACAACCTATAGGTTTTACCCCATCAGGTTTATCTACAAGATCTCAAACAGAATTGAAGTACATAGACTCCATTTCTTGGTCCATGGCTATGACCCATTTGTCTTTGTCTTTGTCAACCATCGCTTGATTATAAGTCGATGGATCCTCAGTCGTCATCTGGTATAACAACTTGGGTTTCAGATAAACCCATGTAACGGTTAGGTTGTGTTATAATCCTCCCACTACGTCGAGGCATACTCAACTCTTGAGATGGACTCTCATGACTAGACAAGGTAGTATCAACAACTTTTGTTGACGTACTAGTTTTATTAGCAAACTTTGTTATTGTTCAGTCTAACTCACGTAATACAACTTTACTTCTTGGTTTGTGGTCCCTTATGTGGTCTTCCTCTAAGAAAGTGGCATTTGTCGACACAAATACCTTATCTTCCTTAGGATCATAGAATAATCCACCTCTTGTTTCTTTTGGGTAGCCTATGAATAGGCACAATTTTGAACGTGAATCCAACTTCTTTGGATTTGTCACAAGCACATGAGTTGGACAACCCCAAATTCTGAAATGACATAAACTACCTTTACGTCCTTTCTAGAGTTCAAAAAGTGTTTCAGAAACACTCTTTGATGGCACATTGTTCAAAATGTATCTTGTATTCTCTACTGCGTAACCCCAAAAAGAATTAGGGAGATGAGCATAACTCATCATTGATCGAACCATGTCCAACAAGGTTTTATTTCTCCTTTCCGATACACCATTTTTCTATGGCGTACCGGAAGCTAAGAGTTGGGATGTAATTCCATGTTCTATCATATAGTTCTGGAATTTTAAATTCATATGCTCTCCACCTCGATCTGATCGAAGTGTTTTAATTGTTTTACCTAATTGATTTTCAACTTCAGTCTTGAATTTCTTGAACTTTTCAAGTGTTTCAGACTTATGATGCATTAGGTAAATATGCCCAAATCTAGAATAATCATCTATGAAAGAGATGAATATTCATAACCTCCTTTGGCTTTAACATTCATCGGACCACAAAGGTCTGAATGTATAAGCTCAAGAGATTCTTTGGCTCTATAACCTTTTCCACTAAAAGGTCTTTTAGTGATTTTGCCTTCTAGGCAGGATTCACATTTTGGTAAAGTATTTTCTTCTAACTCATTTAGAAGTCCATTCTTTACCAATCTCTCAATCCTATTGAGGTTTATGTGACTCAATCTAAGATGCCAAAGGTGAACATTTTCTTTAGGAGAAATTTTACGTTTCTTAGTTTATGTGTTTGCAGTTTTAAATAATTCAGTGTTCAAAACCATTTTGACTGAATTAGGCCTTAAAACATACAACCCATCTTCTAATGAAGGTGAACATATTTCCACATCTTTCTTTAAAATAAACATTTTATTCAAAGAAAGCGAAACATAAATACGTTGTTCTATAAGGCAAGAAATTGAAATAAGGTTTCTAGTAAACCCTGGTATCACTAATATATTGTCTAACAACATATATTTCTTGCCAAAATTAAGGTTTATCGTGCCAATTGCTACAGCTGTGATGACTTCTCCATTTCCAACCCGGAGCGTAATCTCTCCTTTTTGTTGTTGCTACCAGGAATCAATTCCCTGAAAAGAAGAGCAAACATGATTAGTGGCGCCTGAATTAAGTATCCAAGCAGTTTTATCATTATCCACTAAACAACCTTCTAAGCAAAGTAAATCATATTTACCTTCCTTCTTCTTTTCTGCAATGTACTTCGGACAGTTCCATTTCCAATGCCCGTCTTCATTGCAGTGGAAACACTTTCTTTTATCTGCAACTTCTTTGACATTCTTGCCCTTCTAGGCGGCAGCTTTGTCAGCTCGTTTCTCTTTACCAACCATTTTCATGTTCTTTTTCTTCCCTTTCAGGTTAGAAGAAGATGAAACCACTATTTTTTATCCAGAGGTCGAACCTCATGATAACTTCTACTGGCAACATTTGTCTCACCTTTCGATCCTTGAATTTTCATCAAAGATTGAAAGGTCTGGAGTTCATTCAGAAAGAAGGTAAGATTAAAAGTAAGCTTGCTCATAACAGCATTACTTCTAAACTGTAGGAAACTATCTGGAAGAGTTTTCAGAATGAAGTTGACCTGGCTCGATTCATCGATAGAAGCACCATTCAATTCTGCAATATTAAAGTGTACCATCATATCCAGGACATGATCCCGAACAGATGAACCCTCTGGCATCCCCGAGTTAAATATATACTTGAGGGCATTGTGTCGGACCTGTGTATACTGTTGTCCAAACATACCATGCACTGAATCCATGATTTTCTTAGCGGTCATCATGCCCTCGTGCTTCTTGGCTAATATGTCAGACATACTTGCCAGCATATAGACTTTGGCCTTATCATTGGCCTTGATCCATCGATCATATGCATCACGAACATTTCGTGTAGCATTCGAGCCTGGCACCTGAGGACACTCCTTAGTCAGCACAAATTTCAGATCATCCACTACCAAAATAGTGTTAAGTTTGTTTTTTCAAGTCATCATGTTCTCTCCGGTTAATTTTTTCGCACCCAGTAAGGAAATAATAGAGCTAGACATTTTTGCTGAAATTTACAAAAAAAACTTGTATAAGTTTCTTGCTATAATTGTCTAATCCAATCATGTTTTAACTAATTATCAAATGATTCCTAGGTCATTTATAATTTGCAATGATACTCCAAACGTTTAGAATGTATGACACCGAAGGGTAATAAAAAACAACTCCTCCTCTAGATCAAGACATTCTTGACCAAAACCTAATGCTAGAATAACTCTTATTCCTATAGGCTTTAGTTACCATTATTTGGTCAGGATATATACACTTTTTATGTACCTTGGGAGTGTAACCCTCTGTCTTTAAATCCCAGAGTCCCTATCCAACAAAATCTGCCGAAGGGAGGACTAGGTTGAAAAACAGACTAATGAAATCTTTATCCCTTTCGGGTGTCCACTGTTTTCGATCCCCTATGATCAAGCCCTCTGAAGGGATTATCTAGTCCAGGCCAAACTAGCAAGCTGACCATGGCGATCTTACGGTGTGAACCGACAGAAGAGACCGTAGGTTTGTTTTCACTAAACCTGCTCCCACTCACTATAAGTACCATTTCCATTCACCTTGATATTGACTCATACAAACACCATCCGAAGGGGGGACGCTCCCGTTTGCGCCACGAGGCCAAGAATGAGTCTCACGATGTGAACTTCCCAGAGAAACGTAGGTGGAATTGTATGTATCATATACACTTTTCCTCCCACTAGATACTTTAACTTTATAGGAAAATGACTTAGGTTAAACCCGACTAATGGTTTTACCTAAATTTATCAATATAACTATTATATTGATAATCAATATAACTCTTATATTGATTTTATCCTAAGTTTGCTAATATAACTCTTTATGTTAAGCCTAGGATTTCTAGTTTATTAACCCCTTAATAAACCCACTGACGCTACTATAATTTATAAACCCTCCAAAAATTCACTCCCTGTGTCGTTCTGTGTAGGGGTGTTCCGCTTCCACACCTTAAATAATTCAAACCCTAGATGCAGAACCTTCCTTAGATAGAGTTCCTCTTTTAATCATTGTTTATAAATTACATGGTTTCTAATTCTAATCTAATTAGAACTAGATAACCTAAGGTCTATTAATTCCAAGTTCTAAACATTTTAAGACTAATAATTGACCTTAGGTGACATGCATACTATGTTATATTTGCTTGATCATCCATCGAATAATAAACATACATAGCATATTCATCTCATGAATTATAATGCATGTCAATGATGTCCATAAATTAATATAACACCTTATATTAATTATACATGCAAACTATATAATATAACACTTTATATTATAAATGATGCATGAAAATGCTTAACCTAAGGTGGACTATCTAAAATAAAAGCATACATTATGCATGGCAATAATTATACAACAATTGCATAATTTAAATAGCAAAATTAGACCATTTTTGGCACCCTAAAAATTAATTTAATTAATATAATCTAATTATATTAATTAAAATTAATATAATTTAATATAAAACATTTTATATTAAATAAAATTAAAAAAAATATTTTCTACCCGTTGAGAAATCTCTTGAAACGCCTTCGGCGTTGCAACGCTACACCTTGTCCGTTACTGCCCGTTTAAGTGTTATTCCAACAGCGTTGCAACGCTGACTCCTTCATGTTGCGCGCCTCAGCAGCTTTAGCGTTGTGACGCCCGTGCAAGCGTTGCAACCCCAAGGCCTTATCGTCCAAGCGTTGTGACGCTGGGAGGCGCGTTGCAACGCTGCACCTGTTTGCAGCCTGAATACCGCTCGATTGACAGCATTGCAACGCTGAAGAACAGCGTTGCAACGCTACACACACTACAACAAACATCTTTTGTTGTTTTGCTCGTTTTTTATTCGTTCTTTATACCAACCACTTTGCCTCGATCGACATGGACTTACAGACTCGATTTACAATTAAATTTTCTCAAAATATCGAGCCCTTACATTGAATAATTCAATGGAAAAAAATTGTAAATCTATGTGCCAAAAATGAAAAACATCTAATTTCGTAAACCGTTCATTCATCACATGAAAACAGTAAATCCCACCTTTGTTCTTGATAAATCCATAACAAAATCAAGAACACAACCTGTCTCTGATACCAATTAAAGGGATCGAATCCCACAACGGAAGCGATTGTGAATCGTGGTTCTTTATTTTATTGCATAGATTTCATTCAAGAACAATATATATAAGATTAAGCATGTAATACAAAGTAGGACAGCAAGATGTTACCTTTGAAGATTACTTTCTTCACGAATCCCTCCTCAATAGATCACGATCTCAACAACAACTCGAACCTTGTGAAGTTCCACCACCAGATCTTCTCCGTTGTTCTCTAGGTGAGGGAGGAAGGTGGATTCCTTTAGGATAAGGTGAGGTGATCTCATGGAATTGTGTTTGGAACTCTTTCCAACACAATTAGAGAGAATTCTAGGGTTTTGTCAAAAAGCCCTCTCCGAAAATTGCATCTCATGCAACTATTTATAGGAAAATAAGATGAAAATTACCATCATATCCCTATTTCATTCTCTCATTAGTATATAGTTAATATGTGAATCTAATTCACATTAAAACTATATATTATATCAATTATATCACATATAATTGATATAACACCTCATATATGAAATTGAACACTACAATTTCATTCCTAACTTTGTACCCTCAATATTACCATGTTGAGCCAACGAAGGGACCTAACGGACCTACAGTTCATGAGCTCCAATGATGTGAGATTAACTGATCAAACTTTTTGATTCAGTTAATCAATATTCATTAACTACAAGTCACTCCACTATAGACTTGTAGTTGCACTCTCCTCACTGTAGATTATATTGTGTCCATTGATATAATCATTACACATGAGTCAACCCTTCACAAGTTGTTCCTAATTACAGTTGGGTCAAATTACCGTTTTACCCCTGTGATTACCTCTTTGTTCCTTAAGTACCACTGATCCTCTAATGAACAACAAGTCTATGGTCCTGCCATAAACTCATACCCTCTTAAGTCAGTTTAGAGGGTGGGGCCCCGTTGTTCAAGACCTAGACTCAATTCTTAAGGGAACAACCCATCTAATTCCTTAGTGTAGGAATGAGTGAATTTCATCTTGCATAGTGTTGCGTGATATTTATGATATTGCAATACCGCAAGTGTACGGGTCAAGTTTTAGTATAGTGATTTAGAGTTCCAAGTATCGTCCTCGGGAATGAGTTTCTAGATTAATTAATTACTAAGATATTTATTCTCAATTTTATCTAAAGTAACAAAACTTTGATGGATAGTGAAAACAAAGATAGAAAATAAATGTACAATTGGAGACACGAATATGATAGAATTAAAGGAAGATGATTTCACAAGATAATTCTTTATTTAACACATGCAATGAACTAATATTATGAATTTATAAACAAGAAGTGAAAATACTCAAGAGAATCTCTCGATCCGTAGTGAGCCTCGCACATACGATAAATTCTAAAGTTTCCTTATGAATTTTAAAAGCATACACGGCATTAAGCAACTTCTTTATATGTTTCCCTTAGACTTCTAGGTCACTCTCGTGCCAGACTTCTAAGAGTTTTGACAATTTTGCTCTAATCTAAGCTTTTTCTCTCGAGTCCACTTAAACCAACAAGATTTATGAAATTAAGAATGAATTGCCAAAAATAAATAACATAACAAAGTTCAATACATAATCAAATAAATCTACAACATGCGAATCAAATTCCAACTACAACATTTAGCTACTCAAAATCATCATAAAAACAAGCTAAAGTCATAGGAAAAGTCTTTAAACTCAATTAAAAACTAAAAGAAAGAGAAATAAACTTATGTGTCAATGTCGATCCCTCGTTCCCGAGCTCCCGTCACGATCTCGAGCCTCCACAAACGCTTTGGCTCCCAAGGAATACTCTTTTTTCTCCCCTTAGAGTATGTATTTTGAAATTAGGGCTAAAAACTACCAAATTCGGCTCCATTTGCAATGAAAACAACATGTTGTATTTATAGGGCTTTTCGGTACGGCGTTGCAACGCTGGTCATGGCGTTGCAACGCTGTGCCTGCTGCCAGCCAGCCCACTGCGACCATTTTTGTCATATATTTTCGTTCAGGTGTCCAAATGACCTCCGGTTTGATGCGTTGGAATCGTGATTCGATGTAGAATCTCTCAGTATATTTTTTTATACTCAAAATACATCTAGAGTTTTCTTGGGTCTTCAAATAATCATACACATGTTCCAAATTGCACCAAAATAGCCTCAAAACACTCAATTCTTGCTTCTCAAGCTCAGTTTCCTGAAATTAACCATAAAATGCCATGAAAGCTTATGTTTTAAGTATAAAAACTAGCTAAAATATAGAAATAAGATAGCATATTTGCATGCTATCACATAGTTAAGTCCCCAGCTACTTACGAGGTTCTGTCCCTGAGAAGGTAGGCTTATTGAATCGGCTACATGTCACTCTCTATACTAGTCTAAGGACAAGCCCCTATAAGCAGGAGTTCTTAACTTGCTCAGGATTCAGGTCGAGTCACTAATGACCATCTATAAATTATCAGTCTTATCCTGTTAACGGCGTTATACTGGTTAGACTAATAATTTGCAGTCCGGTCTTGTATGAACTCTTCATACAGGATGCCCTCACTCGCATGTCAACCACATAAATGAGTTGAATTACCTCATTTATATTAATTACAAAATGGGTCGCATCCATGGTGTTACAAGAATAAGGTTCAACCTTATTCTTATACCATAGACCATTTAGGTTCTACTCTTGAACACAATCCAAATAGTGTCTACTACACTGATGTTCAAGATATATTATAACCTTGGAGCTTAGTTTATTGGATTTATAAAGCAAAAATATAATTTTATCAAAACAAATAACTATTTATTTATTTGATCAAAATTACATAAGTTTTAGGGCACAAATCCCAACAATTGGGTGTATCCATACCACCCTCACCCATGCTAGTCAAAGGACAGACCCCCGCATACAGGAGTTCGTGACACGCTCAGGATTGAGGACGAGTCACTAATGGTCATCTACGAATTTATTAGTCCTATTGTTAACGGTGTTACATCAGTAGGTCTAATAATTCACGGTAAGGTCTTGTACAATCTCATTGCACAGGATGCCCCCACTCGCATGTCAATCACATGAACGAGCTAGATCACCTCGTTTGTATCTAATACAAAGCGGGTCGCATCCACAGTGTAACCAGGATGAGGTTTCTAACCCTATCCATATATTGTAGACCGTTCGGGTCACTAACTCAAACGTGATGTTCCCCGTGTGTCAACTACACACCGTTCAACTACTATAATATGACCCTAGAGTTTAGTTTATTGGATTAAATTTTATAAAATGCGAGATACAAAATTTTTGACAAATCAATAACTTTTATTCATTTAAAAACAATTGTATTACAATCTTCACGAGATTAGGGCAAATACTCCAACATAAGTAGTGTCTCAACGCTACATGTGCAGGAATCTTTGCTTGAATGTTGCATCTTGGAGCATCACGCGATGCCCATGTAATGTCTTGATGTTATTCCCTCCAGATTTTTAGCTTGATTTCTTCCTTCTTCTGACTTGGCTTCATCTTATATAATTCTTATAGAAAACTCGATTTTACTCCAAATTCTCGATTTCTAAAAAATAAACAAATATGAACGTGAAAGTAACCAAGTAATCAACAAAACTAGCAATTAATAAGGCCTAAAAATAATTCACTTTGTGTGCTATCAACCATTCATGAATGGTTGACTTGCATATAATGGTTATGTCCATAGGTATAAATTTTCCTACCGTGTATAAGAGTGTAACTCTAGGTCTATAGTGGAGTGACCTAGAGTTAGTGAATGAAAATTAATTGATTATAGAGTTTAATTAATTAATTAATTTTATATCATTGAATTTTATAATCTTTAGGTTCTTAAAATCTCTTTCACATAATAACACTAAAAGGATCAATTTAGTTGAAAGAAATTTGAAATGATCAAATGAATATTTAATTTATTGAAAATATTAAATGAAAAAGATATATATTTATTGTGTTTGATACCTTAAATATTAAAGGTAATAGTATATTAATGTTATTAGAGATACATTAATAGAAGAATAGATATGAAATTTTAATGGGATTCAAACAGGTATAGTATAGGAGATTTGAATGAGATTTAAATATGTTTTAAATATATATTTTAATGCAATGATAAAATATATTATTTAATTTTTTGGCAAAGATTTTGCTCTAAGTCCTATAAATAAGATCGTTGAATCGAGTTAAAATAAGACCTCTCCTCCATAGAGAATTGAGAATTCTCTCTCAACTATTTATCCTTGTTCACTTTCTTTTGAATGTTCCCACAACCACACGCTTTGGTCTTGTGTTCGAGTTATAGCAAGAAATACTTTATGAAAGTCTTGGAGACTCAACTCACTAAAATACAAGAAGCTTCAAAGAACCACCATAACTATCTCCAATATTTGTTTAATTCTAATAAATCAAAATCGATCTCAAATTAGTTTTTAAATTGTCTAGAAACTATAACTATCTCCAATATTTGTTTAATTCTAATAAATCAAAATCGATCTCAAATTAGTTTTTGAATGGTCTAGAAACTATAAGAATGTGTTGCACAGTTAATTGTTCATTCCTATCTCTCTAGGAATTAAGTGGTCCAATGGGTGTTCACATGGGTAGTATTTATAAGACTATTTTAGGGTCAAAGTGTAAATGTAAAACAAGTAAAGAGGGCAAAGCTAATCAATTACCTAAATGGATATTTGAGCTCACCCCATTTTGGGCCCAGTTAATTAAAGCATAATTTTAAATTTGGGAAGGAAGTAAATAAACCTAAAAAATAATTTTAGCACTAATCAAGTAATTAAATCTAATTAAACCCAATTGAACTTAATAAAAAGATAATTGTTAAAATTAATTTGATTAATTGAAAGAAATAATTTTAACAAGTTTCAAGAGTTGGAAGTACGTAAAAACTTATTTTCATAAGAGAGAATTGCTTAGATAACTCTTTAAACATAGAGAGTTATATTAATTTAAAAGATTGGTGAGAAGTTAAATATAAATTATTTTGTTAACATTAATAGATTATGTAGTTAAACATGCAAATCACCCTCATGAACGATTGACATGAACACATGAGAGGGAGGAATGAAGTACAAATACCTTTTTTTTAAAAAAAAAGTTAAAATATATGGAGGAAGTGAGTTCACTAATGAGAGCGAGAATGAGTATAAACGAAATCGAGATTGAATTATGTGATGAGAGTGATAAATAGAGTGCAAAGTTCAAAATATATAAAAGAATTGAGTTCAATAACGAGAGCAAGAGTGATAAATAGAGTGTAAAATTCAAAATATACAAAGAAATTGAGTTTAGAGATAAGAGCGAGAATTTACCGTAGAAATGAAAACTTTAACAAATTAGAGGAAGAATGACATGTAATAAACTTTCTAATGGGACAATAATGTAATTTTGAGAAACAGAACATTTTCTATTTTCCTACAATTTAAAAGATTGGGCATATTATATTATATAAAAGAAAAGTTAAAAGACAGAGAAATTGAATATAGTATTGATAGATGTGGAGGGAAGATCCGCAAGCACTTGCGTGGAGTTTATAAATTGTGTGTGTCGTCCTCATCCTTCCTTTTTCCACTTTCAGAAAACAACCAATTTTGCTCTGTTCGCCTCACAAACTCTCTCAATTTGAAATTCACAGTCTCAAATTATTATTACTTCACAGCCGTCAAAGCGTATTGTTAGCAAGATTCATGCCCCCTTTCCTCAACCAACCAACAAACCAACCAACTCCCTTTTCCTCTTCCCAATACCACACTTCATTTCTTCCTCTTACAACCAGCTTCCCCAATTTCCACCTAAAATTTTGTCAATTTTACTTGTTGGGTTGTGACAAAGAGAACTGAAGAAGCAGGGGGAACCCTAGAATTTCGGCATGGCTTCGTCGAATGTGGAGATGGCATCCACGTCGAAGACCAATCCGGATCTGCCGCGCGAGTCCTCTGTTTGTTCCATTTCCACAATTATCGCTGATCTACAGCATAGTGATTCCTCCAGGAATTTGGTTTCCATGAGCATGGATGACCTGCTTAAGAACATCTATTCTGATGGTCAAACTCATAATCAAGTGCAGGAGGAGAATCCCATTATTGGGGCGTCGATCCCGCGCCAAGAGAGCTTTCCTCTCCCCAAGGAATTGAGCACCAGGACTGTGGAGGAGGTCTGGAAGGAGATCGTTGCTGGGGCTGATCAGAGGCGGGAGGCTGCTACGGATCAGGAAATAACCCTCGAAGATTTTCTATCCAAGGCTGGGGCTGTTCATGAGGAGGATGTGAGGAGGGGCCCTGTAATCCCCGAAACTGGGGGTTATGGTGTGGACTCGGCGCTTAATAATCAGTTTCAGATTCCGTCGCAGCAGTTGGAAGGTGCGATGGTTGGGTACGCGAGTGGGGTCGATGGGAGAATGGTTGGAGTTGGGAGAGGGAAGAGAAGGGCTGTTGAGGAACCAGTTGACAAGGCCACACAGCAAAAACAGAGACGGATGATCAAGAACAGGGAATCCGCTGCCCGTTCTAGGGAACGCAAGCAGGTAAGCGATTTGTTCTTATGTCAGAAATCTTGCTTTACTTTTTCGTGTTTCTGAGCGGAATAGAGTAATTGAATTTCGCAATTCGAGCTGTTTGAGTTTCCCCTCTCTGTGAAAATCTACGGGAGTTTTTATTCATCGTAATTTTCATGTTTCAATGCATCACTTGTTATTGTGAGGCAGAGAAACTAGAAACATTTCTATTATTTTGGCTGTCTAGGAAGTCAAGTTCTTGAAGTAGGTTAAGATTTTCCAATTCTTATTTGCACTTCATTCCTACGAGATTTAATTTTATGCGTTTATGTTTAGGCATATACGCTAGAGCTAGAGTCTCTCGTGACCCAACTGGAGGAGGAAAATGCACGGCTATTGCGAGAAGAGGTACCTCTGGCTAAAATTTGTGCTGTTCTTTTCTTCTAGTAAATATTTGGTTTTCACATTTAATCAAGTATAGTATCACTAGATTTGTCGCCCCCTTCCCTTCTGCTCCCATTGCCATAATACCTATTGATTGGATAAGCAGTTGGATTGCGTGTTCTAATGGTGGTTTATGCCTCTCAAGGAGATGACTCTCAAATGATACATGTAACTTTTTAAAAAAATCAGCATTATTCATTGTAACTTCTTTCTGAAACTGATGCTTGAAAGACAAGAGGGAAGGAAAAACTACACTGACCCTGTTGACTCGGGAGGTGGAGGGGATCGTGATCATCCTTTTCCTGAAATGTTGTGGAAGTCTCAGAACATAAATAGTCGAAGAGAGAGATCCTATCCAGCGTTGCTCTTAAAAGGGGTTATCACCAGTTTGATTTGAGTCATTGTTAGGACAACTGAAGGCTTGCCCAATCACTTCTTCAGGGTTCCGTACATTAATTAAGATGCCTGAATTGGCTAAAACATGGTAAATATAAGAATATTTCTCCAAGCGTTGTGGGTATAAGAAAGTTGCATGTAAGAAGCTTGAGCTGGACTTGAACAACAAACATAGCCCCTCCGAGTGACTGAGATGCTGATGGTATCACCAGTTTCATTGTTGGGGTTTGTGGCTCGTAGGAGTCCAGCAATGCCCTTGTCTCCTTTCTCAAGGGGAAGAGAAAGCCATGGCTGAAAATCGGTTTCGATTTTCATCCAAGTCTAAGAAGCATACCAAGGGATCTGACCCTCCTGAACGTTTCCATCTGTTTCCTCTTCATTCTCCTTGATATTGTAACAGGCAGTGATTCTCCTACTCATTAGAAATATGAGGAAGTCCCCAGTAACTGTGATATATAATAATAATTTTGGGACATCATGGTCAACAGTTAATTCAGTAAAACTAATCACAATTCACAAATTGTTGGTTTCCTTTATTCTGCTAACCTCAACTTCCATATATACTTCTCTATAGCTAGTAACATTATGCACACTATTAATGCCATAAGAAATGTCATTCCATGGTCGTCACTTTTGGAAACTAGGTCATGATATGCCAATGAGTTGTGCTCATTTTACTAGTTTGTTCTCGACTTATTTGATGACTTTGGTCCGCTGCATGCTGGATTCATCTTAGGATTTCTGTATGTGTCGAGTCTAAATCATCATCCATTCAGAAGTTCTGAGGAATCAAATTCTAAATGCAGGCTGAGCACATCAAGGAACGATCTAAGCAGGTATGTACTTCTTACTTGACATTATTTTTCTTTTGACATTATTTTTCTTTCTTTTATGTAGTAGTTGATGCATGCTTGAGAGTGTTAAATAAGATATTATTTGGGATTTAATATTTAGAGTTTTGTACCTTTTGGAAGAAGGCTTGTCTATGTTTCTTAATTCATGAGCTGTATAATTTTGTTTTTATTTATTTAGTCATGTTTCTTTCCTTTTTATATTTTGTTTTTTGTTCTGGGGTGGTCTTTTTGGAAATTAGTATATTATGATGAGTTGTTGCATATTAACACTTCACATTCAAGAGTTGAACCAAAAGCTTATCTTAAACAGTACTTAAATGTCAAATCACAGGATACTTAACCTTGTTATATGTGGTAACTTATATGGTATGTATGAACTAGTCTCATGCTAGATTTACTTGCATTGATAACTCAGATGCTTGGTACCAGTACTGTCATTTACAATAACTCAGGTGCTATATTGCATGGTAAAAAGTTGTAGTTTAGACAGCTGTAAATTTTGTGAATTTGGAGTCCATTGAGCATTCAGAAAAATAAACTCAGATGTTAAGTCTTAGGTTTAAGTCTAAGTAGTAGCTACTAGTCCCAGTTTTTGGCTTAGAATTTGTAGGATTGAACTGTTTGCTCAATGGAATTAGTCAAGGCATGTATAAGTCAGCTTAGACAGCAATGGTTATAAAATAAATGCATCTAAAAAAACAAATAGGATGAATAAATTCAACAAGTTTTACGCATCATGGATTGCCCTAATGATCAATAAGAGCCACGAGAATAATAAAGGGCTAGAGTGAATGGGTTCAATCCATGGTCCCTTCCTAGGATTTAATATCCTGCGAGTTTTCTTGGCAACCAAATGTAGTAAGGTTATGCGGTTGTATTGTGAGATTAGTTGAGGTGCAAGTTGGCCCGAACACTCACGGACATAAAAAAAAATAACAAGCTTTATTTCTTTTTTCCTGCTTAAGAAATTTTAATCAAGAAGAAAAATACTCTAGAAATGTGAACATATGTTGTATCAATAAATTACAAACTTCTTTATGTAATCATGTGACTCTATCGATTCTCATCCCAAAAAGCAACATGGTTGTTGAAGAAAAAATAAGCATAAACACAAAGATAAAACTTGATATTTAAGAAAATAAGTTCGAGCATTCTTGTAGTTTTTGGGATTTGTTTCCTTTTTTCTGTTGTGTCCTTCAGTTTTGTTCTTTTGTTTATTCTCTTTGCTTTCTCTTTTTTAAAGTCCTCTCTTTGTAGGCGTATATTTTCTTATGTTTTGTAGCTTCTATTAATGAAATTTCTGTTTCCTTTCCAAGAAAAAAGAGAGAGAAAAATAAGAAAATAAGTTAAAGCAACTTATCTTAATTTATTATTCGGCAGCTTTTTCATTTGAAACCCTATTGAGAAAATTGGGAATGAAAGAGACGTTTTTTTGAAAAAGTCCTAGTTCTTTTGACGAGGGCAATAAGTTATTAATTTCCAGCTCTTTTTTTCTCAAAAGTTGGTTTTCGATCCAAAAAAAGGGGAAAAAAAAATGCTACTCTAATGTAAGAAATGGTTTCTGTGCACATGGATTTTGTTATTTCAATTATTCTGGAGTTATTTAGCCTTGTGACAACTAACAACCATATGAGAAGACAGCTATCTTTCTTCCAGCATTGCCCTCTAATTGCACTTAACTTCATGGAATAAAAGCAAATCCTAGAGCTTCTAACTAATTTATGCCGAAAAACAACTGCCTAGATATTTCTTGGCAAGGGGTCTGAAACGATAATCTGCTCATACTGGTCCTTTGATGATCTTTGCATTAGTATCTCTCTGTGTGTATAATGCATGCATAAAAACCAGAGTAATATATTAATCAGTAAAAGGTAAAACCCAAAGTAATGTATTCATTAGCAAAATGTGACCACAGAAGAGGAGTCCTCTTTGGAAAAAAAATTGCATAATAATTTGATATTTGTTCTTTGTTTTTGTTTTCTGTTCACCCGTTGTGGAGTTTGTATCCTTTGAGCATTAATCTCTTTTCATTATGTCAATGAAAAGTTTCGTTTCTTATTTTAAAAAAAAAATGATATCTAATGAAAAGTTTCGTTTCTTATTAAAAAAAAATTGATATTTGTTCATCATCTTGGCTTGAATGACTTTTTGTCCCTTGTCAGCTATTAGATGCTAACATTCTTGAGATATCCTAACTCATTACATTAACTGACCTGGAAATTTGAGATAGGTTTTGTCTTAATATTCCTCAGCAACTATTTAGGCGATAAGTTTAGAAAAATCAAAGATAATTGAAGGTTTTGAATCAACTATTGGAAACAATATGGACTGGTTACATAGGAAAACAAGTATCTTCTTATGAAATAATCGTAAGAAAAGTAATTAGAAGAACAAGAATCACAGTTTTTTTAAGAAAACGTTCATTAAAATAAATGAAAGAAGAAACAGTGGGGTGACCGAAAAGAATCTGAAGCAATGAAGCCGATGAGAAAAAGTGTTTTTTACTCTTGATTTTAACTATTAAAATCCCAAAAGAAATTCCATCCCAATAATTGCTTTAATATTTTATTTATGGGATACGAGCAGTTAATTAGAAATATGCAATAACCTAGGTTGTGTGGTTTACGGTATTGAATGGGATAATTATTTATTAGGAGTTAGAATTAGCAATTATTTCTTATTTTATTTGGATTGAAAGCTCCAGGCGAGTTTTCTTAAGATATCATCATTTTGTTCAAGGCAAATGAAGTTTATTTGATAAAAATGCTGGATGAAGTAATATATGATTCATTCACCTTTGCATCACAATTGATTTCTAGAATTTGAATTGAGATGGGTTTGAGGAAATTTATTGAATGTGGCCGTGACATTGTGGTCATCCCCCCTCTAAATCATTGATTAAGGAAAATTTTAGTTTCTCTCTGACATTCAATGGTATAAAAATGTCGGCTACATTGTACTAGCCTCTTCGAATAATTTATCCTCTTCGTTTGAAATAACTTCACTTGGTACATATAAATTTGGCATATGTTTACATCTAAGTTTATATTTGTAAACAATTGAAGGTTTTCCTGTATGCGAGTGTTTTTATGCATAAAGTCATTATTGTCGGAACTGTCTTTTTCCTTCTCAAAAGGCATCGCTATTTCATACGTCATAATATTGCATTGAAGTCACTGATTTTCTTAATTTACAGTTGATGTTTTCAACAAACACGTTCTTTAGGAAGAACACTATGCCCATTTCATTTTTCCTTGGACCATTTTGAAATTTGTTCATGAAACTCCTAATAGGATCTGCCTCAAATTACATTTCAATTACATATATTGGCTGTGTTCTATATTCACCGAAACACAATGATCACAAATTCTGAGTTTATTGCTTGATAAATTTGTTATTTCCCACAAGTTCTTGAGCTTTATGGTAATTGACATTTGAATTGATTGTTAATGTTTCTTCAGCATAAAATGCAATTAGATAGAATTTGCTTGATCAAAACTCCGGTAGCATCCTTAGCTGTTTTGTTTAATTGCTTACAAATGCAGTATATAGAAGCTACTCCACCTATTACTTTTTACTCCTTTGAAATGAATCGACTTGATTCTCTTTACTGGTTGTAGTATTACTGACAAACTGGTATTTTTATTGGAGCTCAAGGAGAAACTCATTCCAATCATCGAGAAGCGGAGACCACAGCGCGCTCTTAGAAGAGTAAATTCTTTATAGTGGTAGAGTGTACTCTGGAGGTATGGAATGGGTGTTTCAATTTACGGTTGTTAATAATACGAAACTGGGTTGCGTGCCTGCTCTAATGAAGGTATATAACCAAGTTAGCCATGTCATAGAGATAGATATTTGGGGAATAAAACACAAAAACTGTCCACCAAGTAAATACAAAAAGTAGTTTGACGACACACTGTGTATGAACTTGTCATTTATAGTCTACAGAAACCGTTGAATCCGATGTCGAAAGAGGTGGTCGATACAGAAGATTTGGACGTCGATGCATTGCACTCTACTTGTGGCTGCTAAGTGATTATACATGTATTGCGTCTGTTTTATCATCAGTTGTTGAAGAAAAGGGAAAGAAGATAAGTAGATAAAAGAAGTTATCTTACATATGGCTCTAGTTTTCCTTTCTTGCTGATAGAGGGAATTGGGTGGTGGTGATTAATCTGAATTTGTTTTACTAATATAATTTGTTTGTATGTATGTTCCTGCATCCAAGAGCTTTCCATATTTGCTCTATTTGTGAATGCTTTACAAATTCATTTCCTTATTGCAGTAAATGATGAGAATCAAGTTTTCAGTGTGATTATGTTTTTTCCTTGGGGTTAAATTTGTTATTTAGTTTTTGAAGTATTTTGTCTCTAATTCTAAAGGTTTTAGTTTGGTTTCCAATGTTTTAGAAGATTTAATTTTGTCTCTGTGTTTCTAAAAGGAAAAATTACCTAAATGTCTATTCTTGAATTAAGAATGGTATGTGAAAGTTGGAGGGTCTCTTCACTTATATTGGATTTTTTCTTTTAATTGGATGAGAAAATGTTGTATTCATATCATTAAATTTATCGTAACCCATTAGTTTAAGCTTTTGGATTGATTGGTAATTGTGTCATGGTGTGTGGTTATGTATCACTTATAGTGAAAAAAGATTTTGGGTCCATGGCTCTCGTCCTCAACCTCAAGTTCTTTGTCCAGTTAGATGTCTTTCATCACTACTCTACTTGTTTAGGGAATGTAGTGTGCGTGTGTTAATTCGAGCATAGCTCAATAGATAATATATCAAGGGGCAACTAGAAAAATGTCTAGATTTAATCCATCCTTAATGAGAAATGTCTAAATTAGTTTGAAATTGTAAAAATGTCTATCTTTTTTTCTTACTTTATATAAAAGTGTTTGGGACAAAAATACCCCTAATGTAGTTATTTAAAAGGTTTACCTACAAATATGACTAAGAACAGGAGGCTAACAAATACGAGTGAATCAAGGGTGAATTTTTTATAAAATTTTTGTAGATAAGTAAAAGCAAATAAATATATTCTAGTGATTCTAATACACTGTTTGAAAAAACTAACGATCGAACTAAATAAAGGAAACAAAAAAATGGAACAAAACAACCCAGAAGATGAAGAAAGAACCAGAAGGGGGTGTTTGGTTGATGGGATTGAGTTGGGTTAATAACCAAACTTCTTGTTTGGCCCACCAACAATTATAATCGGTGACTTAATAACTCAACTCCATGGAGTTGAGTTATTAACTCACCCGTACAGTACTTTCCGGTGGTGGTCCGACGATTTTCTGATGACGGTCCGACGACCTTCCGACGATGGTCCGGCGACCTCCCGACGACTTTCCGACGACGGTCCGGCGAGATGAAGAAGGTTGAGAAAAGGAGAAGAAGAGGAGAGTTTTGAAGTGTGCATTTAAGTTGTTAATACTCTAGTTTAAATAGGCACTAAAAAATCCTAATTCTTTTAGAACAAGTAATTTTAATCCTTTTAGAAAAAGGAATCCTAAACCTTTTTAAAACATAAATCCTAATCTTTTTTTAAACTTTAAAACACCATTTTCTAATCCTGATCTGATTATCCAAAGATTCCAATTTAAAACAAATACAATTAAAGCACCTAATTTTACGGGTTGTCACAATATTACCTATCTAAGAAAAACTTTCGTCCTCGAAAGTTGCTAGAACTTTACAACGGTCACGTCCTCGAACCATAATCTAAACTTAAACTCTAAACTACCTTAGCACAAGAACAAAGAAGTCAAAAGCATAACATAACAAATGTTAACACACAAGCAACTCAAATAACTTTAACTACTTTAAAAAATAAAAGCAAATCTAGAGATGACGAGGCGACTTCCTACGAGAGGCTATGATGATTGTTACCTACGATGTAAGCGAGTATGCAAAGTCTAAAACTCATGCTCTGATACCAACTGTAACGACCTTAATTTTTCAAACCCAAAATTTCCTAGGGACGTTACTAAGAAACACCGCATGCACCGAAAATTTTGGCAGCATAACAGCGCTGCTAGAACCTTGATGACATATCTAATATTTTGTAGATATGCAACTTCAATATGGCATAAAATATTTAAGTATGTTGGTATATTTTTAACATCTTCACGAGGTAAACTATTTATTTCATTCTAAAGATGTTCATAGACAATGTTTGTGTTTAGAAAAATTTAAATAAACACTCTTCATATGTAAAGTATAAATACTAATACCTACCTAAATTAAAATAAAAAAGTAGTAGTGAATATGTGCATAAAAAAATGAACAAAATTCATATTGAAGAGTAAAAGTTCTAACTAATGAATTTTATTGGAAAAGAAATATTGATATCAAACCCAATATCCATTACTTTTGCAAATATCTCTAACATACCTTTGGAAAATAATAATATATATTGTAATTTTATAATTGATCACATAATTGGGTTTTGAAATTGTAGACAAATGTGTTTGTATTTGATTTGTAGACAATGAATACACGTTTTTTTTGCAAAGTATTAATACTAATACCTAAGTACATTAAAATAAATAGATTAATGGTGAACATGTGCTTAAAAAGAAGAAACTCCTTCATATTGAAGAATATGTTCTCAATAATATAAGATAAAAAATGAATTTGATTGGAAAAGAAAAATTTGTATCAATCTCAATATCTAATACTTTTCTAAATATCTGATAAATCTTGCAAATGGTAATATATTGTAAATTTGTAGTTCATCTCATAATGAAGTTTTAAAATTGTAGGTAAATATGTTTGCCATTGATTTGATGGAAACAAAAAATGTAAGGAAAAAAGTCACAAAAAATCAAACTTATTCACTTTACAAAAAACTGCACCAGATACCCTTGACATAATAACTCAACTCTGCACCCCAAACACTAATTTCCAGAACTCACTGACAAAACAACTCTGCACAACTCAACCCAACTCAACTCAACTCTACTCTGGATCCAAACACCCCCGAATAGATTAAGTAACATAATTGGGCATATACCAATCTGAGTAACACAGAAACAAAGATATTGAAAAAAAAGTCTCCCATTTATATACCACCAACCCCAAAGTAATGTGGCACAACTTCCATCGAAAACCTGCTAAAAGATTCAAAAAAATGATTAAAGGTATATTTGAGCACCTGAACTGATACCCATCCGTTCGCGTTCTTCTTACCGATTGCTTTCAAACATTCGACTTCTAGAGCACCTACTCTGCGGTTGGGCGATTTTGAAGGGAATTAGAATCCATGCGCAGTGGAAGACGATTGAATCGTCATGGTATCATCATGCAACGTGTTTATTAAAACCGATCTACCTATTAGATCTAGGCTAAACATCTTTGAAAAATGTACAAAGAAGAAAGTTAACTTACTTGTTGTAGATCGATTCAAACAACTTCTCTCGCAGATCCACGAACTCTTGGCGCTCCTCGATCTCCCCGAACTCTTCCCACGAACGAATCCCGAACACTACCAAAATAGATCTTCTTGGTTGTTCTCTTTTGGAGAAGGAAGTTGGTGGGAACTTTGTGTTTTGGAAGAGGTGGAGAAATGAAAGAATTGAGAGAAAGCATCATTAGATTCTTAGGTCAAAATCCAAAAATGACAACTTGGCTTACCAAACCCATCTTACAAAGGGTTTAAATAGTGGAATGATGAAGTTCACAACTTCACATAATTACCACTTTACCACAACCATATGTTATGTAAATCTCATTCACATAATTATATAATATAAGATATCTCATATCTTATGTTGCAAATCTCATTTGCAATAATTGTGATTTAATCAAATTGAATCACATTCAATTTATTTTCTCTCTATCAATTTCTCCAATTAGCCTTTAATTCAACAATTAGGCTAACATATAGTTTATTATGAATCTCATTCATATTAAACTATATATTATATCATCTATATGATATAATTACTCTTAAAGTTAAATTGAACACTTCAATTTCATACCAAAACTTTAACCCTTCTTTTATCCCAGATTGAGCCAACCAAGGGACCTAATGGACCTACAGTGATGGGCTCCAATGATCTGAGGTTAATCAGTCAAACTCTTTGACCCGGTCAACCAATATTCATTAGCTACAGTGACACTCCACTAAAGCCTGTAGTTGTACTCCCATCAGTGTAGAATATTACGTGTCCACCGATATAACCAATGCTCATGAGTCGACCCTTCACACAGTTGTTCATAGACACGGTTGGGTCAAATTACCGTTTTACCCCGTGGTCTATATCTTGTTCCTTAAGTCCCCCCACCGCTTCTCTAATGAACAACATATTGTGATGGTCCAACCATACACAACACCCTTCTCGGACGGTGAGAAGGTGGGCGCCCGTTGACCAAGCCACAGAGAGGCGACTTAAGGGAACAACCCTCTAGTTTCCCTATAGGCGTGGAACGAGTGAATTTCATCTCGCGTAATTAGGTTCCCGACTCTCTCTACTTGGTTACGTCCACGAGAAGATAGGCATATTAGGCGAGTGGCGGGACCACCCTCACCCGCACTAATCAAAGGCGGACCCGTGACATGCGAGTCCGTAATACTCGAGGATTGTGTCGAGTCACTAATGGTCATCTACGAATTTATTAGTCTTTTCTTGCATTAGCGGTGTTATATCGATGAAGTCTAATAATTCATGGTCCGGTCTTGTACAATCTCATTATACAGGATGCCCCCACTCGCATGTCAACCACATGAACGAGTCGAGATCACCTCGTTTGTATCTAATACAAAGCGGACCGCATCCACAGTGTATCCAGGATTAGGTCTCCAACCCCATCCTTATATCGTAGACCGTTCGGGTCATTAACTCGAGCGTGATCCTCCTTGTGTGTCAACTACACACCGCTCAAGTTCTAGTTTTCTCATATATTCAATGACCCCGGAGCTTAGTTTATTGGAAAGGTTTAAAATATTTGTGAGACACAAAGTGAAGAAAATAATAACTCTTATTAATTTCAAAACAATATTTTACAAACACGAGATTAGGACAAAAATCCCAACAAACTCCCATTTGGACTGAGCTAGTGGAGAAGGTACATTTCCAAAATGTATTTGAATTACAATAAACTAGGGCATTGAATACCCGTTTACACATCTCCCACATGCCCTAGTCAGGAAGCTCTCGAATACCTAGACTCTCTAGGTGACCCTCAAACACTTTAGCCGTGAGGGGCTTTGTAAATGGATCAGCTACATTGTGCTCCGATGCTATCTGCGTGACTGTCACGTCTCCGTGATGCACAATTTTCCGTATCAGATGATACTTGCGCTCAATGTGTTTACCTCTCTTATGGCTTCGAGGTTCACGTGAATTGGCTCATCGCACCATTTGTTATCACATAACATGGCGTGAGTGGCAAGTTCATATTTGGAACAACTTCCAAGTCTTTCATGAACTTCCTTAGCCAAACAGCTTCCTTTGCAGCTTCACAAGCCGCAACATACTCTGCTTCCATAGTGGAATCAGCAATGCATCCTTGCTTGATACTTCGGCAGACTACAACTCCTCCATTTAAAATGAAGGTTGCCCCTGAAGTGGATTTCCTAGAATCCTTATCAGTCTGAAAATCAGAATCTGTGTATCCTGTAAGGATCAAATCCCCACGCCCATACACTAAGTTGTAGTTCCTCGTTCTCCTAAGATACTTGAGGATTGTCTTTACGGCTGCCCAGTGATCTAATCCTGGATTGGGTGATATCTCTCGACAATTTCGACTGCATAACAGATGTCGGGCCTTGTACACAACATGGCATACATCAGGCTCCCTACAGCTGAAGCATATGGAATACGTCTCATATCCTCAACATCTTGAGGAGTCTTAGGACACTGATCCTTAGACAAGTGAACCCCATGTCTAAAAGGCAGCAACCCCTTCTTGGAGTTCTGCATCTTATATCTAGACAAGATCTTGTCAATATAAGATGCCTGAGACAAGGCTAGTATTCTGTTCTTCCGGTTCCGGACTATCTGGATACCTAGAACATACTGAGCTTCTCCCAAATCTTTCATTTGGAATTGTGAAGCTAGCCATTTCTTAACGCAAGAAGAAATTCTACCTCATTCCCAATGAGAAGAATATCGCCCACGCACAACACCGTAAATGTGATGAGCTTTGTCAACGATTTTCTTGTAGACACAAGGTTCGTCGACATTTTGATCAAACCCATAAGATTTGATTACCTCATCAAACCTTATATTCCAAGACCTCGAAGCTTGTTTCAGTCCATAAATGGACTTATGAAGCTTGCAAACTTTTTGCTCTTGGGCTTGGGCAATGAACCCTTTGGGTTGTTCCATGTAGATGGTCTCGTCAAGCTTGCCATTGGTAAAGGTCGTCTTGACATCCATCCGCCATACCTCGTAGTCATAATACGTGGCGATGGCCGAAGGATCTCGATCGACTTTACCATGGCAGCGGTGGAAAGGTCTCCTCATAGTCAACCCCTTCAACCTGGGTAAAACCCTTTGCAACTAGTCGGGCTTTGAAGGTTTGCACCTTCCCATCTACGCCACGTTTACGCTTGTAGATCCATTTACAACCAATAGGTTTTACCCCATCCGGTTGATCCACAAGCTCCCGCATGTAATTGAAGTACATAGACTCCATTTCTTGGTCCATAGCTTTAATCCATTCGTCTTTATCAACATCACCATTGCACGATCAGAGGTCAATGGATCCTCACGATCATCGTTAGCGGCGACAACTAAGGTTTCAATTTAAACCCATATAGCGATCGGGCCGTCTCACGGTCCTCCCACTACGTCGAGGCATTCCCAACTCTTGGGAACGGATTTGACTAGACGTGCTAGGATCAACAACACTTGTTGATGTACTAGCCCCGTCAACAACTCTTGCTGATTAACTGTCCATTTCATTCAATACAATTTTACTTCTTGGTACATGATCCACGACGTGGTCTTCCTCTAGGAAAGTGGTTTTGTCGACACAAGCACCCTATTTTCCCTAGGATCGTAAAAAAGCACCACCACCCTAGTCTCTTTAGGGTAACCTACGAATAGGCACAATTTGAACGAGGTTCCAACTTTTTCGGGTTTGACACCAACACATGGGTTGGGCATCCCCAAATCCTGAAGTGATGATAACTGCCTTTACGTCCACTCCAGAGCTCGAAAGGTGTTTCACAAACACTCTTCGAGGGAACATTGTTCAAAATGTAAACCGCAGTCTCTCTGCACTACCCCGAAAGAATCGGGGAGACGAGCATAGCTCATCATCGACCAACCATGTCCAACAAGGTTCTGCTTTCTCCTCTCCGATACACCATTCTCACTGTGGCATACCAGTGCCGAGAGTTGGGGCGTAATTCAGTGTTCTATCATATAGTCCCGGAATTCGGTGTCCATGTACTCTCCACCTCGATCCGATCGAAGTGTTTTAAGCGATTTACCTAAGAGGTTCTCAACCTCGAGTCTTATACTCCTTGAACTTTTCAAGAGTTTGGACTTCTTATGCATTAGGTAAATATACCCATATCCGGAGTAATCGTCATGAAAGACACGAAGTACTCATAACCGCCCGAGCTTTAACATTCATCGGACCACGGAGAGGTCAGAATGTATTAACTCAAGAGGCTCTTTGGCTCTATATCCTTTTCCACTAAAAGGACGTTTGGTTATTTTGCCTTCAAGGCATGACTCACATACTGGTAAAGATTTTTCTTCCAACTCGTTTAGAAGTCCACTCTTCACCAGTTTCTCAATCCTATTGAGATTAATGTGGCCTAACAGTAGATGCCAAAGATGGGCATTTTCTTTTGGAGAAATTTTTGCTTTCTTAGTTCGTGTTTCCATGAGCTTTTTAAACAATTCGATATTTAAAACACTTTTAACCGAATTGGGTTTTAAAACATACAGATTATTTTCAAGTGAAGCTGAACAAATTACATTCCCTTTGAAAGAAATAAACGCTTTATTTAATTCAAATGAAACGGAAATACAATGTTCAATTAGGCAGGAAATAGAAACAAGGTTTCTAGTAAACCCTGGAACTATGTACAAATTGTCTAACAATAAGTATTTTGCGCCTAAAATTCAAACTTCACTGTGCCGATTCTTTGCGGCGAGAGACAAGCTCTCCGGATCAACCCGTAGAGTCACCTCACCCTCTCTCGCAGCCGCCAGAATCAATCCACGAAAAGAAGAACAAACGTGGTTAATGGCGCTGAATCCAATATCCGGGAAGAGTCATTACTCTCCACTAAACATGTTTCTACCACAAGTAAATCACATTTACCTTGGTTCTTCCTCTCGGCCAGAATTTGGGACAATTTCTCTTCCAATGTCCGTTTCCATTGCAGTGGAAACATTTTCCTTTCTCTGCAACCTCCTTGACCTTCTTGCCCTTCTGGGTGGCAGCTCGGTCAGTTTTACCCCTCTTCATCCTCTTCTTCCCTTTCGGGCGTGAAGGAGCAACGAGTTTTGTCCTGCAGGTCGAACCCCGTGATAAGACTCCATGAGGCAACATTTGCCTCAGATTCCTTGACCATGTTGAGGGATTGGAAATTCTGTAGCTCATTGAGGAGTGTAGCTAATTTTGTTCATAACAGCATTACTACGAAACTGAAGGAAACTCTTCGGAAGAGTCTCCATGATAAAACTGACCTGACTCGACTCATCGATCGAAGCCCCATTCATCTTAGCCAGATTAAAGCGGGTCATCATGTCTAGAACATGTTCACGGACAGACGACCCCTCTTTCATCCGAGCGTTGAAAATGTATTTGAGCGAGTCATGTCGGACCTGAAAGGACTGTTGTTCAAACATTTCCTGCAAGGTCTCCATGATTTCCTTAGCAGAAACCATCAGCTCATGCTTCTTTGCCAAGACATCAGACATGCTGGCAATTATATAAACCTTGGCCTTTTCATTGGCCCTGATCCATCAATCGTACGTATCGCGAACGACACGCGATGCGGTCCAGCCCGGCATCTGAGGACACTTCTCAGACAACACGAACTTTATGTCGTCAGTCACCAAAATTGTATTGATGTTGTTTTTCGGCACCGTAATTATCTCCCACTAACTTATCGGAAGCAAGTAAAGCTATAATAGCGCTAGACATTTTTAGCTAAAATTTTAATAAAAAACTTTGTATTAGTCTCGCAAAAAACCTTTTTGAAAAACCAATCTAAATTTTAGCAAAAATGTTTTCATGATCCCTAGGTCATTCATAATTTTGCAACGATACCTAAAGGTTTAGAATGATCGCCACATAGAAGGGTGAGCAGAACATTCCTCCTCTAGGACGAGACTTTCTCGATCAGACCCTAATCCCAGAATAACTCTTATTCCATTAGGCATCCAATTACCATTTTTCGGTCGAATTCATTAACACTTAACGAATTCTGTGAGTGTCACCCTCAATCTTTAAGTCTCCAAGTATCCGTCCAACTTCTCCTGCAACTTCTTCTCGCAGATCACGAACTCTTCGCGCTCCTCGATCTCCATGAACTCTTCCCACGAACGAATCCCGAACACTACCAAAATAGATCTTCTTGGTTGTTCTCTTTTGGAGAAGGAAGTTGGTGGGAACTTTGTGTTTTGGAAGAGGTGGAGAAATGAAAGAATTGAGAGAAAGCACTTTTGGATTCTTAGGTCAAAATCCAAAAATGACAACTTGGCTTACCAAACCCATCTTACAAAGGGTTTAAATAGTGGAATGATGAAGTTCACAACTTCACATAATTACCACTTTACCACAACCATATGTTATGTAAATCTCATTCACATAATTATATAATATAAGATATCTCATATCTTATGTTGCAAATCTCATTTGCAATAATTGTGGATTTAATCAAATTGAATCACATTCAATTTATTTTCTCTCTATCAATTTCTCCAATTAGCCTTTAATTCAACAATTAGGCTAACATATAGTTTATTATGAATCTCATTCATATTAAACTATATATTATATCATCTATATGATATAATTACTCTTAAAGTGAAATTGAACACTTCAATTTCATACCAAAACTTTAACCCTTCTTTTATCCCAGCATTGAGCCAACCGAGGACCTAATGGACCTACAATGGCGGGCTCCAATGATCCGAGGTTAATCAGTCAAACTCTTTGACCCGGTCAACCAATATTCATTAGCTACTGGTGACACTCCACTAAAGCCCTGTAGTTGTACTCCCATCGATTGTAGAATATTACGTGTCCACCGATATAACCAATGCTCATGAGTCGACCCTTCACAAAGTTGTTCATAGACACGGTGGGTCAAATTATCGTTTTACCCCGTGTCTCATATCTTGTTCCTAAGTCCCCACTTTGCTCCTCTAATGAACAACATATTGTGATGGTCCAACCATACACAACACCCTTCGGGCGGTGAGAAGGTGGGCGCCGTTGACCAAGCCCCGGAGACAAAGACTTAAGGGAACAACCCTCTAGTTTCAGTATAGGCGGGAGCGAGTGAATTCCATCTCGCGTAATTAGGTTCCCAACTCTCTACTTGGTTTTGTCCCTGAGAAGATAGGCATATTGGGCGAGTAACTGGGACCACCCTCACCCGTACTAATCAAAGGATAGACCCCGGAAGACAGGAGTCCGTAATACGCTCAGGATTCAGGTCGAGTCACTAATGGTCATCTACGAATTTATTAGTCTTTTATCATTATGCGGTGTTATATCGGTAAGTCTAATAATTCATGGTCCGGTCTTGTACAATCTCATTGTACAGGATGTCCCCACTCGCATGTCAACCACATGAACGAGTTAGATCACCTTGTTTGTATCTAATACAAAGTGGACCGCATCCACAGTGTATCCAGGATTAGGTCTCCAACCCCATCCTTATACTATAGACCGTTCGGGTCATTAACTCGAACGTGATCCTCCTTGTGTGTCAACTACACACCGTTCAAGTTCTAGTTTTCTCATATATTCAATGACCCTGGAGCTTAGTTTATTGGAAAGGTTTAAAATATTTGCGAGACACAAAGTGAAGAAAATAATAACTCTTATTAATTTCAAAACAATATTTTACAAATACGAGATTAGGACAAAAATCCCAACAGATTTTACCTACCCTTTCCATAACCTTCCTACTCTTCTCGCTACACATAGGGTTTCAGAGTTCTACCCCCCAAGCGTATTCCCCTTCCTGCCTTTCTCGCTACACACAGGGTTTCGAAGTTCTACCCCCCAAGCGTATAGAGGAATCGAAGAACGAAAGGTATGCATGCTCTGGTTGGTTGTGATTTTTTTTGCAAAACTGCATCCCGTTTAGTTTAAAGGGGGGAAATCTGCATTTTAAAGCTTATATAGGTAGTGAAATGTGGAGAAAGGTTTTTTTCGCAAAAAATAAAAGTTAGAATCTCGTGTTTTAGGGATTCTGTTATCCATCCTTCCCCCCTCCTTGATTTCATATATACCCCTTTAATTTTAGGATTGCTCATCTTGACGACGAATAGCAAAAGGAACTGGGGAATCAAGGCAACGGGCTAGTACACGATTACAAGCAGTAGGAGTAACGCCCATAAAGAAATCAAAGAAGGATCTAACCCCCGTACACTTAGATAGTGAGGAAGAGGTAGTTTCTATTCGACACATGCCTACAAGATTCGACTGATTTTTATGTTGAATGTATACTAACCCCACACAATATGCATGAAACTGTTGTTGGAACCTCATATATGTAGACAGTAGAGTCGAAAAAAAAAGATATGAGTACTGGAAACACGACCCCGACAAACCTTAAGTCAAAAGGGAAAGGAACAAAAAGATAACGACCTGTAAAAGTTAGCAAACAAAAAGGCAAGGGGACCCCTAAAAAAAAGGAAGATTCTGAAGACAGTGAGGTATTTCACAATATCTACTTAATATGGATACTTATGAAACTATCTTCTTTATGCTAATTACGCCTTTTTTGTGTAAGGGTGACAATGAGACCGGTGAAGATAATGTTGGAGATTTTGAGAACGAGTCAGGGGATAATAATGCAGAAGATTCATTAGCGCACTTTACTTCTAGCACAGATAATGACAAAGATGAACCACCCACCAAAAAGGCAAAGAAGGGACTACCTGTTAATTAGGTAGTTGTATTCAATAAATTTATATACTTATGTTAAATTTGTTTCGTGTATGACATGTGTGACACCTGTGGCCACACAGAAAGTAAAGGGGAAGGCTATAGAAAGCGGGCAACCGAAGAAAGACCACATTGTTGATGATAAAGGCTATTTCTTATTATATACCCTCATGATTTGTACTACTGTTAAGTGTTGTCAAGATATACTCCTAGTTATATAATTTTAGCTTGCATTGCAGGATGATGACTACTTCCTGTCGACATCAAGAAGAAGCCGCCCGATGAAGATAAATTTATGTTGTAAGAGCAGCATCATGCCAACAATTCGGAAAACCCTTCAAGACAAGTATGAAGAGAGATTTCGACAAGCATGTTTTGGTCATCTTTGGGACTTCTCGTTCACAAGAACTTCGTCCCAGCTACTAGTCCACCTCATTCAACACCAATGCAAGCCAAAGCGGTCATCGGAGTTAAATTTTAAGATTGGAGGTCAGGCCCTGAGTTTTTTATTAAGAGACTTCGCTTTGATTACCGAGTTGAATTGTGGTTCAAACACACAAATCGACCGAGAGAAAATAAATGGATGCAGACAACTTAAGAATGTATACTTCGAGGACGAAGAAAATGTGAAACGCTCATTTCTGAATATGGCTTTCAAAGTCAACAAAATGGCACCAGAGGACGACATGGTAAAGATGGCACTGTTGTACTGCTTGAAGAGTTTCCTACTCCCTAGGCAAGAGAAGATGCATATAGAGAACGGTCATATCCTCATGGTTGACGACGATGAACTGTTTAATTCTTACCCATGGGGCGAGTTGCATTCCAGTTATTGGTCAAATACATGAAAAATGTGTTAGCAAGTCGAGGCAACAACGGGGTCGGCATAGGGGGATTCATCTATGCCCTCATGGTTTGGGCGTATGAAGTTATACCAGCCTTATGTGCAACTCCAACCTACTATGCAAGGAGGATAAGAGCTACAACTCTGAGAATCCTAAATTGGGAGACAGACTCGCAACCGGCATGGAAAGACCTGCATACACATGTTTTCAACTTTCCAAATGTATGTATATATATTTACATTGGTCATCGTATATATTTAAGTGTATAATGTATAACTTCATTACTAACGTACATTCCACCATTTAACCAGTTGGAAGTGGTGCCCCTAGAGCCGACCGAGAAGGAGATCCAAATGCCATACTTCGCACCATTCTTGAAGGAGGAACTCGAAGCCCGCGGTTTAGCAATACGAACCAAACAATTGGGGGAAATATTGCATTCGTTGTAAACCCATTTGTTGTCTTTTCCTCAATCAACACTCAGTTGGAACTCCTAGCAAGGACGCAAAATGAAATGAATGCCAAGTTAGACAGTGTTGTTGTTGTAATAAACAATCTTGTGACCTACCTGACCAATACACAGGGCGATAGTGGTATGGCACGCTCGAGATTCATGATGCAAGGGGACGTAGGTGCAAGTATGGAAAATCTTACTAGTGCAGAGGTATGAAGGTTGATTGTTGCATAGTTAGGTCGTCCAATTAATTTTTGTGGGTAAATTACTGGTATCTCCTCATGACCTATTGTTCATTTATGACAGAAATGACAATTAAACCTCGAGGAACCTGAAAATGAGGATGATACCGATGCAAAGAATGCGAGAAAGAACAAAGACGACCATGAACAAGAGAAACGAGTGCACACATCTAGGAAAGAAGATGATGATGATCCTGCTGGCAGAGAGCCCACATGTAAAGAGATCGATACAGGGCATAGCGCGGTGCACCAAACACCCCACCAAGCTCTAGATCGTAGGTCTGGACCAAAAGTAGGCGGGGAGGCCCAGGTATGACACACAAAAATATTGGTTCATATAATGGTTGTAGAAATTTAATCACGAATGCATATATAGGAAACCGATGAATTGGAGGAGACAATCAACCAAGCAATCTTGTCAATAGATGAGTAAAAAATCATTGAACAAATGAAAAATGACCAAAAGGAGAAGGGTATCACGATGGTGGGTGAATCTTATTTCGTGTAAACAACAAAGAATTGAAGGTTGTAATTAAATAAACTGCTTAAATTGTACTTAAATTTTGTCATGACACATGTGTGATGAAACGTCTTATCTCAAATATCTTGCCACAAAAGCGAGCTGAAAAGGTGAGCAAAGCATGTTATTTAGATTCATCTACCTAACAATTAGTGTATATATTATGTGTATAAGGTATTTACTATGTTATGCGTATCAAAGGACAAGGGGCCCAAGTGTAGTGACCCGTTGAAGAACATGGTGCAGACACGCATCGCGCTGGTAAAGGTATAACCCAATACTTTATGGATTACCAACACAGGTGGTGGTGGGGTGTTGCATCGTTGATTATCATGCTATATGTATATTCGCAGGTGGAACAAAATGTGCCTAGAAATGTGACCATGCATCCAGCTGGCGCGAGAGGGGGAGGGGGAAACCTGCAGGCATATTTGTTGATGCATTGCGAGGAGCATGGATAAAACCCCCCACCGAGGATCTGCCTGCGCAGTTCATGGAGTCGTCGTTCAAACTGAGCCAAAATAAAGCACCGACAATCTGATCCTTGAATGGATCCACAAACCCACTCACTACAACCCTTTGGTTTTTTAGAACAATTCATGTGATTACTGGTTTATGATTTTTTTGTTATGAACGCTCTTCTAGAATCTGGATATTTACGCTTATTACTTGCAATATTTATGCATTATTATGTTTGAATTACGTACGTTAAAATTATGTGGATTATGTCGTAATGTTTGGATTATGTTTGACTCTACTTTATGTGTATATTTATGCATGATCTGTTAGTTATAACATGGAGATAATCATATATGTTGCCATGATAGATGCACACGTATCAACCTTGCAGGATACCTCATATGGGAAGGGAGAGCATCTAGGATTGGATATCCTGCTTGCATGGTCTGTTAGTTCTATGTGTATGTATAGTTAATTACTTTTGAAGTTTGTTACATACAACTTTAAATAAGTAGCGGACAAGGTTGTTATATAAAGTTGTAATCCCTATCCCGTTTTTGTTATTGGTTGATTGTTTGAGCACTACGGTCTGAAAAAGCATAGTCACTGGAGATTTTTCCTGACACCCTGTATACGATTATATTGAATATTTATAGATCTTAAGGAATGCACATGATACATACAACTATTCTCACGCAATTCTTTTCTATAATTGTTAATGTATTGTTATTGTTCGTGCATTATGAAGTGAAAAGTAGAAAAGAATTTATTTGTGATGTAGATGAATTATCACTTGAGGTTTTAAACCCTGATAAGAGTATATACGATTATTTACCAACCCGATATATTTGAACCACAATATGCAACAATATACTACCCAACAAACAGTTGATGGAAAAAGTTGAAAAGAATTTATTTCCTCTACTTAGGTAGTAAATGAGTGATCACTTACGAACCTCAATATGCAACAATATACTACTCCCAACAAACAGTGGTTCATTTGCAAGATAAAGAACACCACCAAACATTGCAAAATGCTAAAAACCAATCATTTGAAACTGGAGTTTGCACAACACCATCGGTTATGGCTTGCTTGTCCACACCTGCCACACCTTATGGTTTGTTTCCATTCCCTATGAGGCTTCATCCTTTTTTTCCTTGGTCTCTCAGCACCGCGTTTTAGAATAGGTGCGCGAACTAAAATGTCAGTATCCATGCGTCTCCAATGTAATGGTGAGACATGCCAATAGGACGCACATCTCCACTATAAAGTTTTTTTACAGTCGTGTTGTGGTAGAACTCATGAACAAATGAGTGTAAAGGAAACTCCCTCCGACCAATGGCAAGACATGCATGGGAGCATGAGATGAGATCAAGCGCCCACCGTTTGCAAGTACAAGTTCGATCATTAATGTTAACTTCAAACCTTCCATACTGGTCATAAACTTCGAATTCGACATGATTTATAGGGTATATCTGCATATTGAGAACATGTATATGCGGATGAGATAAAAGGAAAAAGGAAATCGAAAATACATGATAAATATGTTGGGGTTTGTGCCCTAAAACTCGTAGTTTGTAAATATTGTTCTAATTAATGTAATAAAGAGTTATTATTTTCAATAAAGAGTTATTGTTCATTATTTCCAATATTGCACTTTTATTAACCCGAAATCCAATAAACTAACATCCAAGGTTGTAAAATGTCTCTTGAAATGAATGTAGTGTACATATAAATGATCTTAGTTCGAGATACAACCTAAAGGATCTATAGTAAGGGGATAAGGCTTGAGTACCTTACCCTGGTAATACTATGGATATGACCCACTTTGTATATGATACAAACACAGTGATCCTAGCGTGTTCGTGTGGATGACATGTGAGTGGGGATATCCTATGTGATGAGATTGCATAAGACCGGACCGCGAAATAGTAACCACTAGATGTAACTCCGTTGACTAGTTAGGTTTCTATTTTACTAAGATGACCTAGGCAACTTGATCTCAATCCTGAGCAGGTTACGAACACCTGTTTACGAGCGATTGTCCTTTGACTAGTATGGGTGAGAGTGACCAAATTCGCCGACTCAATATGCCTACCTTCTTGGGAATAAGACCGAGCAGGCAGCTGGGGACTTAACCTAACAAGATGGAATTCACTTTTTCCCGCCTATTAGGATAAGTAGATGAATGTTCCCTTAAGTGGTGTCTCCGAGACTTGAACAAAGGGTCTGACCCTCTCATTGGCCCGAGAGGTACTTCTGTTTGTTGGTAGGACCACAAACAAATTGTTCATTAGAGGAGCACTGGTACTTAAGGTACAAGATGTAACCCAGGGGTAAAACGGTAATTTGATCCAGCTGGTGTTACGAACATTCGTGAAGGATTGATTTGTTGTTATTGGTCAATATCCGTGGACACAGAAATATATCCGCAGTGAGAAGAGTGCTGCTGCGGGACTTTAGTGAAGTGTTCCCGCAGTTAACGAATGTTGATTAAGAGGTTAATGAGATCAACCGAATAATCTCGTATCATTGGAGCTTCTGATCTGTAGGTCCATTAGGTTCACCTTCTAGCGCATAAAGGGTTCTTAGATCGTTTGAATTTGAAATGTTCAAATTCAATTAGGGAATAAACATTAATGTATATAGATACATTATAATATAAAGTTTTGGAACTTTATATTATAAATTTAATGTGAATATGATTCGAGAGAATTAAATATTTGAAAGAGTTCAAATATTAATTTAAATGTGAATGAGATTCATATTTAAAAACTATAGGTTAAAATTTAATATACATAAGATGTGCAGTAAAACTATAGGTTATGGGAGAAATTGATTAAATATGATTTAGTCTTAATTAAATATATGATATTTAAACATTAATTAAAATATGATTTTTTATTAATATTAATTACATTTGATTTAATTAATTTATTTAATTATTAATTAAATAATAGTGGGAACGTGTCAAGAAGACACACTCCCTATTTCCCCATCAACTCCCTATCGATTGGGAGTGGGGGAAGTGCTCCTCTGCATTCTAACTTCTCAATGCAGAGAAGTTTGGTTGGTTGATCGATGAAAATTGGGTGCAAAAGGTTTTTTGCAACAAGAATTCTCTCTCTCAAAAATTCTTATCCCATTCCTCCAATTGTTGGATTCCTTCCCACCAAGAAATTGATCTAAGTAGATACTCAGAGGATGGGAGGTTTACTGAGTGGTGTTGTCCTGCTGTACAGGGAAGAAAAAATAGTTTGTTGTTTATGTGCATTTGGAGCAAGGTGTTGTTGTGATATTTGAACTACAAACGTAAATGCTTTCTATTCCTTTTTAGTTTAGGAATGTACTGGTATTTGAACTACAAAGGTAAATGCTTTCTATTCCCATTTGGAGCATGTGTAAATATGCGTAATCCGTGTTTTATTTAATTAGATTGCTCATTTCTATTTATTTTTCCTAATGTACTGGTATTTGAAGTAAACTAAAACAAACAAGTAATCGATCTTTAAAACACGTTTTCGTTGCTCACGGGGATCAGATTCCCTTCAAAATATACTCACATCCATTGTATGACTGTACTGTAGGGCCTCACGTAAGACTCCCGTAGCATATGGGGTTATATCTACGGTATGCGAGTTTGCATGGGTCCTTAGCTCATAAAACCATCGTTGAAGAAAATCCCTAATGAACTCCAACAAAGAAATGACTGGTAGGTCACGAGCTTCTTCTAGATGTGAATTAAGACTCTCTGATATATTAGTTGTCATCATTACATATCTTTTCCTAGGTGAAAAAGCACGCGCCCACCTATCGTACCCTATAGCATGCAATTCATTTCTGATAGACGGGGAAATTTGTTCCATTTTCCTTATATAGTACTCAAATTCGGAAACAATATATGATTTTGCACAATCGTAGTACAGATCCTCAATCACTTTACCACTATGTCGTTTTTTAATATTCTTAAGCAAATGAAAAATGTAGATTGCATGATGGACTGAATTATATACCCGTCTAATTTCGTTACTTATATTGGCGTGACGATCATAGACAATAACGAGCTCGGTCGGTTCTCCAAATACTGCTTTCAAATTTTGAAAGAACCACTCCCACGAAGATTTTCAGAGTCAACGATGGAAAATGCCAATGGATAAATCTTTGAATTCTCGTCAAACGTGTCTGCTGTGAGGACTGTTCCACCCAACTTATTTTTCAAAAAGGCCCAGTCGACATATATTACTGGTAAACAATGGCGTTACCCATCTATCGACGTTGCTATGCTCATGAAGAAATAGCGGAATCTATCATCGCATCAGCTTCTTGCGCAGTGTATATCCCTGAGAATCCTGTGGATATTAGTATATACAGTATATAGAGCCCGACAAACCAACGGTAAAATTGGTATATACCTAGATTGTTTGCAATGAGGTTGGTTGGAAACCCAGAAATGAGAGCATATGACTCTTCTGGGGGAACCTCGAATGCGATTAACGACCTTCTCTCTCCCTCTCCATGCTTTGTCGTAACTAATATTAACCTCATGATTTTTTCGGACATATACCATCACATCTTTAGGAGTACAATGGGACCTACTGTTCATTTTAATAATAACCTCAGCATACTCACTTACCATGGTTGAGGTCGTTTGGCGGTGATCATTACGCACAATATCAATGTAGCAGGAGTGCTCACTCACGAATTTCCTAACAACCTACAGTTCGTCTGCTCTCAATACTGAAGCCCGAAGGTACCATTTGCATGTGTCATCAATACATCGGACAATGAATTGTACCTTGCTTGATTTTATAATTTTGAACTGGAAACTCTGTTTTATCGCAAAAGTATATACAACTTTCTTGAGATCATACTTACAACAAAAAACAAGGCCCTCTGAAATCCTACCTTGTTGTGTTATTTCAAACATACTTTGGAGCGTAACGAAGGTGAGCTCTTTGCCCCGATTATTCGGTCCCTCCCCTGATGTTGTGCTTTCAAAATCCACGACTAACGCGCACATACCCTCCAATGCCCCTGTACGCATCCACGCTACATCTCTATCTTCCGTGATAGTAATGATCAACACCTTTTTATCTCCATTCCTAACGACTGAAAGACGTGTAATCCTTTTGGACCCATCAAGCTTAATTTGCACTACAATGGACTGAGAGAGTTCTGAAAGGGTGGAAACATGGCCAATTACAAAGGACATAGACTTGTAGCTCTTGTAGCCATCCTTTTCATCCCAAACGCCATCAAACAATATGTGGATGTTGTGAGAATCCATTGACAATCGAACAAGGAGGTGTGAAAAAACCCAAATAATAGACCACCCCTTCGATAATAAAACTGTCGAGAAACAACACTGGGAGACGATTTACTTTGTACACAACCACCCACAATAAACTCGGCTAACATGAAGTTCCTTAAATTGTGGAACCCGAATAACAACCCGAATCGAATACAAAGGAATGTTGGTTGGAGTAGGTTTATGGTAGATTTGGCATGACTGTAAATATAGTTATGTACTAGGGGGCAAAGTGGGAATTTGATTTTCATCACACTCCTCCCTTAAAAGTAGGTAGACAAAATTGAGATATAAAACTTTTTTAGACATTTTCAGTAAAAATTAATTAATTTAGACACTACTCACAATTTCCCATATATCAATTACCATCTCAAAGATTGATGGTTTGATCATCCACCTTTGCAATTGTTGAACTAAAAAAAAGTTATTTGATGATTGCACTAGAACAACTACTCTCTAAATTCGAGTGTGCTTATGTTAGGTCGAGTATAATTAATAATGTTATTTTGAGTTTTGAATGTATGCATAACATAAAAATTAAGAGGAAAGGAAAGTATGGATAGACAATCTTAAAGCAAGATAAGAGTAAGACATACGAACGAGTTGAATACAATTTATTTTGGCACTCGATTTTAGTAGGTTTGTTTTTAGTATAATATTATGGATTGTCTTTGCATAGTTTCTTACTCTTTTTGTCGTTGTTATGTTCAAAATTCTTTTAATGCTAAACTAGAAGGGAGAAATAATCATCCGTGGCTTAAAGATTCTTAGTGTTGGTCGTCGCAAAGGTTCGGTCTAATTTCTCTATTTTGATCAAACTGAGATAAACTATGCAAAATTAGTCATATTTTTCAAATAGATGTATACATAAAACGAGGAGATTTTGGTCATTCTAATAGGCAAAATTAGCCATGTTTTTGCCCTTCCGCAGTAGAGGGTTGTTTCTTTGGCAGGCAGGGAGGAACTATAGAATTTTCGGGGGACACGAGAGATCTTGTAGTGATTTGTGGTCCCTTGTTAGATTTTATGCCTCTCTTTGGGCTTCGGTTTCAAAGCTTTTTTTGTAATTATTCGCTTAATCTCATTTTGTTAGACTGGAGTCCTTTTCATTAAGATCTCCTTTTTTGTGGGCTTTATTTTTGTATGCCCTTGTATTCTTTCATTTGTTCTCAATGAAAGGTTGGTTTTTCATAAAAAAAAATAGTCAATCACATAACATGCTATGAAAGATATTTTGAGCTACCCTCAGTCTTTCCCAGAAGAAGAGTTTGTCTCTAAAGATAGATTGTGGTGACATTCTTTCATTTTGGCAGAGGGAAAATAAATTTTAATAAAAGCAATCTTCTTTGTGTCATTTATTTTGATATATGATTTTGTTGTAGGACAATCCTATTGAAATGTCATAAAAAGAATATTGCAATATCTCAAAAGCACCACAAATTATTCATTGGCATCACCTAAGGTTAGTAGCTAGGCAGACGTTGAGGAGGGAGGAGACTTAGATGAAAGGAAGTTCATATCTAGATATCTTCTTAGTGAAGAGCCGAGTGATATCATGGAGTAGTAAGAACCAAACTTCTTGTGTTAACTTATCTACAATGGAAGCCAACTTTATCAATTATAATGTTGGAAACAGTCTAATCCAAAAGATTCTTAAGTCACTTGGGGTTTGATGATAATACAACAAGTTTAGTATTAGTGAATTGTGATAGTCAAGCAACTATTACATTCATTGAAAATCCTAAGTATCACCTTAAGAATTGATATGAAAAACAATTTTATGAGAGAGATTGTTACAAAAAAGAAGTTTGCGTACAATATATATCTAATGCATAAAATGGTTGTAGGTCTCTTTCATGAAGCCCATACCAAGAAATGTTTTAGAGATTTTGATCCTACAATGTAAGAATTGTAAAATGAAGAAATCTGAAATTAGATCGTTGTGTCGTGAGACCACTGTCTTGAAAGCACGACCTTGGTGTGAATCGTATTCTATCGGTTGTTCCCCAAGGTTAATACAACATCCACCTCGAACGTGCACTCATTAGAGGAAGATTTGGAATCAAACCAACATTTGCTCATAATCAAGAAGATCGAAAATAGAAGACTGAAAAACGAAAATCAATGTTACTATTTTTTTGCAAGAGCATACCCTCAACCTGCTCAAATATATAAACCAACTTCTCACCTTAAAACCTTTCCATGTGGGACAACATCATTATCTTTTTTTATAGATTTGTAATGAGCCAACGACCTATAGTCATTCCCAACAAGAATGTATTTTGTTGAGAAATATATTTTGTATTATGCATACACACAACAATTTTATGTACATGATATTAATGGTATGTTGGAAAGAAGTGTAAAAGATCAAGTAATTAATCAACCTCCAGCAGGCACCAATGAACCATATTCGTTCAGTTCAACAACAGATCACAAGCTCAATATTTGTGATAATTCACAAGCAGCAGTAATTTAGAAAAATCAGCCACCTAAACATTTTCCAAAATCTCTCTCAGGTAGTGGTAAATTACAACATTACAACTCATTACTGATTGAATTTTCTCCAATCACTCCATTGTTACCGTTGAAATATTCCTTCCTTTAGACAATAGATTTTGCCTTCCTTAGATATCAACATTTAGAGAGCGATACCACACCCTGCAAAGACAGGGGAAAAGCTATAGGCATCCGCATAAAGGCAAGCAAAGGCGTAGGTCTTGGGATTTATGCCCTAAACTTGTGTAATTCTGATCAATTAAATAAAGGGTTATTTGTTTTGATAGAATTACAGGCTTGTTTTATAAATCCAATAAACTAAGCTCCAAGGTTATAACATATATCTTGAACATCAGTGTAGTGGACACTATTTGAGTTGAGTTCAAGAATATAACATAAATGGTCTATGGTATAAGAATAAGGTTGGAAACCTCATTCTGGTAACACCATGGATGCGACTCACTTTGTAATTAGTACAAATGAGGTAATCCAACTCATTCATGTAGTTGACATGCGAGTGGGGGCATCCTGTATGAAGAGTTCATACAAGATCGGACCGCAAATTATTAGTCTAACCAGTGTAACACCGTTAACAGGATAAGATTAGTAATTTATAGATGGTCATTAGTGACTCGACCTGAATCCTGAGCAAGTTAAGAACTCCTGCTTATAGGGGTTTGTCCTTAGACTAGTATGGGTGAAAGTGGCCTAGAGCCGACTCAATAAGTCTACCTTCTCAGGGACAGAACCTCGTAGGTAGCTGGGAACTTAACTGTGCAATATGGAATTCACTCATTGCTACACTAAGGAATTAGATAGGTTGTTCCCTTAAGAACTGACTCCAGGTCTTGAACAACGGGGCCTCGCCCTCTATGAGGGTATGAGTCTAAGGTAGGACCTTAGACTTGTTTTTCATTAGAGGATCAGTGGTGCTTAAGGAACAAAGAGGTAATGACAGGGATAAAACGATAATTTGACCTAACTGTAATTACGAACAACCTGTGAAAGGTCGACTCATGGGTAATGACTATATCAGTGGACACAATATTATCTACAGTGAGGAGAGTGCAGCTACAAATCTATAGTGAAGTGACTTGTAGTTAATGAATATTGATTAACTGGATCAAAGAGTTTGGTCAGTTAATCTCATATCATTTGAGCTCATGAGGTCCATAGGTCCCTCCGTTGGCTCAACATGGTAATATTGAGGGTATAAAGTTAGGAATGAAATTGAAGTGTTCAATTTCATATATGAGATGTCATATCAATTATATGTGATATAATTGATATAATATATAGTTTTAATGTGAATTTGATTCACATATTAACTATATATTAAAGAGAGAATGAAAGAGGGATAGGATGGTAATTTCCATCTCTATCTCCTTATATATAGTTGCATAAGATGCAAATAGGTCAAGTTAACCTAAGCCTTTGTTGTGTTGTTGGAAAAGTTCCAAAACACAAACCTCTCTCTCACAACATCTCATCTTACCTAAAGGGAACCCACATTCCTCCCTCACCTAGAGAACAACGGAGAAGATCCAGTGGTCGTGTCTTCGTCCGTTCGTGTTCCTGTTGCTAAGATCGTGATCGAGGGAGAAAGGAGCACTTGAAGAAAAGTTCTTCAAATGTAAATTTCTTATTGTCCATCTACTTTTATATGCTTAATCTAGTTAGTTTCGTTCTTGAATGAAATTGTTGTAACTTAATCAAGAGCGCGCGATTCACAATCGCTTCCGCTGCAGGATTCTCAATTGGTATTAGAAACCCAATTGCGTTCTTGATTTACGTTCTATATTTTTCAAGAACGAGGTGGGATTTACTGTTTTTGCATGAGATGTATGAACGATTTTGCAAATTAGATGGTTTCAATTTTGGCACTTAGATTTACAATTTCCATTAAATCGTTCAATGTAAGGGCCCGGTGTTTTGGGCAAATTTAATTGTAAATCGAGTCTGTAACTCCGTGTCGATCGAGGCAAGGTGGTTGCTGAGAAGATCGGAGCGAAAATGAGCAAGGAATAGCAGATTCCATGTGTTGTTTGTGTGCAGCGTTGCAACGCCGTTCATTGGCGTTGCAACGCTGCGCTTGCGAAAGGAGGCGCGCATCAGAGGCAGCGTTGAAACGCGGCCTTCAGCGTTTCGCAACGCACTCCAAGGGCAGAAATGGACAAGGCGCAGCGTTACAACGCTGCCATCAGCGTTGCAACGCCACATGCGTTTCACGCGAAGGAGCAACGAGCGAAAAATTGGTTTTATTATATATATTAATTATAAAAACGTTTTATATTTCATATATTTAATTTATTTAATTTTAATTAATATAATTAGATTATATTAATTATAATTAAATTTAGGGTGCCAAAATTGGTCTAATTTTTCTATTTAAATTATGCAATTGTTGTGTAATTATTGTCATGCATAATGTATGCTTTTATTTTAGAAATCTCACCTTAGGTTAAGCATTTTCATGCATCATTTATAATATAAGGAGTTGTATTATATAGTTTGCATGATTAATTAATATAAAGTTGTTATATTAATTTATGGACAGCATTGACATGCATTATATATCATGAGATGATTATGCTATGAATGTCTTATTATTCATGTGATGAATGATCAAGTACTATAACATAGTATGCATGTCACCTGAGGTTAATTATTAGTTTTAAAATATTTAGAACTTGGAAATAATAAACCTTAGGTTATCTAGTTCTAATTAGATTAGAATTAGGAACCAAGTAATTTATAAGCTATGATTAAAAGAGGAACTTTGTCTAAGGAAAGTTATGTCTAGGGTCAGGTATTTATTTAAGGTGTGAAACGGAACACCCATACAGGAGGAAGGCGACACGGGAGTGAAATTTAATCAGAGAGTTTATAAATTACAAGATGGCGTCGCCAATGAGTTTATTAAGGGGTTAATAAACTAGAAATCCTAGGTTTAATATAAAGAGTTATATTAACAAACTTAGGATAAAATCAATATAAGAGTTATATTGATTGTCGATATAAGAGTTATATTGATAGAGTTAGGTAAAACCATTAGTCGGGTTTTAGACTAAGTAAGATTCCTATAACTTTAAAGTATTCAGTGGGAGGAAAAGTGTATGAGATACATATTTTCCCACCTACGCAATCTCCGGGAAGTTCACACCGTGAGACTCATACTTGTCCTCGTGGCGCAAACAGGAGCGTCCCCCTTCGGATGGTGTTTATATGAGTCAATATCAAGGTGAATGGAAAGGGTACTTATAGTGAGTAAGAGCAGATTTAATGAAAACAAAACCTACGGTCTCTTTTGTCGGTTTACACCGTTAGACCACTATGGTCAGCCTGCTAGTTTGGCCTGGACCAGACAATCCCTTCGGAGGGCTTGATCATGGGGATCGAAACATGAGACAACACGAAAGAGATAAAGATTTCCTTAGACTATTTTTCAATCTAGTCCTCCCTTCGGCGGATTTTATTGGATGGAGACTCTGGGATCTAAAGACAGAGGGTTACACTCACGGGGTACATAAGTTGTGTATGTATCCTAACCGAAAAATGGTAACTAAAACCTATAGGAATAAGAGTTATTCTGGTATTAAGGGTCAAGAGTGTCTTGATCTAGAGGAGGAGTGTTTTTTATTACCCTTCGGTGTCATACATTCTAAACCTTTGGAGTATCATTGCAAATTATAAATGACCTAGGAATCATTTTGATAATTAGCTAAAACATGATTGGATAAGAGTTATAGCAAGAAACTCATACAAATTTGTTTGTAAATTTTCAGCAAAAATGTCTAGCTCTATAATTTCCTTATTGGGTGCGGAAAAGTTAACCGGAGAGAATATGATGATATGGAAAAACAAACTCAACACTATATTGCTAGTGGATGATCTGAAGTTTGTGCTAACTGAGGAGTGTCCTCGGGTGCCAGGCTCGAATGCGTCACGAAATGTTCGTGATGCATATGATCGATGGATCAAGACCAATGATAAGGCCAAGGTCTACATGCTGGCAAGTATGTTTGACATATTAGCCAAGAAGCATGAGGGCATAATTACCACCAAGGAAATCATGGATTCCGTGCAAGGTATGTTTGGACAACAGTCCACACAGGCCCGACACAATGCCCTAAAGTACATATTCAACTCAAGGATGCCAGAGGGTACATTTGTTCGGGATCATGTCCTGGATATGATGGTGCACTTCAATATCGCAGAGTCGAATGGTGCTTCCATCGATGAATCGAGCCAGGTCAGCTTCATTCTGGAAACCCTTCCAGATAGTTTCCTGCAGTTTCGAAGTAATGTTGTTATGAACAAGCTTACTTTTAACCTTACCTCCCTTCTGAATGAACTCCAGACCTTTAAATCTTTGATGAAAATTCAAGGATCGAAAGGTGAGGCAAATGTTGCCAGTATGAGTTATCACAGAGGTTCGACCTCTGGAACAAAAATAGTGGCTTCATCTTCTTCTAACCTGAAAGGGAAGAATAAGAACATGAAGAAGGTTGGTAAAGGGAAAAAGGCTGACAAAGTTGCCACCCAAAAGGGCAAGAAAGTCAAAGAAGTTGCTGACAAAGGAAAGGGTTTCCACTGCAACGAAGACGGGCATTGGAAATGGAACTGTCCGAAGTACATTGCAGAAAAGAAGGAAGGTAAATATGATTTACTTTGTCTAGAAGCTTGTTTAGTGGATAATGATAAAACTGTTTGGATACTTGATTCAGGCGCCACTAATCATGTTTGTTCTTCTTTTCAGGGAATTGATTCTGGCGTGACTACTGAGAAAGGAGAGATAACGCTCCGGTTGGAAATGGAGAAGTCGTCTCAGCTGTAGCAGTAGGCACAATGAAGCTTTATTTTGGCAAGAAATATGTATTGTTAGACAATATATTAGTGATACCAGGGTTTACTAGAAACCTTATTTCCATTTCTTGCCTCATAGAACAATGTATTTATGTTTCCTTCTCAATGAATAAAGTGTTTAATTTTGAAGAAAGGTATAGAAATATATTCAGCTTCATTACAAAATGGATTGTATGTTTTAAGGCCTAATTCAGTCAAAATGGTTTTGAACACTGAATTATTTAAAACTGTAAATGCACAAACTAAGAAACGTAAAATTTCTCCTAAAGAAAATGCTCATCTTTGGCATCTAAGATTGGGTCACATTAATCTCAATAGGATTGAGAGATTGGTAAAGAACGGACTTCTAAACGAGTTAGAAGAAAATTCTTTACCAATATGTGAATCCTGCCTAGAAGGCAAGATGACTAAGAGACCTTTTAGTGGAAAAGGTTATAGAGTCAAAGACCCTCTAGAACTTATACATTTAGATCTTTGTGGTCCGATGAATGTTAAAACCAGGGGAGGATATGAATATTTCATCTCTTTTATAGATGATTATTCTAGATTTGGGCATATTTCCCTAATGCACCACAAGTCTGAAGCACTTGAAAAGTTCAAGGAATTCAAGACTGAGGTTGAAAATCAATTAGGTAAAACTGTTAAAACATGTGCTTATGACAAATCCAAAGAAGTTGGATTCACGTTCAAAGTTATGTCTATTCGAAGGATACCCAAAAGAAACAGGAGGTGGTTTATTCTATGATCCTAAGGAAGATAAGGTTTTTGTGTCGACAAATGCCATTTTCTTAGAGGAGGACGGAACAATAGCAAAGGTTGCAAATAAAACTAGTACGTCAACAAGAGTTGTTGATACTGGTTTGTCTAGTCAAGAGAGTCCATCTCAAGAGTTGAGTATGCCTCGACGTAGTGGGAGGGTTATAATACAACCTGACCGTTACATGGGTTTATCTGAAACCCAAGTTGTTATACCAGATGACAACTGTGAGGATCCATTGACTTATAATCAAGCAATGGGTGACAAAGACAAAGACAAATGGGTCATAGCCATGGACCAAGAAATGGAGTGTATGTACTTCAATTCTGTTTGGGATCTTGTAGATAAACCTGATGGGGTAAAACCTATAGGTTGTAAGTGGATCTACAAGAGAAAGCGTGGTGTAGATGGAAAGGTGCAAACCTTTAAAGCTAGACTAGTAGCAAAGGGTTATACCCAAGTTGAAGGGGTTGACTATGAGGGGACCTTTTCACCTGTTGCTATGGTAAAGTCTATCTGTATCCTGCTTGCCATTGCCGCATATTATGACTATGAGGTATGGCAAATGGATGTAAAGACAACCTTTTTGAATGGAAATCTTGAGGAAAACATCTACATGGACCAACCCAAAGGGTTCATTGAACCAGGACAAGAGCAAAAGGTTTGCAGGCTTAAAAGGTCGATTTATGGACTGAAACAAGCCTCTAGGTCTTGGAATATAAGATTTGATGAAGCAATCAAATCTTATGGTTTTGACCAGAATGATGATGAACCTTGTGTCTACAAGAAAATCATCAATAGTTCTGTCGCATTCCTAATTCTCTATGTGGATGATATCCTACTCATTGGGAATGATGTAGGTTATCTTCATCGACATCAAGGAATGGCAAGCTACACGCAGATTCCAAATGAAAGATTTGGGTGATGCGCATGATTTGTTCTTGGGATCAGCATTGTCAAAACCGCAAGAATAAAACACTAGCCTTGTCTCAAACATCTTACATAGACAAAGTGTTGTCATGGTTTAAGATGCAAGATTCCAAAAAGGGTGTGTTGCCTTTTAGACATGGAATTCATTTGTCTAAGGAACAGTGTCCTAAGACCTCAAGGAGTTGAGGATATGAGACGGATTCCTTATGCATCGGTTGTTGGGAGCCTGATGTACGCCATATTGTGTACTAGGCCTGACATCTGTTTTGCAGTTGGGATGGTCAGTAGGTATCAATCCAATCCAGGACTTGAACATCGCATGCCAGATTAAGACAATCCTTAAGTATCTTGGAGAACAAGGAACTACATGCTCGTGTATGGGGTTAAGGATCTGATCCTTACAGGATACACAGATTCTGACTTTCAGACTGATAAAGATTCTCGGAAATCAACATTATGGTCAGTATTCACTCTTAACGGAGGAGTTGTAGTATGGTGAAACGTCAAGCAAGGATGCATCGCTGATTCCACCATGGAGGCTGAATATGTAGCAGCTTGTTGTTGGGATTTTTGTCCTAATCTCGTGTTTGTAAAATATTGTTTTGAAATTAATAAGAGTTATTATTTTCTTCACTTTGTGTCTCGCAAATATTTTAAACCTTTCCAATAAACTAAGCTCCGTGGTCATTGAATATATGAGAAAACTAGAACTTGAAGCGGTGTGTAGTTGACACACAAGGAGGATCACGTTCGAGTTAATGACCCGAACGGTCCCATGTGATAAGGATGGGGTTGGAGACCTAATCCTCGGATACACCGTGGATGCGCCCGGTTTGTATTAGATACAAACGAGGTGATCTCGACTCGTTCATGTGGTTGACATGCGAGTGGGGGCATCTGCACAATAAGATTGTACAAGACCGGACCATGAATTATTAGACTTCATCGATATAACACCGCTAATAAGAAAAGACTAATAAATTCGTAGATGACCATTAGTGACTCGACACGAATCCTCGAGCGTATTACGGACTCATGCGTCTGGGTGCATCCTTTGATTAGTACGGGTGAGGGTGGTCCCAGTCACTCGCCCAATATGCCTATCTTCTCAGGGACAGAACCAAGTAGAGAGCTGGGAACCTAATTACGCGAGATGAAATTCACTCGTTCCCGCCTATAGGGAAACTAGAGGGGTTGTTCCCTTGCGTTTGTCTCGTGGCTTGGTCAACGGGCGCCCACCTTCTCACTGGCCCGAGAAGGGTGTTGTGTATGGTTGGACCATCACAATATGTTGTTCATTAGAGGAGCAGTGGGGACTTAAGGAACAAGATATAGACACAGGGGTAAAACGGTAATTTGACCCAGTCGTGTCTATGAACAACCTGTGAAGGGTCGTCTCATGAGCATTGGTTATATCAGTGGACACGTAATATTCTACATCGATGGGAGTACAACTACGGGCTTTAGTGGAGTGTCACCGTAGCTAATGAACATTGGTTGACCGGTCAAAGAGTTTGACTGATTAACCTCGGATCATTGGAGAAATCGCCACCGTAGGTCCATTAGGCCCCTTGGTTGGCTCAACTGGGATAAAATAAGGGTTAAAGTTTTGGTATGAAATTGAAGTGTTCAATTTCACTTTAAGAGTAATTATATCATACAGATGATATAATATATAGTTTAATATGAATGAGATTCATAATAAACTATATGTTAGCCTAATTGTTGAATTAAAGGCTAATTGGAGAAATTGATAGAGAGAAAATAAATTGAATGTGATTCAATTTGATTAAATCCACAATTATTGCAAATGAGATTTGCAACATAAGATATGAGATATCTTATATTATATAATTATGTGAATGAGATTTACATAACATATGGTTGTGGTAAAGTGGTAATTATGTGAAGTTGTGAACTTCATCATTCCACTATTTAAACCATTTGTAATGATGGGTTTGGTAAGCCAAGTTGTCATTTTTGGATTTTGACCTAAGAATCCAAAAGTGCTTTCTCTCAATTCTCTCATTTCTCTACCTCTTCCAAAACACAAAGTTCCCACCAACTTCCTTCTCCAAAAGAGAACAACCAAGAAGATCTATTTTGGTAGTGTTCGGGATTCGTTCGTGGGAAGAGTTCGTAGAGATCGAGGAGCGCGAAGAGTTCGTGATCTGCGAGGAGAAGTTGTTGAATCGATCTACAACAAGTAAGTTAACTTTCTTGTTGTACATTTTTCAGCATGTTTAGCCTAGATCTAATAGGTAGATCAGTTTTAATAAACACGTTGCATGATGATACCATGACGATTCAATCGTCTTCCGCTGCGCGGGGATTCTAATTCCCTTCACTTGTGAAGCAGCTAAAGAGGTCATTTGGTTAAGGAAATTCATGCTAAATTTGGAAGTTGTTCCAAATATGACTTTGCCCATCACGTTGTACTGCGATAACAGTGGTGCAGTGGCAAATTCGAGGGAACCCCGAAGTCACAAGAGGGGAAAGCATATTGAGCGGAAATATCATCTCATCTGGGAGATCGTGCATAGAGGAGACGTGATTGTCACGAAAATAGCCTCAGAGCACAACATTGTTGATCCTTTTACAAAGGCTCTCACGGCTAAACTTTTTTAGAGTCACCTAAAAGGTCTAGGTTTACAAGTCTTCCCCAACTAGGGCAAGTGGGAGTATTTTGTACAAAGAGGTTTAAATGCCCTAGTTTATTGTATTTACATTACTGTAATGTTTTAGTACTCCACAAGCTTTAGGTCAAGTGGGAGATTGTTGGGATTTATGCCCTAAACTTGTGTAATTTTGATTAATTAAATAAAGGGTTATTTGTTTTGATAGAATTACAGTCTTGCTTTATAAATCCAATAAATTAAGCTCCAAGGTTATAACATATATCTTGAACATCTGTGTAGTGGACACTATTTTGGTTGAGTTCAAGAATATAACCTAAATGGTCTATGGTATAAGAATAAAGTTGGAAGCCTCATTCTGGTAACACCATGGATGCGGCCCACTTTGTAATTAGTACAAATGAGGTAATCCAACTCATTCATGTAGTTGACATGCGAGTGGGAGCATCCTGTATGAAGAGTTCATACAAGACCGGACCGCAAATTATTAGTCTAACCGATTGTAACAATCGTTAATGAGGATAAGATTAGTAATTTATAGATGGTCATTAGTGACTCGACTGAATCCCGAGCAAGTTAAGAACTCCCGCTATAGGGGTTTGTCCTTAGACTAGTATGGGTGAGAGTGGCTGTGAGTCGACTCAATAAGCCTACCTTCTCGTGGTCGAACCTCGTGAGGTAGTGGGAACTTAACTGTGCAAGATGAAATTCACTCATTGCTACACTAAGGAATTAGATAAGTTGTTCCCTTAAGAACTGACTCCAGGTCTTGAACAACGGGGCCCCGCCCTCTATGACGGTATGAGTCTAAGGTAAGATCTTAGACTTGTTGTTCATTAGAGGATCAGTGGTGCTTAAGGAACAAAGAGGTAATGACAGGGGTAAAACGATAATTTGACCTAGCTGTAATTATGAACAACCTGTGAAGGGTCGACTCATGGGTAATGACTATATCAGTGGACACAATATTATCTATAGTGAGGAGAGTGCAGCTACACGTCTATAGTGGAGTGACTTGTAGTTAATGAATATTGATTAACTGGATCAAAGAGTTTGGTTAGTTAATCTCATATCATTGGAGCTCATGAACTGTAGGTCCATAGGTCTCTCCGTTAGCTCAATATGGTAATATTGAGGGTATAAAGTTAGGAATGAAATTGAAGTGTTCAATTTCATATATGAGATGTCATATCAATTATATGTGATATAATTGATATAATATATAGTTTTAATGTGAATTTGATTCACATATTAACTATATATTAAAGAGAGAATGAAATAGGGATAGGATGGTAATTTCCATCCCTATCTCCTTATATATAGTTGCATAAGATGCAACTAGGTCAAGTTAACCTAAGTCTTTGTTGTGTTGTTGGAAAAGTTCCAAAACACAAACCTCTCTCTCACAACATCTCATCTTACCTAAAGGGAACCCACATTCCTCCCTCACCTAGAGAACAACGGAGAAGATCCAGTGGTCGTGTCTTCGTCCGTTCGTGTTCCTGTTGCTGAGATCGTGATCGAGGGAGAAAGGAGCACTTGAAGAAAAGTTCTTCAAAGGTATATTTCTTGTTGTCCATCTACTTTTATATGCTTAATCTAGTTAGTTTTTTTCTTGAATGAAATCGTTGTAACTTAATCAAGAGCGCGCGATTCACAATCGCTTCTGCCGCGGGATTCGATTCCCTTCAGTAGGTAGTAGATCTACCAATATCACTATCGGTCAACTTCGAGTGCTTAATTAACTAAAATGATTGGAGCGGTTGCAGAAGATTTCAATATTTTTTATTAGTGTGCCTCCTTAATATCTATCTAACTCAGCTCGAGATCCACCAATTATCTACTATAGAAATCACAAGTTCTTCCATGTCAAGTCTTGGAGTTGATCAACACACGTTTAGTGATTCTCCACTAGCAGAGATGATTACTGACAAAGATGAAAAAGCACAAACCAATCCATTGCATCAAACTTGCCTTAGTAATGATGGATTATTAACATCTCGGTTGTTTGGGATAATCTCAGAGGAAGTTCTAACAATGGTTGGAGGTTTAGAATCAACCCATCGGGTATGGAAATCTTTAGGGGAAACTCTCCTTGCAATAACTAAACAAAATGAAATACATATTAGTGAGTCTCTTTATTGTCTTAAGAAAGGGAACTCATCTCTTGAAGATTATATCAAGAAATTTGAGGGTCTATGTGGAAACCACTAGATCATAATGTAAGCAAGGTATTTACTTTAGCTAGAGGTCTAGGCAATCAGTACAAAGTTTTTAGGATTGTTATGTTATAAAAAATCTCTCTATCCCACATTTAATCAATTTATTCTAGCCTTGAAAGCATATGAACAAATGAATAACATTGAGATTTAGAAAATATTTCTCTCCCAAATCCAAATCAAGCCTTTTGAAGATCACTTGTATCAACTGGAAGAAATACCTAAAGCTCTCGTTGCACTTAGATTTAAGATATCAAAGATCCCAACTTATAGGCAGATTATGGTGCTACATCGCATATTGTTAACGATCCAAGTAAAGTATCTGCTTCTTACTCTTCTAAAAGGTAAGGAAAAATTGTTTGTAGGAAATGGAGACATAGGTCAAAAGAAATTAAATGGTCTATATATATATATATAAATTAAATGGTCAAAAGAAATCAAATAACCTTTACCAATAAAAAAAAAAACACCATGACTACTAATTACAACCTTATTGGATTCAAAAACAACTTTAAAACCCTATTCTACAGACTACTAACAATAAAACACTTAACTAAATTTTTAAAGATTTCTAGAACATGAAGAATGTTGCTCAATAAAACTTATCCTTCTCCCATCACCAGGACCTCATTCCCAATTCTCATATTTACAAATCTGATACTTTTTCCACCTTTTCGCTGGAAACAATCTTTTTCCAAATGAATTATGTTTTTTATTGCTCTGATAATTTTTATTAGAGTCATTTCTCTTGAAACTTTTAGGCTAGGTTTATAGGCCTTATCGACAAGCAGAACTTTTCCTTGACTACCAGAAAAAGCATGCTTCCTTTAAATTTTTTTCACGACGTCTATCCTCAATTCTTAGTTTTAGGACTGACCAAGAAGAGAGGGTACATTTGTAATCAGAAAGGCAACCAGTACAACGTCATCAAACACAATTCCTTTCATTTTCAAATCAAAAATAATATTTTCAAATTCATGAATTTGCATATCTTTTAAAGCTTAATTCTTCCGACCCATAATTCTTTTCTACTCTATAGAATTTTTTGTTGAATAGAAAATTTTATAGATATTGTTAGACAAAACACTCAAAATATTTCCACGACACAAAATATCTTTTTCTTCGAGTTTTTTTGTCATCACTAATCTTAATGGTCGTGCTTGCGTTAGAATCACTGACACTAAAGGATCGTTTGATTTAAGGTTTTATTAGATGGGAATGGGT